>BSBM01000005.1:0-1200000 GCA_027924585.1 Larix kaempferi | reverse complement strand
CTACTTACCCATGCATATTAGTCGTATACTGTTCATCAATGCAATTATTCTAATATGCATAATACACAACCTAATTCTAGGAACATCAGTATATACATTATTGAACAGTATTATTTAAGAAATGACAATTCAAATACTTATCTTTGTTTGTTCGTTGGGTGGACTCCCTCTGAGTCTTTGCTTCCTTGCAGGAGCTGCTGGAGTCCTAATCTGAGGTAGCTTCTTCTACACCTTTCTGTTGTGAAATGTAGAGAGATGATCAACTCCCTCTGAATATCTGCATCCTTGCAGAAACTACTGAAGTGTGCTCCTTTGCTTTCTTGCAGGAACAACTAGAGTGTGCTCCTTTGCTTTCTGGCAGGAGCAACTGGAGTGTGCCCCCTCTTGATCTTTGCTTCCTGAATTACCTGTTCTTGAACTCATATTCATCCTTGGTCCCTATGCATGCTTATTAGTATCATGAATGTGTTATCCTTGTGATCTCATATAAAATCATACATTCATTAGTATACTATTAAAACACAATAATCTCAAGCATGTATAGTCATGATCATTTCAAACAGAAATAATAAGCATGAGCATTCAAGGATTCTTATGGTTAGTCAAATCATAAGAAACATAACATGTCTAAACCTGTAATTACTCAAGCCTATGACTCTTCAGGTTAGTTGAATCATCAATCAAGATAAGATATAAAATGCATAAAACCTGTGATTATTCAAGCCTATACTTTCATGATTCTTCTGGTTAGTCATATCATCAATTATAATAATATACATCCAACCATGATTATTCAAACCTATGACTTCATGAATAATTATTATCAACAACAGTATAAGATCCTAACACAAGGTAGGATTTTAGCTTGATATAGGAAAAACATACCTGGATTAGCATGCTATCTATTTATGTCTAACATACCCGCATAATGTCTTCTGGTTCTCTTTAGTGACTTGTGCTAGTAACCTGCATGTCTCATAAGTTAACCATTATAAAACTAAGTTATACATACCTCGAGAATGGATCTTCTATGAGATCCATGGCAATGGATGAATCTTTGTCCTCATGATCATATGTTCTTGAACTAGAACATGATTTGTCTTCTTGGTGTACCTTTCATGTTAGTAGACAACATAAAACTCATACAACATCACAATGTGTTAGTACAAACATAAGTTTAATACTCCTAATAAATGAATGACTTCTATCATGCATTCATAATTTTATTAAGGTGATATGACAAGTCTAAAATCAAGATTGTACTAACCATGATAATATGAAGACAAGCATACCATAAACTTAATTATGAACAAATCTCAAAACATACCTCGATGAGTCATACCTGTCGAGATCACTTGTAATCTTCTTATGTAAGGCCTTAGCCTCATCTCCCTCTGAAACAGGAACTTCTTCACTTATGCAAGTGATTAACCCAATCCACTTGATTTGCAAGAACTGGACCTTGAGCTGGATATGGGTTTGTCAGAGAAACCCCAAAAATTCAAACTTTGAATTTCAAACTTCTGATAGGATAGAAATATGTGCCTTGATGAGCTGATCAAGTTGGTATATTCAGAATTTGAAAACTGCAAAGTTTCACTCCTCAATTTTGCCTTTGAAACTTCTAGATTCACTGGATGTGACCCTGAACTGGGGTTTGATGAAGCCCACTCTTTTGCCCCATCAAAATGTTTGATCCAAAGCTCTAAGCTTCTATTTTTCTGAGGAGCTTCCAGCCGTGGTCACAGATTTCAAAAATTCCCATTTTTACAGAAGCCCTAATTTTCCACTTTTCTGATCAAAGTCCCGAACTAGAGTCTAATCAAGCCCGGCCTTCTGCCCAACCAAAAATTCTGATCTTGGTCTCTAAATTTCTATTTTGATGAGTATCATCCAGCCGTGGTCTCCGATTACAAAAATTCCAACTTTCTCCAAAGCCCTAAATTCCGGAAGCCATGAATGAAGGTACCAAAAAATAATTCTGTTTTGACAGAAATATGTACCTGATTGTTTCTAGTGTAACTCCGAAATTTTTGATCCACAGGGTCTGAAAAAGTTTCCTGAGATAGCCTGACCTGTTATCTTTCCATCCTGACAGGTCTGACCTCAATTGGATTCTCTGAGAGAGATATATGCCAAATGTCGCAACGTGACCTGTTTTGGGATAAAACAGGAGAGCGAACTTGTACGGCGTGCCACGTGTCACTGTTTTAACTTCAGCCTCTGAAAAGGTTTTCTGAGATATCTCGGCCTGTTACCTTTCCATCCTGACAGGTCTGACCTCAATTGGACTCTCTGAGAGAGATTTATGCCAAATGTCGCAACGTGACCTGTTTATGGGATAATACAGGAGAGAGAACTTGTACGGCGTGCCACGTGTCACTGGTTCGACTTCGGCCTCTGAAAAAGTTTTCTGAGATAGTTCAGAATGTGTACTACCTGTCACTTTTTACGAAATTTCATTTGGATCTTCCTAGCTCAAGATATGACCTTTTTCCCAAGGTCACCTGATTTTGACTTAGATCTGGAAGAGGCAGAAACCCTATATTGTACAGATCATAAATCACAAAGTACAACGAATTAGAGGTTGTCCTTTGGACACAAGATACCTGGAGATCTTAGCTTCGGCCTGTAACAATTTCAGATCCGAAAACTTTGCCAAAACGGATTTATAGCGAAAGTGCTACGATGACTGGTTTTTGCTATATCAAGCCCTAGCATCGTAAGTGCAACAAGTGTCATACATGCCATATCATGCCTTCTTTCAGGCTAGCTTTGATACCATGTTAATTTTCTGAATTTACTTCAATATGATCTAGGATCTTAACTGAGAGAACAACATGTACAGCATATCTACAGCATATCAATCATGGAGACAATAATGCAAGCACACAAGAGACACAAAGATTTACTTGGGGAAAACCATAAAGGTGAAAAACCCCAATAACTTCCTCAGAGATAGATAGAGCAATGATACAACCAACCAAGAGAGATAGCCATAACCTAGCAGCAATCCTCCTCCTCCATAAGTGCACCTCTCCTCCTTGAGAGCATGTGTGAGAAGTGAGTGAGTAAATAGAGTGCCTCCCGCACTCTATTTATACTTGACTTGACTTGCCTTTTTACCTAACTCATGTCGGCTCGAACTTAACCACATAACATAATGCTGAGTGGGCCGACCCCCAATAGGGTGGTCTAATAACCCTTTGACCCACATGACTTATACAGGGCCGACCCCAAATAAGGTGGTCTAATAACCCATTGACCCACATGACTTATACAGGGCCGACCCCAAATAAGGTGGTCTAATAACCCATCAAGTATAAGTTACGACACTTACAATATAAATGACGACACTTCCTTATAGAGGAATAATACCATCTCTATAGGAATACAATATACATATATGTGAAATACATTCCGAAGTTACATATACATCAACAATCTTTCCAAGATAAATAAACAACAGTTCTTGTGGACGTAGCTTCCCATCCAGAGGGGTGAACCACGTTAAACCATTGTGTTATGTGATTGCTGTGTATGATTGCCATTAAATTGTGATCTAATTTACTTACAGTGCATGCATGAAGTTATTATTGCTTGTTATATTTTTGCTGTGATCTGTATTTGCCAAGGAAAGGATGGAATAAGATGCAAAGTAGTTCATGTAGGGAGGAATATTAAATAGTAAAGCACCTATAATTCTTGAATGAATTGATCGATAAGATAACTACACAGTTAATTGTTAAGGATTGAATCGCAATATCAAAGCTCACAGCACTGCACATCTCACATATTTGCATAAGTTATATTTTTTTTCAAGCTAAGTAATGATGAATGATTAAGGTTTATCGACTAAGAAGTGAATAGAAGTGATCAGATCTCACAAACCCGATGTGCAGCTTGGGGCCCGCATTGAGGGTGCCAATATCCTTATTCCTTAAAATACTTGACGTGAAGTAGGAGACTCTGTGCGATCACCAAACATAGCTGCGTAGTCTGTCACTGCGCTGCACATTAAGCAGTTGAATCACTCGCATCACAAGGCTGTGGAAACCTGCTTCTGCAACCACCCCCTCAACTTCACCTTGGGTGAGGCCTCAGGCTTCTTAGAGTCTGTTGACGAAAGGGCCGGTGAATAGGGGTTTTGTTGGTATTTTGTACCGTGAAGTACCTAGGTCTACATTGGAAAACCTCTAGAACAGTGTTGCGACCAACAAATGGTTTCGTTGTCGCGCTAAGACTAGTGATGCGATAGTGTATTCAGAAAATTAATGTCCGACAGTTGGCATCCAGAACAAAAAGAGATTTGGGCCTGGTGCGATAAGATCGAAAGAGACTTCGCAAAGAAAGAAAACAGACATCCACGTCTATCTGATGTATAGTGGTTAAATAGATACTTGTGGAGAGACATCCATGAAATTTTTTGGGTGTCATTTCCAAATGAGCTACACGAGTGGATATTGCGCCTAGCAGAAAGAAAGAATTGCTCCCAAGGCGGAGTACCTACAGAGTGGAGTCCAGAGCTTACCGAACAACTTAAAGCAATCGATAGCCCACTGCCACAAGCAGTTGACTTCCAGATTGATAGCATATTCGAAGGATTTGTGACCGAATTCACTGTAAACACGTTGAAGTCCTACAACCAAGCTAAAGCATACTTTTTCGAAGGATTCAGAGGTAAGTTCCTAAAAAACCTCAGTTTATACATTAAAATGCTTTTAGCTGAGAAAGATGTTTTAAGAATGCAGCAATAGTCCTAGATCTGTCATGGTAGAGAACACATACATTGATTCTGATG
This sequence comes from Larix kaempferi, assembly GCA_027924585.1. Lineage (NCBI taxonomy): Eukaryota > Viridiplantae > Streptophyta > Pinopsida > Pinales > Pinaceae > Larix > Larix kaempferi. The sequence continues at coordinate 1,195,199 of BSBM01000005.1, read as the reverse complement.
ATGAAAACCATACTTTCAGAAGTGGAAAGAGATAGAAGCCTACTAACGAAAAGAAACCCACACCATCTAGAAACCATTTAGATACCGAAATTCCATGTGATCTCAAATATATGAACACTCAATTATTAGCCACAATCTACCGTATTATACCTCAGAATCAATCAGTCCAGAACCCACCCGCTGCGAGTATTGCGCAGCCCATCCCACAGATCAGTAATACTAGCAACACCATAGGAGCGATTGCTCACAACACAATGACTCAGACTATTCCGCAGAATACTGTCCCTAGTACACAATTCGGAAGAAGAATGACAGATAACGATATAAAACTGCTGATATTCAAAGGAACGGGTCAGGAAGACCCTGATCAGCATTGGTTTTTATGCGAAGCCGTGTGGAGTGTTAAGCAAGTGACAGATGATGCTATCAAGAGAGCGCAGTTCATAACTACTTTTAGAGACAGAGCACTGCATTGGTTTATGAAGTATTCTCAAGCACAGCCCAGAACCCTAGCAGAGATCAAGACCGCAATTGTAGCAGAGTTTAAGAAACCCAAATCAAAATCATAGTGCATAACAGAGTTGAAAGAAATCAAGCAGAAACCTACTGAATCAGCCTAGGAATTCGACCAAAAATTCAAAACATTGTTGGACCAAGTGAGCTTTTTTATAGCTCCACAACAACATCAAGAATGGTTCATTGCTGTGTTGTTGCCCCATATGAGACCACCACTAATGCAACAGAAGGTTGTATCTCAAGCTGAGGCCTTGGAGATCACAATGAAGTTGGAAGCTTCACCAATTGGAGAAATTAGTTCTAGAATGATACAGATTCGGAACTAATTGGCTACCTTGACATTAGAGTTACAAGGTATGAAGAATGGGAAAGAGCAGAGATATGAACAATGACATGAAGTTTGGTGCACAGGATGCAAAGGAGAGGGCCACACAAAAGAAAATTGCCCCTTATTTCAAGAATACTTTAACAGTGGCGCACCAAACCCAATAAATATGAATTAGAACCAGGCACCATGGTGTGAAATTTGTAGAAGCAGACGACACAGGCCTGAAGACTGCTACCTGATACAAAAATACGTAAAGACACCTAAAAAATTATACTGCAATTTTTGTAAGTCAGTTGGACATGATGAGTCCAACTGTTGCGCTTATGAACTGATGAACGAAAGAAAGCGAGATATGGAAGCAATGCGAGGTGCTGGAATGTACCGCGTTCAAGAGGAAAATCAACCAAAGAAAGAGAACACCCACTATGATCAAGGAGGATATAGAGGCCACGGTGGTGGATATCGCGGAAGAGGAAGAAATACTGGTCAAAATCAAGGAAGAGGACGAGGCTAGGTCATATGTTATAACTCTGGTCAGCCAGGTCACGTATCAAGGGATTGTACTAATCCATGCACCACATGCAACTACTGTAAATCATTTGAGCATGTGATTGAAGATTGTCGGGTGCTTGAAGTAGAAATGCAAAAGAGGAGAAGAACAGAATCACAGAACCCTAACATCTAGTTGATCGCATCAGAGAACAGACCTATAGGTCAGAGTGTCAACGCAGTAACACGAAGTGAAGCTGATACAACAAAAGACAAAAGCGCGGAAGCCTCGACTTCTGGAACAACTGATCCTAAGAAAAACCCTGGAGAAACAGTAGGGATAAGAAAATCTCCTGGGAAAGCACCTCCATTGAACTTACAAAAAAACAAATAAATATTCAAGGAAGCGCGGGACATGTTTAAACAACCACCACCTACTTCACCAACGATTCTGCTGCGAAGTCAAGAACCACAAATACAAGACATGCCACTGGCATATGACCACACACGCACTGCACCAGATACCTCTAATTTGGTTGCGCAGTTTCTACAAAGCTGCATCAAGTTATTTAAAAACAAGGACACTCTTATGGAATTTGAAAAACTGATAAATCAGTACGAATCATGCAGTAAGAAAGGAATAGCACATGACGCATTACATAATATTAGAAGTCCCAAAAGAACTGGAAGGGAAATGCAGTTCACTACACAGATAGGAGACTATGAGATGGACGAGATCATTCTCGATCTCGGATCTGAAGTGAATGTCTTAACCAAGTATACATGGCAGGCGATGGGAAAACCAAAGTTACAGTGGTCACATATACAGTTAAGAATGGCTAATCAAGGCATAGTTATACCACTGGGAAGGTTAACCAATACCATTGTCGACATTAATGGAGTGAGAAGTTATGCAGATTTCGAAGCAATTGAAATTGTGGATGATAGCAATCCTTATCCAGCACTACTGGGCATCGATTGGGCAATGACGAACTCCACTGTCATCAATATGAAAACAATGAAAATGATATTTGAAGGAAATGACATAAGGGTCGTCGCACCATTGGATCCTTCACAGGGGGAGCAATATGTTGAACCTATTCAAGAAGAGTACAAAGCTCAAGACCTTGACCATATCTATCAAATGACAACAAATGCTACGGATTATATTGATCCTACTGTGGATGGAATGCTCAGCTGGCGCTGCGATAGTTTGTGCATCTCAAACTCAAACGCAGGATTAGAAAACTGGCAACAAAGAATGCATGAAGTATTTTCCAAGAGATGCGCAACAATTACAAAGTCACTCCACTGGATTGGAAAGCAGGTAACTCCAATCCCTACTTATGATGGTACAGCTAACGTTTATTCATTTATGAAAGAATACACTGCAACAGTGGCAGATGAACATCGCATTTCAGCATTAGACATGGCACTCAGAGAAACACCTGCCAGATGGTGGGCTACACACAAAAAGACAATGACAACTTGGGACCAGTGCAAAATAAAACTACAGATTAGATTTGCTGATAAGGTCACGCTACCATTTGAGAAATATAATGGACAGACGAATCCAGGAGATCATATCGCAACTTGTGTACAAGCTTGGAAGGAAAGACCGCAAAAAGAATGGGTACATCTCTTTGTGCATACGTTGGAGGAGCCTATTCCAAAAAAATGGTATCTAGAGGAGGAGATGCGCACAGGAACCACGGATTGGTCCGTCCTTACTGCAACCTTCCAGAAGGATTTTAATTTTCAAGATGACTCTCCGACTATACATGATGCGCTGCAACTGATCAAGCAAACGATATTTAGCCCACATCGCAAGGAGGAAAATATAACACTAGAAGATTTTTTTGACACAAACAATGTACTTGCGAGTCTACAACTAGATTGGTCAGAACAGATAGAGCAGGCTTTAGATTGCTGCAACATAGCTGAAGAAGTTGAAGATAGTGACGTGGAGGACCCACGCAATATAAGAATCCAAGAATCAGAAGGTATACGCGAGGTAGAGGGACCTCCACTAGAAATTCCAGATATGAGTGGACTGGTTATAACAAAGAAAGTGAACATCGGCACCCCTGAAGAGTCGAAGTTCGCAGCAATAGGAGACTACTGGGACGATGACACAGTTGCAGAGATCACAGCTATATTACAGGAATATCAGGAAGTATTCCCAACAAAGTTCACAGAAATGAAAGGTATCCTAGGAGACTTAGGAGTGATGAGAATTCCTCTTAAGCTAGGAGCGAAACCTATTAAACAAAGACCATATAGACTGAATCCACGCTACAAGGAACGAGTTAAAGCAGAACTCGATAAGATGCTCGATGCAGGAATTATTGAGCCGGTCGAAGAATCTGAATGGATAAGCCCAATGGTTATCCAAGACAAGAAAACAAAGGGTGAGATTAGAATCTGTGCTGATCTCAGAAAGTTGAATGATGCCTCTATGCATGATCCATTTCCTACACCTTTTACCGATGAAGTTCTTGATAACGTTGGAGGGAATGAAGCATACTCTTTCACTGATGGATTCTCTGGATATCATCAGATAAAAATTGATCCAGCCGATAGGCACAAAACCACTTTTGCAACAGAATGGGGGTCATTTAAGTATACAGTGATGCCTTTTGGCTTGAAGAATGCACCAGCCATATTTTCAAGAGTAGTGATCGCAGCATTCAAAGACTTCATCCACAAATTTCTAGAAGTTTACTTTGATGATTGGACCATTTTTGGGTTACTGAAGAACCATGCCGCGAACTTGAGAATGATGTTAGAAAAATGTAGACAACATCAAATTTCATTGAATTTAAAGAAATGTATTTTCTATGTTCCGTATGGAATTCTACTGGGACATATCGTGTGTAAGCAAGGGTTAATGGTTGATCCAGCGAAGATAGCAGTTATTGTAAATTTGCCTACACCAAATTCAGTTAAACAATTGCGCACTACACTAGGGCATACCGGATACTACAGAAAATCCTTAAAAGGTTATGCACAGTTAACCGCAGCAATGGAGAAGCTTTTGAAAAAGGATGCACCATTCATTTGGAATGAGGACTGCAAGAAAGGATTCGACACATTGAAAGAAAAAATGGTCACCGCACCGATCCTAGTTTTTCTAGACTAGGAAAATCCATTTCACGTACATGTTGATGCTTCATGTATAGCACTGGGTATCATTCTTGTGAAGCCAGGAGAAGGAGGAATTGATCATCCCATTGCATTTTCCAGCAAAAAGTTGTCATCTGCTGAGAAAAACTACACCACTACCGAAAGGGAAGGACTTGCAATGGTATATGCTCTACAGAAATTCAGACACTATTTGCTTGGTGTGCACTTCTCGATGTTTACTAACCATTCTGCATTAAAATACCTGGTCAATAAACCAGTGTTAGGGGGGCGAATTTGCAGATGGCTATTACTCTTCCAAGAGTATGATTTTGAAATAATAGTTAAACCAGGCAGATTAAATCTAGGCCCTGATCATCTATCAAGGATCGAATAAAGAGAAGAACCAATGAATCTAGAAGACAATCTGCCCGATGCGCAATTATTTGCTATACACATTGCCGATGATTACTATCAAGATATCATTCATCTTCTAACTATCGGGTTCGCACCTACTAAATTTACTACGCAGCAAAAAAAGTAGCTGGTAGTGAAAGCTGCAGACTTCACCATTATCGCAGGACAACTCTATAAGTTACGACCTGATGAAGTGCTGCGAAGATGTGTATTAGAACATGAGAATCCATTTATATTAGTTGATGCACATTTAGGAGTCGCAGGAGGTCATTACGCAGGAAGGGCTACTTCGTAGTAGATATTGCGCGCAGGACTATGGTGGCCTACGATCCATAAGGACTCCAAAGAAAATTGCCAGAACTATGATGTCTGTCAAAGGACAGGGAAACTGTCAAGAAGAGATGAAATGCCATTGAACCCTCAGCTAACCTTACAGGCATTCGAGAAATGGGAAATTGATTTCATGGGACCTATCAACCCATCAGGAAAAAGAACTAGTGCAAGGTACATTAATACAGTAACTGACTACCTCACCAAATGGGCAGAAGCAAAACCAGTCGAGGACTGTAGCACATCTACAGCTGTACAATTTATTTTTGAGAATATCCTTACATGATTTGGATGCCCAAAAATTTTGATGAGTGATCGGGGTACCCATTTTCTAAACAGAACTATTAAAGCTTTAACTGAAGAGTTCTACATCCATCATCAGCACAGTACGCCTTATCATCCACAAGCGAATGGTACTGTTGAAGCATTTAATAAAGTACTTGAGAATGTGCTAACCAAAGTATGCAATGTAAACCGCGATGACTGGGACCTGCGCATTCCTTCAGTATTATGGGCATACAGAATGACATGTAAGAAATTAACTAGACATACACCTTTCAGATTGGCTTACGGACAAGAAGCAATAATGCCTATGGAGTACATTATACCTAGCTTGAGAATAGTTGCATTTACAGGGATGGCAGATCACAGAGCACTAAAAGAAAGGCCATCACACTTGGTTGGATTGGAACAAGAGCGCTTCATCACGGGATTCCACTAGCAAGTGCAGAAAGAACGAGAAAAAGCATGGCACGATCGCCACATCAAGAATAAGTCTTTTCAGGTAGGTGATCTAGTCCTACTGTATGATAGTAAATTCATGAAGTTTCCTGGAAAATTTAAAATGCATTGGCTTGGACCATATACTGTAATAGATGTTACTAATGGTGGCGCAGTCCAGTTAGCTACTTTAGCCGGTGATACACTACCCATTTTGATAAATGGAATCAGACTAAAGCTTTACCGCGATAGTCCTGCTTCGCAGCATCCCTAATGATCAAAAGAAGGAAAAGTTTCTAGGTGACAAGTAAGGTCGAAATTGGGCACTAGAAACTATGTAAGAGTCTGTACATAGACTAATAAATATAGATATATACAGCGCACCATGTTGAAAAAAAAAAGAAACTATATGCCATGAAGTAACTGCACAGAACCAAAAATGACCTGTCGCGCAGTTCGACGCAAGGATCCAGGAAATAGCCGTTACAAGTGTCTGTTGGGAAAATAGATGTTATACAGTACTCCCTGTCGACCACTCGGGCATTTAAAGAACAGATAGCCATTCTGAACAACTTAATGACGGAAATGACCCAAGAATCTGCTGGATTTAGCTAATGGATACCACCATTAAATGCATATCTAGCCATTCAGGGGTGCGAAGGAGGATCCACCGCGCCTATAAATAACACTCCTTATCATCTCGCAGGCGTATCAAACACTTAGAATTTTCTGCAAATACTTTTGTCTGAGCTATTTTTCATAAGCTTTCTACAACCATTGAAACTGTTTGCATGCCTAAGAAATTTTTATTTGAAGAAGAGTTCACAGTTGAAGAGACTGTGAGGTTGTTCCAACATGGAGTAATTGATGAATTAATGAGAACCCCAAACAAGAAATTTGTCAAGGAATCAGAACAAAATCCAAGGAGATCACTAAGACATGGCCCCTCAATGCAAGACAAAGGGAAAAATCCAGCAACACCCAGATCAAAACTACCGCAGACAAGTTCAGTAGGGCCAAAAAATCCCATTGCTGATAAAGACATACCGTTAACTATGACTCCAGAATACATCTTGCCACGTGTAGTGGACGTGCTGGCCATTAAACTGCTAAAGAGCCCAAAGTATGAGATACCACTCTCACCTGTATCGAAGCATGTTGAGGTGGACAAAAATCTGTTAGGAAAGATTCCTGAATGCAAATGGGAGGACTATGACCTGCTAGAAATGCAGAAAGAGAAGCCAACTGAACCAAAGTTCCCACAGTTCTAGCCCAATAAATACATGTGCTGGAAGAAGAACGCAAAGGGTGACCTCACCTTGGTCACCGAGCGCTGGTTGTCAGGAGTAGCCAAGTCTGGGTTGCTCAACCTGCTAAGGCTTCCACATTTCAACAAATCACCGGAGCGCAACGCGGTTGTGCGAACTCTTATGGCTCGCATCCACCAGGGATATTTATGGATAGACCAGAATATCGACCTGACAATCGACTTAATCCACCGTATAATTGGATTAAGAAAAAGGGGATAAGACCCAAGGCAGTTCTTCCAAGGAAAGAAAAAGGATAAAGAGGTAGAAACATTAATGAAGCAAACACAATCTGTGGTCAAAGGGAAGCGAGGCTTCCAGACAGAGGACATAACGGATGATGCAATAAGGTTTGTCACGTAGCTGTTAGCGGGCAAAATCTTAAGGAAATGCCGACCTTTAGAAGTAAACGCAGGCGCAGTACTGCTTGGCGCTGCAACCGCAAAGGGACAAGAATTCAATTGGTCCCAATTTCTATTAAATGAATTCCTTGAAGAACTCAATGATACACAAATCAATGGTGGATATTTTCATTTTAACTGGCTAATCATATTGATCGGCTTCCTGGGGTGGAGGGAACCAAAGCACTATGTCGGAGTGGTCACAAACACTTCGGACCACAGAGGTGCTAGATTTCAGAATCTATGGGCGAGCCTGAATCCAAACAGACAACACGAAACAGCGATGGTGTTTTACACATATTATGACCAGTTATGTGGGGCCATCATGCTTACACCTCGCATACCAAAGTTAGTGACAAGCAAATATATCCGCATTATAAATTTTTATGCTGTGATGAAATGCATCTCCATTTCACCCAAAGCGCAGAAAAAGAATATTGATTGGTACCCTGGAAACTACCATATGTACGAGGAATATATTGAGAACTTAATGAAAGAATGGCCAACTGAATTCCGAGTTGAGGTCGTGGATATTGAAAGTGATTCTGGCGAGGATAACCGTATCGCATGTCCCATTGTAGAAGAGAAAGAGTCAGGAAAAAGGAAGGATGTTGGAAGTCCTTCAGGGAAAAAGGGAAAAAGGAAGAAGCAGAAAGCAAGCAAAGAACAATTAGACACAGTGCTTCGCGAAGATGACTATTTAATGAGTGCCGCGAGGGTAACTGAACAAATGGAGGAACTTTCAACAGACAAAGAAAAGAAGGAAAAGGAAATTCAAGACAACTTAAAGTAGAACCTGACTACACTGCAAGGCTTATCCAAAAAAATTGATGAAGTCAGCAAAAGATTACCATTGCACCATGAATCAGCTGCTGGAAAAGGGTCAGCGGGGACTTCGCAGCAGCAAATAGCAGTTCCCGCGAGGTTCCATGTTGTCCATTTGCAACCACTATCTATCAAATTTCCATTACAAGATCAAGCAATGCTAGATACAAAGAATGTAGAGCGCATGGAGATTGATCTTGCAACCATACCATTGCCAGGACTCCGTTACTTACAGACGCAAATAGGTGAAGAAATGCATGACAAAACCATAGAAGCACTGAAAGGACAAGCAGAGTTACAAAGGAAACTTGAAGAACAGAGCTCACAAAATTATATGAAATTACAAGATGAAACAGATCGTCGACTGAGATTGGAGAGCATGATCACTGCGGTTGCAGGTAATATAGATGATTTTGAAATTCAAACAGAACCAATAGATACCATTGTCAAGATTGGCGATTTGGTCAATAGCCTAAGGAATGAGAAGGAAGACATGGAGATTCTCCATGAATCTGAAATTACTGGCCTAAAAGCACAGCTCAATCCACAGACTCCACCAGATGAACAGCAGTTGAGACAAGCAGTAGTGAAGACCACAGCGCAGAATATTGCTATCGAAGTCATTAAGTGCTAGAGTCTACTGGAAGCAGCATTGAAGGCATTTAGTGCCCTTGAAGAAGATGAACAATTACAACAAGTAAAGAAGGAAGTGAAGGAAAAACAAGAAGAACTAGAAAATATGAGTGAGGAGGTTAAGGTGCTGCCAGCAAGGGAGAAACTCCTAAAGTACAGGGAGATCAACAACCTCAAGAAGGAAGTTAAATCATTGCGGGAGAAGGAGACAGAAATGGGCGATGAGTCACAGCCATTATTAGAAGATGCCGGTACGATCTCACAGGAGATCGAAGAAAAGTTGAAGGAGCTAAACCAGAATCAAGAGTAGGTGGAAGGCCAGATCGGCCAGGATATAACAATAGAGATGGTAGAAACAGTTGGGAAAATTGAACAAGATACGAAGGCCGCGGTTGAAAAGCTGATGGAAAGATTCAATGAGTTCACTGCGAAGATCATCCCACAGGCAGCGGAAAACCTTCAAGAAGTTCCAAGTGGTTCAGGGACGAGCCACATGTAAGTGTTAGGGGCCTATTGGGCCTAGCCCAAATGGGGCATTTTTTAACAAAAAGGATTTTGAGAACTGCGGAGCTAAGCGCAATTAAGTTTGAACAATTCTAGATAAGTTTTGGTATGCTGCGAAGTTGCACATAGCATAGTATTGGAGGAGCTGCGAGGTCGGTGCTGCGAGGAGTACAGCACCACGATGTGCAACGTCAACGAAGATCCAGCTAAGCAGAGCATGGATGGATAAAGGCAGTTATTTTGGTTAGGTCATAGAAGACCTATTTTTGGCAAAGATCGTCGATAACTACCAAGCAGTGGGTAGGTGCAGATCGTCGATGACAACGAGAAGAAGATAACTACTAGTTGAACTACTTGTCTAAGGCCGTGAATGGAGGAACAGCTTGGCGGAAGCAAGCTGTTGGCACGCATATAACAGAAGATCCGCTGCCAGATATCAGTAGTCCGGTTTTGGGAAAACCAGGACAGTTTTTGTAAACCTAAGGGTTTTTCCTTTGTAAATGTAAAGACATGACCTATGGGTCTTGATCTATAAATAAGGAAATTTTGTAAAGGAAAGGGTTAGAATATTTTGGGTTAATATTATTGAATATTGTAAGATCTGTTAGAGAGAAGCATTGTAAAGGCTCTACAGCTGAGTGCGCAGAGACCTAATTTTGAGAGAGAAAGATAAGAGCGTCTGCAGCTGAGTGCGCAGGCGAAGAACTGTTGTACCCTTTCCAATATAAATAAACAACAGTTCTTGTGGAAGTAGCTTTCCATCCGGGGGGGTGAACCATGTTAAACCATTGTGTTATGTGATTGTTGTGTATGATTTCCATTAAATTGTGATCTAATTTACTTACAGTGCATGCATGAAGTTATTATTACTTGTTATATGTTTACTGTGATCTATATTCGCCGAGGAAAGGATGGAATAAGATGCAAAGTAGTTCATGTAGGGAGGATTATTAAACAATAAAGCACCTATAAGTCTCGAATGAATGGATCGATAAGATAACTACACAGTTAATTGTTAAGGATTGAATCGCAGTATCAAAGCTCACAGCGCTGTGCATCTCACATATTTGCATAAGTTATGTTGTTTGTCAAGCTAAGTAATGATGAATGATTAAGGTTTATCGACTAAGAAGTGAATAGAAGTGATCAGACCTCACAAACCCACTGCGTGGCTTGGGGCCTACATTGAGGGTGTGAATATCCTTGTTCCTGAAAATACTCGACGCGGAGTAGGAGACTCCGTGCGATCACTAAACGCAGCTGCATAGTCTATCACCGTGTTGCGCATTAAGCAGCTGAATCACTCGCATCACAAGGTTGTGGAAACCTGCTTCTGCAGCCACCCCCTCAACTTCGCCTCAGGTGAGACCTCGGGCTGCTTGCAGTCTGTTTCCGAAAGGGTAGGCGAATAGGGGTTTTGTTGGTATTTTGTACCACAAAGTACCTGGGTCTACATTGGAAAACCTCTAGAACAGTGCTGCGACCAACAAGGAAACATCATTCCTTGAAGACATGGAGAAGATTCAAAGAGCAATGTGCCACATCAAAGGTAATCACATGTATTTTCTTTTTGATAGAAACCATTTTTTTTAGCTTAATGAATTGTTACATGATGCATACTTGAAGAATAATGAGGATATTCACAAGCTCACAATTCAAAATGAGCAACTTCTTGAAAAGTTGCAAGATACTTGTTTTTCCTCCTATGTTTCAGATTGTCAAATGGTAGATTGTTTGGAGGATTCTCATGACATGGTGGATCATGAGAAATGTGAGAATTTGAATGTGATTAATGTGTTTGAAGATGAACTTGAAGAGATCAAAACACTTGATGTGGTAGAAGAGGAACTTGAATTGTCTCTTGATGAAGGTTATGCAATTTTTAGAGAATAGCATGATTCTTCTACATTGGAACCAATCTATGACAAAGGTTTCACACTTTTGTTGAAGGAGATGCATGATACTACCCATATGGATCCTTCCCATGATGAAACTTCTGCATTTTTTTATCAATTGGGTGAGTTAGTTCATTCTCCTACATCCTACAATTCCATGTTTTGCAACATTAGTCTCAAGGAAGTATGGGTGAAAGGATTCTTTTTGATGGTGCCACATGAGGAGTATGGAACTCCTAGATTTACTTTTTATGATGACATGGTTGGAGAACATTATTATTCACATTTGCAGCAGCATCCTTTGTTACTTTATGATGATGCACATCTACATGGATGCACCTATGATATGCATTTGAGTCACTTGAAGACTCATGGTTTTTCTTGCTCAACACTTGGTTCATTTGATGTTGGAGGAACTTCATCCAACACTTGGGTGAATAAATTTATGATTGAAGAACATTTTTGTTGGAAGCCACATACTTTGATGAATCTTTATTATTCTCACATTCATGAATGTATGGGTGAGACTCTTTTGAGTCCTTTGAAGTCTCCTTGTTTTTTCTGCTCATTATTTGGTTTAGATTTAGTGGAGATTCTTCATTCACTTCTTGGATGAAAGAATACATGGCTGAATATTTTGATGCATATCACATCCTTTTGGAGCAACATTATAGGACATGGGATCCTAACCTATGTCATTGAAGCATATTTTATGGGTCACTTGAAGATTGTATGCACTTGGAAAATGGTGGTCTACTTGCTTGGAGGTATAAGCACTTTCATGACTCTTTGATGAAGCATCTCCTTGATGTACATTTTAATTATGTTGTTATGTACTTTGATGATATATATTTTGTACTCATGATGTTTGGAAGAATGCACACAAGAAAATGGGATCCAGGAATCCTCTTATCTAATGGTGTGGGTTGGAGAGCACTCTTAATTGTTGGGGTGCAATACAAGCAATGGGACCCTGGAATAATTTTTATCTCATTGGTTTCAAATTTTTTGGGGAAACAAGCAGTATGGGAGATGGATTTCCCACTTAATAAAGTGATTTTTATCAAAGTAGTGCAACAGCAAGCATGGTGGTTCCTCTCTAAAATATTCATGGAAACTCAAAGACTCAAGGTTGGGCAATTCAATGGCAACTTCAAAGAATTATACAAAAAGCACATTCTTCAACACCCATGTTTGAAATTGCTTGAGGACAAACAATATTGGGAAGGGAGGATTTTCATGTCCCAAATTTGACATTGGGTTACAATGGCTTAATAACATTGGCCATATTCATTAGAGTTTGTCAAATTGATGTTAAGGGTCAAATAATTTCCAAGGAGGAAAATTACTAGTTTCCTAGGTTTGGGGTGGAAGCTTTGGGATTTGAATAAGGGGAATAATAAATGATGTTTGAAAATTATAATAGCATAAATATTTAATAAAGGAGCTAAATAAATATATACAAGTGAAAATCAAAGTGGCATTTGATCATGAAAACACATGGAGGAAGGGGGACCCACATATGGCTAGATTTCCCCACTACACTTGGCATCATTCTCTCACCAATTCGAATTCAACGTGAATGGTAACATACCTGGGGGAGTTCAAAAGGTATTATTCATTGCATTAATAATCCAAGGTCTAAATGTAGAGGAAGAGTAACTCCCATGGAAGAGGAAGAGGCAATTTGGAGCTAGTGAGACACTTGGGCTAGATTCCCTAGCTCTATGACAACAATGATGAAGATGCTATGACACCTATGACAAACATCAGACTTGAAGGCTGACATATGACATATATGACATTTCAGGGCTAAAAATAGACTCCAATAGGATGCTCAAGGGATTTAGGGCAACTAATATGCTTCCAAATGTGATTTGGTGGAAGTGGGAGACTAGGAATTGTTGTACAAGTGGCGTTCTTTGGAATCTCTTCTCAACTTGAGTTGGCATGAGTCTCTTGGAAGGAATTCGAACCATGGAGGACATTAGAAGTTTATAAATTTCAATAACAAATAATGAAACCAGCTTTTGATAATTTTTATAATTTGCAATTGCATTTGTGAAGAAGGAGAGCTAGTGGATGACTAGTTTCTTGCCTTAGCCAATTTCGAGGATGAAAGATTCCCATCCAAGTTGCTAATTGGAAAGGCCATTCAAACCTTTCATTTGGAGATTTAATGGAGTCTTTATTTTCAGGTGTAATCTACAGGGCAGCTCATGGCTTCTTCTATTGCAGCTCACTCCTTCAACCATTTCCAATTTTGATGGCATATTCTTGATCCTTGAGGGAGGGCGTTTTTGGTGAGCTATTGTACTCTTTGGGGGAGATTCTAATGCCCCATTTCTTTTTTAATATGAATTAAATACTCTTTTATTCATCTCTAGAAATTTTTAGGTCGAAATTCGAAGTAGAAATGTATAAATCTCATTTTTAATGAAAGAAGAGTGTCATTTCTCCACTACCTTGTTGTGAACCAATGTAATGTTGATGGATTCGAATGGATAAGTAGAATACTGATGGTTTATTGATGAATGGAATTTTATTGATGGATTATACAAGTTTCATGTTTAGTACTTAAGCATTTGAAGTCATTTTACTCAGTTTATTTACATTTGGAGAAGATTTGGTGCCATTTCCCCAAGGGTCGAATTAGTGATTTTTGCTGATGTTTGGGAGAAGGATAGAACAGAATTAATAACTGATTAATGGTGCACATGAGACCTAAATAATGTTCCTTATACATCCCCTACATCTTTTCAGAATTTCGAGTGGTTTTGGAGGCATTTGTAGAGCCATTTTCAGAACTTACCCTGGGGGGATTTGAACCTCAAATTGCTAGTTAAATTCCATACTTTGTTCATAATCTTAAACAAGTTTTCAGAAGTATTTTGATGGTCATAAATCATCCTTTAACATCATAATCAATTACAAATATCATTCATACACCTTCCTTGAATATTTGAAGGCATTTGGAGCCAATTGGAGACCTAGAGACCAATATTAGTCAAAGGGAAATTACTATTAAAGTTCCCTACATTGGCTAGAATTGAAAGAGGATTTGCAGAAGTATTTTAAAGGTCCAAAAGCATCTCTGAAACACATATTTATGTTTTAACATCATCCATATACCTTCTCAGAATATTTGGGAGCAATTGGAGCAATTTGGTGACGTAGAGATCAAAACTAGTCAAAGGTCGAACTAGGGAAAAAAGTGGAAAATTGGGCATGTTAATAAAATTTAAAAATAAGGGTCATTACATTTGTGATTTTTCGAGAACTGTGATACACTCATTTTCTTGAAAAATTCAAATGAGATCAATTTTTTACAAAAGTGACTCCATGCTTGAGAAAATTGTATGCATTTTTTGTTGTTAGTGTTTTTAAGCTATCATAGTGAAATTAGAGTGCTCTAGATAGGAAATTTCTCTCTTCTCATCTCTTAAACTTTGATTCGAAAAGACAAAAGAAAATGTTTGGATTTGGTTGTCATGCTTGTTTATTTTTGAGTTTTTCTTGGAAAAAACGGAAAAGCGAAAAGAAACCAATCGACTTCAAATCATCATCCAAGGATTGAATCTAGAAACCAATCGAGTACCTTGGGCCTGCATGCCTCAATGGAAGGTTACCTCGCTTTCGACATGAGTTTACATCATTGACTCTTGATTGAAATATTTCATCCTGAGTTCGACTTAAGCTCATTTATTCATGCTTGATGATATGTACTGTTATACCTTGGGAATCATTGACATTAATGGTGATTTCCCTCATGCTTGTTAATGGTATACATCAATGACCGGTAATCAAGTGGTTTCTACCATGTTTGACGTCAAGACATTTGTAATCACATGGATAGATTTGTATCATTGCAGGTTCAGCTTGAAGGCCCTAGGAGTCATGTTTTACCCAGGTTGCAATGGAGATTGTTTTGAGTCATATTGCATGGATCCACTTTTATATTGGTCGTGGCTGTGTTATCATCTCATCATGGATCTATGCTTTTGTCTAGTAGCCATGATTGTGTTCAGTCGGTCATTACTACCATGGATCTGCAATGTATTGGTTTCCAGCGATGTTGTATGTCATATGAGACTGTGTACTTAGAGTCAATTGTACTACAGCAGTGTCCTTCATCCGACGAGCCATTGCCAAATCTTATGTCAAAGCATTTCACCTGTCTAATTTAAATAGCTTCATGCTTTGTCGGGCATTTTGTTACACCTAAATCTTACCATCATGAGACTTAGTGTAAACACCCCTAAAGTTTCCTTGACTAAGTCATTAACTTGGAAGAGATGCAGACCCTTTTATACTAGGTTTTGAGAGGTCGTCGCAGGTTGTCCTCATGCAACCTGCGACATCGCAGGTTGTCCTCTTACAGACTGCGACGATGTCAGTTAATTGATTAAAATAGCACCTTCAAGCCCATTCTCGAAGCAAGATGATGTGGATCCCTATCCCTATCCTTTAGGGAAGCTGACATTCGGTTCCTAACCTCTTGGAAGGATCCCCTAACTCGCTCCTACCATATCTCAACCTATCCTATCCACTTAGTCCTATATAAGTGAAGCTCACTCCCATTCCAAGGGGAGGAAGTCTATAGTATCTGCACACTGGTGAAATTAGCTTAGGAGAGATCTCTACTCATACTTGAGAGATCCATCATCTCTTTGGAGGATTTGGCATTCGCTTGATCGGAGAAGGATTGCTATGTTAAGTCATTGGTTGTAATCTCTTCATCCTATGTATTTCCCTTTTAATACAGTAATATAAGTGCTTTCCACCAAATCTCATTGTGTTAATGATATATTGTGTAGTTTGCTTATTTAACTACTTACTTAGATCTATTATTGTGTAGATTCCATTTGACTGCTTGTGTTGTTGTGTTGTCTTGACAGGTTTTGTAGCAGAGATCTGAAGACCATCAAGCTTCGAGCAGCATTCAAGGAGAAAGGATCAACGATTCAAAAGGTAAAACATCTAGTTCCTTGATCTCTAATTAGATCTAGGAGAGTTATTTATATTCTGTCTCTATTTGTTCTAGACTCACGTTGAGCTAGGGAGATCAGGCCTCAAGTACGCTATTGGTAGATTGTCCGTCAAACACTTTTCTCTTTGCTCTTTCCATCCTTATTCTGCCAATATCTCGTCATCCTGCTTTTGTCATGCCTTGCTGTTTACATGATTGCTTATAGTACTTTCTCTCATTCGGTTACTTCTAACCATTTTTTTTTTAATATTCACGACTTGTACCGTTTAGGTCGGATGCCATTTACCCCTTTCTTAAAAACACTTCCTTGTAACGTTTTCAGTCGGACTAAACTGTTAGGATTTATTGTTTCGACAATGTAGGGTTCCATCCACTCTGTATGCAACTTCTTCGGTTTCCCTTTTACACGGCTATTATAAAGGAGTGCCAAGTCTCCAACTAATAGATTCTTTTGTTTGATATTTCTGTCATGCCACGCTTTCAGTTGTTGTTTTTGGACTTGTTGATGTTCAATCGCCATCTGTCAACTTTCCTCCAGCTTCGACAGTTGTAATAGCCTTTCTTGTCGAGCATCTTCGACATCAATGTGCAAGACTGCTGCAATAGTCAGTGCTTGTCATTGAAAATGCAATGGGATGACTGCTTCTTGTCCATAGACAAGTGAGAAAGGTGTCTGTCCTGTCGTTCTTTTGTATGTTGTTCTAAATGCCCAGAGAACAGCATGTACTTTGTCGTCCTAGTCATCTTTCTCTGTGTTGCATATTTTTTTCAGTCCTCTTCTGAGTGTTTTATTGAATGACTCTATGGCGCCATTAGATTGAGTATGGTATGCTTTGTTTATTCTATGATCAACTGCAAATTCTTTAGTCAATGCTTCAATAGTTTTGCACACAAAATGCGTACCTTGGTCACTTATCAATGTTAACGGGCATCTGAAACATGTTATGATATTTTCATAGATGAACTTGGTGGAAACTTCGCTTGAACATGTTTTGACTGGCTCTACTTCTACCCACTTGGTGACATATTCCACAACAGTGATAAGCTATTGAGCACCTGTCCGCCTACCAACTACTGGAAATGGTCCAATAAAATCGATCGCCCAAATTTCAAATGTTCGGCTAGGATTAATTGGAACCAATGGAATTTTTGTTCTTGGGAGCGGTCGACCCATACGCTGACATCTATCACACTTAGATACAAATTCTTGACAGTATTTATGAAATGTCGGCCACCAAAGTCCGGCTTGCAGAATTTTTCTAGCTGTTATATCTGCATGATAATGTCCTCCCACCAGTCCAGAATGAGCTTCTGCAAGTGTATCCTCTCGTTCATGCTCAAGTGCACATCGACGTAATATATCATCCAAGCCAAGTTTATAGAGGAATCCATTGATCAAAGTGAAGGGTGTTGCTTTCATCGCAAGGATATTCCTCTTTTTCTCAGTCATTCCTTCAGGGGTTTTCCCATCCTCCAGAAATTGTGCAATTTCTGCAAGTTCTGAAGGGACTGCTTCAATACGAAACAAATGTGCGTCCAGCAAATCATCTTCGATTCCTGTCGGCTCCTCTCCCGTGTCGACGATGGTCTGGCCCGATGTTATCCTTTCCAGGTCGAATAATTACTTCGAATTCAAATTCTTGAAACAGTAGAATCCAGTGACACAACCTCCCATGGTGCAATGGTTTATTGACTAAGTATTTTAAAGCTTGATGATCTGTATAAAATACGAAGGGGTTAGCAAATAAATAATGATGGCATTTCTGCAGTGCAAATACCATACCTAATGCTTCTCTTTCGGTCGTGGAGTAATTTCTTTCAGCTTTATTCAACTTCCTACTGTTGAACGCATTAGGATAATCCATTCCATCTTCTCCAGGTTGTGTTATAATGACACCGACTGCTATTCCAGATGCATCAATATGCACATGAAATTTTTTCAACCAATTCAGAAATCGGAGGATGGGTGCTTCGACCATTTTTCTTTTCAGCGTGTTAAATGAGATGTCGCACTCCTCCGTCCACCTGTAATCTTGATCATCTTTTAACAGCGCTTCAAGAGGATAAGTCATATCGGAGTAATGTCTGATGAACTTCCTATAATACTCGGTATGACCCAATAGGATAAGCCCTTGTTTTGGATTGACTGGAGGCTTTAGTTCGAGAATAATTTTGATCTTTGCGTAGTCGACCTTGATTCCTTCTTTTCAAACTACATGGCCCAGTAATATGCCGATAGGTGTCGCAAAAATGCACTTTTTAATGTTCAGCGACAACTGTATCTGCCGACACCATTCCAACATCAGTCGAAGCCATTTGCAATGATCCTTTAGCATTGTATAGATTGTCCAAACATCAAAGTATATATCCATGGTTTTGTAGATATATTCTTGAAATTCCTTGACAACAATTCTGGAAAAAACCACTGGTGCATTCTTCAGACCGAAGGGCATGTCTTTGTACGCGAATGACCCGAACTCGCACACGAATGTTGTATTTTTCTGGTCTTCTTTTGCAATAGGTACTTGGTTGTACCCAGAGAATCCATCTGTGAAAGAGTAGCACTCATTCCCTGCAACTTCATCAATAATTTCATCTACGAAAGGGGTTGGAAAGGGATCTGTGAGTGTTATCTTGTTCAGCTCACGAAAATCGACACAGATTCTCAGTCATGTCAGATCTTGTTTCTTTGGTTGAACAACCATTGGGCTTGCCCATTCCGACTGGTCGATAGGATATATGATTCCTGCTCCAAGCATACTATCGATCTCCTTTTTAACAATATCCTTATATTTGTGAGAAAGTTTTTAGGGTATTTTCTTTACTGGCCTGGCGTCTGGTTTAATATCAATTTTCATCTCACCCATCTCCAACACAATTCCTTTCAAGTCTTTGTGATCTCGACCAAATACGTCTTGAAATTCCTTGAGGAGACTGGTGATTTCTGTTGTTTGTTCCTCATTCCAGTAATCGCCAATTCTTTCCATTTTCGGTCGGTCGTCATTTGAAATATCTACTTCCTTTGTTTTAATCTTCGCGTCCATCCATTCTGGTGCACAACTGTCACTTATCGGTCTTTAACCTTCTTTGATTTGTGTGAATGCTGGTGGAAAGTCTTTTTTCGACAACCTTTCGAGTTCGTCTTTATCGACAATCTCTATGTTAAAGATTGTTTTTACATGCTTCGACATGTTGGAGTGATCCTGTCTCTATTGAAAACTCTTCCCATCTGATTTCTCCATTTCTAGGCTTAATCTTGTCGAATGTTGGATTTCTGTCGACTTTATGTTAAAGCAGGTAATAGGTCGACGAGTAATCTGTTGCTTTTCTGCAAGTACTGGATTTTCTGTTGGCTGCAAGAATTCTTTGATAGTTTTACTTGTTTAGACCAATTTCTCCTCTTGTGGAGAAAACTGGAAATCTTTAATGAAATTTTCCTTCAAGTATTTCCAAGTGAAATTTTCTCCTCTCACCTCTTCCATCTTATACCATTTATTGGGTAAATCATTAAGTGTTCTAGGCAAGAGGTGAGGCCATGCTCTTTCATCTTTATAGTCCAATTTTCTCCATTCTCTTTCGCAACATTCGATGTGTACTTAAGGATTTTGCCCCTATGTAAATATAGGGATGTCGGCATGATTCGTTGGGTTCTTTCCTCCAAACCTTTCTATAAAAAGTGTTGATGCAGTATTCCAACTTTGCAGTTTTGACTGATGGGTGTCCCACCATCTCGCAGCTTGACCAGTAAATGTCTCTACCAGACTTTGTAGTCGGCCTTACTCTCTGACATGTTTTGATACATGTTCGACATGTACAGTAGGTGAATCACGTTCTTTGTACCTCAATGTCAGATTACATGTTTGCGAACTTCTGTCTGGAACAAGTGTCAGATATGCTCGCATTTTCCGTTCAAATATATTCGGTGTATATGATCTTGAGAGACACTTATTTATTTTCTTCTTTGAGATGGCTTCCACTGTCCAACATTCCTTCGCATGCAAATCATAGTTCTCTATCTACTAGTCATAGAGTTCTGCATCGGAGTTATATCCGATTGAAACGAGATCTCCAAGGTGAATTTCTCCTTGGGAATTCGGTTCAATGCGGTCTTCATTATTTTCTATTCGATAAAGTTGTCGAATATCATTATCTACTTCTGTAGGTTCCGACCATGGCTCTCCTTCAGATGGGAATATTGGTATGATAACCTTCTGCATGTTTCCTTTCAACTTGATGCGAGTTTTGTCTAAGAAAATTGAAGCCTTCATCTTTCACCACCAAGTTCGACCAACCAAGGATGGGAAAGAACTCACATCATCCTTGGGATTAATGATCTCAAAATCCACTTTTGTCGTGATGCCTTTGATGGAAGTTTTGACTCCTTTCCATACTCCAATTGGCTCAATTATTCCTTGATCCGTGAGCTGTAGATAAATGCCCAATTCCTGCAATTGTGGTCGACCAAGTTGGTCCCAGGTATCACGAGTCATGATATTCACTTGGGAACCAAAATCTAGTACGACTTGTCTTACATGATATCCATTTATGTCGAGGTCGACCAATGGATCAGCATCATTTTTCTCTTTTTGATTTAGTCGACAAATGTTTTTAGTTTGTCTTTGCTCGACATGTTTATATTTCAATTTATGCAACAGGTCAATCAATTTTCCTACAGCTTCATCATTTGAAATTAATCTGAACAATTCATTGAGAACTTCCTGTCGGTTTTCTTCAATATCTTCATGTGCTTCTAAGTCACAAAATATGTCGGATACATTTTTGTACACAGATTTTTGTTTCATAGGATTTGGGTAATCCTCTTTATCTACAATTTTACTTATCTGTGGCTTATCTTGACCAAAGTGAGTACCTTTCCTAGTTACAATTTGCAAGTTTTTTGTATGAAGCACATCATTTTTGTATACACAAGATAATACTTGAACATTCTTTTTATTATTTATTTTCTCAATCATGGTAGGGAAATCCTCTAAAAAGTGATCGCCTACCCCACACTTTGTACAAAATTTAAGATCAGTTCTTTCCTTATAGGGGCATTTTGCATGCCGATGATCC
Organism: Larix kaempferi; assembly: GCA_027924585.1. NCBI lineage: Eukaryota > Viridiplantae > Streptophyta > Pinopsida > Pinales > Pinaceae > Larix > Larix kaempferi. Next base: position 1,173,648 of record BSBM01000005.1, on the reverse strand, counting down.
TCACTGAGACATGTTAAACACAAACCAATTTGATTAGGTCAAAAACCACGACCACCATCGCCATGACCACGACTCTGGTATCCTTCGTGCCTATTGTAGCCGTCATATCATCAATCATATCGACGGTTGTTATACCTTGGGTATATGTCGTTCCTGTTCTAATTGTACTGGTTATTTCTTCCATCATTTCTCTCAAACCTGTCATTTCCTGTGTTTCTGTCATGATGCTGATCGACAAAATTTGTCTGGTACACTGCATCGTAATTTTGTCGATTCTTCAAGTTCAGATGACATTCTTCAATCGCATGTGTACTGACTTCGCAAATTTGACACCACTTTGCTTTCTTGTTTTTCAGATTATATGGACAATCATTTGTGGTTTGCGAGTCATATTCTTTGCACAGATCGCAAAAGCATCTGGTTTGAATGAGTTTAACTTCTTGTCGCCGATCCTCAATTCGACAAGAGTCTTTGGTATGCCCTGAAGTTCGACATGTAGTACACCATAATTATCGTCCTTTCAAAGTCATACTTCGGATTGCTTGATCCATGCTTTCAAGGCGTTCTTCGACATGCCTGTCTATGGAGACTAGAGGGTATTCGTCATCCATTTCAATCTCCAGTGCTACTTTTAATGCCTCTGCATAAGCATTAACACTTTGTCGATGGACATGTATTCTGATTTTACTTATGAGACCGGCAATAAATCATTTAATTAATAGCTTTTCTTCAATCTCATAGTCTAGCTTGATAAGGAGGTCTTTGAACCTCTTGTCATACTCCTTGATAGTTTATGTTGGCTTCTGGACTGTTGTCTTCAGTCGTTCGGCCGCCAGGTATGTTGCATATTCGATCATGAAAAAGGCGAGAAAGCTTTGTTTAATTTGTGCCTTGGTTGCATTTGGTGATTTTTCTATATACCCCATATACCATGTCAGTGCTCTTTTTCTCAGTGAGCTAACAAACTGAGCAACCTATCTTTCTTCGTTGGTGATTTGATTGGCTGTCCATATCTCTTCGCACACAAACCAATGTCTTGTCATCACCTTCATAGAATGGAAGGTGTGTTGTTGAGTGCAACATGTCTGCTGGTGTATTGCTTTGAGAATTTGATGGTTGTGTAGGTGGATTATTTCCACAACCCAAACTTGGTGCTTCGTTAGCTTGAACTAGCTATCTTTTAGGACTAGGTTCTCTGTCTTCAATGACTAGAATTTCTTTTGTTTCGTTGGGTCTGTCTTCTTCTACTACTTCTGTCGAAATCCAATTAAAGTTATACTCGAACGGGATTTTGCTGAATCTCGAGTTCTCCGACGTACTCGACGAGTCACTCAAATTTGGTATTAGTAGGGGGGGGCGCTTCTTCATGTTCTGAGTACACTAGATGAAAGCATCTATTTAAAAATTTCGGTTGAAAGGACACCCAATTTCCTTCCTCTGGCCGATGAATCAATAATCTATTGATATCATCGCCTTCTTCGCTTCGACGACTCCAGATTCCCGACTGACCAGCATGGAGACCAAGGTTTTCCTCGACAATTTCTTGCACCCGAATACTTTGTGTTAAATGAAATGGAGAAGGAGGTGTTACCGTTTCAGGTATCTGAACTTGGAGAGCTCTACCACACTCTATCCACAAGTCTTCATCCATCGGCAACAGGTCTTCTTTGACGCCCGATCATCGCGGACTCGAATTGACTCTGGAAGATTTTCTTCTGCATCCATTGCGACATTTGATCCTCATATCCTCTGGAGTGCAATTTCCTGCTCCCGCAGCTCTTCACGTCGCTGTCTCCTTTTTTCTCTTTCAATTTTCTAGATATCTGGTGTGCTTTTATGAATCATAAGTCTTTCTTTGTCGGATTTACGTCCACTACTGGCCATGTCGTCTTGTCATATGTCATTTTTCATCAAACTCGGTACATCAGAACATGCTTCGTCACCCCCTCAATGTTGAGCCGAAGTTTTCTAGATCACTAGGGAAGTACGGACCATCATTTGTTCAAGAATAATTCCCATTGGCACTCCTTTACAAATATTTCCCACTTATGTTCTTTCTCCTCCCAATTAGAGTTTGGAAGGGCCGGGAGCAGCAACGGGCATGTCTCGACAATATGGGAAATGCCTTTGTCGATAAAAAATTTGAACAATAAGGTCGGCAGAGAACACAGAAATTGATCATCTAGTTTGGTGAAGAACTTTCTTCTAACTTCGGCTATAGAGACGCGGTCTTCAATCGCCAGCTCTTCACATAAATCGTCTGTAATCTTTTCACACCACTCCGACAGATTCGTACGTCCTCCATTGATCAACTTCGACAACAGCTTCCTCTCTGCTTCATCAACTGGTCTTTTCATCCAGAAGCTTCTTCAAGGCGGTCGGCACAGACTCTACAAATCTCTCATGATTCTCGGAGAAGAATCGATCCCTCACTTGGCTAATCGTCAGCTTGTTCCATCGCGCATAGTTCTGCAGATAATTCACGATTTTCTTCTCCCACCAATCCCTAATCTCATGTTCTGAAATCATAGGTCATGCTACTATTTCTTCATTGCATCAACCGGCAAAGGAACCAGATGTTCTAGTCCCAAGGTTCATGTGGTTACCATAGATACATTACATGTTATAAGAAAGCAGACACAATGATACAGATACAAGAGACGAGACAGATAGAGAGAAGCACAAGCCTTTGTATTGACCAACCGAGAGCAGAATACAACATAGAACCAATATAACTAGTACATCGGCTCAACAACCTATATATATGCATCTATCAATATAGTTATATAACCGTCTGTCGGTCTAACTAACCGACCTGACCTATACTAGTTGACGTGACCTATCGACATATACTTCAGAGTGGTCGGGCGGAGGGCCTAGTCGACAGGCCAACTTAGGCCCCTCCAACAACATGTCAACCCTTCTCTTTACTTTGTTAGTATATTGTTATCGGACGCATATGATTTGTAAGTCATCCCGTAGTATTTTTTGATCCATAGTTTGTATTATTGTTGTTGGACGCATATGCTTTGTAAGTCATCCTGTAGTATTTCTTGATCCATAGTTTGTATTGTCCCATGGTATTGACCCATAGTATTGGCGACTAGAATTAGTATATAAGTTTGTGTTGAGGCCAATGAAGGCACCGTGAAGTTATTTGTATTGAGCTTGCTCAAAGGAGGTTTCCCCTCGAAGTGGCGTGTGATCAATAAAAATATTATGTGATCTCATATATTATGCATTTTATCAATTAATTGTTACAGGTTCCTCACATCTGGTATCAGAGCACTTTCTTGGGCTCGTTGAGTGAAATTTTTGCCAAAAAAAATTTGCATCTGTTGCAGGTTTGGATATGGGAATAATCCCTATCCGCTTAACTGTGGGAAGTACTTGGGCCTAATCCATAAAACTCATTGTGAGGAGTACCAAAGGAACCCCGAAGGAGCTAGACCATTGAGAGGACCTTCCAGCAAAAAGGGAAACGACCACTACCTGATTGACTAGTTCCAACCCGTGAGGTAAACCAAGAGTTGTTGTTTGTGATAAAGTGGTTATCAATTTTACCTGAGTCATGGAGTGAGGGGTACTACCCCAATACGCAAGACGTTAGATAGCATTGGTGGCCGAGTGAATCCCATGAACTGTTAGGAATCCAAGCATACCTTGGGTCCATATCTATTTTCAGCTAATAAATCGCAAATTTCCTCTGTCCATATCTGTTGTCGATCCCTTCCACGCCATTCCAAATCCATCTGTTGTCGATCACTTCTGCGTCGTTACATATCCATCTGTTCTCGATCCCTTCTGCACCATCTATTGCCGATCACTTCTGCGCCATTACAGATCCATCTGTTGCTTATCCCTTCCGCGTCATTGCAAATCCATCTATTTCTGATCACTTATGCATCGTTACAGATCCATTTGTTGTCGATCCCTTCTGCGTTGTTGCAGATCCATTTCTGAAGAAACAAAAGTATAAAATTATTTGTTTCACCCTATCTCCCTTGTTTTAACTCTGTTTCTCTTGAAACTTCCCTGACACCCCTGCAATCCCATTCTCTATAATTCATTCCTGAGGACCTTATCCCAAATTCCACTTCCCAAAGCCATAAATCCCACATTTTTCTAATTTGAAGGTTTGCCATAACTTCTTCGATCTTCACCTAATCGCCTTCAAATTTTACCACATTGTTCATTTCCTATTTCTGGATCTTTGTCCCTCTCTGCCAAATTTTCTCATTCTTTCACCCTGCTTCTGAAATCCTCATTTTCTGCTTCCCTGTCCATTCAAAAGTGTCCCAAACCTAGTCAAACCCAAATTACCCATCATATTTTTTCCAAAATCCATTATTTCCTTTACTAAAACAATTTATGTTTTTTTTGTTCTACCCACTCAAAAAAAAGCAAAAAAAAAACTCATGGTTATGGTTGTCATCCGCGTAGGAGCAAAAACCATAGAGGAAGAACTTGCAGCCCTCAAAACCAAACTCCAGGATCTGGATGAAAAATTTCTTGGCCTCCATCTTGAGCATTACGCCATGAACAATAAATGACAGTCAGAGTCTTCTTCAGACAATGGGTTCTCTTCTTCCAGCAATTTCCGTGGTACGAAGCTTGATTTTCCTCGCTTCAATGGTACTGATCCGACTAGATGGATCTATCGGGAAAAACAATATTTTAGTCTGCATATACTTTTGATGTCAACAAAGTTCCACTTGCATCCTTTCATTTGGAACATGAAGCTCTTTAATGGTACCGTTGGTACATCAAGGTTCATGAAGAGCCAAAATGGCCATCTTTTTTCCAGCTCCTTTTGCAATGATTTGGTCCTAGTGCTTTTGATGATTCATAGGAGCCCTCACTATAGTTTTCCAAATTGGCACTGTGAGAGAGTATCAAAACAAATTTGAGAAACTAGCCAACCACACCGAAGGATTTCCTGATGAATTCTACAGGATTTGTTTTATCAGTGATCTAAAGGACGCAATCCGCTTTGAGGTCAAAATGTTTTGTCCCAACACAATGATGGAATCCCTAGGGTTAGATAAGTTGGCAGAAGACAAGATTGCAGCCCAACAACGCTTCAAACCCACTTTTGTTCCCTTCAGGAATATGGGTTCTCAACGACCTCCCATCTTGCCAGCTCCTCGACCAACTCCTATCAAGCATTTGTCTGAAACAGAGATGCGGGCACGCAGAGAAAAAGGGATTTGTTATAATTATTATAAAATCTCTATATCTTGGATGTGAACTCCTCGTCTGCCTATGAAATTGGTGAAGAAGCTCCAGATACCAAAGATGATTAGGTTGACATTCAAGAGCCTCCTATTGACCCTCTATCTCAGGACGACCACCCAGAGATATCTCTGCATGCTTTAGCTGAAATAACCACCCCCCAAACAATGCGGGTCACGGGTTACTTCAAGAAGCTCCTTCTTGCAATACTCATTGATTTTGGTAGCACTCATAACTTCATTGACCCTCGGATCGCCAAACAGGATGATTGTTTTGTCCATCCTTGCTCTAACTTTGAATTCATGGTTACCAATTGGGGCACCTTACCTTGCAAAGGGAAGTGTCACAATTTGCGTCTCTCTATGAGAGATTATAACCTACACTCTGACATGTTTTCCTTGACCTTAAGTGGATGTGATGTGGTTTTGGGAGCTCAATGGCTACGCACACTTGGCCCCATCTTATGGGATTTTGCTGAACTTTGGATACAGGTTTTACCCAATGGACAAAAACACACATTGATAGGCTTACAACCAGGGTCTCTCAGCATCATCAGTTTACATCGCATGGAGAAACTCATTAAGAAGAATTCACATGGTGTCATCGCTCAAATCCATTCCATTCAAATGCAACCATCAACGGTCTCCACTACTCCTTTGGATCTACAACAAATTCTGGATCGATATACAGGTGTCTTTGTTGAACCAGTGGGATTGACACCTTCAAGGCCAAATGACCATCATATTCAACTCCTTCCTAGAAGCGTTTCTCCCAACATGATGCCCTATCGCTACCCATTTCACCAAAAAATAGAGATTTAAATGCTCGTTCGGGACTTACTGAAGCAAGGTATTATTGACCCAAGCACTAGTTCTTCTTGTCTGCAAAAAATATGGGTCATGGTGCCTCTGCATTGAATTCCGAGCACTTAAGCACCTCACAATCAAGGATAAGTTTATGATTCATGTTGTTGATGAGCTTCATGGTGCTCAATTTTTCTCCAAGTTGGATCTTCGCTCTGGGTATCATCAAATTCGGGTTCATGAGGATGATATTCCTAAAAACGCTTTCCACACACATGATGGCCACTATGATTTTTTGGTCATGTCCTTTGGCCTCACTAATGCACCTTCCACATTCCATGGATTGATGACTAAAATATTCTGGACCTACTTGCGGAAATTCATTCTGGCCTTCTTTGATGATATTCTCATCTACAGTAAAACATGGGATGAACATCTCCAGCATCTAGATCTTGTAATGCAACTTTTCTCTTACCATCATCTCCACACCAAACATTCTAAATATTTTTTGGACAAAAGAAGTAGAGTATCTCGGGAACATTATTTCAGCACAAGGGGTTCACGTGGATCCTGCCAAAATCGCTGCCATGAACAATTGGCCGCATCGTGAGACACTCAAGAACATTCATGGTTTTTTGGGGTTGACTGGATACTAATGCAAGTTTGTCAAGGATTATGGGAAGATTGCAGCTCCATTAACTACTCTATTGAAAAAGGATGCTTTTACATGGACACCTACTACTGAGTGTGCATTTGACAAATTGAAACAAGCTATGTGTACTACACATGTTCTAACTATGCCCGATTTTTCCAAGCCCTTCACTATTGAGAGTGATGCTTGCGGCAATGGACTTTGTGTTGTTCTCCTTAAAGATGACCATCCCATTGCATTCACCAGCAAAGCCCTTTCAGATAAGAATTTAGCTGTCTCTACATATGAGAAGGAAATGATGGCTATTTTGCATTGTAGTACAGAAGTGACCACCATACCTATTAGGGAATCATTTCTGCATCAAGACTAATCACCAGAGTCTGAAATATTTCCTGGAACAACGTGTATCCTCCCCAGCACAATGGAAATGGGTTAGCAGACTCATGGGGTATTACTATGAGATCACTTACAATAAGGATAAGGACAATATTGTGGCGGATACTCTTTCTCGCACATTTGATGACCAAGTTTCTCTTTCATCTCTTTCTATGCTTGTTCCAAATGGTTGCAATATATTCAAAAAGGCTATGTCAATGACTCTTCATTATCCCAAATCATCCAACGCTTATCCAACAACCCTTATGTTGTACCACATTACTCTTGGGATGGTGCTTCCCCGGGATACAAGGGTCGTCTGGTGCTTCCCCAGAGCACAGATCTTCAAAAAGATGTCTTCCATGAACTCCATGCTTCTCCATCGGCAGGGAACTCTGGTTTCCTCAAAACGTATGAGCGGGCATGGCGTAACTTCTTTTAGCAGGGAATGAAAATGAAAATTCAACAGATGGTGGATGAATGGGATAGCTACCAGTGCAATAAGGGTGAAACGACACTCCTTCCGGGATTTCTCAAACCCTTGCCCATCCCTACACGGATTTGGAAAGATATTTCTATGGATTTCATCGAAGGGCTCCCTAAATTTGGAGGGCAGACAGTGATTTTGGTGGTGGTTGATCGCCTCTCCAAATATAGTCATTTTTGTGCTCTCAACCATCCCTATACGGCCTCCTCGTTCGCTCAAATTTTCATGGACCAGATCTTTTGTCTTCATGGAATCCCTTCTTCCATTGTTTGGGATCATGATGCGACTTTAACCAGTCATTTTTGGACAAAACTATTTTGCCACACTGGCACCAAACTGAAGATGAGTTCAAGGTATCATCCACAAACAGATGGTCAAACTGAAATTATCAATAAATGCTTGGAAACTTATCTTCGTTGCTTCACCTCTGAGCAACAACATCAGTGGGAAAAGTGGCTCCCTCTCGCTGAATGGTGGCACAATACCTCTTACCACACTGCCTCTAAAATGACTCCATACGAAGCAGTCTATGGTTAGGCACCGCCATTTCTTCTTCCAGACACCCCCAGCAGTTCACCAGTTCAGTCAGCTGACATGGTCCTTCACAACCGCAATCAGATTCTTTGCATTTTGTGGGACAATCTTTACATGGAAAGAAATTGCATGAAGCAATGTGGAAGTAACAAGCCGATCAGCATCGTTCTGAGCGCACTTTTCAAGCAGGTGATATGGTTTTTCTTCATCTCCATCCTTACAAGCAATCCTCCCTGAAACTCAAAGGGCATCATAAGCTCGCTCCAAAGTTCTACGGGCCATATAGGATTCTTCAGAATATTGGTTCCGTTGCTTATAAATTGGGACTTCCTCCTTCTTGCCACATTCATCCAGTATTCCATGTCTCTTGTCTGAAGAAAGTTCTTGGCACCAACATCATAGGACAAACTATTTTACCCGAACTGGATAATGAAGGATCCATCCTTTTGGAGTCGGAGGCCGTCCTCAATAGGTGCACTCGTGAGTGAATATCACATAGGTCTTAATTCAGTGGCACGGAATGCAACCAGAGGATGCTACATGGGAACCACTCCTTCAAATTCAACAACAATTTCCACATCTAAAGCTTTGAGGACAAAGCTTTTTCTAAGGGGGGGGGGGATGTTAGGAACCCATGTCAACCCTTCTCTTTACTTTGTCAGTATATTGTTGTTGGACACATATGCTTTGTAAGTCGTCCCGTAGTATTTGTTGATCCATAGTTTGTATTATTGTTGTTGGACGCATATGCTTTGTAATTCGTCTCGTAGTATTTGTTGATCCATAGTTTGTATTGGCCCATGGTATTGACCCATAGTATTGGCGCCTAGACTTAGTATATAAGTGTGTGTTGAGGCCAATGAAGGCACCATGAAGTTATTTATATTGAGCTTTCTCAAAGGAGGTTACCCCCTCGAAGTGGCCTGCGATCAATACAAATATTATGTGATCTCATATATTGTGCATTTTATCAATTAATTGTTGCAGGTTCCTCACACTAACTGGGCCGACTTGTTCAGTACATAATAAAATATCCCTTTCTAGATTCTTCTAGGCCGACACAAGTCCTAGGGTTTGCATTGACTCTTACATTATCAATTACATCAATGACATCTCCCGGAGGAGAAATACAATAATACAATAGACAATTACATTTAGAATATCTTCCGCATTTACATTTCTTTAACATTCCCTCTTAACTAGGAATGTATTCTACAGACATCATCATCATTATCAATAGTTGCACAACTGACTGGTGAAACTCTATATGTGATAGGAATTTTTTGGAACACCATCATATGTTTGGGGCATCATTGTCATCATCAACATCATATTTTGGAGTATCATCAGCAACATGATCATCATGGTCTTCATCGGCAAGGAAATACTGGAGCATCAACATCAACGTCATCATCAACATCATCATCAACAAGGAACTGTTGAAAACATCAACATCATCATCAATAGCAAGAAATTGTTGGAACATCAACATCATCATCGTCAACAACATCATCATCAATAAGAAATTGTTGGAACATCAACATCATCAGCAGCAGCAACATCATCATCAACAAGGAACTGTTGAAACATCAACGTCATCATCATCAGCAAAAAACTGTTGGAACATCAACATCATCAGTGTCAGCAACATCATCATCAGCAAGGAACTGTTGAAACATCAACATCATCATCATCAGCAAGAAATTGCTGGAACATCAACATCATCATCATCATCATCAGTATGTAAATACTGGAACAACAACATCATCAATCATCAGTACATGGATACTGAAATCAACAACAACATCAACCATCAGTAAGTAAATACTGGAACAACAACATCAATCATCAGTAAGTAAATATTGGAACAACAACATCAAACATCAGTAAGTAAATACTGGAACAACATCATCAATAGCATGTGAATGTTGGAACCATCAGTATAGAAATACTGGAGCAACATCATCATCAGCATGTGAATAACAACTACATCATTGATTGTCTTCCCCTTTGGCCACATCAGAACTTCACCATCTACAAATGCAACTCTAAGACCTTTCTTATCTAATCTTGAGATAGAAAGAAGGTTCTTTTTCAAACCTGGAACATATAGGACTTACTTCATCTTCATAGACTTTCCAGAGTCCAACTTGTAAGTAGCATCTCCCATTCCTTTGATATGATATTGGTAATAATATCCAAGCTTCACTTTGTGTGGAGAATATTTCTTCATAAGGTGTTAAAGAGAGTCTTTGTATCCTATTATGTGTTTGGAGGCTCCACTGTCTCCTAACCAAGTGTCACTTCCATGAGATACTGAACCAGTGAGGGATGAAATTAGAACATATTCTTCACTGGAATCTTCATCTTCTCTGGTCTTGACTTTGTCATCATGTTCATTGTCCTCAGCTGCATGGGAATGAAATATTTTCTTCTGCTTCTTGAATTGTTCGTCTCTGAGAGGAAAACTTCTTGCAATGTGTCCCATCTTGCGACAAGAGAAACATTCAAAGGAGGAGAAGTATCTCTTAACCCTTTTGTTCCTTTGAGATCTTCTAGGAGAGTGGTCATGAGAATGTACATCATTCTTTCTTTTGTTTCTTCCTTTGGTATGGGTTGCCAAAGCTTGATCTTCATTATCATTTAGTTTCTCTTCTCTTACTGCTATCCTTTCTTCTTCTTGCACACATTCTTCCCATAGTTGTCGAAACTTGATCAATATCTTTCTAGAGAAAATGCCATGAACAAAAGGTTCCCAATCTCTTGAAATACCATTCAAGGTGGTCATCACAATTTTTGCTTCTTCTATCATGTCTCCAATAGCTTCTAATTGCTCTTTGATCTGAGATACTCTAGTAAAAATGACTACATAGTCTCTGACTTCTAAACCTTCACACCCTTGAGTTGATTTCTCAAGGTAATCTTCCTATTAATGTTCTTTCCTTCAAATAGACTGGTCAAAGCAGCAAACATTTCTTTTGGAGTCTTCTTTAAGGACACTTGAGGAATCAAGTGATCTTTGATATAGTCATCTATGATCCTTTTAGCCTTGATCATATTCTTCTTGTGTCTTGCTTTGGCCTCATCTCCTTCTGGTTCTACAACTTCTTCCTTTATAAATCCTTATAGGTCATGTTCTTCAAGAATGAGCATGACTTTATATTTCCATGCCATGAAGTTCTCATCTCCTTCAAGCTTCTCATCAAGCTTGGTAGTGCTTATCATTTTGATAATATGAGAACATCAAATGGAAATAGAATGGAGATAGTACTTACCAGTAAAGTTGTCCTTTTGTAAAATTGCCTCTACCTTGACTTAGGGTTTGTCAAAGAAACCCTAATTTTCCAACTTCAAGATATTGGAAAACTGAATGGAGGAAAAGATGCGCCTCCTCAAGGCGAGTTGATCAATGTACTCTTTCTCCCAAATTTGTGAGCAAATCTTCCAAAAACTTGATGCCCTAGTTCTCCGGGCTGTAGTGGTGGACCCATAAATGAAAATTCTTGGAATTGAATTCTTCTTCAACAGAAAGATGCGCCCTAGTGAGTCTATTTAGATGCACCCTCTTTTTCATCTGAATTGTGGAGAGAGCTCCTGGAATAAGAAACCCTAGTTTCTGCAGTTGGAGTGGCTGCACAATGTTTTCTTTCAAACCTGGCTCTAATACCATGTTAAGTTTTTACTTTTTTAGCATAATAAGATTAAACAATATATCACTGAAAGAGAGACAAGCACAACAATCACAAATAACACAAAATTTCTCTCGAGGAAACCATAAGATAGAAAACCCCAACAAAACTTCCTCAATATAGAATTCACCAAGTACAAGATAAAACCCCAAGACAAAACAACTTCTCTCCTTCACCAACGAACTTCTTTCTCTCTCGTATGCGAACTTGAGTGAGTGAGTGGATGGATTCAAATGAGCAACTCAACCTCTTATTTATATTCTTCAGTTGCGGTGAATTTACCCCAACAAGGCCGACTTGACCTAACTGACTTGGCCGACTTGTTAAGTACATAATAAATATCTTTTTTCTTCTTTTATTTTTATTTTCTGGATTCTTCTAGGCCGACGCAAGTCCTAGGGTTTCTATTGACTCTTTCAATGACTCTTACATTATCAATTACATCGATGACATCTCCCGAAGGAGGAATACAATAATACAATAGACAAGTACATTTAGAATATCTTCCACAATTACATTTCTTTAACAAATTTGCACTATAACAATAAGTTAGTTTAGACATGTTATATCTAATTCTAACTAAGAATGAATGAAGGTATTTGTGAATTAATTAAATTTACTATGATTAAATTTAATTATTTTTATGTTAAAATTTTAAATTTTATATTATATTGTTATTTGAATGTTATTATTATATTTAAGTAATACTTTCTTAATTTTTTGACAATATATATTAGATGAATTTAAAATACATATAAAATGAAAAAAATAATTTTTTCTTGTGTAAAGTAATTATAAAAAATACATATAAAATGAAAAAAATTAAGTTTTCTTGTGTAAATTAATTATAAAAACAATGACATTTTTAGCTATAAAAGTTAATTAATAATTCAAATACTTATTTTTTTGTCATTGGATTTTTACAGGTTTAAATAATAATTCAAATACTTTATATTACTTTACTCATTTTGATTTTTACACATTTAAATAAAATTTAAATACTTTATATTATTTTACTAATTTTTTATAAAATAAAAAAGTAATCAATAAAAATGGTATAATTTTTTCAAAGGTCAATTATTAATAAAAAATTTGATTACGATAAAAAAATTCACATAACACAATGTTTTACCAAAAAATAAAGTTAAATAAAAACGGTAGAATTCTTCATTTGGAAATCAATAAAAATGATGTAATATTTTTCAAATGTCAATTATCAAGAGATTTTTTTTTTCAAATGTCAATTATCAATATAAATTTTGTTCACGATAAAAGATTCATATTAACACAATGTTTTACTTATAAGAAATAAAAGATTCATATTAACACAATGTTTTCCTTATAAGAAATAAAAATTCATATTAACACAATGTTTTACTTATAAAAAATAAAGTTAAATGAAAAAGGATAAAATTCTTCATTTCCATTTCTCTCAAAATGAGAATGCTTAACAACGACACAACAAAATAACTTGATAATCCTCAAACTAATTGTAATATATAATCGAGTTTTTAAACTTTAATAATTAACTAATACAATATAAAATTTATTTTTAAAACGTTAATAATTATTGTAGCCAAAGAATACATAAAACTATTTATTTTAAAAGTTTAAAAAACGTTGAAAATGCTACTTATTTAGTAAAAGTATAGAGTAATGGCTTGCATTGCTCCTGCTATAGCTCAAACTCTCCCTAACAATGAAAATTGTTCTATAAAGCACATTCAAGTTTTGTGTCAGTGGTCCAAGAACTTCAAAGAACCAGGCAGGGGTTGAGTGAGAGCTCATTGTAAATGTAAATATCCCCGATGACATTTTCACGGAAATCATGCTCACTATAACCGTTCCGGTTGTTGATCTCATCTCAACGGAACAGCGCTCGGATGAAGCCGACAGCGAGGACACTTCCAAAATGCATGATTTAATTGTTCAAAATATTTACAAAATCCAACCTCGAGATGTAGAGGAACCAACGCAATTATATTTACAAAATATTTAGAAGAAATTATATTTTTTACAAAATTTTAGCCTTGTTACATGCTTTGGTGTTTTATTGTGAATTTTGAAGTATTAAATGTTAGAAGAAATTATCTTTTTTACAAAATTTTAGCCTTGATAATAATAAAGTGTAGCAATTTATTGTGTTTTAAATTAAATTGAGAAAAAAGTTTATTATCTACCTAAGCAGGTAGAGAACCTACATTAGGTTGAGAAGTTTATAGTGAAGTAACTTCAACTACCTCTATGATAAGCTTTCATGGCTTAAAATCATGTTAAAAATCCATATCAAGCCTTCATGGCTTAAAATCATGTTAGAAATCCATATCATGCTTTGCTGGGGCTTTTATGGCTTAAAGTCATGTTAGAAATCCATATTATGTTTTGCTTGGTGGTAGATAAGCTTGACATTGATATTTATGGAAAATTTATTGATCATTTATTTAATAGGTTATTTTTATGCATAAGTTGGCATTTTAGATTATAGGAATAATTATGTGATTCATTTCTATGAATTTGTTCTCTTAACAAGTATTTAGTTTTGGATTAGGATGAATTCATGAAGATGGGTAACACTTTTTGGCCAAAAGTGACAGTGAAAATTTGATTTTTTACTCATTTATTAAATTGAAGCTCTCAAAACTCTTATATGCTTTGTGAATTCCAACATGCAACAAAAAAAAAATTGTAACAAAATTATGTTGTCCTTCCACCTATATATATATATATATATATATATATATATATATATATATATATAATATGTCAAAATTGCATTTAATGATATGCTTGTTCTTGTAAATTTTGGGAAAAGCTAACAAGTTGCTTGTGTGCACGTAAGCTAATTTAGTGATAAATGCGTAATTTCTTTATATATATACATGAACATCATCTCCACAAAATGCAAATGGGTGTACATAATTTTTTTAATTTATTTTGGAAAATTATATCTTTTATTAATTTTCGAAGTTGACCTTTGAAAATTTTAATCACATTTTGTAAACATGTGTGTGCACATAAAGTTTTTTTAACTGGTTATAAAAATCGAAAAACAAAAAATACCCTTTTGAAGATGACACATTGATGCGGGGCATATATATGTTTTGAAATATTTTGGTTGTGTGTTTTTTATGTTGTTGATTTTTCTTTGTGTTCATTCGAAGTTGTGGACATAGTTTTTAAGTGTAAGTTTGAAAATAAAATAAAAAAAATTGTCATATGGACTCAAAAACTCGTAAAATATATGCCAATGGATAGATGATTCAATGATGAAACCATATATAAGAAGACTACCAGCTAATGTGCATCCTAAGATAGGGTTTAGACCTAGCAAAGACGCCAGTAAAATTAAATTTGCAGAAATGGGGGCTAAAAGTCTATTTTTTAAGCCCTCGATCGAGCTAATATCTCAACAAGGCTTTAGAACCCTCGATCGAGCTTTTACGTTTTTTTAAAAATACCTCGATCCATCTTTTACATGTTTTTTAAAAATACCTAGATCAAGGGTTTAAGTGTGGTCGGATAGAAGCTCGATCGAGCTACTATCTAGATCGAGGTTTTAGCTTGATCGAGCGTTTTAAAAATTCGATTAAAAAATATTTCAGGTGTCAAACTTCGTGTTTGAAGGTAATTACTCAAAACACCAAAACCACGCGAGGCATATCCCTTTCTCTAACTTCGTTGGGAAAAGTATGTCACCCCATTCATTGGTCCGGGGGTTCTCCCCGCCCTAGTGTTTAATCCCTGAGAAATGGCCAGCTATTAACTATTTGGGTGTCCTTATAAATTAATAAATTTGTTAATATTTATTATAATTAAAACCTTCATGCGATTAACATCATCCAATTAAATTAAAATTAAACATAGAATTAAAAGACAATCAAATATAGTAAAACATAATTTCAACAATAATCTAATGATACTTGTATGTTCTAGTAAATACCTTGGAGAGAAATCAGGTAAAGACAACAAGACCGCCACTTCCTGTAGATTTTATACGTGTAGATATGGGTTGCAGACTAATTGGAGTTATAGATGTGACTAAAATCATGACAAATGGGAATAAGGTCCCTTTAGTTCTTGGTTCTTAATCATAAGCAAGAATTATGAATAAAAAGACCCTTCTCCATATTTTCCATGATTTCATTCACATCTATAAACACCAATTATTTAGCTATTATATCTATAACCTCTCTATACTAATCTTTGGTCAAGCTTCTATGCAATAAACATGGTGAAATAAGCTGCAGTTTGTTGATGTTTTATAGTTATAACTATTGCAAGTGCTCGATTGAGCTTTTAAAAAGCTCGATCGAGCTCTCTCTAAATGTCTCAATTGAGATTCTAAAGCTAGCCATCGAGGGCTAATAAAAACCCTCGATGAAGCTATGAAGTTGGATCGAGGGTTTTACAAACCATCGATTGAGAGTTTTAAAATAGCGCAATCGAGGGCTTAATTGAGCACTTGATCGAGCTTTTTATACCTCCATCAAGGACTTGCAGAAAGCTTGATCAAGCTTGTTTTTCAAAATTGATGCACCCTTTGCTTACCAAAAAGTGCTACCCATCTTCATAAAAGCACACATTATTCGGTTTCTTATTGAATTTAACGGCATATTTTATTTAGCATCAAAACATTGCATGTGATGCCGTAGCATGGTTACCTTCTCAAAGTACTTTGTTGTTTTTGAGTCATTTCTTTAAAAGTTAACTTAGGTCAAGGATGGTTTTGTTCAAAGTTGTTTGTAAGTCCTTTTTTCAAAATTTAAGATATGTTCACAAAAAGGATTTTTGTTCATATTTAATTGTAAAAAATTATTTTTATTTTGTCTATAAACCATATATGCACATATCAATAACATGCCAACACTTTAAAATTATTAAAAACAACAAAAAGCTTGTCTTCGCTGAAATTTATTCCTATTCAACTCAACAAAAAAATACCATGCAAGCAAGGAGATTGTCCTCCACTACTAAGTCTACTCACTAAGTTTCCCTTCGTGTAAAATCTCCTCATAACCAACTTCCTTGTAGCAAGCGAAGAGAAAGCTTTTGTATTCGTACATCCTACCCTCATAGCATAGAACATGCATTGGAAAGCATATTTTTAAAAAGAGGCTATGTTTAGCCAAAGTCCCAAGATATTTGGGGCTCTTTAATAAAGTACAATTTTCCTATTTGGAATTTAGACATTTGTGTAAGTATTTTCCAAGAAATACAAATGTTTAATTGCAAATAATGTATATACCCTCAATTAATTATAAAATATCTCAAACAATATATAATATCAATTAATTATAAAATATTTTTTTTAAATATGTTAATTATTTTATATATTTTTTTCACATGAAAAAAGTTTGTAATTTATTATTCAACTTTAAGAAATCAAAATTACAAAGTCTACATCACCATCATACCCATGATAAAACTCAATTTAATTTAAATTATTTTATAACATAAACAATTGGTAGAAAACTTTTTCACTAAATGCCAAATTCCAAAATATTTCATAATTGCTGAATCATAACTTCTACAAACTACTAATTTTGTAAAGTAACTTTAACTTTATATTATAAAATAACTTTAACTTTTAAATTTTAGAATAACTTCTCTCACATTTAAAATAATAAGTTACAAATTTTAAAATAATATTTTATAAAAAGATTGTCACTTTGTAACTTTGGTTATAGATAGTATCATCTTAACAACACCAAACACTTCACATATCATAATGTTATAATATTATATTTAATAAATTTAAGTGGAGTATTAAGTATGATTTTTTTAAATTGAAGAATGTTATAATATTATATTTAATAAATTTAAGTGGAGTATTAAGTATGATTTTTTTAAATTGAAGAAGATGTTTTTTTATAAATTAGAGATTTGAAATAAATAATTATAAAAAATAAAAAATAATGATGTGTGGATAGTTGACACATAGATAACTAAAACATGACTTAAATAAATAATTAAAGCATAAACAACTACTATATATAAAGAACAAATAACTTATTATACATTATACATTGCATTTAATTTATAACCTATTAATATTTACTAAACCACGAATTAACCACGAATTAATTAATATTTACTAAACCACAAGTTAAATAATAAATAATTATGATAGTAATAAATCAAACACCTCCACACAACACAATCTTATAACCTTCTCAACTATAGAATAATACTGGTTTAATTTTATATCAAATTTTTTCATAAAACTAAGGATATATTGTACACATTAAAGTGTCTATTTTACATAAACATATTCTACTCCTATGAATTCAAATTTGTAATCTATTGAATCATTTGACTACTTTAGATAAAGAACGTCTCGATCTCTGCTGAGTCACAAGTTTTTGATATATCTAACTTGCTGACTGTTGAATATACCCTTGAAAAGTTGCTATTCCCATGATTGATTGAAAAAAAAAACAAGCTTCTCTGCAATCAAACCTATGCCCTCTAAAAAGTCAAACCTGCAACTTTCAAAACGAAAATATGTAACTTACCAAAGAGGGCGCACTATACTTGCTCTTTCCCAATCCATCCATGATCCACCATCTCCCTATTCGCGCTGGATCGAAGATGTACCATCCTGCCATTATTAGTATTCATATTCATTGCTTTTGTTCTTCCGGGACCTTCTCTGAACACAGCAAGCAAATACAAGCAGGCACTTGTGAAGAGAATTGCGCAGAGCCGGCCGTAGAAAACGAAACAGAACAGCATGATTATCATAACGGTCACTGCACCCACGCTGGCGTCGTAACCCACGGTTGCCTTTGTCTTCCTGTAGAAGCTATCTGACCCCAGTACTGGACTCGCCGGTCTGTAACTGGGCCAATCATCCATGAACACAAACCTTCTACACATTTTATCTTCAGAGGGATGATGATGATTATTGTGCTCAAGATCAACGTTTTTGGAATCTACAACTCGCAGAGAAGCTGTATCCCAGAACTCAGTTGGGTCGCCTTCAGCTCTCACGGGGCTGATGGGCGCACCCACAGTAAGATCCCTCCTCTCAGATTCACTATTAATATCATTCCCCTCATCCTTTTCCTTCGATTCCCTGCCTATTTCGCCATTATTATTCTCTGCAGGTCCCAGGATCGAAACCCCGGAATCATCCACGCTACTGTTTTGCTTCTCAGTTCCCTGTTCTCTGACTCCAATCACAACCGGAATCCATCCCTTCTTCGAAGATACGAACCTGACCATGGCCTCCGGCACACCATTCTTGTTTGCAATATATTTTCTTTTGGCAGAGAGCTCGGCATACACTCTGTCGAACTTGTCCAGACCGATGGTGGAATAAGGATTCGATCTCTTCCCATGTTTCTGCCGGCATCTCGGCGTTGGCGTGACCGCGATTTCTTCTGCCTTGCTTTCCACTGATATCCTTCCACAAAGCATTGATATGTTACCTCTGAATATACACACTGAATTTGAATATACACCTAGATATACACACTGATCCTGACACAGAAACAAGGAACTAGAAAACCCAACATATAAAAAAGTGGTGAAATCACCTGTTCCCAGCGTCAGCCGGGCTCTGAAAGCTTCCACAGTAAGCCATGGTTTTCTCTCAGGCCCACTCTGCTGTAATGAAGCCTCTTTTTTAATTCACACAACAATAATGGTGACTGTACGAGAATCACGACTTGTTCAATCTCGTCCGTTCGTTCGAAGATATGGCTTCTAGAAATAAATGGACTTTCGGTATCATATTTATTAAAAGTAATTTGCACCGAAGTGGTTGAAATTATTGGAAGAGAACAAAAACGGTGATGAGTCAGGGTATATTTTGTTTTATTTCTAAGAAGACAAGGTGAAGGTTTAAAAATTACATGAGTTAATTTTAAATGAAAAAATTAGATAAGCCTCTTTATGAGATGATAAAAAGAAATATAAATATAGTGTAAAAAATTATTAGACAAAAGGTAGAGAAGAAGACAATTCTATTGAGATTTTCTCAAAAGTTAGTTGTTACAAATAAAGTTTGATGAGGGGAAATGAAGTGACTTAATGAATAGATTTTTATTGGGGAATAAAGTGATGTCATTAATAGATTTTTTTGGGGTAATGTTTTTTGTGTGGTGAAAACGCCTCCAAGTGGAGTTTGTTTGTTTGTTTGCTCGTTTTTTAATTCACGTTTAATTTTTGTCTTTAGTCTAATAGTATTGGTATTTGAAAAATATTGCTGAGAAAATTCATTTTTCAATATCACAATAAAATTTTCTATTACGAAACTAATCAACGAATTCAATTACACCGAAAGATTCTTATTGCTATTGTAAAGCTCAACAATGTAATTTCTCATCTTTAATTAATTCTCAACCATGCCGATGTTAATAAGTAAGTTAGGTTAATATACATCAAAAGATTCTTATTGCTATTGTAAAGTTGAACAATGTAATTTCTCATTTTCAATTAATTCTCAACCATGCAGATGTTAATAAGTGAGTTATGTTAATAAGTGAGTTAGGTCAATATTAATGCCTATAGTCCAATCACATGCAAATTAGGTACAAACATCCTCAATTTTCAATCATATAGTGACGTTTGAATAAGTGAGCTAAGTCACATTAATGCCCATGCTCCAACCACATGCAAATGCAAATTAGGTGCAAACACAAAAAGATAAATCCCCACCTCAAAATCCCAAAGTACTCATTAAGTGATTCCCAATGACCACATATTTTTAGTAAATCCCAAGGTACTCATTAAGTGATTCCCAATGACTTAACACATATTTTTAAGTATAATTTGGACATTGAAATAAGAAGATATGGATTTTATAAATAGTTATAAGGAAGGGATAGTGTTTTCCCTCTTTCCTTTAAAAAAAAAAGTCTCTCAACACATGTTATAAGCACAATGTTAAGCCATTGTGTGAGGCATTAATGTAATTAGATGTGATATGATTATTGTTTGTTTTTTTTATGGGAATTTGAATTTCATTTGGTTATGTTTACAAGCTTATAATTTAACTTATAATTAATGATGGACAAAGTGATAAGTATTGTTTAAATATGAGTTTAAATCACAAACTATGTTATTGAGTGGGGTATCTACTTAATCCAAAGGTTGAACTAATTTTTCTCCACTTAAATGATCATTCTTCATGGATTTATCATCTATGGTTTGAATAACACCATATAAGTTGAAGGTCATTTGATGTTGCAGGGTACATAATTTTCCAAAGGATAATTCACGGGTGTGGAAGGACTTTAACATGATGGAATCCTAGTGAGATAAATAGGGTCTACACCTTCAATGTTGGAGCCCTACACACATAGAGCTCTAGTTTAGTCTACATTCCAACTTAGGTTTGTATTGCCCAAATAGATATAAGAATAATCATTTGTTGTAGTTGTTGTATGCCTAGTTTCCAACTCTAAATATGGAAGAGATGGAATCCCAAAATATCTTGAATGGGCTATGTTATGTATGAACAATTTATTTTCATTTGACAATCAAGGATTTGTTGGAATAAGTGTTTCTTCATTATTGAGATTGATAAAGTAGATTTGCTAAGGTTTTGTATTCATTATATGTTCTTCAATTTTTAATGACTTTTCTAATTCACTTCGATGTTAATTTTTTGCTAATAAATTTCTCAAACTTTTTTTCTTGTGATTTTTTTTTATCTCTATTAAATCATTCTTAGCCAAAGTTCTTTTAGAGATTCTTAAATTTCTTTTATGATATATTTTCATTTTCTTAATATTATGCTTATTCATTCTCAATTTTTTTATTTACAATATAAATTTATACATTTATATGTCAATTTAATGTTCTTTTTCAATAAAAACTTTTCAACAATTATGCTAACTATTTTTTTAATTAACCAATACTTAAACTCCCTTTAAAATATATATATATATATATAATTTCATTAATAAAAATAATTATTTATAGAGTTCATAATTATAGTAATAAATATCATCATGGATAATATTCTCCTTTAAAGTGATAAATACTTTTACCATTTTAAAAACCTAGTCATGGAAGTATCTTCCTTCTTCCTTGTAATTTTTTCATTTTTCTATTTTAATTTAATTTTGCTTCTTTGATTAAACCTCGTCATTCAAATTAAGATATATCCTTGAAAGGTCGTGATTGTTTTATCTGTTAAATGCGTATTTGAGTTGAGGAAACAACGTGGACTACAATCCACCATTTCCCGGGTAGCTGGCACCTACTTCAACGGAATGCTTTCTTGATTTGACATTCAATAAAAAAAATTAATACTTTCGATGAGGACTTGTGAGGCTGTGTGGTCGATTTGTGTTACATTTTAAAGGTATAAGAGATTAGGAAATCCATTAAAAGAGTTCGAATTGGAGCTTGGTGTTAGTGTTAGAATTAACGCTGAGTGTTTGAGTTTGTTCGATCGAGTTAATTGTGAGAGATCTTCTTCAACTATCAGATCTTATTTATGTGTATGTAGTTGAGAGATTATCTTTTCTAGTTGTTGTGCTGTTAAGGAAAAATTCATGTATAAATATGTATTTTATTGAATAATAAAAGACATAGAATTGATTTTTGTGTGAATAATGTCTGACCTCTTAATTTCTCAGATGATATCAGAGCCTGGTTGGACTTAATTCCCTCATTGGAGGGTCCAAGAGGGTCCAAGATAATGAGAAAGATGTGATTGTCAATATGATGTAGGAGTAGGCGTAGATTAGAGTAGGTGTGTGAGAGTATATCGTTTGTTGTGTGATTGATTGCAGTGAGGTTTTGTGTAGATCACTGCTTTGAAAATTGGTGGCTGCTTACTTCTGGCAGCGATCTTATTTCTTGGGACAGATTTCTCTACAAAGCCGTGAGGTCATGAGGTCAATGAAACCCTATGCAGTCGACCTTTTGGCGAGGAATAATGCCCTCTGACATTCAATCTAACCACTGGTCGATCATCCACTTCACAAATTTGGAAAATATTAATGACATTGAAAAATATTTTTAAAATTAAATTACAAGATGGCTTTTTAATCTCATAGGAATGTAGGGAGGCCATGTAAACATGTCAATGTTGTATTTCATAGATGATTCAAATCACAACGTGCAATATGTGTGTAGCCATTACTTCTCAATAAGTTTTAATTGGCCCATTTGAAAGGGTTAATGGAATGTAGCCATTACATCTGAATAATTGGCCCATTTGAAAGGGTTAATGGAAAGTTCCATGGGATTGATGGACTTAAATGATGATTTTATTATGAATAAAGTTTCTTAATAGATAAGTAAAATTTACAAAATTTAATAGGTAAATAATATTTACAAGATTTAATTATAAAAGGTGGTTTGTCTGTGTAGACTTTTTGATCAAAAGAAAAACTCAAAATCAAATTAGCACAAGCCAAAAACTCCACCTTATAGTGAATGTGATGTGTAAGTTTAAAAGTAAGTGTTGACTTATGCCAAAACACCCCATTAAAATGTCAAAGTCATACAAATAACCACAAGGGCCTATCACTTAGCATAAAAACACTTATCAATGACTCAATTATGGAAGTTAGTTGGCCATGGTCATCAAAAGAAGACTTCCACCATTTTGTAGGTATGACATTGACATCAATGGGCTCAACAAGGTGTCATTTGTGTGGGGCTCTAGGGTTTTGGGATTCTTTAGGATCACTAATTCCAAAATAGGGAACTTCATGGTCATCAAGAGAGTTCCCCATTTTGTAGTGACAACATCAACGTCAGTGGGGTTAACAAGGTCATTCCCATTAGTGTGGGGCTCCAGGGGTTAGGTATCTTCAGTGTCACTAATGATGGCATAGGGAAATTCTTGTCCATCTGTGGGTTCCATGTGTTTGATTGTGATCTCTTTTTCATTGCTACCAAACCTATCAACCTACATTATTTTGAGGCCAACCAAGCGGTAGAGCGAACATGTGGGAATTTTATAAGTCCCCCTGACAATCACATAGATTTTATTTAAATTCTCATATCTACCAGACAATCATGTCATTACAGTTCATAAATAATTTTACTTATTTACATATCATCACCACAAACCTTGAGCTTCCAAACTCAACTAGCACACCAAAGTCGTTTATCTTTTTAGCTCTACTTATTTTAGACCTAATGACCTTTTGGCCTCTTGCACCAAACTTTATACTTTCATCTTCATCATTTTTTATGCAACACCCTTTTCTTTCTTACATGCATACATTTATGCATTTGCTACTTATATGCACTAGCATCTTCCTTGTGCCTTCATTCTTGTCACACATTGGATATGCTCCCTTGGTTATCCATCCTCGACACTTCTTCATACTAAATATATCTAGATGCTTGTGCATGATACTCCCTTTGTTACACTGTTAGGTGTTTATATTTTACAATTTGGGGTGGATATATATAAAACATATCTCAATATACATGTGATAACTAGTAAATTAAATGGTTGCACTAGTAACAATATCTTTTAACATTTATGTGCACATCATCACTTGCTTACTCCATCATAATTTTCCACTTACAAAATATTGGTACTCTTCGAAAATCTATATACTTTCATCATATGATTTATTTATCTGTTTCACTAAATGCTTTTTAAATTTATGAATTTGTTAGGAACCCATGTCTTTACTTTATTAGTATATTGTTGTTGGACGCATATGCTTTGTAAGTCGTCCCGTAGTATTTGTTGATCCATAGTTTGTGTTATTGTTGTTTGGCGCATATGCTTTGTCAGTCGCCCATAGTATTGTTGATCCATAGTTTGTATTGGCCCATGGTTTTGACCCATAGTATTGGCACCTAGACTTAGTATATACGTGTGTGTTGAGGCCTATGAAGGAACAGTGAATTTATTTTGTATTGAGCTTGCTCAAAGGAGGTTGCCCCCTCGAAGTGGCCTGTGATCAATAAAAGTATTTTTTGATTTGATATATCGTGTATTCATCAATTAATTGTTGGAAGTTCTTCACATCTAGTATCGGGCACTTTCTTGGGCTCGTTGGGTGAAATTTCTGCCAAATTTTTGTTTTCGCATCTGTTGCAGGTTCAGATCTGGGAATAATCCCCATGCGCTTAACTGTGGGAAGTACTTGGGAGTAAGCCCTAAAACTCATTGTGAGGAGTACCACAGGAACCCCGAAGTAGTTGGACCATTGAGAGGACCTATCATCGAAAAGGGAAACGACCCCTACCTGACTGACTAGTTCCCACCCATGAGGTAAACCAAGAGCTGTCGTTTGTGGAAAAGCGGTTATCAGTTTTACCTGAGCCATTGAGTGAGGGGTGCTTCCCCAATACGAAAGCCGTCAGACAACATTGGTGGCCGAGTGAATCCCTGATCCAGGTGGATATCGGTGGCCACCCACCTTTCCAACTGGCTCAAAACAATTTTTTGGCAATTTTGGTAATATACTATTTTTAGTATTTTTTCAGGTGTTGAACTTCCGGAGCCATTTTGAGGCCCTAAACGGCGTTTTCTCGGCATCGAATGGTCGAGAAAATATGAGTACTGTGCGCCTACCCCTTTCACATGCTAGACTCGAGATTTGCTGACCCTTTTTTTAGTCATTGAATAGATCTTTCCAATGAGCTACTGTGCACCCAAAACAGAGATCGTATGCAAGAGTTACAACCCCGGGAAGTTGATGCACTAACTTACCCAAACGGGGCCCACATGACTTTTGGCGCTTCGTCTCCTAGGGTTAGGTTTTTGGATGTCTAGGGTTTTTGACATTCCTGTTTATTGTAAAAGGCCTCGAGAGCCTCATTGTAACCATCTTGTTCCGAATGAGCGTAGCAGTCACATCTCTTCTCAGAGATAAGCCCCCACCATTCCAGTAAGCTTGTTTTCTGTTGCATTTTACAGTTTTAGCTTATTTCCTTATTGAATAGAAAACCATTTTTACTGTAACTTTGTTATTTTGTGTTAAGCATCTGATAATAATCTGTATTCCTTTCGTTCTGCTCATAAAATCCGGATAAGTGGTATCAGAGCGGTCTGCTCCTTGTCATCTTATTGCATGTCCCCAACAAGGTTAGGGTACAAAGAATTGGGTCGTGAGCTTGTTTCTCTTGGGGACAAAAGCTCTCGCACGCCCAAGCGACCTCTCATGGTAGGAGAAAAGAAAGATGACGGGACAGGAGATCCTTGCAAAATGTTGCTTAAGGAAGCCCTCACGCAACAGAGGAACGAGATGATGGATATTTTCACTCAAATCCTTCGACGACTACCAACAAGCGACGTATCTTCCTCGAGTGGAGGTGCTGCCCTCTTCAAGGTACAAATCAACTTCGATATTCCTATGTTTGAAGGTCAGATAGACACAGCTGCTGTAGATAAGTGGTTGAATCTACTAGAAGGGTATTTTTCTATCCATAACTTCTCGAATAGAGAAAAGATTACTTTTGCACTCCTCAAAGTCGTTCCCCGTGTCAAAGATTGGTGGGAAACTGTCTACGAACAAAATGACACAGATGAAACCTCATTATTTTCAGTCACGACCACCTGGGAATCCTTCAAGGATGCTATTGAGGAACAATACTACCCCGTTGGAAGTTATGACGACTTGTATACCAAATGGATCACACCGCGACAAGAAAGAGACAAGGCAGTGCCAGATTTCACAAATTTCTTCCATACCCTATGCACCAAGTTGGGTATCAAGGATTTAGAGTGACATCTGGTGCTCAAGTATCGCGGTGGTCTGCATAGCTACATCTAGACTGAAATGGAATTTCTTGAAATCTCTTCCTTGGGAACGGCCTACCGATATGCTGTCAAAATCGAGTAGAAGCTCAAACAAAAGATGCAGCAGTTTGGGCCTGGGAACCCCTCACAGCAAAAGACAGGAAAGGGAGGCCCCAACCCATAGAATAAAGGACAAAGCAAAGATGGACAATATCAGAACAACTAGTCCAAGATGCAAGCAAAGAGGGACACCGGAAAGACAAAGAAAGATACCGGGAAGTGGTGCGAATTCCATAAGAGCCCTTGGCATAACACTCCTGATTGTCGCTTAAAGCAGTCGTTGGTGGCTGAAGTGAAAGCATCTGGATCAGATGCGGATTCTGACTCTGAGTCTGAACCAGAAAGGGGAAGACGGATCATTGACGCGGAACCCAGTGCCGCCATTTCTACCACCAATCTCCATCATGATGAACCAGACGAGCCAGAAGAAGGAGAATGCCTCTTCCATTCACAGATGTGGGTAAAAGGCACCCCGTTGCACTTCATTGTTGATAGCGGTAGCCAGAAGAAACTCATCTCAGTAGATTTCACTAAGCACCTGGCCCTTCCGACAACGCCGCACCCACAACCCTACACCATTGGATGGCTCCGCAAAGGAAGCGATCTCCGCGTTAGCCAACAGTGCCGACTATCATACGGCAGCAAGCCCTTCAAGGACGAGGTATTGTGTGATGTTGCTCCTCTCGAAGTTTCAAATGTTCTTTTGGGCCAACCTTATTTATGGAAACATCATGTTGTATATGAGGCTAGGCCTCGTAGTGTTATTATTTCTTTGGACATGAAATTGTACAGGATACCCAAGGCAACCCCTCCTAGTGTTATTTCCTTGATCTCTGCCAAGCAATGTAGGAAGGTCATCTCTCAGACCGGGAAATTTGTCTTCTTCGTGGTTTGCTCTCAGAATAAGAGAAATATCGCAACCACATCCAGGGCCTTCATGACCAATCTTTCCACACAACAGAAGCAAGTGGATAAGGTGGTGGAAGAATACTTATATATCTTCTCCTCTCCTACCGGGGTACCTCTGCACTTCCAGGTCAAGCATCCCATCGATTTGACCCCAGGCGCACCACTACCCAATGGGCCAATCTATCGCCACTCTCTGCTGAAAAAAGAGGAGATAAAGAGGCATATCCAAGAATTGCTCCACAAGGGGCACATCCATCCGAGCTCATCACCTTGTGGGAGCCCAATCGTGCTAGTGCAGAAGAAAGATGGGACTTCGGGACTCTACATTGATTACCGGGCCCTGAATAAAATCACAGTCCGCAACCAGTACCCGATTCCCCGAATCGACGACCTCCTTGATCAGCTCACGGGGGCCAAATACTTCAGTAAGATTGATCTGAAGTCTGGCTACCACCAGGTCCCAATAGAACAGACATATGTATGGAAGACTGCCTTCTATTCAAAATAAGGTCTTTTCAATGGCTGATCATGGCATTTGGTTTGACAAATGCTCCAACAACTTTTATGAGGATGATGGACGATATCCTACGACCTTTCACCAATACTTTTGTAGTGGTTTATCTGGATGACATCCTCATATACAGCAAGACTTGGGAGGAACACTTACAGCATATTCAATAGGTTCTACACACCCTGCGGCAATACAAACTATATGCAAACTTGGAAAAATGCTCCTTCGGCATGGACAGGGTCCATTACTTAGGCTACATCGTTGATCGACATGGTGTGCATGTGGATCCAGCCAAGATCCAGGTCATCCGTGACTAGCCATCCCTAACCACACTCATTGAACTTCAGAGCTTCTTGGGCCTCACCCATTTCTATCACCGTTTCATGCTGGGATTCTCTCATATCGCATGGGCCCTCAGCCAAGTAACCAGGGGTGGCGGTAAGGAAAAATTTGTGTGGGGCCTGTCCCAACAACAAGCCTTCGATGAATTGAAGAAGAGTTTGTGCTCATCGCCGATACTCTCATTACCGGACCTGTAACATCCCTTTGAGATCGAGACAGATGCTTCAGATTATGCTATGGCCGCCGTTCTCACTCAACATGGCCACCCCGTGGAATATCATAGTGAGACACTATCAGATGTTGTCTGTAAGTACCCTACTTACGACAAAGAAATGTACTCCATTGTGCAAGCATGCTGCCAATGGAGACATTACACTCTTGGGAAGGAGACAATCATCCACACCGATCACAAACCACTACATTTCATGTAGACCCAAGGAAATTTGCATAATGACCGCCATCAGAAGTGGTCAACATACTTACAACAGTTCCACCTCAACATCAAATATAAAATAGGGAGTACCAACCGAGTTGCTGACTACCTCAGTCGACCTCCAGTCGTGTCACTCACCACAATGCTAGACTCTTGCGGCCACGAGACCTTTGGATGGCCCCACCTCTACGAGACAAACCCTGATTTCTCCACCACCTACCAAATGTTGGGTACCAACTCAGTGGTCGCTAATTTCCATCTTCAGGATGGGTTGTTTTGTCGTCTGGGCCATCTCTGCATTCCATCAAGTGAGCGCGCGAAGCTGATTTGGGAAGCTCACTACAGTCGGGTGGCAGGACACTTTGGCATTGAGAAGACAGTGGCAGTGCTGCAAAAAAAAATTATACTAGCCGAAACTTTGACAGGATGTCGGCAAGTATATCAGGTCCTGCACCACTTGCGCTATTGCCAAACCGACCACTAAGAAACATGGCCTGTACACCCCTCTACCTACTCCTGAAAGGCCATGGGAATCCATCTCAATGGACTACATGTCGGGCCTCCCTTCCACCAAGAGGGGGAATGACTGTGTTTTTGTGGTTGTTGATCGCTTTTCCAAGATGGCGATTCTCTCCGCCTGCAAGAAGAACATCACAACAAAAGCCACTTCCAAGCTCTTCTTTGAACGAGTCTCGGTACATTTTGGGATCCCACAGACCATTATCTCAGATCGTGACAATCGGTTCCTCATCTCATTTTGGTCGAGCCTCTGGTCACTGCTGGATACCAAGCTCACCAAATCCACTGCCTTCCACCCCCAGATAGATGGCCAAACCGAGGTCGTCAACCGGGTTGTAGTACATATCTTGCACATGTACAATTCAACACACCCCCGCACATGGGATGAGAGTCTTCCCTATGTCCAGCATAGCTACAACCGAGCCCTACACAGCTCAACTGGCCACAACCCCTTTCAAGTGGGGTTGGGATTCGAACCATTGGGCCCAATGGATGTTGCACTTCCCCTAGCGACCACCTTGGCCGACTCATCTCCAGAGATGACAAAGCCACCCGGTTCATTGAACAGATCCAACATATCCGTCAATAGGTTTAGGATATTCTACAAAAGTCTAATGCCAAGTACAAGCAGCGCCATGATCAACATCGTGTGCCACATAAGTTTCAGGTGGGCGACAAAGTTTGGTTGCATTTGCAGAAAGAATGCCTTACAGGGCCCCATCAGAAGCTTATCCCACTCTGTTATGGGTCGTAAGCCATCACCAAGGTGGTGGGTGACAATGCTTTTGAGATCAACATTCCCCCCTTCCTTGGTTTGCATCCAGTCTTCAACTTGGCTCTCCTTCGGCCATATTTCCCACCATTATTAGACACCTCAGAGATAGTAGAGCAGTTGACACCAACAGAGCTCAAACCTGCTGCCTGCAACAGGAATCCAGTGAACATATTGCAGACACAAAGATCAAGGGAACTCAACATTAAACGATCCAACTTTATCGAGTTTTCAAAGCAGGGCAGCTCCTGCAGCAGGGCAAGTGGCTCACTCGGGGCCAAATTCAGCAGAAATTTCCTCATCTGATGGGGGAACTCAATGCAATGGAGACCATTGCTTCCTAAGGAGGGAGGATTGATCCAAGTGGATATCAGTGGCCAACCACCTTTCCAACTAGCTCAAAATAGTTTTTTGGCAATTTTGGTAATATACTATTTTTAGCAGTTTTTTGGGTCTTGAACTTCCGGAGCCATTTTGAGGCCCTAAACGACGATTTTTCGGCATCGAACGGTCGAGCAAATCTGAGTACTGCACGCCTACCCATTTCACATGCCGGACTCAATATTTGCTAACCCTTTTTGTAGTCATTGAATATATCTTTCCAATGAGCTATGTGCACCCCAAACGGAGATCATATGCAAGAGTTACGACCCTGGGAAGTTGATGTACTAACTTACCCAAACGGGGCCCACATGACTTTTGGCGCTTCGTCTCCTAGGGTTAATTTTTTTGATGTCTAGGGTTTTTGACATTCCTGTTTATTGTAAAAGGACTTGAGAGCCTCATGGTAACCATCTTGTTCCGAATGAGCGCATCCATCACATCTCTTCTCAGAGATAAGCCGCCACCATTCCAGCAAGCTTGTTTTATGCTGCATTTTATAGTTTTAGCTCATTTCCTTATTGAATAGAAAACCAGTTTTACTGTAACTCTGTTATTTTGTGTTAAGCATCTGATAATAATCTGTATTCATTTCGTTCTGCTCATAAAATATGGATAAGTGGTATCAGAGCGGTCTGCTCCTTGTCATCTTAATGCATGTCCCCAACGAGGTTAGGGTACAAAGAATTGGGTCGCGAGCTTATTTCTCTTGAAGAAAAAATCTCTCGCACGCCTAAGCGACCTCTCATGGGTTGCGACCTTGTTTCCTAATTCTACTACTTTGTCCATCTCTGCCAAATTTTCTCATTCTTCCACCCCGCTTATAAAGTCCTCCTTTTCTGCTTCCTTATCCATTCGACAGTGTCCAAAATCTAGTCAAACCCAAATTACCCTTCATATTTTTTCCCAAATCCGGATTTTCCTTTATTGAAATAGTTTATGTTTTTGTTTTTCCTCGCTTCAATGGTACTGATCCGACTGGATGGCTCTATCATGCATAATAGTATTTCAGTCTGCATAATACTTTTGATGTCAACAAAGTTCCAATTGCATCCTTTCATTTGGAACAGGAAGCTCTTCAATGGTACCGTTGGTCCATCAAGGCTCATGAAGAGCCAAAATGGCCAGATTTTCTCCATCTCCTTTTGCAATGATTCAGTCCTATTGCTTTTGATGACTTCACAGGAGCCCTCACTAAACTTAGCCAAATTGGCACTGTGAGAGAGTATCAAACCGAATTTGAGAAACTAGCCAACCACACTGAAGGATTGCCTGATGACTTCTATCAGAGTTGTTTTATCAGTGGTCTAAAGGATGGAATCCACTCTGAGGTCAAAATGTTTTGTCCCAACACAATGATGGAAGCCCTAGGGTTGGCTAAGTTGGCAGAAGACAAGATTGCAACCCAACAACGCTCCAAACCCACTTTTGTTCCCTTCCAAAATATGGGTTCTCAACGACCTCCCATACCGCCAGCTCCTCGACCAACTCCTATCAAGCATTTGTATGAAATAGAAATGCAGGCACGCAGAGAAAAAGGGCTTTGTTATAATTATGATGAGAAATTCACTCGGGGACATAGATCTGTTCAACAAAAGCTCTATCTCTTGGATGTGAATTCTCCGCTTGCCTCTGAAATTGGTGATGAAGCTCCAGATACAATGGATGCTCAGTTCAGCATTCAAGAAACACATATTGACCCTCCGTCTCAGGACAACTAGCCAGAGATATCTCTCCATGCTTTAGCTGGAATCACCACTCCCCAAACAATGCAAGTCAGGGGTTACTTCAAGAAGCTTCCTCTTACAATACTCATCGATTCTGGTAGCACTCATAATTTCATTGATCCTCAGATCGCCAAACAAGCTAATTTTTTTATCCATCCTTGCTCCAACTTTGAAGTCATGGTTTCCAATGGGGGTACCTTACCTTGCAAAGGGAAGTGTCGTAATGTGCATATCTCTATGGGAGATTATACCCTGTGCTCTGACACGTTTTCCTTGACCTTAGGTGGATGCGATGTGGTTTTGGGTGCTCAATGGCTATGCACACTTGGCCCCATCTTATGGGATTTTGCTGAACTTTGGATGCAGTTTTCCCCCAATGGACAAAAACACACATTGACAGGATTACCACTATGGTCTCTCAACATCATCAGTTCACATCGCATGGAAAAAATCCTTAAGAAGAATTCATATGGTGTCATCGCTCAAATCCATTCCATTCAGATGCAACCATTAATGGTCTTCACTACTCCTTTGGATCTACAACAAATTTTGGATCAATATACAGGTATCTTTGCCGAACCAGTGGGATTTCCACCTTCAAGGCCAGAGGACCATTGTATTCAGCTCCTTCCTGGAAGCGTTCCTCCCAACATCAGGCCCTATCGCTACCCATTTCACCAAAAAACAGAGATTGAAATGCTTGTCTGGGACTTACTGAAGCAAGGTATTATTTGCCCAAGCACTAGTTTCTTTTCTTCTCCAGTTCTTCTTGTCCGCAAAAAATATGGGTGATGGCGCCTCTGCATTGAATTCCAAGCACTCAATCACCTCACCGTCAAGGATAAGTTTTCAATTCATGTTGTTGATGAGCTTCTAGGGGCTCAATTTTTCTCCAAGTTGGATCTTCGTTCTGGGTATCATCAAATTCGGGTTCATGAGGATGATATCCTTAAAACAGCTTTCCGCACACATGATAGCCACTATGAGTTTTTGGTCATGCTCTTTGGCCTCACTAACGCTCCTTCCAAATTCCAGGCCTTAATGAATAAAATATCCTGGCCATACTTGCAAAAATTCATTATGGTATTCTTTGATGATATCCTCATCTACAGTAAAACATGGGCTGAACATCTTTAGCATCTGGATCTTGTCATGCATCTTTTCTCTGACCATCATCTCCACTCCAAACAGTCTAAATGTGTTTTTGGATAGAAGGAATTTGAGTATCTCGGGCACATTATCTCAACACAAGGGGTTCATGTGGATCCTGCCAAAATTGTTGCCATGAACAATTGGCTACATCCTCAGACAATCAAGAGGCTTCGTGGTTTTTTTGGGTTTACTGGCTACTACCGCAAGTTTGTCAAGGATTATGGGAGGATTGCAGCTCCATTAACTGCACTATTGAAAAAGAATGCTTTTACATGGACACCTTCTAATGAATGTGCATTTGACAAACTGAAATAAGCTATGTGTACTACACCTGTTCTAGCTATGCCCAATTTTCCAATTCCTTCACTATTGAGAGTGATGATTGCAGCAATGGACTTGGTGTTGTTCTCCCTCAAGATGAACACCCCATTGCGTTCACCAGCAAATCCCTTTTAGGTAAGAATTTAGCTTCCTCTACATATGAGAAGGAAATGATGGCTATTTTGCATGCAGTACAGAAGTGGCGACCATACCTATTAGGGAATCATTTCTGCATCAAGACTGATCACCAGAGTCTGAAATATTTCTTGGAACAACGCGTATCCTCCCAAGCACAACAAAAATGGGTTAGCAAACTCATGGGTTATGACTATGAGATCACTTATAAGAAGGGTAAGGACAATATTGGGGCGATTGCTCTTGCTCGCACATTTGATGACCAAGGTTCTCTTTCAGCTATTTCTATGCTTGTTCCAAATTGGTTGCAATCTGTTCAACAGGGCTATGAGAATGACTCTTCATTATCTCAAATCATCCAACGCTTGACCAACAACCCTTCTATTGTACCACATTACTCTTGGGATCGTGCTTCCCTGAGATACAAGGGTCGTCTGGTGCTTCCCCAGAGCAGAGATATTCAACAGGTTGTCTTCTATGAACTCCATGCTTCTCCCTCGGCAGGGCACTCTGGGTTCCTAAAAACGTATGAACGGGTATGGCATAACTTCTTTTGGTAGGGCATGAAAAGGACAATTCAATAGATGGTGGTTGAATATGATACCTCCAGCGCAATAAGACTGAAACGACACTCCTTTCGGGATTGCTCGAACCCTTTCCCTTCCCTACATGGATTTGGACAGATATTTCTATGGATTTCATTGAAGGGCTCCCTAAATATGGAGGGAAGACAGTGATTATGGTTGTGGTTGATCGCCTCTCCAAATATAGTCATTTTTGTGCCCTCAGCCATCCCTATACAACCTCCTTAGTTGCTCAAATTTTCCTGGACCAGATCTTTCGTCTTCATGGAATCCCTTCTTCCATTGTCTCGGATCGTGATGCAACTTTCACTAGTCATTTTTGGACAGAACTATGTTGCCTAGACTTAGTATATAAGTGTGTGTTGAGGCCTATGAAGGCACCATGAATTTATTTTGTATTGATATTTCACAAAGGAGGTTGCCCCCTCAAAGCGACATGTGATCAATAAACGTATTCTGTGATCTAATATATTGTGTATTCATCAATTAATTGTTGCAGGTTCTTCACATCTGGTATCGAGCACTTTCTTGGACTCATTGGGTGAAATTTCTGCCAATTTTTTTTTTGCATCTGTTGCAAGTTCAGATCTGGGAATAATCCCTATCCGCTTAACTGTGGGAAGTACTTGGGCATAATCCCTAATACTCATTGTGAGGAGTGCCACAGGAACCCCAAAGTAGTTAGCCCATTGAGAGGACCTACCAGCGAAAAGGGCAATGACCCCTACCTGATTTAATAGTTCCCACCCATGAGGTAAACCAAGAGCTGTCGTTTGTGGCAAAGCGGTTATTAGTTTTACCTGAGCCATGGAGTGAGGGGTACTGCCCCAATACACAAGCTATTAGACAACATTGGTGGCCAAGTGAATCCCCTGAACCGTTAGGAAGCCTAGCATACCTGGGGTCCATATATATTTTCAGCTGATAAATCGCAGATTTCCTCATTCTAGAACTGTTGCCGATCACTTCTATGTCGTTCCATATCTATCTGTTGTTGATCAATTCCACGCCATTACAGATCCATCTATTGCGGATCTCTTCCGCGCCATTGCCGATAATAATAATAATAATTTAAAAAATAATTTATTTTTTTTTTCCGCCATATCTCCATTGTTTTAAATCCGTTTCCCTTGAAACTTCTCTGACACCCCTACAATCCCATTCTGCATATTTCATTCCTGAGGACCCTATCCCAAATTCCACTTCCCAACACCCCGAATCTCACATTTGTCTATTTTTAGGGTTTACCATTACTTCTTCGATTTTCATCCGATCGCCTTCAAATTTCACCACAGAGTTCCTTTCCTAATTCTGCTACTTTGTCCATCTTTGCCAAATTTTCTCATTCTTCCACCCCGCTTATGAAATCCTCATTTTCTGCTTCCCTATCCATTCGACAGTGTCCAAAATCTAGTCAAACACAAATTACCCTTCAGATTTTTTCCAAAATTCAGATTTTCCTTTACTGAAACAGTTTCTGTTTTTGTTTTTCCTCGCTTCAATGGTACTGATCCGACTGGATGGATCTATCCTGAAGAACAATATTTCAATCTACATAATACTTTTGATGTCAACAAAGTTCCACTTGCATCCTTTCATTTGGAACATGAAGCTCTTCAATGGTACCGTTGGTACATCAAGGCTCATGAAGAGCCAAAATGGCCAGATTTTCGCCAGCTCCTTTTGCAACGATTCGGTCCTAGTGCTTTTGATGACTTCACAGGAGCCCTTACTAAACTTCGCCAAATTGGCACTGTGAGAGAGTATCAAACCGAATTTGAGAAACTAGCCAACAACACCGAAGGATTTCCTGATGACTTCTACCGGAGTTGTTTTATCAGTGGTCTAAAGGATGCAATTCACTCTGAGGTCAAAATGTGTTGTCTTAACACAATGATGGAAGCCCTGGGGTTGGCTAAGTTGGCAGAAGACAATATTGCAGCCCAACAGTGCTCCAAACCCACTTTTGTTCCCTTTCGAAATATGGGTTCCCAACGACCTCCCATACCACCAGCTCCTCGACCAACTCCTATCAAGCATTTGTCTGAAATAGAGATGCATGCACGTAGAGAAAAAGGGCTTTGTTATAATTGTGATGAGAAATTCACTCGAGGGCATAGATCTGTTCAACAAAATATCTATCTCTTGGATGTGGATTCTCCTCCTGCCTCTGAAATTGGTGACGAAGCTCCAGATACAATGGATGCTCAGGTCGGCATTCAGGAACCGCCTATTGACCCTCTGTCTCAGGACGACCAGCTGTTAACAATTAAATGGACACCCTTAGTCATGTGACAGATGGAGCATATGTTTACCATCACCTCCAGTAGGAAGACATGACACAAGTTCATTCAGAGACGAATCCTCTCTGAGAAATGCATTAATAATGCTTAAAATCATGCTAAAGTTGTGCAAAAAGCCTAAAAACTATGGAAAAAGGGGTTTTTAAGTGAAAATGATCTAAAATCATGAAAGGGGATTATCCCACACTCAAAAGAGAAGCCTAAGGCTCATTTCCCAATGTTATATAAGAAATGATTTGGGGCATGGTACAAGGGACACAAAGGAAGAGCAAAGGCATGCTGGAGAGATTTTGAAGGAGGAGAAAGAGCTCAAATACTTCAAAAGAAAGGGTGAAGGAAGGGAAGCTCATGGAAATGGAGGAGGGATTCACACCAATACCACTGGTAAGAATTGACTTCTTCCTTGTTTTAATATGAATGGATTCAAGTTTCTAACATATATGAGTTTGAATTTTGCTTATCATGTATGAATTTAATTCTTAAATGGCTTTAGATCTTAATAAGTTTTGATGAATGAATATAGATCTTTAGAAACTTGTGATAATTCTTTCATTTGATGATAAAGAAAATCACCATTTCTTAGTAAGATATATTGATAATTTGCAGATCTAACTCCCTACTTGCAAACTACATCTTCTATTATCAGATTGGCGACCATATGGGTTGAAATCTCTTCATATTTCATGATTTTTCTTCATTTTTGGTGATCACCATCCTTTAGATCTACTCACTTGGAGATTAAAGATCAGTTCAAGATACATAGATCCAGCAAGATGACCTCCAAACTGGCCTCCTCCCACCTTTATTGCAGTAAATGCTTCAAAATCCCATTCTAGATCTCGTTTTTTTGCATTCTAGATCTCGTTTTGTTTTGTGCATTCTAGAGCTCGTTTTTGTGGATTTTGTAGCCTTCAATGCTTGGTTTTTCTTCCTTTGGAGTGGGGTTGTTGTATGCTTTGGTTTAGGAGCTGATTAACTTGTATTTCCATCCTCCTTTGATCAGATCAGATCCCTCCTTTGCTCATATATTTGGTGAAAATTTCAATTCTATTTTGCTTCATAAATGTGCATATGCTGAAATGTGTGATGAGATCTCTTGAATTTTGAACCTGTTGGAAGGATTGATATGTATGTTTGTAGACCTATTTAGAAGCTTATTTTTATGCTTATTATCATCCTCTCACTCATGTTAAGTCCCTCCTTTCCTCATGTTTCTTGGCTTTAAAGATTTACATCTTATGTTTCCAATTTGCAGCTCATCCAACTAGTTTGTAAGAGACTTGTTTTAGATCTGTTTTGAAAGCTTAGAAAGTGTATTTGAAGACATGTTTTGGAAGCTAATTTATCTTCTCATGATCATTCTATCACTCATTTGATACGCGTTCATATGCTTTGCATCGTTTGGACCTAGATCTTTACCTTTGGACTCATCTTCCAATAACTTTGAAATCTGCCCCAAATTTGAAAATCTTTGTCAAATTGTGATGGATCTATTACATCTTTGCATGTGTTCTTTAGCTTAAGATCTTTTTGCTGAGCATACTTAGTATATTAATCCTTTTTGAGACTTTGAATTTTTTTTTTGCATCATTTGGATCATATATATCGCCCATTGGAATGACCTTCCAAAAACTTTAAAAATTGCTCCAAATTTGCTTCCTCTTTTCAATTTTTTCTTCAAGTTGTGATAGATCATGTAGCTTGAGATCATATTATCTCATAGATACCTGATTTGACATACATATGACTGATATTTAACTCCATTTGAATATCCTTTACATCTTTGCAAAATTTACATGCCTTCGCAACACATTAATTCAAGCTTCTAATCTTACACTAGTTGGTAGAGATCTCTTTCACTTTTGGATCTGTTTGGAGACCTGTTTTGTATGAAATTTACACACTTGTTTAGAGACTTATGTGCATCTTGAAATCATCCTTATAATACTCTTGAAAAGTTAGGAAAGTTTCATAACATTTGGATCAAGACATTTACAATTGGAATTCACTTCGAAACACCTTTAAATCTGCTCCAAATTGTAATTAATTTTCAATCTTTTTCAATTGATAGTAGATCTATTTTTCTTACAACCTTATAAGATGATAGATCCCTATTTTAACATGTTGAAGGACTGATCTTAACCTACATTATTGTCTCTTTACATGGCTGCAAGTCTCCCAAAGCACACTTAAGAAATTGTTCACCAAAACACCTTAAGCCCATTCAATATTTCAGACCTTTAGAATATGCTGATTGGAAACATTAATCAAACATAAACCATACACATTTGGAAGCACCATACACACTTGAAAGATCCTTTCACATGCATTTTCATTTGAATAACACCTTGAACATCACATGGTTGATATAATTTGAGAGTAATTTCTTTCCAAAAAACAAAATTAAACTTTAATTAGTTGCATTTTGTTTTGGAGTTAGAATATTTTCATGATTTTCATGCACAATTAGAGAGAGTTGCACCTTTAGAGTTCAGTTTTCTTGAGATATATTGTGTATGAGGCACTGTATCCTCTTCACTCACATCTTATGATGACCTTGTGAATGATAAAGTGTATCTCGCTTGTAATAGTTTAAGAGTTCATTTTTTCAAAGCATCTTATATCGAGCCAACGTATCCTCTTCACTTTGGCCTTATGGCGATCTTGTGAATGAGAA
Source organism: Larix kaempferi (assembly GCA_027924585.1). Taxonomy (NCBI): domain Eukaryota; kingdom Viridiplantae; phylum Streptophyta; class Pinopsida; order Pinales; family Pinaceae; genus Larix; species Larix kaempferi. Next base: position 1,134,370 of record BSBM01000005.1, on the reverse strand, counting down.
AGTGGATCTCACTTGTAATAGAGTAGATTTAATTTTTGCATACAGTTTTTTGAGCCACAGTATCCTCTTCACTTGGGCCTTATGGCGATCTTGTGAATGAGAAAGTGGATCTCACGTGTAACTGTTTAGAATTTAATTCATAAAGCGTTCTAAAGGGATCTGTGTATCCTCTTCACTTGGGCCTTATGGCGATCTTGTGAATGAGAAACATGGATACTCCGTGTAATAGAATTAGATTCATGTTTACTTGAGATATATGTTTTTGTTACATTGGTCTTTACACATCAATTACTATCCATATTTCAGGAAAAACTATGCATGAACATACAACATCTACTAGAAATTTTGCATGCCTGAAAGAAACTCATGAACCTCTAACTCTTCCTTAATTTAGAATGTTCATCGAATTGAAAGGTAGAGTAGTGAGCATTTTGCATTGTTTGGTTCATTTTCCTGTTTTCGAGTCAAAACACCACCAGTTTCACTTCCACTCCTAAAACTAAGCAAACTACACTTCAAATTGACGCTTAATATAAAATTGAAAAACTTTTATTTTCATATCACCAACAAGTTTAGGTTAGTGCCCTAGATTAGGTTTGGAGAGTTAACACTCCTGGGCTGCAAAACTTTGAAACTAGCATTGATTAAAGAGAGTAAATATATTAGTATCAAAAAACGCTTGTCAGGAAAACACTTCTGAAACATGCATCATGCACGAGGTCAATCTGGATAAGTAAAGGGTGGCTCCCCCCTTTTGCTTATTTAGTGGGACATGAGCTTGTCGAGGGGATTCTATGTTCAATGACACGTCCTTGGGTTGACATCATTGTTTCTAGAGTTTCTGGTTATGAGAGTTGTCCTTGACTTACAACTGTTCCACCTGACCGTCAATTGTGAAGTGGTGACTTTAGTGGCTATTCCTAGGATATCACATAGGCTATTGTGAGTGGGAAACACTTGCAATACCTGAGACAGAATTTGGAACTTTTACTCCTTGGGAGGGTGATTGGTCAGCAACCAATGCTTGCACCCCTAGCAATTAAATTTTATTGTAATTGTTTCTCATACCTTCGTTGCTAGCAATTGTCTGAGGCCTAGCATCCCTCAATAGCTACTAGTCTCGGAAGGCCCTCCAATCCAGCTTTTCACTGAGCTTTGGTTCTTTGGAAGAGTAAGTTTGCTTGCTTGAAATCTCTAGGGAATTTTTACTGTGTGGACACTTTTCATTTTTTGAGTCTAGACTGCCTTAGGATTGTTTGATTCAAACTATCATTTTAAACACATTCTTTTATCAAATTCTTAGAAGTGGCTACTCTCCCGATATGCCAGTCACAGCGACAGCAAGGTGAGTCACCAGAAATTGAAGGCACTGCTACCTTACAGAGACAGACACAAAAACCACATTCTAATGACTTGGAAACATAACTGATTTTCAACTCAATTAACATTACCCGAGAAGAACAACATCAAATCAACACAAAGAATTCATCGTCACATCACAAACTGAATACAACCATAGTTGATAATATTACTCTAGTTAAAATTGAAACATTGAAACATCACACATGCTCATGAAATTCCTCCTTTGATGAGTCTTTCAGAACCAGTTACACTTACTATCCGTGAGTCACTGGGTGATATCAAACCTCTTTCTGAAGTTTGAATGACATGCACAAATAAACAAGCGACCCCATGGATTTCTCAAACATTGGTTTTCCATATGGATCAGCTAATCAGGGTCAACACACATAAGGAGTAAACCAGAGTCCTCATGGTATACAAAACACTTGTCCAAATTCTACTTCTGGGGGAAACCCTTCACCATGGAATGGTAATATTCCTAGCGGAAGCAATGAACCATGGAACATTTATGCCAATTGGGGATATGCTCCTCATATTAGTGGAAATGCCCTGGGGGGTTATCCTCCGACCTATCCTAGCTCAATGCCTAGCGACAATCCACCTATCAACCCCATTCCGCCATGGAGTGGGGAGGTTTCAGGAAGCATCCAATATTCTTGGGGCCCACCTTCGCAAGGAGGAAATCAACCTTGGAATGCTAATACAAACCAAGGAAACATTCAATGGAGTGATCTGATTCCAACTAGTAACCAATCTAATTGGGGCCCACCCCTGCAAGGGGGCAATCCACCCATGAATCCTATCCAACATGGAGTGGTAATGTTACACTAAGTAATCAATCTCAAATGAGCATACCCCCGCAAGGGGGAAATCCACCCATTAATCCTATCCATCCATGGAATGGTAAGGTTCCACCAAGTAACCAATCTCAATGGAACATACCTCCGCAAGGGGGAAATCCATACATGCAACCTATTTCACAATGGACTGGGCAACATTCAGGAAGTAATTAATCTTTTTGGATGCCACCTCCACAAGGAGGAAGTCAACCTTGGAATTATTTTCAATACCAAGTTCAATTTCCATGGTATGGTTGGGATCTAGGAAATAACCAATCTTCTTGGACCCCACCTCCGCAAGGAGGAAATCCACCCAATGGTCATGTTTCAAGAAGTTTCCAAACTTCTTGGGGTCAGTCTCCACAAAGGGGAAACCCACCTTAGAATTCTTATCACACCCAAGGACCACATCAGTGGAGTGGTCAGGTTCTAGAAAGTAACCAATCTTTTTCGGGCCTAACCCCGCAAGGGGGCAATCCAACCATTAACCCCATTCCGCCATGGAGTGGTCAGGTTCTAGAAAGTAACCAATATTTTTGGAACCAACCTGCAAGACCTGCATTTGATCCAGCTAGGCTACCACATGAACCTCATGTCAATGGTATGATGGATTCCTTCAACCATCTTAAACAGATTACCCCACATCTGGGACAAGTTTCTATTCAAAATTCGCAACCCATAGCTGGCCAGGCAATGCAGGAACCTGATAATCCTTCCAACAATTATAACATCCTCACAGTCTCATCCATATACCTTAGAGGAAAGAATAAGAAGTACAAGAGTAAGTGAGATGCTAACTCTGGGAACAAAGATGTACCAACTATGCTTCAATGCGGCAGGAAACAACAACCCACTATTTTGACATCGGTACCCCCTCCAGGGGGACACCAACAACCCCCCCACAAGGGGGAAATGATCCCAATGCCAATGTCTTCATGTGTGATCCTGAGATGAACATTCAAACAAGACTTGATTCTTATGATGTCTCTCCTAGTACATCGGATCAATCAGTATCACAACCAAGTGGTTATCTCTACATTGAAAAATTAGCCATAGAATTAGTACCACACGCCCCCAAAGGTGTTCTACGTAGAACAATGCATAATCCTAACACGCGCGTTGCTCAGAACGGTAATGTTCTTGAGGACCTAGCTCAAGTACCATGTGCCATGTCGGCCTTGGAGGTGTTGCAATGTCGTTCTGCGCAAAGAAAAGAACTATTGTCTACAATTGGCGTTGTTGATCCATCCGATGAGACTTTGATCACATCAGACATAAACCATTCAATATGTAGGATCCTTTCCAAAGTTTCTTTTCAGATTAAAGTAACGACTCATGGTAAGAACATCTGTCTAACCATAGTAGATGAAAGGACCTCAGCTTGTGTAATGTCATTTCCATGTTGGCAAGCATTTGGATCACCTCTATCTGTCGTAGAAGTTTCAAACCAAGCTACTCAAATAGATTCGGTGGATTCGCATCAAAATCGTCCCTTGATGGAGGAATATGATTTGGTTACCTAGCCCATTTGGGTTGTGAGATCTCCCAGCTCACATGACTTCTTGGATTACATTTTATCATCAAATGAAGATATCCCTGAAGTTGTAAACACTTGGTTTCACCCTAAGGACATCTTTTGTGGGGCCACTGGGATCATACTTGATATACATCTACCCACGTATAGGAGCATGATCTGCATGTTCCTCGATCTTATTTGGTATATTTGGAAACTTGCGTATAGGTTTAGGCCATCCCTTTGTGAAGATGCATTTGAACCTTTTGCAATCCAAACTTGCCATAGGATCGAACCTGTTGGAAATTGGTGGGTCAGCCCTTCATATCTGTATTTTCCACCATTCCGATAGCAGAGCCTACCGAACATGGGACACCTTAGTCAACACCCCATTGCCATTTTGGTGCCCATGTTGAGTTATTCTTATAGGCCTAGGATCCCTATTAGTCCCATCATGAATTGGAGTTTGAGACCACATATCTCTCTTTCATACATTTATGACCACATCCTGATGGGCTCCCAATTTTTTGTCATTTTATATAAGCTCGCATTAAAATATCCACTTGAAAATACATGCAAGCTGCTTCGTTGCTTATTGCTTATGTTGCATATTTTCCTGTACAATCACTTTCTATTACAAGATGCCTATAAACCATTGCTTATGTATATTTGACCCATACACATGGAGGAAACATCTGTAAGAGTGTACATAACTAGCTTAGCCCTTGTTTGCCATATAGATATTTGTCTTGGCCTGACCCATGCCCTTGAGACACTCGTTTCCTCTAATGTATCATATCATGCTTTATTCTTTTTTCAAGCTAATAAATGAAAAAGGTTAAAAAAATTGGAAAACAAAAAAATCCAAAAAGGGAGAGACTTGAATCACTTCATATTATAAACTTCGAAGAAAACGACAACAGTTAGTGCTTGTCGCCCTTGAACACGGCACATAATTTTGTATCCGCTGTCAGTACACCATCTACATTTACCTTAGGAAACTGTACCAGTATTTTGAACAGATCTCCACCCATGGGTTATTCTTCCCGTCACCAATGGAGCTTTCTTTAATGCATCTGGCATTAGCGAATTTCATTAAGGCCAGTTACTCAAAGTCCTATCTTTCCAAGTGTCCATTCTGCGTCGTGTTATGTGTTCAAGGGAAGTCCAAACCGAGTCGACCATTCCTCAAATATTCCTGACCAATCATGTCGGCCTTCCTTGTGTGAGTATATAGTGTTGGATCTTGCAGTTCTACCAAATTATACCATACTATTGATCTTTGTTTCATATCGGTTGATGTGGGATGCATCAATGCCCTCCTTCCGATGGATCTATTCCTATCAACATCAAATAATTATCTAGGACATGGATCTAGAAACCCAAGAGTACCTTGGATCTTGCAGTCATTAGTGGTAGGTTTCCTCACAAATGACAGTGGGTATACATCAATGACCCCTGATTGTTTGATTCTACAAGTGTTCGAATTCAGAACATCTATTCACACTTGCCAGTTTGTACTCAGTACCTTAGAGTGCATCATCATTATCAGTGGGTCTCTTCGCATCTGTTAATGATATACATCAATGACCGGTAATCAGATGGTGTTTTATTATGCTTGACATCAAATCACTTATTCGCATGATATAAACTCGTACTATCGTCAGTTTGTATTGAAGACCTTAGGAAAAATAGTTGTATCACTCATCGATGTACTGCTCGAGCTGCGCAAGATTAAACTACCATGTCAGACTTTCAATAAAGACTTTTTTCTCGCACTCATCAAAGTGCATGTTTACATTTCAGAAAAAATTGCTTTTGACATGGATCCACTGTGTATTGTTTGTGGCCATGCTTGTTTACTGCTGAGCATGGGTATGCCCGCCTCAGGAAGATATTATATATTTGAGAAATTACTATGTTTTGTAGGTGTGATCCTCAACCCTGCACCTGTGAGTTTTCCTTCCCTCATCCTTCCTTTGAATGATAAAGAGTATCAGTACAAAGAGTATCAGTATAAAGAGTATCAATATACCGAGTATAAATTTCAGTAATGTATTTCGGCCCTTAGCTCTGCTTCGGACCTCACACATTATGGGGCATCTGTTAACAATCAAATTGACACTCTTATTCATGTGATAGATGAAGCATATGTTTACCATGCACCTGCAGCAGGAAGACATGACACAAGTTCATTCAGAGACAAATCCTCTCTGAGAAATTCATTAAAATGCATTAATTTGCTTTAAATCATGCTAAAGTTGTGCAAAAGGCCTAAAAACTATGGAAAACAGGGTTTTTAAGTGAAAATGATCTAAAATCATGAAAGGGGATTATCCCACACTCAAAAGAGAAGCCTAAGGCTTATTTCCTAATGCTATATAAGAAAGTATTTGGGGCATGGTAAAAACATATAAAAAAAGCAAAGGCATGCTGAGGAGATTCTGAAGGAAGGAGGAGAGCTCAAATTCTTCAAAAGCAAGGGTGAAGGAACGAAATCTCATGGCAATGGAGGAGAGATTCACACCAAGATCATTGGTAAGGATGTACTTCTTCCTTGTTTTAATATGAAGTAATTCAAGTTTCTACCGTTTTAGTGTTGAATCTTTGCTTATCTTGCATGATTTTAATTCTGAAATGTTCTTAGATCTCAATGGATGTTTAATGAATGAACTTAGATTTTAAGAAATTTGTGATAATTGCTTCATTTCTGACATAGAGGCTTACCAACTCTTAGAAAAATAGTTAAACTAGTGTAGATACAACCCTGCACTAATCAATGTTATCACCAGGCAGAGATATCTCTCCATGCTTTAGCTGGATCACCACCCCCCAAACAATGAGGGTCAGGAGTTACTTCAAGAATCTTCCTCTTACAATACTCATTCATTCTGGTAGCACTCATAATTTCATTGACCCTCGGATCGCCAAACAAGATGATTGTTTTATCCATCCTTGCTCCAACTTTGAAGTCGTGGTTGCTAATGGAGGCACCTTACCTTGAAAAGGGAAGTGTCATAATGTGCATATCTCTATGGGAGATTATTGTAATGTCCCTTGTTAGGAATTTTATTAAAATGACAATTTTTCACTTTTTTCCCTAGTTAGACCTTTGACTAGTTTTGATCTCTAGGTCCCAAATTTGCCCCAAATGATCCCAAATATTATGAGAAGGTATATGAATGATATTAGAACATAAATATGTGTTTCAGGGATTCCTTTGGACCTTTAAAATACTTCTGCAAATCCTCTTTCAATTCTGATCAATGTAGGTAACTTTACTAGTGATTTTCCTTTGACTAGTATTGGTCTCTAGGTCTCGACTCCAAATGCCTTAAAATCTTCAAGGAAGGTGTATGAATGATATTAGAACTTGTATATGATGTTTATGGATGAAATATGTCCACCAAAAGACCTCTACAAACTCTCTTAAGATTCTGAACCAATTATGAGATTTTACTAGTAATTTGGGGTTCAAATCCCCCTGGGGTAAGTACTGAAAATGGCTTCCCAAATGCCTCCAAACCCACTCTAATTTATAAATAGAGGTATGTAATGTGTTAATTATTTTATTAAAGTATCATATGCACCATTAATGGATTATTACAACTGTTTTCACCCTCTCCCATTCAACTGCAAAAATCCCCAATTCAACCCTTGGGCAAATGGCACTATTTCATCTCCCAATACAACTAAACTGAGTAAAAATGCTTCAAATTCTCAACTACAGTACATGAAACTTGTAGAATATATTCATGGCAGTATATTGATCACAAATATATCAGAGAATCATCCATTCATTCGAAATCATCATCAATACATTGGCTCACAACAAGGTAGTGGGGAAATGGCATTGTTCTTCCATTAAAAATGAGATTTATATATTTCTACTTGGAATTTCGACCTGAAACTTTTTGGAGATGAAGAACAGAGTATTTAATTCATATTACAAAAGAAATGGAGCATTAAAAGCTTCCCCAAAGAGTACAATAGCTCACCAAAAACGCCCTCCCTCAAGGATCAAGAATATGCCATCAAAACTGGAAATGGTTGAAGGAGTGAGCTGCAATAGAAGAAACCATGAGCTGCCCTATAGCTTACACCTGCAAATAAAGACTCCATTAAAGCTCCAAATGAAAGGTCTGAATGGCCTTTCCAATTACCAACTTGGATGGGAATCTTTCACCCTCGAAATTGGCTAAGGCAAGAAACTAGTCATCCACTAGCTCTCCCTCTTCACAAATGCAATTGCAAATTCTACAAATGATCAAAAGCTGGTTTAATTCTTTGTTATTGACATTTATAAACTTCTAATGTCCTCCATGGGTCGAATTCCTTCCAAGAGACTCATTCCAAGTCAAGTTGGGAAGAGATTCCAAAGAACGCCACTTGTACAACAATTCCTAGTCTCCTACTTCCACGAAATCACATGTGGAAGCATCTTAGCGGCCCTAACACCCTTGAGCGCCCTCTTGGAGTCTATTTTTAACCTTGACATGTCATATATGTCATATGTCAGCCTTCAGGTCTGATTTGTGTCATAGGTGTCATAGCATCTTCATCATTGTTGTCATAGAGCTAGGGAATCTAGCCCAAGTGTCTCACTAGCTCCAAATTGCCTCTTCCTCTTCCATGGGAGTTACTCTTCCTCTATATTTCGACCTTGGATGAGTCATGCAATGAATAATACCTTTTGGACTCCCCTAAGTATGTTACCATTCACCTTGAATTCGAATTGGTGAGAGAATGATGCCAAGTGCAGTGGGGAAATCTAGCCATATGTGCGTCCCACTTCCTCCATGTGTCTTCATGATCAAATGCCACTTTGATTTTCACTTGTATATATTTATTTAGCTCCTTTATTAAATATTTATGCCATTCTAATGTTCAAAAATCATTTATTATCCTCATTATTCCAAATCTCAAAGCTTCCACCCCAAACCTAGGAAACTAGTAATTTTCCTCCTTGGCAATTATTTGACCTTTAGCATCAATTTGACAAACTCTAATGAATAGGGCCAATGTGATTAGGCCATTGTGACCCAATGCCAAATTTGGGACATGACAATTATACCTTGCGTTCTGACATGTTTTCCTTGACCTTAGGCGGATGTGATGTGGTTTTGGGCGCTCAATGGCTACACACACTTGGCCCCATCTAATGGGATTTTGCTGAACTTTGGATGCAGTTTTCCCCAATGGAAAAAAACACACATTGACAGGCTTACAACTAGGGTCTCTCAGCATCATCAGTTCACAACGCATGGAAAAAATCCTAAAGAAGAATTCACATGGTGTCATCGATTAGATCCATTCCATTCAGATGCAACCATCAGCGGTCTCCACTACTCGTTTGGATCTACAACAAATTCTAGATTGATATATAGGTGTCTTTGCTGAACCAGTGGGATTTCCACCTTCAAGGCCAGAGGACCATCGTATTCATCTTCTTCCTGGCAACATTCCTCTCAACATCAGGACCTATCGCTACCCATTTCACCAAAAAACAAAGATTGAAATGCTCGTCCGGGACTTACTGAAGTAAGGTATTATTCGCCCAAGCACTAGTTCCTTTTCTTCTCCAGTTCTTCTTGTCCGCAAAAAAGATGGGCCATGGCACCCCTACATTGACTTCCGAGCACATAATCACCTCACCATCAAGGATAAGTTTCCAATCCCTGTTGTTGATGAGCTTCATGGGGCTCAATTTTTATCCAAGTTGGATCTTCGTTTTGGGTATCATCAAATTCGGGTTCATGAGGATGATATCCCTAAAACAGCTTTCCGCACACATGATGGCCACTATGAGTTTTTGGTCATGCTCTTTGGACTCACTAATGCTCCTTCCACATTCCAGGCCTTAATGAATAAAATATTCTGGCCCTACTTGCGAAAATTCATTATGGTATTCTTTGATGATATCCTCATCTATAGTAAAACATGGGTTGAACATCTCCAGCATCTGGATCTTGTCATGCAACTTTTCTCTGACCATCATCTCCACGCCAAACAGTCTAAATGTGTTTTTGGACAGAAGGAAGTTGAGTATCTAGGGAACATTATCTCAGCACAAGGGGTTCATGTGGATCCTGCCAAAATCACTGGCATGAACAATTGGCCACATCCTCAAACACTCAAGAGCCTTCGTGGTTTTTTGGGGTTTATTGGTTACTATCACAAGTTTGTTAAGGATTATGGGAGGATTGTAGCTCCATTAAATGCTCTATTAAAAAAGAATCCTTTTACATGGACACCTGCTACTGAGTGTGCATTTGAAAAACTAAAACAAGCTATGTGTACTACACCTGTTCTAGCGATGCCCGATTTTTCCAAGCCCTTCACTATTGAGAGTGATGCTTGCGGAAATGGACTTGGTGTTGTTCTCCTTCAAGATGAACACCCCACTGCGTTCACTAGAAAAGCCCTTTCAGGTAAGAATTTATCTACCTCTACATATGAGAAGGAAATGATGGCTATTTTGCATGCAGTACAAAAGTGGCAACCATACCTATTAGGGAATCATATCTGCATCAAGACTGATCACCAGAGTCTATAATATTTCTTGGAACAACGCCTATCCTCCTCAGCACAATAAAAATTGGTTAGAAAACTCATGGTTTATGACTATGAAATCACTTACAAGAAGGGTAAGGACAATATTGTGGTGGATGCTCTTTCTCGCACATTTGATGACCAAGGTTCTCTTTCAGCTATTTCTATACTTGTTCCAAATTGGTTGTAATTTGTTCAACATGACTATGTCAATGAATGTTCATTATCTCAAATCATCCAACGCTTGACCAACAACCCTTCTGCTATACCACATTACTCTTGGGATGGTGCTTTAAGGGTCGTCTGGTGCTTCCCCAGAGCACAGATATTCAACAGGCTATCTTCTATGAACTCCATGCTTCTCCCTCGGTAGGGCACTCTGGGTTCCTCAAAACGTATGAATGGGTACGACGTAGCTTTTTTTGGCAAGGCATTAAAAGGACAATTCAACATATGGTGGTTGAATGTGATACCTTCCAGCGCAATAAGGGTGAAACGACACTCCTTCTGGGATTGCTCGAACCCTTGCCCATCCCTACACGGATTTGGACAGATATTTCTATGGATTTCATTGAAGGGCTTCCTAAATCTAGAGGGAAGACAATGATTATGGTTGTGGTTGATCAACTCTCCAAATATAGTCATTTTTGTGCTCTCATCCATCCCTATACAACCTCCTCAGTCGCTGAAATTTTCCTGGACCAGATCTTTTGTCTTCATGGCATCCCTTCTTCCATTGTCTCGGATCGTGATGCGACTATCACCAGTCATTTTTGGACAGAACTATTTCACTACACTGGCACCAAACTGAAGATGAGTTCGGGGTATCACCCACAAATAGATGGTCAAACTAAAATTATCAATAAATGCTTGGAAACTTATCTTCGTTGCTTCACCTCTGAACAACAACATTAGTGGGCAAAGTGGCTCCCTCTCATTGAATGGTGATACAATAACTCTTACCACACTGCCTCTAAAATGACTCCATATGAAGCAGTCTATGGTTAGGCACCGCCAGTCCTTCTTCCATACACCCCCAGCAGTTCACCAGTTCAAGAAGTTGACAGGGTCCTTCGAAACTGGGATCAGATTCTTCACATTTTGCGGGACAATCTTCACATGGAAAGAAATTGCATGAAGTAACAAGCCGATCAGCACCGTTCTGAGTGCAATTTTCAAGCAGGTGATATGGTTTTTCTTCGTCTCTAGCCGTACAAGCAATCCTCCCTGAAACTTAAAGGGCGTCATAAGCTCACTCCAAAGTTCTATGGGCCATATTGGATTCTTCAAAAGATTGGGTCCATTGCTTATAAATTGGAACTTCCTACTTCTCTCCGCATTTATCCAATATTTCATGTCTCTTGTCTGAAGAAAGTCCTTGGCACCAACATCAGAGGACAAACTATTTTACCCAAACTGGATAATGAAGGATCCATCCTTTTGGAGCCAGAGGCCGTTCTCAATAGGAGCAATCGTCAGCTTCGCTCTCGCTCTATCACAGAGGTCTTAATTCAATGGCACGACATGAAACCAGAGGATGCTACATGGAAACCACTCCTTCAGATTCGACAACAGTTTCCACATCTAAAGCTTTGAGGACAAAGCTTTTTCTAAGGGGGAGGGGATGTTAGGAACCCATGTCTTCACTTTGTTAGTATATTGTTGTTGGACACATATGATTTGTAAGTCGTCCCGTAGTATTTGTTGATCCATAGTTTGTGTTATTTTTGTTTGGCGCATATGCTTTGTAAGTCGCCCGTAGTATTGTTGATCCATAGTTTGTATTGGCCCATGGTTTTGACCCATAGTATTGGGGCCTAGACTTAGTATATAAGTGTGTGTTGAGGCCTATGAAGGCACCATGAATTTTTTTTGTATTGATCTTGATCAAAGGAGGTTGCCCCCTCGAAGTGGCCTACGATCAATAAAAGTATTATGTGATATGATATATCCTTTATTCATCAAATAAATGTTGCAGGTTCTTCACAGAATTATGTGTCACTTTGATAGCTTCATCAATTATGATAAGAGATTTTTCTTTTCAAAAGTCAAGAAATAATTAAACTCTAAGTGTTGTATTTTCAAAACATATATTTGATAGCTCCATCAATTATGATAAGAGATTTTTATTTTCAAAAGGCAACCAAATACTTAAACTCTAGTAAGAATTTTATTTTCAAAAAAATATACTTCAACGCCGTTGTAGTAAAACCAACATAGATCTATATTAAAAGTGGCTCTACTAAGTGCCGAAAGGGATCAAATCTCTCGAGGTGAAAACCCTTTTTAGAGTGCAAATGCAGAGGAAGGGTTTGCACCTCAAGAAATTTGATCCCTCTCAGCGCTTGGTAGAGCCACTTTTAAGATGGATCTATGTTGGTTCTAGTCATGGGCGTGTGGGGCTTGGAGAGAGTAGGAAGCAATAAAATCCATCCACCATGTGAAGGTAATTAAGAATTGGATGCTTAAATTAATGCTATTATGAATGATTTATTGTAAGAATATACAAAATATCATTGATTTAAATTAATGCATATTAAGAATGATTTATTGTAAGAGGATATTCACTTAACTCCATCAACGAACTTATCTAAGTTCTTATAAATTATCTATCTCTTACAGAGTTCCACATATTTCAATGCAACAAATCTTGGTGTAATATAAGTTCATTGATATTAATTCATAAAGTATTGCTTGGTGGATTGCAAGGGCCATAGAACCACAGTGGAGAGGCCATCTCTTACCAACTTACACGGAAACCAATGCAACATAGATTGGTGATTCATATACATTTTCTGAAATCAATGTGGTGAGTATTGGTGGGTGGAGTGAGAGGGATGCAGTACAATAGAGGAGAGACCACCTCTTACAAAGTTACACTGAAATGAATGCAACTCAGATTGATGACAGATACCTTTGTTAAAATCAATGTAACAAGTATTGGTGGGTGCAGTAAGAGGGCCACAGGACTGTTGAGAAGAGGCCATTTGTCACCTACCCAACTTTCTGAACATTATTATTTTATTGCAAAATACTTTATGTTAAATTTAATTACAAAGTTTTGTAATTATGATCAGTTTTGATCATGGATGAATGTAATTACTGATTATTATTATTTAAATAAATTAACTAGGAGACAAACAGCCAAGAGGACTATTGAATGAGTGTTCACTGACCCACTAGGAGGAATGGAAGTTGTTGGAAGGTATGGGACACATGGAAGCAGTTGCATCACACCACTTACTGTTGGTTATGGGACAACTAACCCTAAAAATAGGGCAACATCCCCCAAGTGGAGGGAGTGAGCAGGTAGCTCATTTAATGACCCAGTAACATCTAAAAGGCCTAGGCAGCCTATAAAGGAAAATTCGAATTGGGCAGGCAGCCCTTAACCAATATTTCTGCAGAATATTTTCCTCTTGTGAATCAGGTGATTACCAGAGAGATTCGAATAGGGAGGTTAGTGGTGGTTGTATTCTTGAGTCTGCATTATTGCTGAGAGGAACCAGAAATGCTGGTGCAAGTCTATTGGATTGCTATCTATTGAAGATTCAGAATTGAATTGCTACAGCAAGAAGAAGTCCTCATTCCTGAGTTTCTTCCTCCTGGTGGTTCAGTGAACAGGCTTGGGGGTCCTAAGACAGTACTTGACTGTTTTCGGGAATTGGTTGGGTGGAACAATCTTCTTGGGCTGTTTGTTGCTCTACATATTTTCTCAGGTTCTACAGATTTTCTAACTTGTTTTCAGTAAATAATTATGTTCTGTTTAAATTGGTATTATTATGTTTATTTGTTTTTGAAAAAGAATCTAATCCTAGAATTGTTTTAAGTCTGAATGTTTATGTTTAATATTGAAGTTGAATTGATAAATCAATACCTCTATTTTTCTACATGTTGTTTTGAAGCATCGTACTCTAGTAGAGATACACAAATTAAAATTAGATTAGAAGATGGGAAAATTGCCATTTTGAATTCGATAGATAGATAGTAATTATATATGTATCAGTTTTCTGTTCCCAAGTTAAATAATAGTAGAAAGTTCTGCATAATATCTATGTATGTATTATAAGGTATCAGAGCTTTCTGAAAGTTTAAATAATGCATAATTTCTGCATTCTTATCATTACTCTGTACAGAAAAATATAGAAATCATAGGTATACATGTATCATAATAGAGTAGCAAATTAAATGATAGTGTTCATCAGATTAAGATTGTACATAACAATCATCACCCAGTTCTCATATTGTGTACAAACACTTTGATTTCATTATCTCTGTTAATGTTTTTCAAGATTATATTCTCACTGTTTTATTATCATTATTTACATACTGTAAACAAAAGCTTTTCACAATCATTCTATAATTCCCAATTTTCACATTACACTTATACACACACTATTTTTCATTTCTTATTTTATCATTTTCATAAACTTACAGTTCAAACAGATAATAGATATAATAGAAACATTTTGTTGCTAATAAGTAATTGTTCTAAGTAGTTACGCAAACTAACACAACTTAGGGTTTGACCCTTTTGCTTTCATTACAAATGAATTCTCTATCTTTTAGAACAACATATATTTTATAGTCCCTATCTTCGACAGAGTACTTAACTCTAGCTAAAACAATTACATTATGATTGGTTTCATCATTCAAAACAAACTCAACTCACAACGATTATAGATCGAAATCCAAATCATTCGAAAGACTCATAAATTTAAACATTTCCATTGACTTAAGTTTCAACCCTGTCTTTTCATCTTCAACAAAAGAAAAACTATTTCGAAATTCCTTTGACAGAACTTATATAAGCCTAGGTTTCACACAACCTAAGCATAGAAACGAAACCTATAGCGTTTCAGCTGTAACTTAGAAATATTTCTACATAGTTATCTCCATCGATGAAATCCTCAAACCCTAATCTAGTTCAAAGAAACACGACTTTAACCAACGACATCAAATATTTAGCATAATAATTCATTGCTGAAAAGAGAAGTATCAATTATACAGTGAACAAGCCCATGGCTCTTTTCAAAACTTAACCATTGAAGTCGTGGATTCCCAGAACGAGATTTATAATACGTTTTTGCAAACAATTTTATACAAGGTTTAAACCATGATTCAACAGTTTGGAAGAACCCAGATTTCTAGAGCATCGACGAGTCACAGCTCCATTCGGCTTCAACAAAACTTAAAGTATAGAAACCAAGAACTATTTAATCTAAACGAGAGTCACATCACTGAATATTAAGCGTGATTCGAAATTTCTTAAACCATCAACATCGACAGAGAAATGACGAGTATTGACAAAACCTGTTACTTATTCTTGAACCACTCCAACCACAGTCTAAGAGCACTATGAGGGTTTATGGAAGACCCGAGGCTTACCGGTGATGAGACACGCTGACACCCTTGCCAAAACCCCACTCAAACATTCTTTAGAACCCTGCAACTGAAAAACGATAAGTTTAAAGTTAGATACCTGTTACATTGTAATTCAAAAATCAAAGTATAGCAAATGAAGCACCCATTTCTTAGAGGGATGATTACCTTCATAGCCTTGACGAGAACGTTGTCATGAATGACACCAGGGAGCCATTATCCTCATCTAGGATCTGTGTTTTCTTTCATTTCACTCTATTTCTCAGAAATTATAAAGCTTAAAACTACAACCCTTCGAACGAGAGGCCAAATCTCTTAAAACTACATCATTATCACAGTAAGAAACCCTGCAACTCAACCCTTTTAGGAGGTCTCGAGGTGGAACCTCTCCCAAGTCCTTTGACAAATTTTTCGGCAGCCTATCGGCCACACAGGCCGTAACAATAGCACAATAAATTGCTTTTCCAAGTTCATAGACCAAAACAGCAATGATGGTAGGGTTACAAATCCAATGACCCAAATTCATCACCATCGATGGTCTCTACAATGCCAGCGATATTAGATTTGGTACAAATGACGTCAACATTAAATGCCCGTCCTACATTACATATTAACGATGCCACCATGGAAAACGTTTAAGTGACTAACAACCAATGCCAAGGCGTAACACCCTTACACAACAACAAGCATGGAGGCATTCACGTCTACGTGGATCATTGGACATCCAACTTGGAAGGATATGGAACCAAGTTTTAATGCAAGATCGATGCGTGATCCCTATCACAGCTCAGGACACACGACAACTTATTTGATTCAACAACCTGTCAACAATCAATTTAATTGCATGTCAGTTGGCACAATTCATCAACGTGATAATCACGATATGCAATACTTTGATTTTAACAATTGCAATATGTGCAATTCGTTTATTAGAACATAAGTTTCGTGATTTATATTGTTGATTTTCATATAGTCTTACAATATATAATCATGATGCATTGGATAGGTAATGTTTTATCAATAGATCAATATTATATAGTCAAAGTTTTGATTGCGCCATAAGCTATTATGGTTTGTTTTATTTTTGTTTATATTTTTATATATATGCTTATTGTTTATTTTTCAAAGGTTATGCTATGTTTAAATAGTATAAAAAGAATTATATTGTTTCATAAAAGAAAAATAATTTAAATAGTATAGTGGTAGATAGGTATTAAGAAATACCAAAAATTATAAGAAGTTGCATCATTTTGGTACTACCTTGATTGGCGTCAACAGGACAACTATCATTACGACAATGACGGCAACAAAACTAGCTATTACAACAATGACAACAAAACCAGCTAATACATTGATGACTACAGTGATGATACTGCTAACTCGAAGCTTGTCTAATAGCTAACTTGGGTTGATTTTACTCAAATACAAGACGAACCATGGAAAGCAGAAGGGTAAGCATGTGAATCGTACCTGTATATTTTTTATAATTGTAACAGTCTTTAAATCCTCTATTTTTAGTTACGACGATGAATTTGAATTTATACGAACTGGAATTTATTGCAATCATGAAAAATTATTACCTGTCGTCTACACATAGAACAGATTTAATGATTTAGCATTGCAACTAAGTAAGCTTCATGGTCCCTCATAGGACTCCCTTTGTCAGCAAAAAGCAAATTTTCAGTATCATCTCAAAAGAAAAAGTATCACATCACATTTATAACCTGTCATCTCATTTATTACATCATTCATACTTATCATTGCATTGAAAAGTGTCGCATCAAAAGTCTGATCTATTCATGCATTTAACTATCATAATCATAGTTGTTATGAATGTATTTAAGTTGTTACTGTCGCATTCGTTCTAACAGAATTGTAATTGTGTTTTAGTACAAATAGTTGTTTAGTTAATGTTGTTACAATTAGCAATTATTATTTTCCGCAATTATAAATTATCGTAAATTAAGCTATTATTGCTATTAACAAAAATTTTATTTTTTATGAAAATTAGGGATGTTACATGTGGTATCAGAGCACAGATTCGAACCCTAGGCCTGAATGAGGTCCAAAACACGCAGCAGAAAATTTTATATACAATAGAAAATTCTTTTTGCAGCAGAAAATTATATTAACTTGAAAATTTTAATATTATGTTCTCAGAAATTATTTCCAGTTACAGGTATGGAGAACTCAGTTGAACATTTAAGTGACAGATTTCACCCAAACAGTCACAGTTTGGGACAACACTTTGTAGAGTAAGGTCACGAGGAATTAAATAAAAATTCAACAGAACTGTTACATGCCTTTCAAGAATTAAAGGCAGAAATCAAATCTGTGAAACAAGATAATGAAAGGATTCTGCAAGCACAAGAACAACTCAATCAAGTGTTGTTTGAACACAGCCTGACAGAGGAACAAGAGAGAAACAATGAAGATATTTCCAAAGTTGAGGACATGCCTAACACTGATAAAAATCAGAACATAAAAATCAGCGAAGTAAAAGACAGTTCAACTTCATCAGGAGATGCTATTGAAGTACGCAAAAGGAAGTGTAACTATACCAGTGACAACAGTGAAGGAGACTCCAAACCAAGAAGGAAAAATCATAAGGAATAAGAGAAAATTTATGGAGAATTCAAGAAGATAAGACCTCCAACTTTCAATGGAGAAACTGAGAAAGGTGAGACAGCTGAAGCTTGGTTGTCAGGGATGAAGATATACTTCCAGATCTACAACTATTCAGGGTTCTTAAAAGCAAAGATGGATATATATAACTTGACCAGAAAAGCGGATATCTGGTTGCAAGACATCAAAAGGGTAAAGGCATCAAAGATAAAGATGTAAGCTGGAGTGATTTCAAACGATATTTCAAAAAGAAGTATCTATCTGAACAGTACTATGAAGAAAAATCTAAGGAGTTCTACGATTTGAAGTTGGGAGGTATGAACATGAAGGAAATGAACAGTAAGTTTCTGAACTTACTGAGATATGTACCATATCTCATAGAAGAGAAACCAAAAACTCAAAGGTACTTAAGCTATTTACCTTTCAACATTAAAGACAGAATTGAGTACGACAATCCTAAAACATTGGAGGAGGCTATGAGAACGACAGTTTTATGTTATGATACCAATCGGAAAAGAGAAGGAATGTCCAACTCGAAAAATCATAAGCACGACAATTTTGAACAGAAGAAGAAAAATTTCAGATTCAGTGGAAATTCCGGATTCCAAAGGAAGAATTTTAAGAATCGAACTTCCCAAGGGAATAATTCTAGAAATAATTCACAGTAGAATTCTACAGCACCGAAAAATGCACCTAATACTGCCAAGACCAATGAGCCAAAGACACATATTAAATGTTTTGAATGTCAAGGCCCCTATTACGCATCAGAATGTCCCTTAAGGAAGTGGAAGGCAAACAACATCAACTCTATACAAACCGAACCTACTGTTGGAGACGTAGCAAGGGAGATTCCAAGAATTAACGCAACACTTGACAACAGGCAAGCAGATCATAAAATATCTATGGTAGAGATTGAAGGTATGATACATGACCATCCTGTTACTATTTTAATTGACCCAGGTGCTAGTTTAAGTTATATATCAGCAGATGTTGTGGAAAGTCTTAAACTGAAAATTGAAAAGTTTAGTAAAACATGGCTAGTTAGACTAGCAACTGGAACAAAGAGGAAAGTATCAGATTTGATAGAAAACTGTATGTTGTCCATGAATCATTTACAAACACGAATCAAGTTGAATATTCTACCTTTAGGTTCTTATGATATTATCGTTGGGATGGACTGGTTAGAAGTCCACCATGTCATCCTGGACTGTTATGGAAAAAGTTTTACATGCTTAAATGATGAGGGGAAAACTGTAGAAATAAAAGGCATTCCAAGGAAGGTAACCCTTAGACAGATTTCAGCCATGCAAGTTAAGAGGGCAGTTAGGAAGGGATGCCAAATGTTTGCAGTAAACGTAGTAAATGATGAGTTTATGGATAAGGAGGACAAACTGAAATTAGAGGACATACCTGTCCTAAAGAATTTTAAAGATGTATTTCTTGAGGAGATTCCAGGATTACCACCCAAAAGAGATTTAGATTTTACCATAGAGTTGATACCAGGAGAAGTACCAAACTCTAAAGCTCCGTACATAATGAACATACTGGAGTTGAACGAATTAAAATCACAGTTGAAGGAACTTATTGACAAGAAGTATATTAGACCAAGTGTGTCTCCTTGGGGAGCACCTGTCATCTTCGTTAAGAAGAAAGATGGAACATTAAGACTATGCATAGATTATCACCAGCTTAATAAGATGACGATCAAGAATAGGTACCCGTTGCCCCACATAGATGATCTATTTGATCAGCTGTGTGGAGCAACAGTATTTTCGAAGATCGATCTAAGATCAGGGTATCATCAAGTAAGGGTTAAGGATGAAGATATTTTCAAAACAGCTTTCCGAACTCGGTATGGACATTACGAGTTCATAGTCATGCCGTTTGGCTTGACTAATGCTCCGGCTGTATTTATGTGTTTGATGAATAATATTTTGCATAAGTACTTAGACAAGTTTGTTGTTGTGTTTATAGACGATATTTTAGTGTACTCAAAAAACAAAGAAGAGCATGCTAAACATTTATGGATTATCTTACAAGTATTAAGAGATCACCAACTATATGCCAAATTTAGTAAGTGTGACTTCCACAAAGACAAAATTCAGTATCTAGGACACATAATTTCAGCAGAAGGAATCTCGGTTGACCCCGACAAGATAAGG
The DNA here is from genome assembly GCA_027924585.1 of Larix kaempferi. NCBI lineage: Eukaryota > Viridiplantae > Streptophyta > Pinopsida > Pinales > Pinaceae > Larix > Larix kaempferi. The sequence goes on along the minus strand of BSBM01000005.1, from coordinate 1,113,935 downwards.
GCCATTAATGACTGGCCGGTTCCTAAAGATGTGTCGGATGTAAGATCATTTATGGGCATTATGGGGTATTACAGAAAGTTTATAGAGATTTTTTCAAAAATTTCCAACCCCATAACTTCCTTGCAGAAGAAAGGGAAGAAATTTGTCTAGGATCAGAAGTGTGCTGACAGCTTTAAGAAATTAAAAGAACTATTGATGACAGCACCTATCTTGAGGATAACTGACCCCAACAAGGATTTTGTAGTTTCTACAGATGCATGCAATGACAGACTCGGTGGAGTCTTGACACAAGAAGGACATGCGGTGGCATATGAATCTAGAAAACTGAAAGTACATGAAAATAACTACTCTACTTATGATTTAGAGTTATTAGTAGTTATTCATGCCTTAAAAATGTGGCGTCATCACCTTATTGGCAGAAAGTTTACATTATTAAAAATAACATGGGTCTGAAATATTTATTGGATCAGACAAACCTGAACGCTAGACAAGCTAGATGGTTGACATTCTTAAGTGAGTATGATTTCGAAATTCCGCATATTAAAGGAAAGGAGAACAAGGTTGCAGATGCCTTGAGTCATAACGCAAAACTAAATTTCATTTTAGCAATCAATAATTATTCAATTGATTTGGAAAATCAGATTCTGGAAAAAGGTGAAACAGATGAAGAATACAGAAAAATGAAGGAAAAGACAACAAACAATAGTTTTGAAAATTGTATGGCAGATTACAGACCATCGACGGTCTCTACAATGCCAACGATATTAGCTTTGGTACAAACGACATCAGCATTAAATGCTCGTCCTACATTACATATTAATGATTCCATAATGGAAAACGTTTAAGCGAGTAACAACCAATGCCAAGGCGTAACACCCTTACACAACAACAAGCATGGAGGCATTCACGTCTACGTGGATCGTTGGACATCCAACTTGGCAGGGATATGGCACCAAGTTTTAATGCAAGATCGATGCATGATCCCTATCAAAGCTCGAGACACACGCCAACTTATTTGATTCAACAACCTGTCAACAATCAATTTAATTGCATGTCAGTTTGCACAATTCATCAACGTGATAATCACCATATTCAATACTTTGATTTTAACAATTGCAATATGTGCAATTCGTTTATTAGAACATAAGTTTCATGATTTATATTGTTGATTTTCATATAGTCTTACAATATATAATCACGATGCATCGGATAGGTAATGTTTTATCAATAGATCGATATTATATAGTCAAAGTTTTGATTGTGCCATAAGCTATTATGGTTTGTTTTATTTTTGTTTATATTTTTATATATATGCTTATTGTTGCTTTTTCAAAGGTTATGCTATGTTTAAATAGTATAAAAAGAATTATATTGTTTCATAAAAGAAAAAGAATTTAAATAGTATAGTGGTAGATAGGTATTAAGAAATACCGAAAATTATACGAAGTTCCATCATTTTGGTACTACCTTGATTGGCGTCAACAAGACAACTATCATTACGACAATGACGGCAACAGAACTAGCTATTACAACAACGACAACAGAACCAGCTAATACATTGATGACTACAATGATGATACTGCTAACTCGAAGCTTGTCTAATAGCTAACTTGGGTTGATTTTACTCAAATACAAGACGAACCATGGAAAGCAGAAGCGTAAGCATGCGAATCGTACCTATATATTTTTTATAATTGTAATAGTCTCTAAATCCTCTATTTTTAGTTACGGCGATGAATTTGAATTTATACAAACTGGAATTTATTGCAATCATGAAAACTTCTTACCTGTTGTCTGCACATAGAACAGATTTAATGCTTTAGCGTTGCAGCTAAGTAAGCTTCGGGGTCCCTCATAGGACTCCCTTCATCAACAAAAAGCAAATTGTCAATATCATCTCAAAAGAAAAAGTATCACATCACATTTCTAACCTGTCATCTCATTTATTACATCATTCATACTTATCATTGCATTGAAAAGTGTCGCATCAAAGGTCTGATCTATTCATGCATTTAACTATCATAATCATAGTTGTTATGAATGTATTTAAGTTGTCACTGTCGCATTCGTTATAACAGAATTGTAATTGTGTTTTAGTACAAATAGTTGTTTAGTTAATGTTGTTACAATCAACAATTATTATTTTTCGCAATTATAAATTATCGTAAATTAAGCTATTATTGCTATTAACAAAAATTTTAAATTTTTATGAAAATTCGGGATGTTACACCATTTCTTATAGAGTTACATAGAAATCAATGCAACATAGATTGATGAGTGAGATAATTTTGTAGAAATCAACGTAATGAATATTGGTGCGCAAAGTGAGAATGTCGCATCTCATAACCCAGAAACAAAAAAATGTTTTTGTGTCAAACATGTACACAAATCTTCCAATTCTTTAATTTCATGCATTCGAAGCTTTTTGATATACTAATAGTAAAGTTCTTCTATCCTATAAATATGTATAGTAGTCTTGATAATTGCATAGGAATATATAGTCATAAATGTAAGTTTGCAAAGGCAATTCTTTTAAGAACATAATTGTATAAAAGAGTTCTTGACATCTTGTGAATGTGATTTTAATAGAAGCATGTAGAGAGCAATTCTTGTGATTGTATTTTCGAATGAATAAGAAAGACCCTAATAAAGGTGGTCATTATTTGTTCCATATTTTCGTGTGTCTATTCTGTGCATATATTCAGTTTATTTAATGATTCGCTAAGGCTTGTGAAACATTAAAAAAAAATTAAATTAATTAAAAAACAATATCAACAAAAATATATTTTTGCCATTGTTTTAAAAATATTTAAATACAAAAATTAATATCAACATAAAAATAAAACACTCCAAACTTGAATAAAGTACTCCATCAACTAACTTATCTAAGTTCTTACAAATTATCTATCTCTTACAGAGATCCACATATTTCAATGCAACAAATCTTGGTGACTAAGATAAGTTTGTTGATATTAATTCATCAAGTATTGTTGAGTGGAGTGCAAGGGCCATAGAACCATAGTGGAGATGCCATCTCTTACCAACTTACACTGAAATCAATGCGACATAGATTGATGATTCATATGCGTTTGCTGAAATCAATGCGGTGAGTATTGGTGGGTGGAGTGCGAGGGATGTGTTGGGTGCTATAAATGCCCCTTTTTACTTATGATCATCCCTTTTTCCCTTTTTTTTACTTTTATTTACAACCAAGTCATTATCTTTCCCAAGAAAATGCATGGATTTGAACAGGTATAATTCATTATTGATTTTTTACATTAATCCTTAGAAATGATTGTGATTATGGATTTTATTCCTCGTTATGATGACTTGTGATGAATTTATGAGAAGCAAGTGAAGACCTCAGGGAATCCAGGAATATCGGCTTGTTGATACATGTGGGCGCTGAAGCACTTGGAAACAATTGCACATCTCCAAGGCTCGATTTGGATCATTGCTGAAACAGTTCATGCTATCCCTCCACGTGGCTAGCTAAGACTTGTTCAGCGTTGGATTAGTTCCAGTTGTAAAGGCACAATTGATTATGGAACATAATTAATTCTAATGTAACTGTGAAGAACCTGCAACAATTAATTAATGAAAACACACAAGATAGAAGAAATAATAGAACTCAGAATCGCTTTTATTGATCACAGGCCACTTCTAGGGTGAAACCTCCTTTGAGCAATCTCAATACAAATAACTTCATGGTACCTTCATTGGTCTCAACAAAAACTTATATACTAAGTCTAGGTGCCAATACCATGGGTCAATACCATGTGTCAATACAAACCATGGGCCAATACAAACTATGGATCAACAATTACTACGGGATGACTTACAAAGCATATGCGTCCAACAACAATAAGACAAACAATGGATCAACAAATACTACGGGACAAATTACAAAGCATATGCGTCCAACAACAATATACTAGCAAAGTAAATAGAAGGATTGACATGGGTTCCTAACATCCCCTCTCCCTTAGAAAAAGCTTTGTCCTCAAAGCTTTAGATGTGGAAATTGATGCAGAATCTGAAGGAGTGGTTCCCTTGTAGCATCCTTGGGTTGCATTCCGGGCCACTGACGCCTTGTGAGTTTCAGGGAGGGTTGCTTGGAAGGTTGTAGATGAAGAACAACCATATCAGCTGCATGAAAAGTGTGCTCAGAATGATGCTAATCGGCTTGTTGTTTCAGTCGAATTCTCGCCATGTGAAGATTGTCCTGCAGAATGAGAAGAACCGAGTCAATTGCCTAAACTGGGGAGCTGTCGAGGGTGTATGGAAGAATAATTGTCGGTGCCTGTCTAGAGATTGCTTCATATGGTGTCCATTTAGATGTGGTATTGTACCACTGGAGCGGTTCTAGGAAATCCATAGAAATAGTTGTCCAAATCTGTGTAGGGATGGGCAAGGGTTCGAGCAGTTCCGAAAGGAGTGTCACGTCACCGTTGTTGACCTGGAAAGTATCACAGTGTGAAGAAACTGCAACAATTAATTAATGAAAATACACGAGATAACAGAAATAACAGAACTCATAATCGCTTTTATTGATCGCAGGCCACTTCGAGGGGGCAACCTCCTTTGAGCAAACTCAATACAAATAACTTCACGGTACCTTCATTGGTCTCAACACAAACTTATATACTAACTCTAGGCACCAATACCATGGGTCAATGCCATGTGTCAATACAAACCATGGGCCAATACAAACTATGGATCAACAATTACTACGGGACGACTTACAAAGCATATGCGTCCAACAACAATAAGACAAACTATGGATCAATAAATACTACGGAACGACTTACAAAACATATGCATCCAACAAAAATATACTAACAAAGTAAATAGAAGGGTTGACATGGGTTCCCAACATCCCCTCTCCCTTAGAAAAAGCTTTGTCCTCAAAGCTTTAGATGTGGAAATTGATGCAGAATCTGAAGGAGTGGTTCCCTGCAGCATCCTCAGGTTGCATTCCGGGCGACTGACACCCTGTGAGTTTCAGGGAGGGTTGCTTGGAAGGTTGTAGACGAAGAATAACCATATCATCTGCATGAAAAGTGCGCTCAGAATGGTACTGATCAGCTTGTTGTTTCAGTCGAATTCTTTCCATGTGAAGATTGTCCTGTAGAATGAGAAGAATCTGATCGTGGTTTCGAAGAACCGAGTCAATTTCTTGAACTGGGGAGCGACTGAGGGTGTATGGAAGAAGAATTGGCAGTTTCTTCCCATAGACTGCTTCATATGGTTTCTTTTTAGATGTGGTATTGTACCACTAGAGCGCTTCTAGGAAATCCATAGAAATAGTTGTCCAAATCTGTGTAGGGATGGGCAATGGTTTGAGCAGTCCCAAAAGGAGTGTCGTTTCACCCTTGTTGACCTAGCAAGTATCACAGTCATCCACCATTTGTTGAATTGTCATTTTCAATCCCTGCCAAAAGAAGTTACGTTGTTCCTGGTCATACAATTTGAGGAACCCAGAGTGCCCTAATGATGAAGAAGCATGGAGTTCATAGAAGAGATAGCGTTGTTGAACAAATTGCAACCAATTTGGAACAAGCAGAGAAATAGCTGTAAGAGAAACTGGGTCATCAAATGTGCGAGAAGGAGCATCTGCCACCATATTGTCCTTACCCTTCTTGTAAGTGATCGCATAGGCATAACCCATGAGTTGGATAACCCATTTCAGGTGTGCCAGGGAGGAGACCCATTGTTCTAGGAAATTTTCCAGACTTTGAAGATCAGTCTTGATGCAGAAATAATTCCCTAATAGGTATGGCTGCCACTTCTGTACTACATGCAAAATAGCCATAATTTCCTACTGAGATGTAGATGCAGCTAAATTCTTACCGGAAAGGTCTCTTGAAGGCGACAAGCCCACTGGTTCAGCAAGGACACCTACATATCTATCCAAGGAAGTAGGGGAGACCATTGATGGGTGCATCTGAATGGAATGGAGTTGAGTAATGACACCATGTGAATTCTTCTTAAGTATATTTTCCAGGCGATGTGAACTGATGATGCAGAGTGGCCCTTGTTGTAAGCACTTAAATTTGTGTTGTTTCCCATTGACTAAAAACTGCATCCAAAGTTCAGCAAAATCCCATAATATGGGGCCAACTGTGCGTAACCATTGAACAACCAAAACCACATCACATCTTCCTAGGGACAACGCAAACATGTCAGAGTGCAGGTTATAATCTTCCAAATAGATACACACATTGTGACACTTCCCCTTGCAAGGTAAGGTGCCCCCATTAGCAACCATGACTTCAAAGTTGGAGCAAGGACGGACAAAACAATCAGCATGTTTGGCAATCCGAGGGTCAATGAAGTTATGAGTTCTACGAGAATCAATGAGTATTGTAAGAGGAAGCTTCTTGAAGTAACCCCTAACCCGCATTGTTTGGGGGGTGGTGACGCTGGATAAAGCATGGAGAGATATCTCTGGTTGTTCATCCTGAGATGGGGGGTCAATAGGCAGCTCCTGAATGTCGACCTGATCATCCATTGTATCTGGAGTTTCTTCACCAATTGTAGAGGCAGGCGGACAATCCATATCCAAGAGATAGAGCTTTTGTTGAACACATCTATGTCCCCAAGTGAATTTCTCATCACAATTATAACAAATCCCTTTTTCTCTGCGTGCCTGCATCTCTATTTCAGACAAATGCTTGATAGGAGTTGGTCGAGGAGCTAGCAGGATGGGAGGTCGTTGAGAACCCATATTTCGAAAGGGAACAAAAGTGGGTTTGGAGCGTTGTTGGGATGCAATCTTTTCTTCTTCCAACTTATCCAACCCTAGGACTTCCATCATTGAGTTGGGACAGAACATTTTAACCTCTGACCGGATTTCATCCTTAAGACCACTGATAAAACAACTCCTGTAGAATTCATCAGACAATCCTTTTGTGTGATTGTCTAGTTTCTCAAATTATGTCTAATACTCTCTCACAGTGCCACTTTGACAAAGTTTAGTGAGTGCTCCGGTGAAGTCATCAAAAGCACTAGGACCAAATCATTGCAAAAGGAGTTGGCAAAAATCTGTCCATTTTGGCTCGTCATGAGCCTTGATGTACCAACGGTACCATTGAAGGGCTTCTTGTCCAAATGAAAGGATGTAAGTGGAACTTTTTGTACATCAAAAGTATTATGCATACTAAAATATTGTTCTGCACGATAGATCCATCCAGTCAAATCAGTACCATCGAAGCAAGGAAATTCAAGTTTCAGATCATGGAAATTGCTTGAAGAAGAGAACCCATTGGCTGCAGAAGATTCTTACTGTCGGTTATTGTTCATGGCTGAATGTTGAATATGGAGGCTGAGAAATTTTTCATCCAGATCTTGGAGTTTGGTTTGGATGGCTGCAAGTGATTCCTCCATGGTTTTTGCTCCTGCGCGGGGTGACAACCATAACCAGGAGTTTTTTTTTTGGGGGGGGGGGATGGGTAGAAAAACACAAACAAAAGCTTATTTAGTAAAGGAAAATTTTGATTTGGGAAAAAATATGATGGGTAATTGGGGTTTGACTAGGTTTTGGAACTTTTAAATGGACAGGGAAGTAGAAAATGAGGATTTCATAAGCGAGGTGAAAGAATGAGAAAATTTGTCAGAGAGGGACAAAGAAGAAGAAATAAGGAATGAACACGGTGGAAAAATTTGGAGGCAAGTGGGTGAAAATTGAAGAAGTTATGGAAAACCCTAAAAATAGACAAATGTGAGATTTCTGGCTTTGGGAAGTAGAATTTGGGATAGGGTCCCCAGGAATGAAATATGCAGAATGGGATTGCAGGGGTGCCCAGGAAGTTCAAGGGGAAACAGAGTTAAAACAAGGGAGATATGGCGAAAAAGTGGAATATTATACTCCATTTTTTTTTCTTTCCCATAATGGATCTGAAACGGCTTTCGGAATGGATCAGAAACAACTTTTGGAATGGATCTAGAATGACGGGATCTGGAACGGCTCAGAATGGATTTGAAATGAATTTTAGAATGGATCTGAACCAACTTTCATAATGGATCTGCAACGGCGCGGAAGTGATCGGCAACAAATGGATCTGCAATGACGCAGAAGTGATCGGAAACAGTTCAGTTGAAAATAGATATGGACCCCAGGTATGTTTGGCTTCCTATGTTATACCTCAATGTTTCACAGTGTCGCATCCCCATCACAAAACAGGTTGACGACACTTTCCCTACTGTTTTAAACCATCCAGAAGAGACAGATGATGAGTCAACCTTGAAGGTGAATCCACCCTGCCAAGTTTTGACCCACCTTGGACTTTATTTTCACACACTACCGCGCCTTGTTATTTTTCCAAAACGCGGGTACTAGACACTACCGCGTTCTGCTTTTTCCACAAAGCGCGGCAGTGCCGCGTTTTGAAGTCTTTGCAAAGCGCGGTACTCTTTTAATAGCTTTTTTCCCTTGGCTCGTGGGATTTTGGATTTTCGAAGATAATGGAAGATTGGGTTCCTTGATTCGATCTCAACTCATCCCCTTCGATTAGAAACCCTGATCCACTTATCTCTCCTTAGATCCACCCATCTCTCTTGTTGGTTAACCTCACCATTCACTATAAAAGAGAGGCATGCCATTGGAAAGAGGAGGACTCTTGAGAGCACCAAACTTATGGTCTTACAGCATTGTGGAGATAGCTAGAGGAGAAGACACTTGGAGTTGGAAGATTGGCTTGGACATCAAGCACCCTTTGTAAGTACTCTTCAAGTTGTAATGGAATAACTTGTCTTGTTTTCCCAAATCATTTGTGTTAATCTTGTTTTAATGATATGATTTGTATCTTTCATAGATTTAGATCCTAACTCATGTTTCAGGTTGCTAGAGAATAGTGCATTCTTGTGTTTTGGTTCCATTTTAACAGGTTCACTTGTGAGGGCTTGGAGCTTGGAGCAAATACCAAAGACAAGCGTTTGGATAGAAGGTCAGTTAAACTCCTTCTACTCTCTTCAGCATTTTAATCCTGAAATATTTGTAAGATCTAGGGATTCAAGGTAGCATTTGTTTTGTTTTGTTCTTAGCCTAGAGTTAGTTAAAGTCTACTTTAGCTTAAGGGAATTTTGACTTATCCGTAGGGCAGAATTCCACTTAACAAGAATGGCGACTCCGCTGGTTTTGATTACTGCTTGATTGATTCAATTCACAGTCATTTATCTTTGAATTGTGAGTTTTTGTTGCACTTCAAACCAGTTTGAATCTTGGTCCTTTTTGACCCTTATTCACCCCTCCTCGCAGTATTTATCTCCCTGTTTAATTACTGAGTCCCCTGGGTTAGCAACAACCCTGAAATTTTTATCTTTTCTTCTCAAGTTGCGCTTTTGCTTTCCCTTGTCACAGTACCGCGCCCTCATAGCTGATTCCAGCACGGTAGTACCGCGTCCCAGGACTTAGTACCAGAGCGGTACTGTCACAGTGCCGCGCTTCAGCCAGACTATAACCCGCGGTAGTGTCTGCAAGTGTTTAAATTTTTTTTTATTTTTGCTTGGTTTCCTGAGTTTCTCTCTGCCTCAGATAGTCTAAACTGTTGCCTGTTAGCATCCTGGTTAATTTCCAGTCTGTATGGTGCGCTTATTACCTAGTTTGTGAGCTTGATTGATTGATTGAATTAAGTGGCATTTCTGGCATATTGGTCATTTTTCAATTTGATTGCATTGACTTGATTTTTTCCCACAACCAACTCAACACCACTGCCTTCTGTTACTGAATACTGTAGTTTTTACAATCATATTGTCATTATCATTTTCAGTAAATTAAAAGATCATTGGTTGAGAGCAAATTTTGTTGTTTAAATTGAAAAAGTCTAGTGGTATTTTGCATAGGGAAATGAACCATTAATTTTGCCATAGAAATTCTAATTGTAGAAGCATAGTAGATTGTAAAATCAATGCATTGAAGAGAGTGTTTACTTCAGTTTGGCTTTGTTTATAAACCGAAAAGAAAAGAAAAATCTTTTACTATTGATTGCTTGTGAAAAATTTTATGCATATTTGATCGAAGAACCTCTACCTTAGCTAGATTTCATCGAAGACAAAGGCTTATTTATGATTCATTCTCATTTGCATGGTTTGAGTCGTCATAACACCATCAAGTTTCACGTCCACTACCTGATTGAGTAAGACAGCCACTAAAATTAATCACCCTAATTCAACCAACTTTAACCTCACTTGAGGAAATCAAAAGAACTTGGTAATTAGGTAGGACACCGGGGATAGGCATCAAAATAATTCCCCCTTGTCATTTTCATCTGAGACATAGTCGTTGTCTTTAGGGAACTAAAATCCTCTAGTACTTATTGACACGGTCACAGCTAGTTTGTGGAGGGGCCTCCTGACTGTTTCCAACTTTCAGGGGTTAAACGGCCGCGAGATTGAGAACCGGACGGACTCTGTGGAATACCGCACTCCACTTAGCCCTAAGGCAACATCGATCGCTGTCTTCTTCGGAAGGCTGAAGTGCCCAAAACCTTTTCCGACGTGTCATGAACGAGGTAGCTTAGTATCTATTCTACTAGGGCTCTTTTACCCAGGATCCCTTTCGGTAGAGGGATATCCTTCTTATATCGGTCTCTCATGTTGTATTGTTCGACTTGGATTTCATCACCTTGCGAAGGATACAGCCTGTTGAGGTCTCCAGCTCTTAGTTAGGAGTTTGCTTGGCGTCTCATCTTTGTAGAGGGTCATTTTTTCTTTGTAGGGACTGCTTGTTGGCATTCTGGCCATTTTTTGTTGATCAACTCGCTTATTGAGACACCGGTCTCAGTATAGGTTTTAGAGCTTGCTCTTTTGCCCTGTGAGCCTTGCTTTTTCTAGCTCCTCTTTTGCACACTCGGCTGCATCAGAGTTTTTGAGTTCTTTGTTTACGGTACTGCCCCCGATTTTCATTTTCCTGTCATCATGTCAGATCAACCACGAAGATCACGAAGACAACAGGGCCTAAGCCCTCCACCACCACCACCGCCACGGACTTCTGGTCCGCCTGCATCACGCATCCCTGCTCCTCCTGGCCGCGGTGCTGGTCGAGGCAACATTCCACCGCCGATACGTACAACATCTTCAGTTACGCCCGTAACTGCCACACACAGCACAGTCTCAGAATCTATTCCAGCTTCTGCAACCACTAGCATGTCTGAGACTTCCACTGTCATTCCAGATTTATCTGTTACAGTGGACACAGTTACAGCAACTGAACCTAGCACAACCCAGAGTACTAGACCAGAGGTCATCCTTCTACCGGATGCCAACACTTCCCGTCCATCAGACACTTTTCACGATGATATAGACGGATCTATTTACACCACAGAAGGGTCCGACCATGACATACCTGGCCTAATTTCAGTCCCAGGCGGATACGTTGAAATCGTTGAAGACACTCGTCTACCTGACACACCTTTTGAACCTGATTACGGCTTCATTACTTCCCAGGCGGAACTTCCGCCTGTTATTACTACGTCACCCAGTGTTCATCCTCAGGAGACAGGTTCTTCTAGCAACATACCTCGTACTTTACATTTACCCAACCTCCCACCGGGACATGAAATCATGGCTTCCATCCAGTCTAGTATGGTTAGCCTAGCGAACTCCCCGTTAGCATCGGCACAATTTAGACGCAGCACAGAGCAAATGCTTTCGACAGCGTCTAGATACCCCCCCGTTTCTCGACCTTCTGACTATAGGGATCCCAACGTCCCGTCTAGCACAGAATTTCATCATTCCTTTGCAGACGGCTCAGGACCTTCGGACTTTACTATACCTAGGTTCCTGCCGGATCCCCAAAATCTCTTTCAGGATGTGAACTCGGACCCAGTACTCGTTGGTCCTCTTATCATTGAACACGTTATGGACGACACCGATACCCCTAGGCTAAATTCCCCACATTTGATGTCATCACCAATGTTTGGTGCACATTCTATGAGGGATAACCCAGTTTTTTCTCCGTCCTCACCTGTCCAATATGGACGACCCCCTCCGCAAATTGGTACTTTTGGCGCCGTTGGCCAATCCATGCTATCATATTTGGCTAGCGGCGGAAGAACACCTAGTCATACTGCTGGATCTTCCGTTTCAATCGGAGGATCACCTTCAGCCACCATTTATACTATTTCAGGTGGTGGACAACCGACTGCAATGGTCCCTAACTCCAACATGCATACCCTCCCTGGTGGGCCATCAACCCAACCAGCCGGGGGACAGCCGTTTGTTGGGAATCCCATTGTTAGTCAACAACCTCCAACTGGTGGGCCATCAACCCAGCCAGTTGGAGGACAACCTTTTGCTGGGAACCCAGTTCCCAGTCTACAGCCTCCTCATATAGGGCCATCCAACCTAACTGCTGGCGGACAACCTATTGGCTCGATCCAACAAGCTTCCCAACCAGCAGCGTCTACTCAGTTTGGTATGTACAATCCACCTGGCAGTGGGCAACCTTATTCCGGTGTTCCAACCGGGCCTCACTCTCAACAACCCCCGTCAGGCATGCTTCCTTCTTGGGATCATCAAATCCCACAGAGTGGGGGGTACTCACTTTTTGGAAACTGGAACCAAGCTGGGGGGCAATCTCAGATTTCCCCCAACCTGAATTCTGGCTTCCCTTACCCTTCAGCTGCTACAACTCCATGGAACCCATCACTTCAATTTCCACTCGTCCCTCAAGCAGGAACGAGTCTTCCATGGACACCACCGTCGCAGCCACCCCCCAACCCTGCTATGGGAAATCTGCCACTTACACAATATAGTGGTAACATCCCTGGAACACAACAATTCCAAGGAACTTTTCCCCAACAAGGAACAGCAACCATTCCTGGGTATCAACAACCTCAGGGTACCATACCCACTCAACAGAACACTTACCAACCGGCTGCTTACAATCAACCGGTTAACCAGATGGCTTACTATCCGCAGAACTTCCAGCAGTATCCCGCGGGAAACACATATGGGTATAACACACAGCAGCATGCTATGCAGGGCCCTCCAGGGTTCTCTGCACCACATGGTTATTACTCATACCCGCAGACCAACCGTCAACTTCCCTTCTTGGCCACACTTGACTTACCAGATTTGTCGAGGCTTATCAACGATCCTATATGGCATGAACCTCATTGGCCACCTATTCCAGCCAAACTACCATCGGACATTCCCAAGTTCGATGCGAAGCCCGGGGAAGACCCCAAGAACCACGTGATGACCTTCCATCTTTGGTGTTCATCCAACTCCTTGATGGATGATTCCATCCAACTTCGGCTCTTCCAACGTACGCTTACCGGAACGGCAGCAAAATGGTACATCGAGCTGCCACAGCACTCTTTTCGTGATTTCAATACTTTGGCTATGCAGTTTCTGACACATTTCCAGCTTCCCATCCAGTATGAGACTGGAACAGAACTGCTAACTTCACTGCGTCAAACCACTTCCACACACATTTCGGTTCACATCCACGAGTGGCGAAGACGCCGTAGACTGATAAAGGCACCTATTCCGGATCAGCTACTTGCTGATTGGTTTACAAAATCCTTTTTGCCTCCCATAGCCAGAGATATTGCTATGTGCGGACCGGTTACAGAAGAACAAACCATCTCGGCAGCACAATACATGGATTTGGTATATACTCAATCCGGTACTTTACATGAACTTCTGCCACATGCCTCCCGCGTTCACACTGATCCTACAAAGCCTACCACTGAACCACCCATTGACGGTATTGTTGGTTCAGTCAAGACTCAGCCTACTTCCAACTCGACGGGACAACAAGCTTCTGCTTCTCCCGCTTTTACCCAGGCTGCTTCAAAAGCTTCCACTTCTCCTGCGGTCTCCTCCGAAGTGAATGCAGTCCAATCTACTTCACAACCATCCGGAGGAAAGAAGAAAAGCAATCGTGGCAAACCCAAGAAGAACCAGCAGGAGAACCCCAAGCCACAACCTACCCAGAATGACCAGAAACCACGTCGGAAAGCTAAGTTTCCCTGCCTGATTTGTCAAGATGATCATTATACGCATGACTGTCCCTACAAGGACGAGGTCCACAAGTTCGTTAAAGGATCCTCTCGCCCGGCAGTGCTAACTGACCCTTTCCCCCAACAGCAACAGCAAATGGTTGCCCAAGAATCCCCGCAAGGGGGCAACCCGACCAATCCTTCCCGTGGAGAGACATCCACAAACCGCGAAATCCTAATGACAAGTAATGAGGAGATTAATATCACCACTCATTCAAAGACGTATGACAATCCTCCAAGTTCAAACAAACAATCGGAGATAACCAAAGGCAAATCTCCTATTGAAGATCCGATTCCTATTCCCCCCCCTAACGGTCATCTCCATATCGAGAGACCACTGATGGATACAGTGCTACGCCCACCTAAGGGAACCATACGAAAGGCGACATTCAATCCGAATGCGCGAGCTGCCCAAAACTACAACATTGTTGAGGATTTGGCTCAAGCACCTTGCGCTATGTCGACTCTCGAGGTTCTCCAACACTGCCCCACGCAGCGTAGAACTCTACTTTCAGCACTGGGGGCACTGGACCCAGATACTTCAAACTCCATCATGTTTAACTTGGAGCACGCTAAACCTAGGCTTTCTCACCAGTTAGCCTTCCAGGTGCATACAAAAATCCGTGGAAATGTCATCCACCGCACTGTGTTAGATGAGGGTGCTTCCACGTCGATTATGTCTTTGAACTGCTGGAGAGCCTTGGGCTCACCCGAGGTCACAAGTTCTCCCACTACTCTTAGGGCATTTGATGGACATGGTTTTCAACCATATGGACTCATTCCCTCAATCGGTGTTGAACTGGGGGGCAAAACAGTATCCGTACACATCGAAGTCGTAGATGCACCTTTGGATTACAATCTCCTACTTGGTCCGAACTGGTTCTACGCCATGACCGCCGTAGCACCTACAGTCTTCCGGATTGTACAATTTCCTCATGAAGGGAAAATTGTCACTATTGATCAACTGGATTACTGTATCCCAGACTCCCATCCGAACTCCACCAATACCGTCCCGTTATTGGATCAACCTCGGTACCGGTTCCAAGACATAGGTGTTGGTCTCATGAAGGATTCGTCCCTCATTGGAGTTTTTCCAGAGCTGGGAACCCATCTTCAACCAGTCAACATGATTTCATCACATGTCACCCCTTCTGATGATTCATGGGTGATTCCGAGTCCTACTCAGATCCAAGGCTATGGCAATTCCATGCCTTTGAACAGAAACCTTGCAGCATATGACGCGATCCAATCAGCCACAGATTGGGTCGACTGTTCTACTGATCACACAGTGGCACAACTCTCGACTGAAACTCACCCACCATTTTTTGATCCTCTCAACTTGATTTTTCCCACTGACGAATCAATCATAGAGGTTATGTGTGGTGATGAGCCACCTTGGGGAGATTTTCATCATCGATCTTCATTCCCCACCATTTAGTCAATTGAGCCTGATACCAAATCCAATCCTTCACTTGGGATAGTGCAAACCAGGTTCCCCACTTCCCTCGACGAAGTATTTTCAGAAGGAAACTTGGCCAATCTTATGGCAACCACTCCCATCGATATTTCAGTGAAGCCTGGTATCGTGGAAAACGTACACATCGGCAAAACATGTACTCCCCTCGAAACGGAGTTCTATAATTCCCACTTTCAAACTTTCCACGATGTTTTCGCTTGGAGTTATGAAGAAATGCCAGGGATAGACCCCTCGATCGTGGTCCACGAAATCCCAACTTTCCCTGGCGCCCGACCTGTTCGGCAAAAACTTCGACCCGTTCATCCTCGTAAGGCAGCCGCCATTAAAGCAGAAGTAGAAAAACTTTTGCGTGCTGGTTTTATCTATCCTGTCCCATTGACAGAATGGGTATCCAACATCGTTCCCGTAGCCAAGAAACAGGGAACGATTAGAGTCTGTGTTGATTACCGTGATTTGAACAAGGCTTGTCCCAAGGACAACTACCCAACTCCGTTTATCGACCAGATCATCGATAACTGTGCCGGAAGTGTTATCTTTTCATTTATGGATGGCTTCTCTGGCTATAATCAGATCGATATCCTCCCAGCCGACCAGCACAAAACGGCCTTTATCTGCCCTTGGGGGATCTTTGCATATCGGAAGTTACCTTTTGGCCTCAAAAATTCCGGGGCAACTTTCCAACGGGCGATGTCCTACGCATTTCATGACATCAAACATATCGTAGAGCCATATCTTGATGACCTCCCTGCTCATTCTCGAACTCGGGAAGAACATCCAGACCACTTAACTGCCATTTTCGAAAGGTGCCGGCGCTACAATATACGTTTGAACCCGCATAAGTGCGTCTTCTATGTAGAAGCCGGAAAACTATTGGGCTTCATAGTCTCCAAAAATGGGATACGTCTAGATCCCGCAAAGGTAGCAGCTATCTTAGCCCTGCCTTCACCTACCAATATTCCAGAACTTCAATGTTTGCAAGGGCATGCAAACTTTCTACGCCGTTTTATCTGCAATCTGTCCGAGATAACAAAAGGCTACATGCGGCTTCTCAAGAAAAATGTTCCCTTCATATGGGATGATGAAGCCCAACACTCCTTTGACAATTTAAAAGCAGCCTTAACCAAAGATCCTGTGATTCAACCCCCCAATTACACACAGGACTACATTCTTTATCTCGCAGCCTCGATTTCCACCATTGGTATGGTGTTAGTCCAGGAAGACCACAACGGCATAGAACATGTGGTGTACTATCTCATCAAGAGTCTTCTCGAC
Organism: Larix kaempferi; assembly: GCA_027924585.1. Taxonomy (NCBI): domain Eukaryota; kingdom Viridiplantae; phylum Streptophyta; class Pinopsida; order Pinales; family Pinaceae; genus Larix; species Larix kaempferi. The sequence goes on along the minus strand of BSBM01000005.1, from coordinate 1,097,177 downwards.
TCTGAAACTCGCTACTCACATGTTGAAAAGCTGGCTCTGGCAACAGTATTTGCTGTCCAGAGATTCCGTCACTACATCTTACTCCGCCGGACCACCGTCATCGCCGATTTCAATCCAATGTACTATATCCTCACACGACAAGTGCTTGGGGGAAAGTACTCCCGTTGGATTGTCATCCTTCAAGAGTTTGACTTGGAATTTGTCAAAGCCAAGTCTAAGAAATCTCTGGTCTTTGCTGAGTTAATTTGTCACCTGCCCCGTGCTACTGAGCAATCCGAGCCCATTGATTCTCTTCCCGACGAATCATTGTTCCTCATTAGCACGTCTGATCCGTGGTATGGGGATATTCTCTTATATCTCCAAACCCAACGCTTCCGTCCCGATCTCACCCGCGATGAACGACGACGTGTCAGACATCACGCAAAATATTACCTTATCGTGAACGATACTTTGTATCGACGTGGTGTCGACACTGTCCTTCGACGCTGTTTGACCTTAGATGATGCGGAACGCGTTCTCAATGACTGCCACGCTGGAGCATGTGGTGGTCATCTCTCTGGGATGGCTACGGCCCAGAAAATACTGCGAGCGGGATACTTCTGGCCATTAATTTTCAAAGACTGCATTGAAACAGTCAAGAAGTGTCCGCCATGTCAATTCTTTCATAGCAAAGCACGCTCGCATCCTGCTCCACTCCATCCTGTCATTGCCGTCGGCCCCTTCTCCAAATGGGGCATCGATTTTATGCACTGTAAGCCCACTTCAGCCGGGGGGCATAGCTATGTCATAGTAGCTGTCGACTATTTTACAAAATGGGCTGAAGCGATGCCTACATATGCTGAAGACGGCAAAACAGCAGCGCAGTTCATATTCAATCATATCATAGCTAGATTCGGTGTCCCACAGTCTATTGTGACCGATCATGGTTCCCATTTTAGGAACCATATGATCGAAGAACTAAGTGCCAAGCTGGGTTTTCGCCACGAAAACTCAACCCCGTATTACCCACAAGCTAATGGCCAAGTTGAAGCCATCAATAAAGTCCTGAAACGAATGATTCAGCGCATTGTGGGTACCCAAAAATCAAATTGGCACTCAGCTTTGTTCTCAGCACTGTGGGCATACCGAACCTCAGTGAAAAGTGCTACTGGGTTTACACCATTTCAACTGGTGTACGACCTAGAAGCCATTCTCCCGATTGAATGTGAAATTCCATCACTCAAGATAGCCATAGAGCTACTTCCACACACTACTTCCGAAGAGGAACGGTTTCTATACCTAGCCAAGCTAGATGAAACCCGTCGCGACGCCGCTTTGGCTAATGAAGCCCACAAAAAACGCGTCAAAGCTCAATACGACAAATCCGTTCAACCTCGGATCTTCAATGAGGGTGACCTCGTACTTACATATGATCAGATGCATGATAAGCTTGGAAAAGGTAAACTTGAATCTATGTGGTACGGCCCCTTCATTGTAAAACGTGTCTTAGAAAAAGGAGCCTATGAACTAATCGATTGTGATGGTACGCCATTGGCACGGCCCCGCAACGGGCTATACCTCAAGCGTTTCTATGCGTGAGATTACCCTACGCGGGTTACTTCTTGTACATAATGTACTTAGTTTGCTTTTTGCTTTCTTTTTAGTATGCGCGCGAACCTCATGTATCTACTCTTACTTTGACTCGTGCCTTTATGCGCAGATGTCTACCTACTTTGGATTCGCCGACGGTGCAAGCCGACATACCCAGAATCTCGCTTCCGCGGCATGGGTGATCTATTCCCCCACTAGCGAGTTGATTTCTTCAGGAGCCAATTGTTTAGGTCCCGCAACCAACAATATCGCAGAGTACCATGCAGTCATTGGTCTCTTAACAGAGGTTGCCTCACTCGGGATTGACTCCTTATCGGTCTTTTTAGACTCCCAACTCGTGGTTTCTCATCTAAACCGTGTTTACACAGTTCGCGATCCTACATTACTTCGTTTATTTCGAAGAGTACGCCTCTTGGAACGGTCATTTGATTTTATCACATATCAACACATACCGAGAGAATTCAATTGTATTGTCGATTCATTGGCTAATTACATTTTGGATTGGCATCTTGCCCATACATAAACACATCATAAAAAATTAAAATGCACAAGTCATTGTAAATATTTAGATCATAAATAGGTCCATATCACTGTATATAAAAGTGTTTTTTCCAAAAATACATAAAGTTTGTGTCAAAGACAAAATTGGGGATCAAATCCCATATACAAAAAATTGGCCCTCAAAGCCTACATATCGTGTACATGCCGCAAAAAGATCGAAAGACCATCTATGGAGATCTAGGAGACCTATCATGTCCCTCATCGGACTCCTCCCGCTGCTGGTGGTAACACATCACAGCTCGAACCACCTTGCGAAGAAGTCGACTGATACGACCAGGTACACCTACAGTATGACGCTGGAGGGGGTAAGGGACCTCATCCATCCGCATAACAGGGATACCATGAGTCAATCCCTGCAGGTTCCTCTCAATGTCCCGGACACCTCCTGCCTCGTCTTCATCTTCTTCTTCGACAGGATCAGCTGGACGATCGACACCACCACGACGCAGTGGAGAGTATCCAGCTGGCCTCTGTGGTCCACGGTCTGCAACATGCGTACGAATATACATTAGGCGTCTTTTACACATTCTAAAAAAGCAATAAAAATTAAATATTCAAAAAGAAAAAATACATATCCATGAAGGTCATACCAGAGTTGTCCCAGTCATCATCTTCTGGCAAAGCCAAGTCGATATCCTCACGAAAATCTACCCCTGAATAGGGATAGTCGTCAATCATGACTATCTGCTCCTCTAGCCAAGAGAAGAATTCCTCTCCAAAGGCTAGACGCTGAGGTCCCCCGATGCGTCCAGCGTAGTCACTCCATCGAGCCATCCATGGCTCAGTAGGTGGACGAGGATGCATAGATATCTGTGGACGCAGTAATGGCACCCTAGCCAAGAAGAAAGTGACCAGGATGCTCCCATAGCCAAACTGGGTATTTTTCCCAGTTCTACATTTGTGCACCTGTTCCTTCATGTTGGACAACACTGCCTCACACCAGTTGAAAACTGTTCCTCCCATGCACTCTGCTGCGAGATTCACCTGTGTGCGGGATGCCTGATGTGGGCTCACGCTTCCTGCTGCACGTGTAATAGTGAATAGCAAGGTTTTAAAAGGAAGATTTGTGACCTCTTTTATGGCCACTTTCCCACTTTTCTTACTCGAACCTGCCTGGCAGTATCGAGCAATCAAATCATCCGTGCTTGATTCTGAAGCGGTGTACCCGGTAAAATTCGGTCGGGCCCCTCTTTTCGAGAGGCCTGTGAGGAAGTAGATGTCTTCGAGTTGGATTTCAAGCACATGCTCTCCCACTCGGAAAGCTCGGATATCGGGGTCCCACAATTGAACAAGGTGAGTAAGGAGCTTATGTTGTTGGCGGATCCCTTTGGTCTTGAAAAACTTTAGCAAACCACATTCTCGCAATGCGGTCACGGTTGGTAAGTCATTTTCGGCTGCAAAATCATCCGCTTCGTGCTCTCTCTCTTTCCAACTCACCATTTTGCTCCAAATAAGTTGCAAATCCCTGCAAAAGGGCAAACAAAGTAATTAGTAACTATTTAACAACTTACTCCCAGCAAAAAATTGAGGAAAATTTGATTTTTTGAACTTAAATTTCGCACGTGCCGCGCCTGGAGGACACCCTACCGCGCGGCAGTCCACAGTGCCGTGCCTCATTTTGGGGTTACAGCGCGGCACTGTTCAACAGTACCGCGCCTTTCGATAGGGTCCCCGCGCGGTAGTACGGTGAGCGATTCTTGCCCAAAAGGGCTTGCCAAAAAATTAATTTTCCCCTGGTGAAAGAAAAAATTTCTTACATGAAATGAAAGAAGGGCTCAAGCACTCTTACCTGACGCAGACGGTGGTCGAAATGGTGTCCCAGAACTCCCGGTATCGATCCTTGAAATTTTGCTCCAAAATGGGTAAAAATGTCTCCTTTGGGTAAAAAACACAAATGAATAGTAATTTCTATTTTTACCATGCCTTATATAGCATTTTTTCATATTTTTTAATTAATTAATTACTATTTCAAATAAATAAACCCTTGTTCACATTGCTAATGTCCAGTTGTTGAGCATTTATTGACAGGATCTGCGGTAGGAATGGGATGCATTCAGACCGGTGTTTATTTGTAATTTGACCTTCATTTTGAGCCCACTTTATCTTTTTCGTGCTCTGGATTTAAAACTTGAAAAAGATTCCAAGCGCTTTCACACCTGTGTCGTGCTTGTCAAACTCAAGTAAACGGTGTCGAGTACGGTCAGCTTTACTCATGCTCGTTAAACGATGAGGAAAGTATTATCCTGGTTGTATTTTATTCTTTTTTCGGGCCAGAATAATTTAAAATTACGAAAAAGACCATAGGAGTCCATAGTTAAGCTCTTTTCAGACTCCTTAAAATTGAAAATATTTCCAAGTGATCTTGACTCTTTCACACTTGTAAAAGTATTTGAAAGGTCGTCTATTCGGTGATAGGTTACCCCTTTTTCGGCCCGTCTAGACTATTTACGAGAAAGGTATACCTCAGTCAATCTCGGCTGGGAGAGTTCTCTCGGGAATTGTTTTACACTTTTTCGGGATCGAGAGACTAAATTTTACGAAAAAGTACATTATGGAGCTTCCTTTAAGTTTTTCAGGCTCTCTAAATATGAAAAACTATCGAGTTTTCCTTCCTTGGACTCGTTAAAATATTAACATCGAAGGACCCACGTCGGGACGAACCCCTCCTTTCTCAGGTTCATAAAACATGTGAGATTGGACTCATCCACGAGATGAGCTACACCGAGCATCTGTTATCCTCTTCAAGCTCGTAAAACAAGAAAGAGGTACTCGTCCATCATGTCGGGGAAATATGGGGGAACAAGTCTAGTTTATCTATGGCAGCATTATCAGTCGTTACCTTTGAACATGGCATGTGTCCATCTCTTGTCTATATTTGGGTATCCATCTTTCGTTGAGTCTTAGTCATCATCATGGGTCGTCTCCCTGGCCACGAGTCCGCTCATCCGGTGTCTATCCTCTATTTATCAATAATCCCTGCTGCCAAGTCTTGTTACATGCCGTTATATGTTCAAAGGGTTGCATTGTATCGAGTCGTTCATTGTGTCAGGCCTCCGCTGTGTCAGTACATACTCCATTGCTTCATCATCCTATCATATGTGCCGATTTCGTGTCGATGATGTGGGAATCATCATGGCCCACCTTCGACGAGTCTATTCCTGTCGACACCAAATCACTATCCGGGAATTAGACTTAGAGATCAACCATTAGTACCTTGGTACCTGCATGCCTCAATGGCAGGTTTCCTCGCGTTTGACAGTAGGTTCACATCATTGACCTGTGATCAAGCGATCTCTCGGATGCTCGACATCAACTCATTCATTCGCATTTCGTTGAGATGTACTATTGATACCTTGGGAATCATTGTCATTATTGGTGATCTCCCTCGCATTTGTTAACGGTCCACGTCATTGGCCGGTAATCAAATGGTTTCTTCCATGTTCGACTTCAACACTTTGTAATCACATGGTTAGATTCGTATCTTTATGCGATCGGGTAGAAGACCCTGGACGCATCACTGTATCTCGACTACGTCCAGGCTGCGATGGAGATGTCTCTTGTATTGTCACACAGATCCACTTATTGTATTGGTCGTGGCTGTGTCATTATTGTCTCATGGATCTACGATTGTTCATAGTAGCCGTGATCTGCCCACAGTTTACATTATCTCAGTACTCATGGATCTGCAATGTATTGGTCGGCAGCCATGCTTTGAGTCATCTGTTTCCGAGCATGGGAATGCCCGCCTCGGTGGTATATCTAACACTTTGTTTCTATTTCAGCTCCGTGTCGCTCTCCTCGATGCTATCTTTGCACGTTATATTCGTAAAGTCTTTCGGCCATCACTCCCTTCTGACCTCACACTTTAGGGGGCATCTGTTATACCTCAATGTTTCACAGTGTCGCATCCCCATCACAAAACAGGTTGACGACACTTTCCCTACTGTTTTAAACCATCCAGAAGAGACAGATGATGAGTCAACCTTGAAGGTGAATCCACCCTGCCAAGTTTTGACCCACCTTGGACTTTATTTTCACACACTACCGCGCCTTGTTATTTTTCCAAAACGCGGTACTAGACACTACCGCGTTCTGCTTTTTCCACAAAGCGCGGCAGTGCCGCGTTCTGAAGTCTTTGCAAAGCGCGGTACTCTTTTAATAGCTTTTTTCCCTTGGCTCGTGGGATTTTGGATTTTCGAAGATAATGGAAGATTGGGTTCCTTGATTCGATCTCAACTCATCTCCTTCGATTAGAAACCCTGATCCACTTATCTCTCCTTAGATCCACCCATCTCTCTTGTTGGTTAACCTCACCATTCACTATAAAAGAGAGGCATGCCATTGGAAAGAGGAGGACTCTTGAGAGCACCAAACTTATGGTCTTACAGCATTGTGGAGATAGCTAGAGGAGAAGACACTTGGAGTTGGAAGATTGGCTTGGACATCAAGCACCCTTTGTAAGTACTCTTCAAGTTGTAATGGAATAACTTGTCTTGTTTTCCCAAATCATTTGTGTTAATCTTGTTTTAATGATATGATTTGTATCTTTCATAGATTTAGATCCTAACTCATGTTTCAGGTTGCTAGAGAATAGTGCATTCTTGTGTTTTGGTTCCATTTTAACAGGTTCACTTGTGAGGGCTTGGAGCTTGGAGCAAATACCAAAGACAAGCGTTTGGATAGAAGGTCAGTTAAACTCCTTCTACTCTCTTCAGCATTTTAATCCTGAAATATTTGTTAGATCTAGGGATTCAAGGTAGCATTTGTTTTGTTTTGTTCTTAGCCTAGAGTTAGTTAAAGTCTACTTTAGCTTAAGGGAATTTTGACTTATCCGTAGGGAAGAATTCCACTTAACATCCTATCGATTCAGGGGATTCACTCGGCTACCAATGTTTTCTGATGACTTGCATATTGGGGTAGTACCCCTCACTCCACGGCTCAGGTAAAACTGATAACTGCTTTGCCACAAACAATAGCTCTTGGTTTTCCTCACGGGTGGGAACTAGTCAATCAGGTAGGGGTCGGTGCCCTTTTCACTAGCAGGTCCTCTCAATGGGCGAGCTACTTTGGGGTTCCTATGGTACTCCTCACAATGAGTTTTAGGGATTATGACCACGTACTTACCATAGTTAAGTGGATAGGGATTATTCCGAGATCCGAAGCCACAACAGATGCGAAAAAAAATTTGGCAGAAATTTCACCCAGCGAGCCCAAGAAAGTGCTCTGATACCAGATGTGAAGAACCTGCAACAATTAATTAATGAAAATATACGAGATAACATAAATAACATAACTCAGAATCGCTTTTATTGACTGCAGGCCACTTTGAGGGGGCAACCTCCTTTGAGAAATCTCAATACAAATAACTTCACAGTACCTTCATTGGTCTCAACACAAACTTATATACTAACTCTAGGCGTCAATACCATGGGTCAATACCATGTGTCAATACAAACAATGGGCCAATACAAACTATGGATCAACAATTACTACAGGATGACTTAGAAAGCACATGCATCCAACAACAATAAGACAAACTATGGATCAACAAATACTACGGGACTACTTACAAAGCATATGCATCCAACAACAATATACTAACAAAGTAAATAGAATTGTTGACATGGGTTCCTAACACACAGTCATCCACCATCTCTTGAAATGTCATTTTCAGTCCCTACCAAAAGAAGTTACATTTTTCTCGGTCATACATTTTGAGGAACCCAGAGTGCCCTGCTGAGGAAGAAGCATGGAGTTCAGAGAAGAGATAGCCCTGTTGAACATATTGCAACCAATTTGAAACAAGCAGAGAAATAGCTGTAAGAGAGCCTGGGTCATCAAATGTGCGAGAAGGAGCATCTGCCACCATATTGTCCTTACCCTTCTTGTAAGTGATCGCATAGGCATAACCCATGAGTTGGATAACCCATTTTAGCTGTGCTAGGGAGGAGACCCATTGTTCCAGGAAATTTTCCAGACTCTGGAGATTAGTCTTGATGCAGAAATAATTCCCTAATAGGTATGGCTGCCACTTTCGACTACATGCAAAATAGCCATCATTTCCTGCTGAGATGTAGATGCGGCTAAATTCTTACCGGAAAGGTCTCTTGAAGGCGACAAGCCCACTGGTTCAGCAAGGACACCTGCATATCTATCCAAGGAAGTAGGGGAGACCGTTGATGGGTGCATCTGAATGGAATTGACTTGAGCGATGACACCATGTGAATTCTTCTTAAGGATCTTTTCCAGGGAATGTGAACTGATGATGCAGAGAGACCCGTGTTGTTAGTCCTTAAATTTGTGTTGTTTCTCATTGACTGATAACTGCATCCAAATTTCAGCAAAATCCCATAATATTGGGCCAAGTGTGCGTAACCATTGAACGCCCAAAACCACATCACATCCGCTTAGGGACAAGGAAAACATGTCAGAGCATAGGTTATAATCTTCCAGAGAGATACGCACAATGTGACACTTCCCCTCGCAAGGTAAGGTGCCCCCACTGGCAACCATGACTTCAAAGTTGGAGCAAGGATGCACAAAACAATTAGCATGTTTGGAGATCCGAGGGTCAATGAAGTTATGAGTGCTACCAAAATCAATGAGTATTGTAAGAGGAAGCTTCTTGAAGTAACCCCTGACCCACATTGTTTGGGGGGTGGTGATGCCGAACAAATCATGGAAATATATCTTTGGTTGTTCATCCTGAGATGGGGGGTCAATAGGCGGCTCTTGAATGTCGACCTGATCATCCATTATATATGAAGTTTCTTCACCAATTGTAGAGGCGGGCAGAGAATCCATATCCAATAGATAGAGATTTTGTTGAACACATATATGTCCCCGAGTGAATTTCTCATCACAATTATAACAAATCCCTTTTTCTCCGCATGCCCGCATCTCTGTTTCAGACAAATGCTTGATAGGAGTTGGTCGAGGAGCTGGCGGGATGGGAGGTCGTTGAGAACCCATATTTCGAAAGGGAAAAAAAGTGGGTTTGGAGCGTTGTTGGGATGCAATCTTGTCTTCTTCCAATTTATCCAACCCTAGGACTTCCATCATTGTGTTGGGACAGAACATTTTAACCTCTAACCGGATTTCAACCTTAAGACCATTGATAAAACAACTCCTGTAGAATTCATTAGACAATCCTTTTATGGGATTGGATAGTTTCTCAAATTTTGTCTGATACTCTCTCACAGTGCCACTTTGACGAAGTTTAGTGAGTGCTCCGGTGAAGTCATCAAAAGCACTAGGACCAAATCATTGCAAAACGAGTTGGCAAAAATATGTCCATTTTGACTCGTCATGAGCCTTGATGTACTAACGGTACCATTGAAGGGATTCTTGTTCCAAATGAAAGGATGCAAGTGGAAATTTTTGGACATCAAAAGTATTATGCAGACTGAAATACCTTTCTGCATGATAGATCTATCCAGTCGAATCAGTACCATTGAAGCAAGGAAATTCAAGCTTCGGACCACAGAAATTGCTGGAAGAAGAGAATCCATTGGCTACAAAAGATTCTTGTTGTTGGTTATTGTTCATGGTTGAATGTTGAAGATGGAGGCTGAGAAATTTTTCATCTAGATCTTGGAGTTTGGTTTGGATGGATGCAAGTGGTTTCTCCAAGGTTTTTGCTCCTGCATGGGTGACAACCATAACTAGGAGTTTTTTTTTTTTGAGGGGGGGGGGGAATGGATAGAAAAACACAAACAAAAGCTTATTTAGTAAAGGAAAATTTGGATTTGGGAAAACCTCGGAGGGGTAATTGGGGTTTGACTAGGTTTTGGACACTTTCTGATGGACAGGGAGGCAAAAAATGGGGATTTCAGAAGTGGGGTGAAAGAATGAGAAAATTTGTCAAAGAGGGACAAAGAAGCAAAAATAGAGAATCAACACGATGGAAACATTTGGAGGCAAGTGGGTGAAAATTGAAGAAGTTATGGCAAACCCTAAAAATAGACAAATGTGGGATTTCTGGCTTTGGGAAGTGGAATTTGGGATAGGATCCTCAGGAATGAAATATGCAGGATGGGATTGCAAGGGTGTTAGTGAAGTTTCAGGGAAAACAGATTTAAAACAAGGGAGATATGGCGAAAAAACAGAATGGGATTGTAGGGGTGTCAGTGAAGTTTAAGGGAAAACAGAGTTAAAAAAGGGAGATATGGCGAAAAAGCAATTTTTTTTGTTTTTTTGTTTTTTTCAGAATGGATCTGAAACGACTTTCAGAATGGAGCAGAAATGGCGGGATCTAGAACGGCTCAGAATGGATCAGAAAGGGATGGATCTGAAACGAATTTTAGAATGGATCTGAACCGAATTTCAGATGGATCCACAATGGCGCGGAAGTGATCGACAACAGATGGATCTGCAATGGCGCAGAAGTGATCGACAACAGATGGATCTGCAATGGCGCAGAAATGATCAGTAACAGTTCAACTAAAAATAGATATGGACCCCAGTTATGTTTGGCTTCCTATCGGTTCAGGGGATTCACTCGGCCACCAATGTTGTATGACGACTTGTGTATTGGGGCAGTACCCCTCCCTCCACAGCTCAGGTAAAACTGAAAACCGCTTTGCCACAAACGATAGGTCTTGGTTTACCTCACGGGTAAGAACTAGCCAATCAGGTAGGGGTCGTTTCCCTTTTCGTTGGCAGGTCCTCTCAATGGGCCAGCTACTTTGGGGTTCCTGTCATACTCCCCACAATGAGTTTTAGGGCGTATGCCCAAGTACTTCCCATAGTTAAGTGGACATGGATTATTCCCAAATCCGAAGCTGCAACAAATGCGAAAAAAAAAAATTGGCAGAAATTTCACCCATCAATCCCAAGAAAGTGCTTTGATACCAGATGTGAAGAACCTGCAACAATTAATTAATGAAAATATACGAGATAACATAAATAACATAACTCAGAATCGCTTTTATTGACTGCAGGCCACTTTGAGGGGGCAACCTCCTTTGAGCAAGCTCAATACAAATAACTTCACAGTACCTTTATTGGTCTCAACACAAACTTATATACTAAGTCTAGGCGCCAATACCATATGTCAATACAAAACATGGGCCAATACAAACTATGGATCAACAATTACTACGGGACGACTTACAAAGCATATGCATCCAACAACAATAAGAAAAACTATGGATCAACAAATACTACGGGACGACTTACAAAGCATATGCGTCCAACAACAATATACTAACAAAATAAATAGAAGGGTTGACATGGGTTCCTAACATATTGATTATGGAACATAATTCATTCTAATGTAACAATCATTGTAATTGTTTCTATTTTTTGCATTGTATATTCAGTGACCTGAAGATCGGAGATATTCATGGCTTCCTGAATTAAGGAAACTGAACTGTCTTGTATTAGTATATATGGGAAGCCGATATCATACATAAGGTTAGGTTTATTTTTAAGAGAATTGTAACAGGAGTGGGGAGTTTTTGTAATTGAACTTATCCATTAATGAAAGAGGCAGTGTTTCCCTGATTCATTATCTGCTGAGTTAATTTGGTATCCTTCAGCGACATATCTGTTGGAAGGCGAGGGCCCGCCTTCTTAAAGAGTCGCCGAATTAGTTAGTTGTTTAATCCTTTTATTTTTTTGTGTGGATTTGCTAGTTAGATTTCATTCTTGAAACAATTAATTACTAAGTGTAGGATTTCTTCATCTTTCTTTGCTAAAACAGTGTGAGTAATTAGAATAGGATTTCCATTTCTTTCTTTTCTTTGATTTGCTGAAACAATCGACTGAGTAATGTGTGGTTTCTTATTGCAAGTGTGTTATTTAATATAGGTTGATACAACTGTGCTCTGTCTTTGCATATCATTGAGTACTTCATTTCCTTTATGAATTATAGAATTGGTAGATAACATATAATTTCCAAAATAGAAGGAGGATGATTTCCTTCAAAGTTAATTATTGCAATCACAGATTGAATCTTCTTTAAGAGTTGATTTAGGATTTAACTTCTTGCAAAAGAAAATTTATTAATTTACTCTTGAAGTAATTGATTCCAGAACTGATACTGTAGAAGGATTGTAAATAATTTCCCTTGATTTTAACAGTCAATTAATAATTGAAGTTCGATTGAGCAATGAGCTGAGCATAGCTGTAGCAATTAGGTAGGTTGGGTGATTTCTAATTCATCAGTTACAAGAAATGTTTATGCATATAATTTTCTTTATTACCTTTGCAATAATCAAACTTTCCTGGGTTGATAATTTATATTGATCACTCTGTTTGTTAACTTCAATTTAATAGGGAATTATAGTGACCAACATTTTGGCACCATTGTCGAAGAAGATAATTAGTAGACATAGATTGTAGCTGATTAGTTTAGTTTTCTTTAGCTATCTTGGTTTTGGGGTTGCAGGGATGATAAGATCAAGTGAAGAGATGCGCATCCTTCAACATACCGAATGGGTTCCTACCCTGAGATCAAGGTATGATTATTTGAGCTTGCATGAATACAAGAAGAAAATAACGCGAAACCCCTAAAAGCATTAAATTTGCAGGTGGAAGATGTTTTTGAAGTAACCAAGGTCTCGGAAGGCAAACATTTATTGAAAAATTAATTTCCAAAGCTAATTCCTCGACCAGATTATCGCAAACATCTTCAGGAAAAGGAAGCTATATTCTCCGTAAGCTTGAATCATTAGTATCAACCATGGAGAAGGTAACGAATATTTCCACTCCTACCTCCGAGAAGAATCCTCCAAAAGATAAGGTAAGTGTTGTGGCTACAAGAAAGGCATAGGAATTTTATCGGATTAACAGGAAGGAAGTTACTAAGGAAGAGTGGCTGGAACATCGACGGAAATTTGAGGAAGAAAGAAGAAGAAATGAGCAATAAGATAAGGAAGAAATGAACAATGAAGGCAATGGAGAACGTGGAGAGAATCATATTGATCATGAGGAAGCAATAGGGGACAATGGAAATAATCAAAATGGAGAAATAGTTGCTATGCTTGAATTCCCCATTCGACAGACACTTGGGGTAGCTCCCATGAAGAACATTTCGCCCTCGGTATTGCCTAATTTTCATGGTAAGTCCACTGAGGACCCAGATGAGTTCCTTTTTGAGTTTGATATTCTCTTTCGAAGTTATGACTACACCTCTAGTGAACAAAAGTTGAAACTATTTCCTGACACCTTAAAGGGAAATGCCCTACATTGGTTTATGAGTTTGGATGGTGAGACTGTTACAACTTGGGACCAAATGAAACAAGTCTTACTTTCTAAATATCAATATTATTGTAGAACCAAGGATAGAAGGGAAGAACTGTTCAAAATGGTTCATAAATAGGATGAGAGTTTGGAAGATTTTGTGGAGAGACTCTTGTATAATTTGCAATGATTTGTTCATGCTCACATTGGAAGAGATGTCCTTAAAATCATATTATTGCGAGGAATGAGAGAATGTTGTCTAAATATGATCAATCTGTTAGGGAAAGGGGATATCTCCAGAGATCCTTTCGACCAAATTATAGATCTGTGTCGAAGATACTCTAGGGGATCTTCCAGGACCAGCATAAGGAACCAGGATGTCCTTACGAGGGCACAAAAATCAGCTAGTGGTGGAGCTACACGAGCATAAATAGGTAATCTTCTCGAAAAATTCAAAACTGATATGATGAGTTCTATTTCCTCACAATTGGATCTTCTGAAAGAAAAATAGAGGCAAGCAGAAGAATATCTGGCACTGGGCATATTTTGCGCTAAATGCAGAAAGAGGCACCCATTAAGGGAATGCCCAGTTGACAAGGTAGAGGTGTGTGGTCCGTGTGATTTGGATCACAACACTAAGGAATGCCACTCTTTTCCAAAAGATAGGGCATTTTTCCAAGCATCTAATGGGGACGTGGAGAAAGCTTACTTTATCTCACAAAAGAAGCCTTGGAAACCTCGTGCTCCAGGTATGAATCTAGATCCCACATCTTTTAATTCCTGGAATAATATGAATAATCAATTTCCTCCACAATACTCTTATCCTAATAACCAGTGGAAACCGACAACTCAACCTACAATGCAATATCCTACTCCTTGGACGTCATGGGCACCTCATTCAAATCAACAAACCCATTGGTCTCCAGGGTGGAAAAATCCTTACCCAGGGAATCAATTCCCTCATAACCAATTTACTCACCAATAATATCAGCAACCACGGTTGCAAATCCATCCTAATGCAGCAGCGATTAATGCACCACTATGACATCAAATCCCTGCTCAACCCAATCATAACCCCAATAATAAGGCAGTGCAACAATTTGAAACAACACACATGCCAGCTTATTCTATCACCCCTATCCCATGTAATGAGCTACATTTACGGTCTGGGATGGTGGTAAAACCTATTTTCATTGAGGATGTTCCATCCCCTATGACCGAAGAAAGAACAAATAAACAAGTGAAAATCCTGACCGGTGCAACAATTCCAATTGTTGAGAATGTTGAAACACCGATTGAAACATATGATGAATATATCCCTGTGACAATTCCAAGAAGTCCTCAGTATCCTGAGCGATTAACTCTACATAAAGCACCACATCATCCATATTTTAACCTTCTAGGGGAATTAAAGAACCTTTATGTTAATATTCCATTGTTGCAAGCCCTTCATGATGTACCCATTTATGCCAAAACTATTAGAGATTTGTGTGTAAAGAAACCAGGAAGAAAACCTAAAGATCCTCTGACAGTTCATGCAGTGGGAAAGTTGTCTGAATTAATGATGGGGAAGGTCCCCGTGTCTAAATATGATGACCATGGAAATCCCACTATTACAGTACATATTGGATACACTGAGATTCCTAATGTTTTAGTTGATTTAGGGGTAGCAATAAATGTGATGAACATTAAAACCGTAAATAATTTGGGGCTCACCAATCTTAGACCAACCCCCACAGTGCTAGAATTGGCTGACAGATCCACAATTAGACCTGAGGGGATTTTGAACAATTTAGTGGTTTATGTCGATTCGTGGGAATACCCTGCAGATTTCCTCATATTATAGCCTAAATCCTAGTTGGGGGGACATCCACTCATTTTAGGAAGACCCTGGTTGGATACAGTAGATGCATATATCAGCTGTATATCAGGATCCATGACGATCTCTCATGGGACCGATACAAAAAAATTGACCCTTTATCCTCCCGCAAAACCCAGTTTGGATGTTGAAACTCCATTATGGGTGGACCTGGAAGAAGAAGAGAGTGCACATCCTCTTCTTACTATAGGAAGGTCCTTAACTTTCATAAATGAAACTGAGTATGACACTATCAGCAATTTCATTAGCGAACCGATGACGGTCGCCAGACAGGCATATCAAATTTTGGATAATGCCATGGGTAAATGTGAACAAGAAGAACTTACTAAGGAATCTCTTGCTAAAAGTGTTGAAACTGTTCCCTTGATTGAGAATTCAAAGAGTATCCCAATAGAAATTGAGACTGGAAAAACTTTAAATGTTAACCCCAATCTCACGCTTGAAGAATTAGAACGTCTAATTACACTACTGAAACAACATAAGGAAGCCTTTGCATGGGAGTACACTGACATGAGAGGTATTCCCTCTAAGTTGTGTACTCACCAAATTTACATTAAGAATGATTATCGTCACATATGCCAGTCCCAGCATAGGATGAACCCAAGTTTAAGAGACATTGTGAAGGAAGAGATTCAAAAGCTTTTAAATGCATGATTTATCTACCCTATTTTAGAAAGCGAATGGGTGTCCCCATTAGTGATTGTACCTAAGAAAAATGGAAAATGGTGGGTATGTGTGGATTATCGAGAATAACAAAGCTACACAAAAATACCATTTGCCCTTGCCATTTATCGATCAAGTTCTCGATACCCTGTCTGGTAAAAAAATATTCTCCTTTCTAGATGGCTTTAGTGGGTATAATCAGATTCAGATTGCCCCTGAAGAGCTAGATAAGACCACCTTCACATGTCTGTGGGGCACTTTCGCATATAGGGTACCGTTCCTTTTGGACTATGTTATGCACCAACTACATTCCAAAGGGCTTTAATTGGAATTTTCTCTGAAATGGTTAATGACTGTATGGAAATTTTTATGGATGACTTCACTCCTTATGGTAATAGTTTCGATGAGGATTTGAATAAATTGGAAAGGGTATTAAAACGCTGTGATCATACTCACCTGTCTCTCAGTACTGAGAAATGTCATATGATGATGATTGAAGGTGTAGTTATTGGGCACTTCATATCTGCTACAGGAATACAAGTTGATCCTGCTAAAATAAAGGTAATTGTGAACATCCCTGTTCCTGGAATGCAGAAGGAGGTACGTAGTTTTCTTGGACATGCTGGGTATTACAGATGTTTCACTGAATTTTTTTCTATACTAGCATTTCCTCTCTTTACTCTACTAATGAAGGATGCACAATTTAATTGGACATATGCATGCCAATCAACATTTGTAGAAGTGAAGAAAAGATTATCTATAGCACCCATTTTTCGTGGACCTACTTGGGCCTTACCTTTCCACATTTCTGCTGATGCTTTTGATACTACTATTCGAGTTGTGCTAGGACATCAAGAGGGTCATAGTCCTTATGCTATTTATTATATCAGCAAAAATTTGGCCCCTGCTGAACTCCATTACACAGTAACGGAGAAGGAATTCCTAACAGTCATTTATGCCATCAATAAGTTCACGCACTATATCACCGGGTACTATACTTTTTGCATACCAATCACTCAACTATTAAATATTTGATGAATAAACCTGAGTGACTAGGTCATTGTTGTTACTTCAAGAATTTTATATTACGATTATTGATAAACCACGAAAAGAAAATGCTGTTGTTGATTTTCCTTCTCGACTAACCAATAATGATGATAATTCACCTATCGAGGATTCCTTTCCTAATGAAAATTGGTTTGCAGTTTCATCTTACTCACCTTGGTATGCAGATATTGCTAACTATCTTTCTCTAGGGAAGCTTCCATCTCATTTATCAAAAAGGGAAAGAAGAAGGAATGTCCAACAAAGTGCTCGGTATTGTTGGATAGAGGGATATCTCTTTTACACTGGGATGGATTTGGAAATCAAATGATGTGTGAGGGAAGATTAAATCCACAGTATCCTGAAAGCATATCATGATGAGCCCTATGCGGGGATTTTTCCGATAAAAGGACTGGACATAAGGTTTTTCTCATGGGTTATTTCTGGCCAACCCTATTTCGGGATGCAAGAAAGTATGTGCAAACTTGTGATAGTTGTCAAATGATGGGCCAACCCAATAGATTGGATGAGATGCCTCTCCAACCACAATTAGTGGTGGAACCTTTTGAGAGATGGGATTTGGAATTTTTTGGTCCCATCAACCCTCCTTCAAATCAAAGGGTTTACATTCTGGTTTGCATAAGCTATATGACTAAATGGGTCGAGGCCACAGCTCTGGTCAAAGAAACTAATCAATCTGTCATAGATTTCCTATATATGGAGAAATATTTACTCGCTTTGGAGTTCCTAAATAAATTGTGACAGATGGGGGATCACAGTTTGTATCCCGAAATATGGAAGCTCTTCTACAAAAATATCATATTCAACATCGAGTAACTTCACCATATCATCCACATGCCAATGGCCAAGTGGAAAGTACAAATAAAGTAATTGAATCTATTCGTACAAAGACAATGAAGATTCATCGTAAGGATTGGGCTGAAAGACTCCCTGAAGCACGATGGGCATATCGAACTACATGGCGCAGCACCACAAGATTCTCTCCTTATGAATTGGTCTACAGGAAAAATGTTGTCTTCCCTATGGAATTTGAAATTAAAACCTTGAGGACTACTTTGGAAGCAAAATTGGATTTAACATAAGCTCAAAAGGATCGATTGAATCATCTAAATGAACTTGATGAGAAGTGCGCAGCAGCTATACATCAGACTTCAGTGATTCAACATCAACGTTCTAATTGGAATGATAGGTTTATTAAGAAGAAAACATTCTGTGAAGGGGATTGGGATCTACTATATGATTCACAGTTCAAAAGAGATTTTAAAGGTAAGCTATGCACCAGATGGTTGGGGCCTTATAAAGTGGAAAAGTGTTCGATAATGGAACTGTTCGATTGACCACAATCGACGAGTATCAAAGTCCACTATTTTCCAATGGTCATCAGTTGCGGCTTTATCACAAGCCTTTGTCGAAGGATGCCTTTTCCTATAACGTTGTTGCTGATCCAAATTGTAAATTGGTATAGGAACATGAATCTCTTCTCGTTTCTCCATCCCTTTGAGTTTGCTGGGTATTTTTCATAAGAAATTTTGTAAATAAATAAATTCATTTTGATTTTTTTTCTTTTTACTGATTTGGTTTTAGTTTATAGACTACCTGATAGTTTTTATCTTCAGATTTAATTGTTTTTTTAGAAAATTGTGTGTAGGGATGATATGCGAAGGACCCCAGAGGAAAGGAACAGTCGTAATGGGCCAATCAACTGAGAAAGTATGGGAGGTCCTCTGCAGCTGTTGGATAGTCAAGAATCAGAGAAACTGATTGTTGAAACTCCGCCAACTTTCTGCTGAAACTTCACCAACTTTCTGCTGAAACTTCACCAACTTTCTGCTTTCAAAAAGTTCCCACTCGTTTGCAATTAAGCGTTGACATGGACGTGCTCATTTCTATAACTGGATAACGACCAACTGACTTTTTGAAGCTGTGTGTGAAGTGATGCCTCCATCATTCAATTTTACACCAAGGTGTGCCACCTCACAATTTGGCGTTCTAAGTATGATAAGCGCAGAGGTATGCACTCTAATCACGGGTATGACGTACTAGGCATGAATATACAAAGTAATTATTATTATATTTTTTTTGTATATCCATGTCATCAACTTTTAACCAACCCATCCATATCACTACCCTCTCTGCATTTATTGACCATCGTCACCTTGTCCAATCCATGCAACAACTTTTTGGCACGATTTTATTCCATAATGCACCAACTTTTTAACACGACTTTATTCCATAATGCACCAACTTTCCAAAAATACCGAACAAACTCTCCATTGTTCATTGATGTCACTGCATGCTGAAACTCCAGCATATGAATTGGGTAACTTTCGCTCGTCATCATTTGGGATTACGAAAGTGAAGGAAGTATGGGGGGTTCCATAGTCTGCCATGAGCCTGAGTCAATGGATGCCCTTTGCGAAAAAAAAAAAAAAAGTTTTCAACATCTTTGAGGAATCCGGATGGACCACACATTTTGAAATTGAAAGGTTGAGTGGATTAAGAGGTTTTCAACATATTTGAGGAATCCGGATGGACCACACATTTTGAAATTGAAAGGTTGAGTGGATTTAATGGAGAAATGACATTACTGTTCTCCATGAATTTAAGAGGAAATCATTCAGAATTCAGGGGTCTGAGGGTAGATGTTTCGGAGCATGTGTTAGCAGAAGTCACGGGATTTCCAAGAACTAGGAGAATATTCTTTGGCCAGAAGAGGCCCAACCTAACTGCAGTAGAATATTTCCTTGGAGAAGGGGAGAGTGTTCAACCAAAAGGATGGGGCACAGCATTGGAAATTCTGCCTCACCCTTGGGACCAAGTTTCCATATTCTTGAAGAAATACATTACATGTGAAGGTAGGAACAAAGTTGTTTACACCTATAATTTTGTTCTACTCTACCACCCGCGTCACCATGCATTGATTAATATGCCTTATTTTATTCTAAAAAATTTGCAAAACATGGCACATTATATCTGGGGTCTTGCCATCCTCAAGCCTCCATTACCAATCATGGCTTCATTACACTGCTAATCTTGAGAGCCCTGGAGAGAAGAGATCAATCCTACGGACAATTTCTTGCTGGGGTAAGGGTATACCATGTGCCCGTAGACGAAGAAGATATCGGTGAGGAAGATGTAATGTCCCCATTCAAATAAATCTCAAGAAGAGAAAATTCCACCAATCTACTAGTTTCCTAGGTTGGAGTGGAAACAATATATTTGGAATAAGGGAACTATAAAACCCCCAAATGGACATTATCTTGAAAAAATTTATTAAATGGGGAATAAATAAATATTTAAGATAGGAAAATAAGGTGTCACTTGGTCATGAGGGCACATTGGAGGTGTGGGGCCCACTTAAGAAAGATTCCCCATGCCACATGGCATCCCACTCTCACCCATTCGAATCCAAGGTGGAGTCCAACGTTCTTGGGGGAGTTGGAAGGGCATAATACTTGGCATGAATCAATGAGGGTCGAAAGTGAGAGGAAGAGTAACTCCCATGGAAGAGGAAGAGGCATCGTGGAGCTATTGGGACACTTGGGCTAGATTCCCTAACTTCTATGACAATAACGATGAAGATGTTATGACACTTATGACACAAATCAGACCTGATTGCTGACATCTGACATATATGACATGTCAGGGATAAAAATAGCCTCCAAGAGGGTGCACAAGGGAGTTAGAGAAGCCAAAGAATCATCCATTCGAATTGAGTGAAGGAGGAGGCTAGGAATTTATGGACAAGTGGCACACATTGGAATCTCTTCCCAATTTGAGTTGGAATTAAGCTCATGGATGGAATTCGAACCATAGAGGGCTTGGGAAGGTAATAAAAGACAAGAACCAAGAAGGAGAGTGGCTACGCTAGAGCTATGCTTCATCAAAACTATGCCATGTTTGGACTTCGCAGTTCCAACTGCACTTACTTGGACTTCGCTTCGCCAAAACTATATCAAATTGGACTTCGCTTCGCCAAAACTGTATCAACTTGGGCCATGACCAACAACAAACGTTTCTTCCAAGTCAATACCTTCCGCTTGAGCATATCCCTTGCATACCAGTGTGGCCTTGTTTCTTATTACTTTACCCTCTTCATTTAACTTGTTCTTTAAAATCCACTTGGTCCCAATAACATTCTTTCCTTTAGGTATTGGGAAAATTTCCCAGGTTTGGTTCTTCTCTATTTGGTGCAACTCATCATTCATAGCTTTGATCCAATCATCACTTTTTCTAGCTTCCGCAAATTTTTTAGGCTCTACTAAAGAAAGTAATGCTTGTTCTTGATCATATAATAACCTTCTTATTGTTATAACTCCAGTACTTATGTCACCAATAACTTGACTTTCAGGATGATCTCTTTGAACTCTTCTTGATGGTGCTTTTGTATTAGATCTTGGAGAATATTCTTTGTCATTTTCTTGATATACCTCATCTTCTTTTTCTTCCTGTTTAATCTCTACTTCATCTTGTAAATCCTCTTCCCTTTGTGAGTCTTCCTCTTCCTTATCATTATTTGCTATCTCATCATCTTGAGTTCTAATTCTTCTTGGCTTCATGTCATCTACTCTTACATATGCACTCTCTACGATCTTGTGTATTCTTTGATTGTAACATTTATATGATTTTTTGGTGGATGAATATCCTAAAATATTTTGTCATCGGTTCTAGTGTCAAACTTACCAATATCACCTTCATTCCTCTTTATGTAGCACTTACTACCAAACACTCTGAAATATTTGAGAGAGGCGGGTCTTCCATACCATAGTTCATAAGGATTCTTGTCATTATTTAATTTGATTTGTCCTCTATTGATTATATAAAGTTGAAACAATTGTGTATACTTCTTCTCTCCATAGTTCATAAGGAGTCTTTTCATTATTTACTCCGAGTTGTCCTATTTTGAGTATATAAAGTTTAAACATCTTTGTATACTGCTTCTCTCCATAGTTCATAAAGAGTCTTGTCATTATTACTCTTAGTTGTCCTCTATTGAGTATATAAAGTTTAAGCAGATGTGTATACTGCTTCTCTCCAGATGCATCTGAAAGTTTTGCTTCATTAAGCATAGTTCTGGTTGATTCTTGGACTATCCTATTCTTTCTTTCCACAACGCCATTTTGTTGAGGAGTCCTTGGAGCTGAAAATTGTATTTTAATTCCATGGGTTTATTTAACACTAAAATTTTTTCCTTTGGTTGTAGAAGGATAATCCTAAGGTAACTCTTTCAAACCAATCTTTAGGAGGAAAACTAGCCTTTTTCCTACCAAAGATGGCTCTCTAAAAAATGGATATAATGGCTATAGATATTTCAAACTGATTTTTATTTTAAATTGTGAGAGGCTGAAAAATATAGATACCATTGGGCATGGAGTAAAAAACAATAAAATTTAAAAATCAACGGAGTTTTAACAACGAAATGTTTTGCAAATGCAAGGTAGTTATCTTTTTACAGTCAAATTCTTGTTCAAAAGGTGGTATTTGAAGAAAGAATGATAGACCATCAACACCAGGTATCAATCAAGGATGAATCTAACATTGAATTTAGAGGAAAATATGTGAATACTTTGATCCGATTAAACCAAAGCATAGTTACATGAATTCTGATTTAAAACAAACTCTCATCAAAGCATGAAAGAAAACATAATGTATATATAATTACTAGAAATAAAAAATCACATGACGAAAGGGAAAATACAGACTGTAAATTAATAAAACGAGAATATTTACTCTTGAAAATATGCATCAACTCTGCTCGGCTATCTTTATTCAAAATTGAAGGGCTCAATACAAAACAGTATCTCTTTACGGGTTCCAACACTTACTGCATTTCCAAAAATTCTCTTTTATATATCGTAAAACCTCTCGAGGTAAAACCCTAATTGCTTCATAACTAAAAATAGAAAATTATAAACTAACTATTACATTCCATTTAGGTCAAAATTTATACAATTTCCAAAATTTCTTAGAATATAACATTTGATGTCTTTCTATTGGATGTAGCTGCTGACAGGGCTTCTTTCTCGAACAGTAGTCTTCAAGTGTGCAAGGTGTACTTCATTTTCCCATATCTCTCCATTGTCTTCCATTGCTCTGTAGAAGGTACCTGTTGATACTAGATCTCATTTTCTGCTGTAAGAAAACCATGAGTGTCCCAATTGAATTGGTCAGTTTTCCATTTGCTACAAGCTTCCATTCTAGTTAGTTTATAATAATTTGCCGAAAGAAATTATAAGATCGAGACAAGCTGCTCAGCACCTTAATGAGAACAGGGCACAACTAAATTCAATATTTATGCACCTTGGAGAAAGTGTTGCAACTGCTTGGGTTGTTGGACACTTGTAAAAAGTGTTGACGTGATGAAGCTCGTGAATGACCTCATGAAGGATCCAGAAGTTGCTACTATGATGCAATAATTTACTATAGAGATGACCAAGGGGTCATTGAGGAGATGGTGAATGATACCCTGGATTCTGCACTTGACTCTGAAGATATTGAAGAAGAAATAAGATGAACATCGTGTTGCTGAGGGCGTTGATGATGAACAAGAACTGGAAGAGATTGGAAGAGATAAGGACCATTTATATGTGGCAACAGTAAAATCATGCATATGTGTGTAATGAGTTTCAGAGCATTCTGCCAATGCCAAAGGAAATCACCCAGCGTTCAGCTGTCAAAAGTGTTTCAAAAGCCAGATGTTCGACCAATTATCGAATTCAACACATGTTCCTAAGTTAGCTACACAACGCAACACGTTAGCACCAAAGAACGTCACAGTTAATTAAGCCAGAGTGTCCAAAGATGTATTCGCAGATGCGCATTTAGAAGAGGCATTTCAACATGATGGGGTTAATGATTCAGAACTATTAATCCAGTTTTGGTGTAGCTATAGCATCTTTCTTCTTTATGAAATTATTACATATATGGATCCCGGTTCAAAGGGTCTTGGTTATAGAAGAAATCATAGAATTCCTTCATGGTTGGCGCAGGTAAGTGAAGAGGAAAGCATTGAACGTGTTCCCCCCTTTAACCTTTGGTTATTCTTTGTGCCAATATCAAATGTTTTTAAGAGTGAAGCGTACTTTCATAAGCAACACTGACAAGTGACAAATCGAGCACCAAGTGTCACAATTATCTCCAGCTCACCAAAGTTTAAAAGCACACACGAGGTTGGTATGAAGTCACTCAAGGTTTTGGCTCTTCTTGGGGCAGGGATGTATGGCTTATTTGGAATTGTGGATATATCAGCTATTGATGAGGCAAAACCTAGCTTAGAGTCCCCAATCTAGCCATGGTAGCATAAGAAAAATTCTTAGTTCATATAAACATGCATCAATCCTGTGTGGACATCAAGTTCTTCATGCAAGATTGTGCATCTTGTCACGAAGTTGAAGAGTTGGGTTATTAAAAAGTATATAGGAGGCAGAGCAGTTACAATAGAAATATCATTGCTATGTTCTTTGCTAACATATTCGAGTTTGTTAAATGCATATTGAAAAACATAGGAAACAAATCAAGTAAATGGATGTAGAGAATAGTACATTCCAGAGATAAAGGAAAATATCCCAGTTTTACAGACACCAAATCAGCGATATCAAATCATTCTCAGATTTGTAGGTGATGAATTGAAGGTAGATTGAGGCATGAGGACAGCTTATGCATAGCATCTAGATAACCAATTCCATATTTTGAAGGGATTGAGTATGAAGTGGCAGAGTATTTCTTAGTCAAACATATCAAGGAAAAATATCAGGATTTGACTAATCAAAAATAACATTCTATGAGCGGCTAAGCATACAGGTGTCAAAGCATTTCAATATTTCGGGGAAAAGACTATCAATCAAAGAGTCTGTTCCAGATTTCCGGGCATAACTTCAATCAAGCATTCCAAATCAGATTTGTTTATCACTGATAGTTTGCAACAATTTGTTATTTTACTCTTCTATAAAAACTGATGACTGAGATGTAACGAGGGGAGAGGTTCCAGCCCGGGAGGCTGTGTGTGTCATTGTAAAGGGTGAAATTATCAGTCTGAGTTTCTTTCAGCCTGTTAATGTATTTTAGAATTGTATGAGGATTGAACATTATATGAGCCAATATATGATTTCCTTTTATACAAATATGATTTCATTATACATGTCAATGTCTATAAATTGTTATATAGAATGTCTTTCTGTCTGAAAAACATCATTACTTAAATGATTAACTGTTTGTAATAATATAATACATTATTTACTAGTTCATATAAACAATATTTATTGGCTTTTTTATCATACTTTTATAGGTCTGTGTTTTAGGCTTATAATTCATCCACCCTTTCAAGTTCCTCTTCTGCTACTTAAAATCCAGATTCATTCAATTCGAGGTGCCTAAACTTTGTACTCAGCAGTCGATGCAAACTTTAGGACAAACATCTTTTGGCGACCATACTGGGGATCAAAGGAACGAAGTCATCTTCCCTGGAGTTCTAACATTGAAGTAGATCCTCTTCTTGATGGTTAAAAAGAAGTGGACATTAGTCTGACTACATCATTCACCTAGTGACTCCACTCCATGAAGGAAGAACCTGTTGGCAACTTCACAGATATGGGACAACAATAGAAATGGAAGCTATCTTTGCTCAAAGGTTTGCACCTTTCAACTTTTTAGCTATTCCTGGTTTTCCACATCCAATGTCGACTATAACTGAGTGGGGAGACTTTCTTCCGCGATTCAGAGAGAAGGAAGAGGACAATCCGGCACATCATGTAATCAAATTTCATCAATACATGGATCAGTTGAGTATACATCATGAAGATGTATTGATGAAAATGTTCATGTACTCATTGGATGACCGCGCAAGACAGTGGTATAAATCGCTTCCTGCTTCTAGTATTTCCTCTTTGAAGGACTTTCATGATGCCTTTTATTTATATTGCAAGAGGATTTACCCACCTGATAAACTTTTTGAGCATTGTTGCGAGGGATATGCATTATATATTCAATCTTTAGTAGCAGATTCTCCCGGCAGTGAAGATGAAGCGGATGGTTATGCAATAAAGGAGGAAGAAGATCTATTATCAGCTACTTCTTCTTCTAAATCTATTTTATAGCAGGAGGATTTTCAGCAGTCAGATATTGAATTTGATGCCAATAATACTTTGGATGCTTTTGGCATAAATTCAAATGTTTCTTATAATGATGATTATGATATAGAGGCTATTCCAAGTTTGTTTGAAGATCATATTACTGAGGATAATTTTCAAAAAACTTCATCTTTTTCATTAGAATTTTATCAGGCTACACCAATTTTTTATAAATATGATGACAATCTCGAAAAGAAAAATCCACATATGTGTGATGTGACAGAATCTGATCAGCGGAGTCATGAAGACATTCAGTTCTTTGTCCATGAACAGTTAGAGACAATGTATGGCAGTTATCCATCTGAAGACAATGAGAAGGATGCTACTGAATTATTGGAACAGTCCACAATGAGTATTTTTGAGCCGCGGCTTTCTCAATTAGCATCTATCAAACCCTGCAACTATGACATTATATGTGATCCTCATGAGCAGGAAAAAGGAGAGCAATTCTCGATGGAAATTTTTGAGCAACAGTTACATCTTTTAGATAAAGAGAAAGCTATGAATTTCGAGCATGAAAGAATAATTTTTCATGAATTTCACGATCCTGTTGCTGATTATATGAAATTGCATTTTTTGAAGGTTTTTAATGCCCCAGCTTTGGGCATATTTCCCATTTCGAGTTGTAAGTATCAACTACTTATAAAATGTATATTGCATTCATTACATATTTTGTTCGTCTTCTCAAACAGTGGCATCCATAGAGTTATGATTCTCGGTCAAATGATTTCTTGGCTTCATTGGAAATGGGATTACACTTGATCAAGTCGAGTTTAGCTGATTAGAATAGTAGTGTAAATAAATAAGCTCATCTCTTGAGCATGATTTCAGTTTCCAGTATGCAGTTTTTTTGCAGTGGTTAAGATGATAATATGGCTCCATTTCCCAATAGATACAAGGCACAGCATCTGCATATTCTTGGAGCCTCACAGGGAGGACTCCATCCCCAATCAAAGCCAGATGTTGGTACCATATCTCATTTTCCGTTGTCAGAAAACCATGAGTGTCCCATTTGACTTGGTTAGTTTTCCATTTGCTGAAAGCTTCCATTCTGGTCAGTTTATAATAATTTGCCGAAAGAAATTATAAGATCGAGACAGGTTGCTCAGCACCTTAATGAGAATAGGGCACAACTGAATTCAATATTTATGCACCTTGGAGAAAGTGTTGCAACTGCTTGGGCTGTTGGACACTTGTAAAAAGTGTTGAGGTGATGAATCTCGTGAATGACCTCATGAAGGCTCCAAATGTTGCTACTATGATGCAATAATTTACTACAGAGATGACCAAGGGGTCATTGAGGAGATGGCGAATGATACCCTGGATTCTGCACTTGACTCTGAAGATATTGAAGAATAAATAAGATGAACATCGTGTTGCTGAGGGCGTTGATGATGAACAAGAACTGGAAGAGATTGGAAGAGATAAGGACCATTTATATGTGGCAACAGTAAAATCATGCTTATGTGTGTAATGAGTTTTAGATCATTCTACCAACGCTAAAGGAAATCACCCAGCGTTCAGCTGTCAAAAGTGTTTCAAAAGCCAGATGTCCAACCAATTATCGAATTCAACACATGTTCCTAAGTTAGCTACACAACGCAACAAGTCAGCACCAAAGAATGTCACAGTTAATTAAGCCAGAGTATCCAAATATGTATTCGCAGATGCGCATTTAGAAGAGGCATTTCAACATGACGAGGTTAATGATTCAGAGCTATTAATCCAGTTCTGGTGTAGCTATAGCATCTTTCTTCTTTATGAAATTGTTACATATATGGATCACGGTTCAAAGGGTCTTGGTTATAGAAGAAATTAGAGAATTCCTTCATGGTTGGCGCAGGCAAGTGAAGAGGAAAGCATTGAACGTGTTCCCCCCTTTAACCTTTGGTTATTCTTTGTGCCAATATCAAATGTTTTTAAGAGTGAAGTGTACTTTCCTAAGCAACGCTGACAAGTGACAGATCAAGCACCAAGTGTCACGATTATCTCCAGCTCACCAAATTTTAAAAGCACACACGAGGTTGGTATGAAGTCACTTAAGGTTTTGGCTCTTCTTGGGGCAGGGATGTCTGGCTTATTTGAAATTGTGGATATATCAGCTATTGATGAGGCAAAACCTAGCTTAGAGTCCCCAAGCTAGCTATGGTAGCACAAGCAAAATTATTAGTTCATATAAACATGCATCAATCATGTGTGGACATCAAGTTCTTCATGCAAGATTGTGCACCTTGTCACGAAGTTGAAGAGTTGGGTTATTAAAAAGTATATAGGAGGAAGAGCAGTTACAATAGAAATATCATTGCTATGTTCTTTGCTAACATATTCGAGTTTTTTAAATGCATATTGAAAAATACAGGAAACAAATCAAGTAAATGGATGTAGAGAATAGTACATTCTAGAGATAAAGGAAAATATCCCAGTTTTACAGACACCAAATCAGCGATATCAAATCATTCTCAAATTTGTAGGTGATGAATTGAAGGTAGATTGAGTCATGAGGACAGCTTATGCATAGCATCTAGATAACCAATTCCATATTTTGAAGGGATTGAGTATGAAGTGGCAGAGTATTTCTTAGTCAAACATATCAAGGAAAAATATCAGGATTTGACTAATAAAAACTAACGTTCAATGAGCAACTAAGCATATAGGTGTCAGAGCATTTCAATATTTCAGGGAAAAGGATATCAATCAAAGAGTTTGTTCGAGATTTCTGGGCATAAGTTCAATCAAGCATTCCAAATCAAATTTGTTTTATCCCTGGTAGTTTGCAACAATTTGTTATTTTACTCTTCTATAAAAACTAATGACTGAGATGTAACGAGGGGAGAGGTTCCAGCCTGGGAGGCTATGCGTGTCATTGTAAAGGGTGAAAATATCAGTCTGAGTTTCTTTCAGCCCGTTAGTGTATTTTAGAATTGTATGAGGATTGAACATTATATGAGCCTGTGAAAATCCTCACAACAGATCTAAGAGATGATGTATACCTCACAAGAGTAATTATGATTAAGCAAGAAAATAGAAGAAGAGTGAACAATACAGTATAATGAGCAACAAAATAATATGTTACAACAGAACTCAAATAGAAGCAATAATACCTCAGACACACTAGTTAATTAATCACAATAGGGAAAAATAAATAGTACAATGGTAGAGAGGATTCGAATGCCTAAGGTGGCAATTCGAATTAGCCTCTCAGAGTGATCATAAGATCAATAGAGTGTCATCGGAGCACAACTAGGTGTCCTCATGATCATCGGAGCACAACTGGAAGTCTTCATCATCATCAGTGGAGTCATCAATGCTCAAGTAGCTGTCAGCCATCAGTCAAACTAACTCTGGTAGGTGTAACTGAGTGTAACTCAGTGTAACTAAGTGTAACTAACTGTAACTGACTGTAACTGACTGTAACTGACTGTAACTGAGTGTAACTAAGTGTAACTGAGTGTAACTGAGTATAAACTGAAGACAACTGGACAGGTAGGTGAAGAAGGGCGAGTTGCTTCCTAAAATCAAGGAAGAAGGGCGCATTAAGAAATTGGAGGGCTAAAACTAAATAGTGAGAAGCTCCTGGGGGCTGGATAACTAAGGGCTAGGTGCTGGACTGATGAATAGGATGCATGCAAACCCTAGAATGCATGCAAACCCTAAAAGTGCATGCATGACTGAAAATGTAAATGATCAAAATACTGGTGGGACTAGGATGGAGTATAGGAATATCCTAACACCCCCCCTTAATCCATCCTGGGCCCTGGTAACTAAGACCAAAGTTCACCCAATATAATGAATAATAATAGTAAATAAACCAAGGAAGCAGGAAAATTTCATGGGAAACATACCCCCTCCTCAAAAAACAGACTGTAAGGCACACACAAAACTAAATGCTCCAAACTCAAGCAGGTGCGATGCTTGGTCATATTTCTGGAGGTATCTTCTTCTTGGGAAGAAGTGGATCATGCTCAAAATACATGTGCTTGTACTTGCTCTTCAGATCGAATGTGATGAGAACAAATCCAAAAGTATGAGGATGATCCTTGAACCTGTGATTCGATTCAGCTAAGGTAGGATCAAAATCATGAATATGTAGATAGTCTTTTGTCTTCTCCTTCGAACCATCATGGGTGAGATTATGCCATAAAGAACCATCAAATAATAATTGCTTGAAATCCAAATCAGATTTAAGACTTGAATCATGGTTTCTTGAGATCTCCTTTGAACCATGAGAGGTGAGATCAAAACCAGTAATTGCATGAGAATTTATCCCAAGCGAATGGCAATGGCCATAATCTTCAATAACCTTCTGAAAGCATGAATTAATGATCATATAGTAGTATAAAAGAGATGATTGCTTGAGAGGAGAGAATGCATTACCTCCAATAGCTGATTTTACCTCCGAAATAATCATGTGATCATGATGCAAACCAACAGACTCTGGTGCAAGAGAGGATTTAGGACCTTCTGCAATATCTACAGTGTGATCTGGCACAGAAAGAGAAGAAATTTTGAGCATGAGTGGAGAATCTGCAAGTTCTTTGTCAACAACTTCAATATGAGATGATACTGGTTCATGATCTGAGACACCATCAAGAGGAGCGAATGCATCACTTTGCTTGCTTTCGAATGGGTTAGGACCAAGTCCTTCATTCTTTCTGCCAAATTTTTCATCCAGGTGAGCCCATAACTCCTTTGGAGTTTCAACACCATCATGGTATTTGAATTGGAATCTATGGTATGCACACAAAGAAAGCATCATTGCTCCAAAGGCATCATCACCTTTATTTAACCAATCAATCTTTTCTTCAGGGGATTCGAACTCTCTTTCAAAATGACAATAAAACAGATCATGGATCTTCAAGTGTCCTATCATTCTTGGTTTCCATTCATCATAGTTGAATGGAGAAAGAAAAGGGATTCCTTCTAAATCATACATTGAAGCTGTGGAAGACCTGCAAAAACAATATAGAATAACTGCAACTGCTACTAGTGCAAAAATGCAGAAACTGCTGCACTCGAAATCTTGGTAATAACCTGCAAAAAAATCTCAAGAATGGAGATAAACAATACTCTCAACATGCTCTGGTACCATGTGAAAATCCTCATAGAAGATCTAAGAGATGATGTATACCTCACAAGAGTAATTATGATTAAGCAGGAAAATAGAAGAAGAGTGAACAATACAGTATAATGAGCAACATAATAATATGGTACAGTAGAACTTAGATAGAAGCAATAATACTTCACACATACTAGTTAATTAATCACAATATGGACAAATAAATAGTACAATGGTAGAGAGGATTCGAATGCCTAAGGTGGCAATTCGAATTAGCCTCTCAGAGTGATCATAAGATCAATAGAGTGTCATCGGAGCACAACTAGGTGTCCTCATGATCATCGGAGCACAAGTGGAAGTCTTCATCATCATCAGTGGAGTCATCAATGCTCAAGTAATTGTCAACCATCAGTCAAACTAACTCTGGTAGGTGTAACTGAGTGTAACTAAATGTAACTAAGTGTAACTGAGTGTAACTAACTCTAACTGAGTGTAACTAAGTGTAACTAAGTGTAACTGAGTCTAACTAAGTGTAACTGGGTATAAACTGAAGACAACTGGACATGTAGGTGAAGAAGGGCGAGTTGCTTCCTAAAATCAAGGAAGAAGGGCGCATTAAGCAATTGGAGGGTTAAAAATAAAAAGTGAGAAGCTCCTGGGGGATGGCTAACTAAGGGCTAGGTGCTAGACTGATGACTAGGATGCATGCAAAATGCATGCAAACCCTATAATGCATGCAAACCATAAAAGTGCATGCATGACTGAAAATGTAAATGATTAAAATACTGGTGGGACTAGGATGGAGTATAGGAATATCCTAACAGAGCCAGTATAAAATTTCCTTTTATACAGATATTGTTTATCCCTATAATGACTCTTATGATGGATGATGTTATTATCCTAGTTTCTCATTATACATGTCAATGTCTGTAAATTTTTATATAGAATGTCTTTCTGTCTGAAAAAACATCATTATTTATATGATTAACTATTTGTAACCATATAATACATTATTTACTAGTTCATATAAACAATCATTATTGGCTTTTTATCATACTTTTATAGGTCTGTGTTTTAGGCTTATCATTCATCCACCCTTTCAAGTTCCTCTTCTGCTTCTTAAAATCCAGATTCATTCAATTCGAGGTGCCTAAACTTTGTACTCAGCAGTCAATGCAAACTTTAGGACAAACATTATCTCATAACTAGTCATCTCCTCGACCATAAATTCATCTCTATGTGCTCTACAATGGAAGTTGGAGGAATCTTTTCACCTATCCTGGCCAGTTGGTTTAGAAGTTCAAAATCATCTGAGAGTTTCTTGAGTATATTTTTCCTTGTTAGAACATGAGTCAAACCTTCAAATTGCTCATGGTTCCTCTCGATGTCAAATAGTAAATCCTTATAATTGTTATGGGAAATTAACTCATTATTTTCATCCCAAAAAGAAGGCAGTACATTTTGTATTAGCTTTTCAAATCCCTTTTTGGAGGATTCAACCTGTTTCTTCATTTATTCTGCTCTAGCTTGAACATTCTCAATGTGAGAATGTTTTCCAAGGACTCTCCTAGTCAAAGTTATGACTGTTACCCTATTTTTGATAGCCATTGCTTCCAGATCATCTTCTTCCAGAGTATTTAAGAAACTTATGGTATCCTGGGCTGTATCTTTTGGTTTCTTATCTAAAACTTCTCTCATTGCTATTTATCTTTGTAAGCTATCATTTTCTATGGCTTCCTTTGTCTTCATAAAATCTAAATAAGGCCTGAATTTTGCATCCTTGTAACGCTAGTTGTCCTGTAACTTGACTTATCATCCTCTGATTTCTTCCTACCAATTCTTTATTGTTATTTGTCAACTCTTTTATTTCATTTTCCTTTTTCTGATTTTCCTCTTCTAGTCTTTGTTTTTCTTCTTTTAGTTCTTTGATCTCCACCTCTTTCAAGCTAACTTTGGACATAGCTTGAATTATATCATCTGTGATTGCTTCTTTGTTTCCTTGATCTGTTCCTTGCTTATGTTCTGCTATATTTTCCAATTTGTCCTTTAGATATTCAATTTGAGTCTTAATACTCAATCTATCTTTCTCCCAACTTACCTCTTTTTCCTCAAACTTGAGGAATTTAGCTCTACATTCATCCAATTCTTGAGATAAAGTTTTTTTTTCTTGTTCTAACATAGTTAATTCAGAGGCTTGAATTAACTGAGTTGCTAGAATTTTAACCTTTTTTCTTAAGTAATTGGATAGTGTTTTCTTTCTCAACAAAAAGTTTTTACTTGCCTCCCCTCTATTTGGTTCATCATTGCTCTCCACTAGGTCATCTTGCAATCTTTTATTTATTGTTGATGAGATTTGTTCTCTGTTTTCTCTTGCCTCAACTGGATTTCCATCATGTTCACTGTATTATGTAGTTTTTCCACTTTTACAGTAGCTTTCATCAAATCAGTATAAATCACCTCTCCTATCTGTTTGTGTAAGTGAATTTTATCAGGGACTGTTATCTTCTACAAATTCAATTTCATTTATGTGACCTTATCATCAGAGGATACAGCCAAATTCAAACTATTTTTATCTGGATCTCTACTAGTCATCAGAGTAATTTTTGAATCAACAACATTCCTGACTATTGGAAACAACTTATGCATTGCTTCTGTTGTTGTTTGTTTGTCTTTCCCATATTTTACATATATTTCATCTCTTGAAAGAAATTTGCTAGAATCACCTCACAGCTCTTACCTCATCAAATTCGTATTCCTGTACTAGAATTTCTGGCCCTTGGTATTTTTATTTTTTCTTTCCCTTTTCTTTGTCAGATACAACTACTTCATCTTGCTGGCTTAATTTTAATATTTTGGCTTCTCTTTCTTCCTGCATCTGCATATCAGTACTTTCATAAAAACTTCTTTTACTTGTTGCTTCAATCTTTCCTGGGGTAGGTACCAACTCAACTTAAAATTTAACTAAGGTAGAAGGATTAGCGTGTGAACTTCCCAAAACTTCTGTGTTATTCATATTGTAGTAAATTTTCCATCTTCGCCAATCCTTCAACCTCTTGGTGATCAAAGGATTTATTTATGTTCTGTTTCCTTCTGTCAGAAATAACATGACAAGGATCATAATTAATAGTTGTTGATTTCCTAAAAATTAGTGCTTCTAAATTTTTTTCTACAAAAGGGAGAGCATTCTTGTTCTTGATGATAAAATGACCAATTTTTAAAGGGAACTTTATATCTGAAGATTTCCTGAAAGCTAGAAAATGGTCATTTTCTACTGTCAATTTTTGTATGATAAATTCCAAAGCAAGAACTCTCCAAGTCAAAAAGGTTGGTAGAATATAGGGCTCCTTAAAAAATCCATAAAGTCTGATTATGGTATGCTACTTCCATTAAAACCAGTCTCCAATTGCTTTTTCTAGGCTTAATTGCATCAGGGTGTTCATCTCTGATAATACTCTAGGAAAATTTTCTCCAAACATCAATCTGTATACTTCTGATAAAATAAAACTCATAAAATTAAACATGTTGTTTTCCATTGTTTCTGAAAACACTAACTGTGGGAAATGTAAATCTTTTTCACTGCTAAACAGGAGCATTTTCATCAGGTGTGTCTGGAATATGAAATGTCTGGAAGTGTGGAAATTCCACGGAAATTCACTAACTGAGAGTGGATGTTCCCAACCAAGAATTAATCAATTTTAAGGTGGGGTACTTGATCCAGGTGGATATCGGTGGCCACCCACCTTTCCAACTGGATCAAAACAGTTTTCTGGCAATTTTGGTAATTTACTATTGTTAGCAGTTTTTTCGGGTCCTGAACTTTCGGGGTCGTTTTGAGGCCCTAAACGACCTTTTTTCGTGATTTGGGGGGCCAGATGGTTTCCAACGACATGCAAATGGCCCGACTCGAAAGTTGTAAATCTCGGATAGACCTTTCCAATGGGTTACCGAGCGCACCAAACGAAAATCGTATGCAAAAGTTACGACCCCGAGAAGTTGATGTACTAACTTACCCAAACGGGGCCCACATGACTTTTGGCGCTTCATCTCCCAGGGTTACGTTTTTGGATGTCTAGGGTTTTTTACATTCCTGTTTATTGTAAAAGGCCTTGAGAGCCACATTGTAACCATCTTCTTGCGAATGAGCGCAGTCGTCACATCTCTTCTCAGAGATAAGCCGCCACCATTCCAGCAAGCTTGTTTTCCGCTGCATTTTACAGTTTTAGCTTATTCCTTTATTGAATACAAAACCAACTTTACTGTATCTCTGTTATTTTGTGTTAAGCATCTGATAATAATCTATATTCATTTCGTTCTGCTCATAAAATCCGGATCAATGGTATCAGAGTGGTATGCTCCTTGTCTTAATGCATGTCCCCAACAAGGTCAGGGTACAAAGAATTGGGTCTCGAGCTTGTTTCTCTTGAGGACAAAGCCTCTTGCACGCCCAAGCGACCTCTCATGGCAGGAGAAAAGAAAGATGACGGGACAGGAGATCCTTTCAAAATGTTGCTTGAGGAATCCCTCACGCAACAAAGGAACGAGATGATGGATAGTTTCACGCAAATCCTTCGGCGGCTACCAACAAGCGACGCATATTCCTCAAGCGCAGGTGTCGCCCCCTTCAAGGTACAAATCAACTTCGATATTCCTATATTTGAAGGTCAGATAGACGCAGATGTTGTAGATAAGTGGTTGAATCTACTAGAAGGGTATTTTTCTGTCCATAACTTTTCGAATAGAGAAAATATTACTTTTGCGCTCCTCAAAGCCGTTCCCCATGTCAAAAATTAGTGGGAAACTTTCTGCGAGCAAAAGGACACAAAGGAAACCTCATTATTTTCAGTCACGACCACCTGGGAATCCTTCAGGGATGCTATTAAGGAACAATACTACCCTGTTGGAAGTTATGATGACTTGTATAATAAATGGACCACATTGCGACAAGAAAGAGACCAAGTAGTGCTAGAGTTCACAAATACCTTCCATACCTTGCGAACCAAGGTGGTTATCAAAGATTTAGAGCGACATCTAGTGCTCAAGTATCGCGGTGGTCTACATAGATACATCCAAACCGAAATGGAATTTCTGGACATCTCTTCCTTGGGCACAGCCTACCGATATGCTTTCAAAATCTAGCAGAAGCTCAAAGAAAAGACGCAGCAATTTGGGCCTGGGAACCCCTCACAACAAAAGACAGGAAAGGGCGGCCCCAACCCACAGAATAAAGGACAGAGCAAAGATGGACAATATCAGGACAAGCAGCCCAATCTGCAAGCAAAGAAAGACACCGGAAAGACAAAGAAAGATACCGGGAAGTGGTGCGACTTCCATAAGAGCCCTTGGCATAACACTGTTGACTGTCGCTCAAAGCAGTTGCTGGTGGCCGAAGTGAAAGCATCTGAATCAGATGTGGATTCTGACTCTGAGTCTAAAGACGGATCATCGATGCGGAACCCAGTGCCACCATTGCTACCATCAAGCTCCAACCTTATGAACCAAATGATCTAGAAGAAGGAGAACACCTCTTCCATTCACATATGTGGGTAAAAGGAACCCCGTTGCACTTCATCATTGATAGAGTTAGCTAGAAGAACCTCATCTCAGCAGAGGTCGTCAAGCGCCTAGCCCTGCCGACAATGCCGCACCCACAACTGTACACCATTGGATGGCTCCGCAAAGGAAGTGATCTCCGCGTCAGCCAACAGTGTCGACTGTCATACAACATCAAGCCCTTCAAGGACGAGGTATTGTGTGATGTTGCTCCTCTCGAAGTTTCAGATGCTCTTTTAGGCCAACCTTATTTATGGAAACGTCATGTTGTATATGAGTCCAGGCCTCGTAGTGTCATTCTTTCTTTGAACAAGAAATTGTACAGGATACCATAGGAAGATCCTCCTAGTGCTATTTCCTTGATCTCTGCCAAGAAATGCAGGAAGGTCATCTCTCAGACCAGGAAATTTGTCTTCTTCGTGATTCGCTCTCAGAGTGAGAGAAAGATCGCAGCCACATCCAAGGCCTCCGCGACCGATCTATCCACACAACAGAAGCAAGTGGATAAGGTGGTGGAAGAATACTCAGAGATCTTCTCCTTCCCTACCGGGGTACCTCTGCACTGCCAGGTCAAGCATCCCATCGATCTGACCCCAGGCGCACCGCTACCCAATGGGCCAGTCTATCGCCGCTCTCTGTTGGAAAACGAGGAGATCAAGAGGCAGATCCAAGAATTGCTTCACAAGGGGCACATCCGTCCCATCTCATCACCCGATGGGAGCCCAATCGTGCTGGTGCAGAAGAAAGATGGGACCTAGCGACTCTGCATTGATTACCGGGCCCAAAATAAAATCATAGTCCGCAACTGGTACCCCGATTCCCCGAATTGATGACCTCCTTGATCAGTTCACAGGGGCCAAATACTTCAGTAAGATTGATCTGAAGTCTGGCTACCACCAGGTCCCAATAGAACAAACAGATGTATGGAAGACTGCCTTCAAGTCAAAAGAAGGTCGTTTTGAATGGTTGGTCATGCCCTTTGGTTTGACAAATGCTCCAACAACTTTTATGAGGATGATGGACGATATCCTACAACCTTTCACCAATAATGTTTTAGTGGTGTATCTGGATGACATCCTCATCTACATGAAGACTTGGGCGGAACACTTGCAACATATTCAGCAGGTTCTGAACACCCTGCGGCAGCACAAACTATATGCAAACTTGGAAAAATGCTCCTTCGACATGGATAGTGTCCATTAGTTAGGCTACATCGTTGATAGACATGGTGTGCATGTGGATCCAGCCAAGATCCAGGTCATCCATGACTGGCCCGCCTCAACCACACTCACTGAACTTCGGAGCTTCTTGGGCCTCGCCAATTTCTATCGCCGGTCCATGCTGGGATTCTCTCATATCGCATAGGCCCTCAGCCAAGTAACCAAGGGTGGGGGTAAGGGAAAATTTGTGTGGGGCCTGTCCCAACAACAAGCCTTCGATGACTTGAAGAAGCGTTTGTGCTCATCACCAGTACTCTCATTATCGGACCTACAACATCCCTTTGAGATCGAGATAGATGCTTTAGATTATGTTGTGGGCGCCGTTCTCACTCAACACGGACACCCCGTGGCATATCATAGTGAGACAATATCAAATGTTGTCCGTAAGTACCCTACTTATGACAAAGAAATGTACTCCATTGTTCAAGCCTTCCGTTGGTGGAGATATTACATTCTTGGGAAGGAGACAGTCATCCACACTGATCACAAGCCACTACAGTTCATGCAGACCCAAGGAAAGTTGTAGAATGACCGCCATTAGAAGTGGTCAACATACTTACAACAATTCCACCTCAACATCAAATATAAAATAGGGAGTACCAACCGAGTTGTTGACTGCCTCAGTCGACCTCCATTTGCAGCACTCACCATGGTGCTAGACTCTTGCAGCCACGAGACCTCTCGATGGCCCCACCTCTACAAGATAGACCCTGACTTCTCCACCACCTACCAAATGTTGGGCACCAACTCAGTGGTCGCTAATTTCCATCTTCAGGATGAGTTGTTGTTCCGTTTGTGCCATCTCTACGTTCCATCAAGCGAGCACGCGAAGCTGATTTGGGAAGCTCACTACAGTCGAATGGCAAGACACTTTGGTGTCGAAAAGACAGTGGCAGTGCTGCAGAAACATTTCTACTGGCCGAAACTTCGACAGGATGTCGGCAAGTATATCAGGTCCTGCACCGCTTGCGCTATTTCCAAACCGACCACTAAGAAACAGGGATTGTTCACCCCTCTTCCTACTCCTAACAGGCCGTGGGAATCCATTTCAATGGACTACATGTCAGGCCTCCCATCCACCAAGAGGGGAAAAGACTGTGTTTTTGTGGTTATTGATCGCTTTTCCAAGATGGCGATTCTAGCCACCTACAAGAAGAACATCACAGCAGAAGCCACTGCCAAGCTCTTCTTTGAACGAGTATGGGTACATTTTGGGATCCCACAGACCATTATCTCAGACCGTGACAGTCAGTTCCTCAGCTCATTCTGGTCGAGCCTCTGGTCACTGCTGGATACCAAGCTCACCAAATCCACTGCCTTCCAC
This sequence comes from Larix kaempferi, assembly GCA_027924585.1. Lineage (NCBI taxonomy): Eukaryota > Viridiplantae > Streptophyta > Pinopsida > Pinales > Pinaceae > Larix > Larix kaempferi. The sequence continues at coordinate 1,057,957 of BSBM01000005.1, read as the reverse complement.
CCCCAGACAGAAGGCCAAACCGAGGTTGTCAACCGGATGGTCGTACATATCCTGTGCATGTACAATTCAACACACCCCCGCACATGGGATGAGAGTCTTCCCTATGTCGAGCATAGCTACAGCCAAGCCCTGCATAGCTCAACTGGCCACAACCCCTTTCAGGTGGGGTTTGGATTCCAACCATTGGGACCCATGGATGTTGCACTTCCCCTGGTGACCACCTCAGCCGACTTGTCCCCTGAAGTCGACAAAGCCACCCGATTCATTAAACGGATCCAACATATCCGCCAACAGGTTCAGTATATTCTACAGAAGTCTAATGCCAAGTACAAGCAGCGCTATGATCAACATTGGGTGCCACATAAGTTTCAGGTGGGCAACAAAGTTTGGTTGCATTTGCAGAAAGAACACCTTACAGGGCTGCATCGGAAGCTTCTCCCACTCCGTTATGGTCCGTACACCATCACCAAGGTGGTGGGTGACAATTCTTTTAAGCTCAACATTCCCCCCTTCCTTGGTCTGCATCCAGTCTTCAACGTGGCTCTCCTTCGGCCATATTTCCCACCATTATTAGACACCTCATAGATAGCAGAGCAGTTGACACCAACAGAGCTCAACCCTGATTGTCTGCAACAAGCATCCAGTGATCATATTGCGGACATAGATCAAGGGCACTTGACATCAAAGGATCCAGCTTTATCGAGTTGTCAAACCAGGGCAGCTCCTACACCAAGGCAAATGGCTCACCCGGGGCCAAATTCAGCAAAAATTTCCTCATCTGATGGGGGAACTCAACGCAATGGAGACAATTACTTCCTAAGGAGGGAGGATTGATCTAGGTGGATATCGGTGGCCACCCACCTTTCCAACTGGCTCAAAATAGTTTTCTGGAAATTTTGGTAATTTAATATTTTTAGCAGTTTTTTCGGGTCCTGAAATTCCAGGGCCGTTTTAAGGCCCTAAACGACCTATTTTGGCGATTTGGGGGGCCAAATGGTTTCCAACGACATGCATTTGGCCCTACATGATAGTTGTAAATACCAGATAGACCTTTCCAACGGGCTACTGAGTGCCCCAAACGAAGATCGTATGCAAAAGTTATGACCCCGGGAAGTTGATGTACGAACTTACCCAAACGGAGCCCACATGACTTTTGGCGCTTCATCTCCTAGGGTTAGGTTTTTGTATATCTAGGGTTTTTGACGTTCCTGTTTATTGTAAAAGGCCTTGAGAGCCTCATTGTAACCATCTTCTTGCGAATGAGCGCAGTCATCACATCTCTTCTCAGAGATAACCCACCACCATTCCAGCAAGCTTGTTTTCCGCTGCATTTTACAGTTTTAGCTTATTCCTTTATTTAATAGAAAACCAATTGTACTGTATCTCTGTTATTTTGTGTTAAGCATCTGATAATAATCTATATTCATTTCGTTCTGCTCATAAAATCTGGATCAGTACTTGACTGTAACCCAATTCTGGTTTACCAACACTTAATCTAAAAATCAAACTTAACTAGACCTTTGTGACCATGGAATCATCATGAAACCCTAAAACTGCGAAATGAGTGACAAAACTAACTGTGAATTTTCATCAAAGAAATTAATGTCAAGTGGATAGGGGGTGTTATCAATGGAAAGGTCAAGTTTCAGACAACTGGTCATGAAGGTTTGTTTGGTCTCAGGGGATGACTCTCTGTACTGGCTAACTAGGGCTTCTTTGGCAAAATCTTCCTGTTCGTGGGAGGAAAACAGGGGTACTGCTAGAGATTCACTAACGGTAGACGCATTTACAGGGAAAATAATTTCCATTCTTGATGAATTCATAATGACTCTTTCACTCTAAGGATAATTTACTACACACCACAAAACGAATTCCAGAAACCGTAAAGCTTGTTCTGAACAGAAATGGATAAAACGAGACTTATAAACATAGTGCACATCCAAATTTTGTTTATATAAACCCTCCATCTTGCTTTTAATTTCTGAAATTGAGAATTTAACCATTATGGGGTCACAAATGTCACTATATTTGTCCACTAGGGTTTTTTCTATCCTCATAGTTTCAGCATTTTGAGGGACTGTTTCACTACTTCCTTCCATTATGTAAGCAATTCTAGTTACTTTCACGAGTTTCAGAGGACCTACCTCACACACACAGCTTGAATAAACTATGCTTTGTCGCTTGCCAGCAACACAGACATGTTCCAATCCTCCACTGTTCAAAAGACAAAAGTCAACTTTTGACGTGCCCTTGTCTTTTATACACCCCCGAAGGTGATTTCGCAATGCGAGAGGGTGGTTTTCCTTACCACTTTCTCTGATTGCGAAATGATGTGGAGACGACACACGTACAACAATATGGTATTCCGCAACCTCTCTTACCTCCATTTAATCGTGCATGTTGGTGGTGCGAAAATATTATGGGCCGTCTATCTAACCGCCCTTTATTGAATAGCCATTGATCTTGGTGTGTCTTTAACACCGCCTGACTTGAATTTTCGGTGCAATTTATATTCGTTATCCTCCTCATTTCTTCCACAACGAAACCTTTCCCCTGTCGTCGATCTATCCATTTCCCCGCCAACAATCGTCGATCATTTCTATCCTTTAGCATCACCCTTTAATTTTTCGGGGGATTTCGATTCCACTATTCATCTCTCTTCTTTTTCGGTGAAACTCATCCTCCACCGCCGATCTTCTCCAATGCAATCATGACCATTGATCATTTCGCATGAATTCCAAAGCACTTCGCTTGGTTCTTTAGCTCCTTTCATGACTTCCAAAGCACTTCGCTTGGTATAGGAAATGGTCATATGAACCATTTTTTTCAAGACTTGGGGCTATTCTCACTATTTTTACATATATATCAAGACTTATTTTTATCAATCTTTTTCCCATTCAAAATTGAAAATTAGTGTGTCAACATGTTTCACGAAACTCATTGAATTCGTTTGAGGTAAACTCTCCTCCATTATCTGACCTTAAACATTTGATTTTTAGATTTGTATCATTTTCAAACATTGCTTTAAAAATTTTAAACTTCTCGAAAGCTTCTGATTTATCTTTGAGGAATGTTACCAAATTTATAACATATAAACGTATAAACAATATTTATCTCGACTTTCGACTTCCGAAAAGAAGGATTGGCCACCCCTTCATTTAGTAGATAGTGTTGAACACCAATATCCATCAATTCAACTGTATCCAAAATGGTGAACACAAGAAGGATCGACTGACCCTTCTTGTAGTATAGAACTATTATGAAAATAATATTGGGAAAATGAAGGGTCGGCCACTCCTTCATTTATGAGGCAATTGTGAAAATATTCAACCTATGAAGGATAGGCCGTCAATTCATGTGTAACTAGAATGGTCAAGACTGGAAAAATACTAAGCACAAGAAGGGTCATCCAACCCTTCGTTTAGTACATAATTGTGAACACCAATATCCAACAATTCATGTTGGCTTAATATACTGATCTAGAGGTTTCCAATGTAGACCCAGGTTCTTTGCGGTTTCAAGGAACCAACAAAACACCTTCTCACCGACCCTTTTGGCAACAACATGCGAACAGGCTGAGGTCTCACCCGAGGTGTAGCTATGGGGGCACTACGGAATCAAGTTTCCACAGTGATGTGATGAGTTGTTTGAGCAGCACTACTGTGCAACGCACTATTAGACTTGCGTTGCAGGATGAGGACTACGCGATGATAGACTGTGTCGTGGTCCTTACTTCTGCAAGCGAAGATGCCTGTGCAACCAGCACATCTACCGATTGCACGGTTCAGATAGAATGTGAATCACGGGACAATGCAAATTACTTGTACGCTTCCTCTTCCAAACTTAACCACTATGAATACTTTACTTTAATACTTAATCATGCATCTACTGCCTTGGATTATTTAGCTTTATAACAAATGCAAGCAGATGAAACATACAATGCTGCGCACTTCCAGTGTGGTGTGTCTAAAGAGTTACACAACCCAAACTCTACATACACTTGTGATTATTCCATAAACCGATACTTTCGCAGACTTAGAGTATTGAGAATTCATCATTCATCCATTCACATAATACTTAACATATTATTCCCATCTTTCTCCTATGGTGAATACATATAAAAGCATTAACATAACAACTGATAAATGAGAACTCAAACATTCATTCGTAAGCAAACAGACAAGTGCAAAACATAAACAATCACACTACCTAGGATTTAACGTGGTTCACCCCTAGGATGGGAGCTACGTCCACAAGAATTGTTGTTGTATTAGTCTTTTCGGAAGGTTACACTAATTCTTTGTCTGTGCACTCAGCTGCAGACTCTCTTCCCTCTCTCAATAGGCCTCTATGCACACAGCTTGCAGAGCCTTTACAAAATATTCCTCAACAGAGATTTATCAAATCAATAACGAGAATAATACAAAATGAAGAGTAACTCTTTCCCATATAAAAATTCCTTATTTATAGATCATGCCCGTAGGTCATGTCTTTACAATTCTAAGGCAAAAATTCTTAGGTTTACAAAACTGTCATGGTTTTCCGTTAACCGGACTGCTGGCCTCTGGTAGCCAAAACTCCATCGTGGTTTCCTTTAGCGCATGCCTCACGTCGCTATCGACCTTCCTATCACATGCATGCCAACAAGTCGCTTTCACCAAGTCGCTTTCAGAGGACTTGGGAGAGGTTCGACCTCGAGACCTCCTAAAAGGGTTGAGTTGCAGGGTTTCTTACTATGATAATGATGTAGTTTTAAGAGATTTGGCCTCTGGTTCGAAGGGTTGTAGTTTTAAGAGATTTGGCCTCTGGTTCGAAGGGTTGTAGTTTTAAGCTTTATGATTTCTGAGAAAGAGAGTGAAATGAAAGAAAACACAGATCTTGGACAAGGATAATGGATCCCTGGTGTCGTTCGTGACAATGTTCTCGTCAAGGCTATGAAGGTAAGCATCCCTCTAATAAATGGGTGCTTCATTTGCTGTACTTTGATTTTTGAATTACAATGTCACGGGTATCTAACTTTAAACTTATCTTTTGTCAGTTGCAGGGTTCTAAAGAATGTTTGAGTGGGCTTTTGGTAAGGGTATCAGCATGTCTCATCACCAGTAAGCCTCGGGTCTTCCATAAACCCTCATAGTGCTCTTGGACTGTGGTTGGAGTGGTTCAAGAATAAGTAACAGGTTTTGCCAAGACTCGTCGTTTCTCTATCGATGTTGATGGTTGAAGAACTTTCGAATCACGCTTAATATTGAGTGATGTGACTCTCGTTTCGAGTAAATAGTTCTTGGTTTCTATACTTTAAGTTTTGGTGAAGCCGACTGGAGGTGTGACTCGTCGATGCTCTAGAAATCTTGGTTCTTTCAAACTGTTGAATCATGGTTTAAACCTTGTATAAAATTGTTTACAAAAACGTATTATAAATCTCGTTCTGGGAATCCACGACTTCAATGGTTAAGTTTTGAAAAGAGTCGTGGGCTCGTTCACTGTGTAATTGATACTTCTCTTTTCGGCAATGAATTATTATGCTAAATATTTGATGCCATTGGTTAAAGTCGTGTTTCTTTGAACTAGATTAGGGTTTGAGGATTTCGTCGATGGAGATAACTATGTAGAAATATTTCTAAGTTACCGATGAAATACTGTAGGTTTCGTTTCTATGCTTAGGTTGTGTGAAACCTAGGCTCAAATAAGTTCTGTCAAAGAAATTTCGAAATAGTTTTTCTTTTGTTGAAGATGAAAAGACAGGGCTGAAACTTAAGTCAATGAAAATGTTTAAAGTTACGATTCTTTCGAATGATTTGGATTTCAATCTGTAATCAATGTGAGTTGAGTTTGTTTTGAATGATGAAACCAATCATAATGTAATTGTTTTAGCTAGAGTTAAGTACTCTGTCGAAGATAGGGACTATAAAATATATGTTGTTCTAAAAGATAGAGAATTCGTTTGTAATGAAAGCAAAAGGGTCAAACCCTAAGTTGTGTTAGTTTGCGTAACTACTTAGAACAATTACTTATTAGCAACAAAATGTTTCTATTATATATATTATCTGTTTGAACTATAAGTTTATGAAAATGATAAAATAAGAAATGAAAAATAGTGTGTGTATAAGTGTAATGTGAAAACTGGGAATTATAGAATGATTGTGAAAAGATTTTGTTTACAGTATGTAAATAATGATAATAAAACAGTGAGAATATAATCTCGAAAAACATTAGCAGAGATAATGAAATCAAAGTGTCTATACACAATATGAGAACTGGGTGATGATTGTTATGTACAATCTTAATCTGATGAACACTATCATTTAATTTGCTACTCTATTATGATACATGTATACCTATGATTTCTATATTTTTCTGTACAGAGTAATGATAAGAATGCAGAAATTATGCATTATTTAAACTTTCAGAAAGCTCTAATACCTTATAATACATACATAGATATTATGCAGAACTTTCTACTATTATTTAACTTGGGAACAGAAAACTGATACATATATAATTACTATCTATCTATCGAATTCAAAATGGCAATTTGCCCGTCTTCTAATCTATTTTTAATTTGTGTATCTCTACTAGAGTACGATGCTTCAAAACAACATGTAGAAAAATAGAGGTATTGATTTATCAATTCAACTTCAATATTAAACATAAACATTCAGACTTAAAAAAATTCTAGGATTAGATTCTTTTTCGAAAACAAATAAACATAAAAATACCAATTTAAACAGAACATAATTATTTACTGAAAACAAGTTAGAAAATCTGTAGAACCTGAGAAAATATGTAGAGCAACAAACAGCCCAAGAAGATTGTTCCACCCAACCAATTCCCGAAAATAGTCAAGTACTGTCTTAGGACCCCCAAGCCTGTTCACTGAACCACTAGGAGGAAGAAACTCAGGAATGAGGACTTCTTCTTGCTGTAGCAATTCAATTCTGAATCTTCAATAGATAGCAATCCAATAGACTTGCACCAGCATTTCTGGTTCCTCTCAGCAATAATGCAGACTCAAGAATACAACCACCACTAACCTCCCTATTCGAATCTCTCTGGTAATCACCTGATTCACAAGAGGAAAATATTCTGCAGAAATATTGGTTAAGGGTTCCCTGCCCAATTCGAATTTTCCTTTATAGGCTGCCTAGGCCTTTTAGATGTTACTGGGTCATTAAATGAGCTACCTGCTCACTCCCTCCACTTGGGGGATATTGCCCTATTTTTAGGGTTAGTTGTCCCATAACCAACAGTAAGTGTGATGCAACTGCTTCCATGTGTCCCATACCTTCCAACAGCTTCCATTCCTCCTAGTGGGTCAGTGAACACTCATTCAATAGTCCTCTTGGCTGTTTGTCTCCTAATTAATTTATTTAAATAGTAATATTCAGTAATTACATTCATCCATGATCAAAACTGATCATAATTACAAATCTTTGTAATTAAATTTAACATAAAGTATTTTGCAATAAAATAATAATGTTCAAAAAGTTGGGTAGGTGACATACACCCCCCCTTAATTCTCAACATCGTCCTCAATGTTGGCTAATCACTCCTTTAGTGTTCCTGAAATAGAGTTGGCTATGCTTCCTGCATACTACTCTCCAACTCCCAGGTTACCTCTTCTGGGCTAAGGTGCTTCCATTTCACCTTCACCTGCCCAATGTTGCGATTTCGAAGAATAGTTTCCCTCCTTTCGAGGATACAATCCGGTTCCACTGGAAAATATCTGTCTTGTCCCACCTGTACATCATTCCAGTTTACAACATGAGTAGTATCGTGCACATATTTCTTTAAAAACGATATATGAAAAACATTATGTATTTTCAGGTTAGGTGGCAAATCCAGTTGGTATGCCACTGCTCCAACCTTAGATAATATTTCAAAAGGACTGCAATACCTAGGTTCCAACTTGGTACAGCTCCCCAATTTTAGTGAACTCTTTTTCGGTCTTACCTTGAGAAACACATGTTCACCCACCTGGAACTCTTTATGAGTTCTTTTTGAATCTGCTTGACTTTTCTACCTATCTTGGGTAGCTTTTAAATGTCCTCGCACCTGTTTCACAATTAGTTCTAACTCTTGCAATAATTCAGGTCCTAAAAAAACTCTATTTAATGGATCATTCCACGAAACAGGTGTATTACATTTCCTACCATAAAGAATTTCAAAAGGACTAAGTCTGGCCGATGCATGATAATGATTATTATAAGCAAATTCTGCTAAGTGCAGATAATCTTCCAACTTACCAGGCTGATCCTTAACATACATTCTTAATAAATCTTCTAACACTTGATTTACCCTTTCTGTCTGCCCATCCGTCTGTGGATGAAATGTTGTACTGAATTTTAAAGTTGTATTCAATCTCTTAAACAGTGACCTCCAGAAGTTCCCTTTAAACTTCGAGTCACAATCTAAAATTATTACTTTCGGTATTCCATGAAGTCTAAAACTCTGTTTCATAAAAATTTCTGCAATATCTGGGGCTTTATGCGTGGTCTTCACTGGTATAAAGTGTGTTTCCTTGCTGAGTTTGTCCACCACCACCATGATAGAATCATGTTGTTTCTGATTTTTAGGTAATCCAATAATGAAATCTATGCAGATCACTTCCCATTTCCAGCTTGGTATTGGTAATGGTTGCAACAATCCCGTAGGATGTTGGTGTTCAACCCTCACCTTTTGACGGTCCAAGCATTTTGCCATGTACTCTGCTACTTCTTGTTTCATTCTGGGCCAATAGTATTCTTTTCTTAGCATAGTAATGGTCTTTTGATAACCTGATGACCAGAATAGTGACTTTTATGCATCTCATTTAATATCAGAAATTTTATTTCTGGTATATCTGGTACATATGGTTCAGGTAGTGGTTCTTTCGCATGCGCGACCAGTTGCTTTCTTCTGCTTTCGTTCCTTACTCGTCGCCTAGCACTCTTGGATCATATTTACCAAAAATAGACTGATGACAATCTAACCGGAATTTGTGTTGTCTTCTGTCCAACACTCTGCTTTGCCGATGTGTCCAGTCTCCTCACAGCACTGAACTTCACAGCTCTTCCGATGCTGCGCTGCGCGCAACTTCGTAGCATCCCAAAAACTTATAGAAAAAATATTCCAACTGAACTACACTCAGCTCCGCAGTTCCAAAAATCCTTCTTGCTCAAAATGCCCCACTTGGGCCAGGCCCAACAGGCCCCTAACACTTACATGTGGCTCCTCCCCGAGCCACCTACAACTTCAACTTCTCCGAGTTGTTCCGCCGCTTGCGAACCATTTTTTGGTCTAATATAATGATCTAGAGGTTTCAAATGTAGACCCAGGTTCTTCGTGGTTTTAAGGAACCAACAAAACCCTTTCTCACCGGCCCTTTCGGCAACAACCTGCAAATAGGCTGAGGTCTCACCCGAGATGTAGCTATGGGGGCACTGCAGAATCAGGTTTCCACAGTGATGTGATGAGTTGTTCGGAACTACTATGCAGCGCACTATTAGACTTGCGCTGCGGGATGAGGACTGCGCAACGATAGACTACGTCACGGTCCTTACTTATACAAGCGAATATGCCTACGCAACCAGTGCATCTACGGATTGCGCGGTTCTGATAGAATGTGAATCACGGGACAGTGCAACTGACTTGTACGCTTCCTCTTCCATACTTAACCACTATGAAGACTTTACTTTAACACTTAATCATCCATCTACTTCCTTAGATTATTTAGCTTTATAACAAATGCAAGCAGACGAAACATACAATGTTGCGCACTTCTAGTGCGGTGTCTCTAAAGAGTTACACAACCCAAACTCTACATACACTTGTTATTATTCCATAAACTGATACTTTCGCAGACTTAGAGTATTGATCATTCATCATTAATCCATTCACACAATACTTAACATATTATTTCCGTCTTTCTCCTATGGCGAATACATATAAAAGCATTAACATAACAGCTGATAAATGAGAACTCAGACATTCATTCATAAGCAAATAGACAAGTACAAAACGTAAACAATCACACTACCAAGGATTTAACGTGGTTTACCCCCAGGATGGGAGCTACATCCACAAGAACTGTTGTTGTATTAGTCTTTTGGGAAGGGTACAACAGTTCTTTGTCTGCAGACTCAGCTGCAAACTCTCTTCTCTCTCTCAACAGGCCTTTGCGCACACAGCTTGCAGAGCCTTTACAAAATGTTCCTCAACAGAGATTTACCAAATCAATAATGAGAACAATACAAAATGAAGAGTAACCCTTGCCCATACAAAAATGCCTTATTTATACATAATTCCCATAGGTCATGTCTTTACAATTCGAAGGAAAAAACCCTTAGGTTTACAAAACTGTCACGGTTTTCACTTAACTAGACTGCTGGCCTCTAGTAGCGAATATTCCATCATGGCCGCCTTCAGTGCATGCCTCACGTCGTTATCAACCTTCCTATCGCATGCATGCCAAAAGGTTTCTTTCACTGAGTCGTTCTTCCTCTAACAGTCTCATGCGACTGGTTCAGGTAGTGGTTCTTTCACATGTGCGACCAGTCATTTTCTTCCGCTTCTGCTCCTTACCCGTCGCTGGAACTCTTGGAGCATCTTTACCAAAAATAGACCGTCGACGGTCTAATCAGAATATGTGTCATCTTCCGTCCAACACTCTGCTTTTTCGGATCCCTGTATGCTGGACACATCGCAGCACTGTCTCCTCACAGCATTGAACTTCGTATCTCTTCCGATGCTACGCTGAGCTCAACTTCGCAACATCCCAAAAACTTATACAAAAAATATTCCAACTAAATTGTGCTCAGCTCCCAGTTCCAAATATCCTTGTTGCTCAAAATTCCCCACTTGGGCCAGACCCAACAACTCACTTGTATCCAGAATGGTGAACACAAGAAGGATCAGACGACCCTCTTGCAGTCTAGAACTAGTATGAAAATAATACTGGTCAGAAGAAGGGTCGGTTTCCCCTTCATTTATGAGGGAATTGTGCAAATATTCAACCTACGAAGGATAGGCTTTCAATTCATGTATATCATGAATGCTGAAGAATCGAAAAATACTAAGCACACGAAGGGTCGGCTGACCCTTCATTTCAAAGAGAAATGAAAAAATATTTAATCTACGAAGTTTGGGACATTTTGATCCATGGTTGGGATGCTACAAATACAGTGATTGTAGATGACTCGAAAGAAAAAAAATGATGTTTGTAACGAGGAAGGGAACTGTATTATAAGAAAAACGTATACTTGCCAAGATGTCAATAACACATTCTTGTTAGATCGAATATGGCCTTTCTTGTTGCACCTGAATGGAGTGAGTGATGTGAGGCCAATTGTGAATAATACACTTGAATGTTTGTTTGTGCTAGTATGTTCAATTTCACTGTGATTATAATTCTTGTAAAGTGTGGAGTTTGGTTTTCCAAAATGAAAAATCATATTTTGAAAGTGCTCTTTGAGGAATGTTACCCAATTTATAACATATAAACATATAAACAATATTTATCCCGACTTTTGACTTCCGACAAGAAGGATCGGCTGCCCCTTCGTTTAGTAGATAGTTGTGAACACCAATATCCATCAATTCACCTGTATCCAGAATGGTGAACACAAGAAGGATCAACCGACCCTTCTTGCATTATAGAACTGTTATGAAAATAATACTGGGCAAAAGAAGGGTCAGCCGCTCCTTCATTTATGAGGGAATTGTGAAAATATTCAACCTACAAAGGCTAGGTCGTCAATTCATGTATGACTAGAATGGTCAAGAATGGAAAAATAATAAGCACAAGAATGGTTGGTCGACCCTTCGTTTAGTATATAATTGTGAACACCAATATCCAGCAATTCACCTCTATCCAGAATGGTGAACACAAGAAGGATCGGGCAACCCTTCTTGCAGTCTAGAACTAGTATGAAAATAATACTGGGCAAAATAAGGGTCGGCCACCCTGTAGCTAGGGTTTTACCCCTAGCTTGTGCAAATGAGCACCTACTAAGGAGAATGGACTCCTTAGTAGCAGTTCAGTAAATTAAACTAATTAAGCTAAAACAGAAATTAAATTAATTCTAGAACAAGCATGAAACATAAACACCAAATTTTAAAGAATGACTTTTTGTATTGATGTTACCTTCAATGTAAAGGTTTGATGAAGCCCTTTGCAGTGTCCAAGAGGATGCTCCAAGCTTCAATATGCTCCTTCTCCTTCTCCAATGTTGGGAATGGGCCAAAGGTGGCTCTCAAGGTGAAAATAGTTCAAAGGTGAACTAGGGTTTCGAGAGAGATTTTGGCAGAGTAAGGGTGCTTGTGATTGTGGATCTGGAATAAGGAATATCCATCACCTATTTATAGTTTTTTGGTGGTGGAGTGCTGACCCATGGTTTTAGGAAACACAAGGTTTTAGGCAGCTGTATAGGGTTTTTTCCTCCTTTTCCTCATTATTTTATATTTTTATTCCCTTTTTAGGGGATTTTTGCTATTTTTGGAGGAAAAGGGGGTTTTTTAGCCTTTTTTAGGCTATTTTGGTGGTTTTGTGGCCTTTTGGAGGCATTTTAGGCCTTTTGGAGGCTTTTAAACGGGATTTTTTGGGATTTTAAGGAAAAAATGGTAGGAAAATGGACAAATGAGCCATATAATGTGGTAATGAGGTAGTGAACACTTTTTGGGTGTTAACAGATTGCCCCCTGATGTGCGAGGGCAGGAGCTCATCGTATGGCCGATGGACATCATAAGTCATGAATGGTTTTCCTGGGTGTGGAGAGAAGAGAAGAAACAAACTGAAGCCCGGAACAACGATCCCGAACAACTGCAAGAACTGAAAGTACATAACCTCAATAATGGATGAGGAATCATCTGATCATATGGACGAGGCAGGCATACCCATGCTCGTATCAGGATATAATATAACAATAACAATGGGGTCCAAAAAATGGGGACCGGAAATATACATGACCTCAAATACTGACTGAGGAATAATCTCAATATATGGACGAGGCGGGCATACCCATGCTCGTATCAAGATACATAAACATAACTGTGAGGCCCGAAAAAGGGACCTGTAAAATACATGACCACTGTGTACATCATAAGAGTCCAGAGGGGACACCAAAGCTGGGACATACTGCTGGGCGGACCATGTGGTAACTGAAGAACTGGTGCACTGGAATATCGACAGTGCTGCTGAATGTGGTACCAAGGGAACTGATGAGCTGCTGGATCATAGTGACAGGTAGCTCTGACCTCAATGGTACACTGATCTGGAACTGGAACTGAACTGGGTACTCGAGGAAGCATGTAACTGGATGGCTTCCGAATACAGACGCCAACGCAGCCCGGACATCCACAGGAACATATAACTGGGCGTTCCGAAATGACTCACCAATGTGCTAGAGTCGGGGGAAATCCGGGGTCTTCGACTAAAAACTGATGGGATATAATCCTACGCGATCCTCAACGATGCGATCAAGGTGCTGAAGTCGAGCATGTGAGGAACAACCACTCGGAAAGGCAATGATGACTCCTCTCAGAATGATCCGTAGGCACTTACCACAGATGGTGATAAGTCCAAGGCGTAGGGACCTCTGGGCCTATCCTCTGGAATAGAGGAGCTGTCGTCGACAGAGGGAGACATGCCCCTATCAAGGCAATGATGTTTCCTTGACAGGAGCACGAGGTGGAGAACCGAAATGTGGTAGTACTGATGGCAGGACTGATCAAACCGTGGGTGGATAACTGGGCAAGTAGAGTGGGTGGACTCAAACTTCCTTTGTTCAGAGTATGATAATGGGAATGATCTGGCAGCATATGAAACTGACTGAGGGGAAAGGGATCATAGCTGTAATGGCTTGGGGAGGGTGACTGGTCTGAGGGAGACTCAAGCTGGTATAAAATGGCAGGAGACTGCAGAATACTCTGAACAAAGGCGACCTGATTGGGGGTGCTGCCGAGATGATCGATTATAGTGCCAGGAGGCACGGGAGGGGACTTCTTCATGGGTTAAGGAACTAGAAGAAGTTTGTGTAAAATGATACTGTCGTGTGGATTTTACGAGCCCAGGACAGTTCATGCTCGTGGTTGCTTTCAATTTTAAGGAGTCTGAAAGCGATAAGAAGACTCTGAAATAATGGAATGGTACTGTCGTGTGGATTTTACGAGCCCAGGACAGTTCACGCTCGTGGTTGCTTTCAATTTTAGAGAGTCTAAAAGCAAGTAAGAAAACTCCAGGGGGTTGCTTTTTCGTAGATTTAGTCTCCAAGGCCCAAAGAAGCATAAAAGGATGCAATGAAGAACTCTTCTAGCCGGTGTGACTAGAGTATTCCTTTTTCGTAATTAGTCTACCAGGTCCGGAAAAGGGTTAAACTTATACCAGATAGACGCCCTTTCAGGTACTTTAACGAGCATGAAAGGAAGCAAGATTGCTCGGCGATCTTTTCATTCTTTTAGGAGTCAGAAAAGAGCTTAACGGAAACTCCCTAAGTGCCTTTTTCGTAAAGGACTTGTCCGGCCCGAAAAAGGGATAAAATTATACCGAACAAAAGGAATGGCCAGGCAAGGAGGAAGTGTTCAATCAAGGATCAGTAATGATGATCAAGAACGAGGGTAGGGGGGAACACTGGTGGGCCTCCTTGCGGGGTAGATGAAATGGTGGCAAAATAACGAGACATTTGCAGTATGACAGGAGTGAATGGCTCATGTAAAAATGTGGGACAATCCGATGGCGGCCGATGTGGCGCGCAAATCGAGGCAGCAAGGTGTGGGGACACAATGTTGAAATTGTACCCAGTGAGAGCGAGAAATGATCTCAAGCATCATCACGAGCTCGGAAAAATGAATCCGGCGATATAAGGGATGTCAAAAACGGGTAATGGCCGATGTGGCATGCAACCCGAGGCGACGGGGGCATTTTGAAAAATGCCCGGAAAAACTGGAGGTGAGAGCGAGAAATGATCTCAAGCGTCATCACCAGCTCGGAAAAATGAATCCGATGATATAAAACATGTGAAAAACGGAGAACGGCCGATGTGGCACACAAACCGAGGCGACTATTGGTGTCTGAAAAATGGGTAAAAAATGACAGGGTAAAAATAATGCAACAAGTTGACCATTAGGATGGTCTCGTTGTGCTGATTCCGATGGTAGAAACGGTTTGTAAAAAACAAAAACAAAAAAGAAAGTATTGTACAACGCAGACCAATGAGGCCGCGAGTTTCTTTTATGGGTAAAAGCGCTTAAGATACAACCCATTACGGGGGTTGCGCAAAGGACGGCCTTCAGAGTCAGCTAAGATGTATGCCCCCTTGCCGAGGCAGGTCTGTATGACGTAAGGGCCTTGCCACATGGATTCAAACTTCCCTTTACCGGTTTTGTCATGGGCTTGGTCGTAGGCGAGGACAAGGTCCCCTTCATGGAAAGTTCGAGGGTGAACATGTTTATCGTAACCGGCTTTGGAGCGGTTTTTGGCAGCTTCGATGTTCTGGAGAGTGGCCCGACGGTCTTCATCGGCTTGTTCGAGGTGCAGCAGACGCTGCTCGAGGGGGGAGGTGTCAGGGAGAAGCTCAACGGCGATCTGTAAGGCAGGAATCTGACACTCGATGGGGAGAACAGACTCTACACCGTGAACTAAATGAAATGGTGTAAAACCAGTGGCGGTCTTAGTGGAGGTGCGATAAGCCCACAAAGCCGGGAACAACATGTGGTGCCGATTGGACTTATGCTTGTCAACCGTTCGTTGGAGGATGGTTTTAAGGATTTTATTGATGGCCTCTACTTGGCCGTTCCCTTGGGGGTAGTAAGCAGAGGAAAATTGGTGTTCATATTTAAGGAGGGTGGACAACTCACGCCAGACTGCATCTTCAAAGTGTGAACCATGGTCAGAGACTAACTGCTTAGGAACCCCGAATCGGGCAATGACATGGTTGAAAAAGAAGCGGGCAGCAGTGTCGGCGGTACAATTGAAGGTAGGCATGGCTTCCGCCCATTTGGTGAAGTAATCAACAGCGACAACGATATATTTGTGGCCGTTGGCCGACTGGGGTCGACATTCCATGAAGTCTATGGCCCACTTACAAAAGGGACCAATGGTGACGACTGGGTGTAACGGAGCAGGAGGTGTCCGGGCTTTAGGGGCAAAAAGTTGGCAGTTATGGCAATGTTTGACCGCAGTGATGCAGTCAGTGAAAAGTGTGGGCCAGAAATATCCGGCGCGGACCACCTTTTGGGCAGTGGCCATCCCTGAGAAATGGCCTCCGCAGGCACCGCTATGACAGTCATTAAGGACGTGTTCAGCCTCCTCGTGTGTAAGGCAACGACGAAGAATTGTGTCAACCCCTCGCCGGTAAAGGACATCACCTAAGAGGAGATATCGAGAGGCCTGGTGACGGATGCGACGTCGTCCATTACGGGTAACTTTAGGTCTGAACTTCTGCGTGCGCAAGTATAACAAGATATCACCGTACCATGGGTCATCGGACGAGATAGTGAACAGGTGATTGTCGGGTAACTCATCGGAGATTGGTTTGGCTGGGAGAAGGGAAGGGAGATCAGTAATGAGCTGGGCAAGTGCGAGGGCTTTAGTGCTCTTAGGTGTTTTGAAGGTAAGGTCATATTCCTGGAGGATAATGACCCATTTAGCGACACGACCTTGCAGAAGCCGCCGGTTTAGAAGATATACCATGGGGTTAGAGTCGGCGACGACAGTGGTATGACTCATTAAGATATAGTGTCGCAATTTTTGTACGGAAAAGACTACGGCGAGTGCGAGTCTCTCCTCATATGGGTAACGGAGGGGTGGGCCAGACAAGGTCTGGCTGACGTAGTGAATGACGTGCTCCTGGTGAGAAGCGTCTTCTTGAACCAAGACTTCGGACACGGCATGCTCGGAGGCCGAGACGTATAGGATGAAGTCCTGGGAGAAATCCGGAGGGGAGATCAGAGGGGCTTGTGTGAGAGCCTAACCCAGAATCTCTGGTCTGCGAAACCAGAGATTCTGGGTTCGATCCCCAGCGGAGTCGCCAAAACTGTAGCTAGGGTTTTACCCCTAGCTTGTGCAAATGAGAACCTACTAAGGAGAATGGACTCCTTAGTAGCAGTTCAGTAAATTAAACTAATTAAGCTAAAACAGAAATTAAATTAATTCTAGAACAAGCATGAAACATAAACACCAAATTTTAAAGAATGACTTTTTGTATTGATGTTACCTTCAATGTAAAGGTTTGATGAAGCCCTTTGCAGTGTCCAAGAGGATGCTCCAAGCTTCAATATGCTCCTTCTCCTTCTCCAATGTTGGGAATGGGCCAAAGGTGGCTCTCAAGGTGAAAATAGTTCAAAGGTGAACTAGGGTTTCGAGAGAGATTTTGGCAGAGTAAGGGTGCTTGTGATTGTGGATCTGGAATAAGGAATCTCCATCACCTATTTATAGTTTTTTGGTGGTGGAGTGCTGACCCATGGTTTTAGGAAACACATGGTTTTAGGCAGCTGTATAGGGTTTTTTCCTCCTTTTCCTCATTATTTTATATTTTTATTCCCTTTTTAGGGGATTTTTGCTATTTTTGGAGGAAAAGGGGGTTTTTTAGCCTTTTTTAGGCTATTTTGGTGGTTTTGTGGCCTTTTGGAGGCTTTTAAACGGGATTTTTTGGGATTTTAAGGAAAAAATGGTAGGAAAATGGACAAATGAGCCATATAATGTGGTAATGAGGTAGTGAACACTTTTTGGGTGTTAACACACCCCTTCTTTTATGAGGGAATTGTGCAAATATTCAACCTACGAAGGATAGGTTGTCAATTCATGTATATCCTAAATGGTGAAGACTGGAAAAATACTAAGCACAAGAAGGGTCGACTGACCCTTCATTTAAAAGAGAAATAAAAAAATATTTAATCTATGAAGTTTGGGACATTTTGATCCATGGTTGGGATGCTACAAATACAGTAATTGTAGATGACTCGAAAGAAAAACACGATGTTTGTAACAAGGAAGGGAACTGTATTATAACAAAAACTTATACTTGCTAGGATACCAATAACACATTCCTGTTAGATCGATTATGGACTTGCGTGCTGCACCTGAATGGCGTGAGTGATGTGAGGCGGATTGTAAATAATACACTTGAATGTTTGTTTGTGCTAGTATGTTCAATTTCATTATGATTATAATTCTTGTAAAGTGTTGAGTTTGGTTTTCGAAAATGCAAAATCAGAGTTTGAAAGTGCTAAAATCGGGTTTAAAATTTCAAAATTAAGTATTGGAAGTGTCAAAAGAGGCCTTCCAAAAGGGAAAATCAGGTTCTAAAAGTGCCATTATGATATTTAACATATCGGAAAAGAGAAAAAAACAATTTCAAAAATGGCAATATCAAAATAAAAAGTATGCTTTTGGAACCTGGATTTGGCCCTTTTGGAAATGGATTTGGCAGTTTAGGAACCAGTTTGGGCACTTTTGGAACCATATTTGACACTTTCGGAACTGGTTTTGTCACTTTTGGAACCTGGATTTGGCACTTTCGGAACCGGATTTGAGACTTTTGGAATAGGTTTTGGCACTTTCAGAACCAGATTTGGTACTTTTGGAACCGGATTTGGCACTTTTGGAACTAGTTTTGGCACTTTTGGAACCTGGATTTGGCATTTTGGAACCAGATTTTGCTTGATTTTGGGGTTTAGAAAGGATGATTTTGACCCATCTTCAAAGTGACTTGGACTAGAATATGTCCAAGTTTAATGAAATTGGTGTTCTATGTTATCAGTATGATCATCTTCATCAATATGATCATTAACTTGTTATCGATTATTCATAGCTCCATGTTCCTCCAGTACTTTTTTAGAAAGCACATCCTCCGGGTGATATGCCGTAGGAGGTCTTTCCTTTATAATTACATGAATCCATCAAGAGACATTAGTTAATATAATAAGTATTAAAATGATACATACATTTACAAAATCGATCAATATAAAGACATATATAATGAAAAACTTACCAATGGACGATAATGATGCCCACCCTCAATGTGTCCATGTTACCTACAATGTATTTTAGATGTTGTGATCTTTATTCTTTTCCTTTTAAATCCCTTGCATTGACTACATGGACATTAACTTTTCCCATCCCCTTTATTTTCATTCCATTGCACAATCTAGCAAGCAATTCTCAATTTTGTTCGTCTGGATCAAGAATATTGTTACGTGACTTTTTCTGATACCAAGATTGACTAATGATCATCGATATTCAAAAATCAAGCTCCACACTTCACTATTTTTAATCACAATAACAATTGAAATAATTGTGTATTTTTGCACAGAAAATAGTCTATGCGAAGATTATAATTTCCACAAACCATCGCTTGTATAGAAAACATGTCAGAATATTTCTATAATTTATAGTTTCTAAAAATAAATGATCGGTGATACCCGATGACGTTAACATAGTGACCGGTGTAACCTACCTACGTCGTAAATACGAAGACCTTAACAGTTGGATATTCGACTTTCGAAATCGAAAATACGACAATACCGGTAGGATATTCGATGGTCGTCAGAAATTCGATGACTACTCGGGGTGATTTAAAAAAAAATTAAGAAAAATTTGTAATTATAAAGGTGAAATCCGACGACAAAGTCAATTTTTTTGAATTTTCTTGTCGGATTTCTGGTTCAAATTTGGTTGCATCCACTTTAATATTAAAGGAATGATTCTTTTGATGGGATAAATCAACCATTTTCACTTTCCTCTTCGAGGGGGATACCTTCTAATGAACTAAGATAAACATTAAATATTCTTCTCCACATCTCATAAGGAGGAATCCATCCTTATTTATAGAATCACAATACAACTCTAACCTCCTAACTACCTAGTAAGCCTTATTTAATGAGGTACCATTACATTTATTTACTAACATAGTGGGTGTTATTTAATAATAACAATATAGTGGAACTAATCCAATTTAAATTGAATGGCCTCCACTACTATTATAATCCCCCCCTTGCCATGCCATTACACCCCTAGGGAGGGTCATAACACTCCATCCCCCTTAGGAAAGCATTGTCCTCAATGCTTTGTGTGAAGTTCTAAAACCATAATCCAGGGTCCTCGGGGAAAGTGCTGATTGTCATGTTGAAGTAGAAAGTAGGGTCCCATGGATTAGTTTGGACCAACATTTTGATGTTGTCCAACATGCGCCATCTTAAGCCTAGATCCCATGTACGAGTGCTAATGATCATGGTGAAATAATGGAAGGGGACTTATCCTAAAACCTAGGTCCACTGTGCTATTATTGACACCCCATTGATGAAATTGAAGCTCCATGAACTACTGAGTGTGGTACCCCTACATGTCATATGGATCCAAATAAGTATAACCATCTAAATAAAGCAAAACCTCTAGAGAGTAGAGAAATGATGGAACTAAGAGGAAGTATTCGACTATTGAATATGATGACTATAGTTTCCCTTTCGCCACCAATTGCTTGTCATATGAAAGAGAAGTTTCATAAAAAATAATATGGAAGTAGTTGTCATCCCAAAAATTACACTGTTAGGAACTCGTGTCAGCCCTTCTCTTTACTTTGTTAGTATATTGTGGTTGGACGCATATGCTTTGTAAGTCGTCCCGTAGTATTTGTTGATCCATAGTTTGTATTAGCCCATGGTATTGACCCATAGTATTGGACGCATATCATTTTTAAGTCGTCCCGTAGTATTATATGTTCCATGGTATTGACCCATAGTATTGGGCATAGACTTAGTATATAAGTTTGTGTTGAGGCCAATGAAGGAATGATGAAGTTATTTGTATTGAGCTTGCTCAAAGGAGGTTTCCCCCTCGAAGTGGCTCGCGATCAATAAAATATTTTTTGATATAATATATCGTGCATTTTATCCACTAATTGTTGCAGGTTCCTCACATTTGGTATCAGAGAACTTTCTTGGGCTCGTTGGGTGGAATTTCTGCCAAAATGTTTTTTTCTCATCTGTTGTAGGTTCGGATCTGGGAATAATCCCTATGCTCTTAACTATGGGAAGTACTTGGGAATAATCCCTAAAACTCATTGTGAGGAGTACCAAAGGAACCCCGAAGTAGTTGGCCCATTGAGAGGACCTGCCAACGAAAATGGTAGCGACCCCTATTTGATTGACTAGTTCCCACCCGTGAGGTAAACCAAGAGATGTCGTTTGTGGCCAAGCAGTTATTACTTTTACCTGAGCCGTGGAGTGAGGGGCACTTCCCCAATGAACAAGCCATCAGACAACATTGGTGGCCGAGTGAATCCCCTGAACCGTTAGGAAGCCGAGCATACCTGGGGTCCATATCTATTTTCAGCTGCTAAATCGCAAATTACATCTATCCAGACCTATTTCCAATCACTTTTGCACCGTTGCAGATCCATTTGTTTTTTATCACTTCCGCGTCGTTGCAAATCCATCTATTTCTGATCACTTCCACGTCGTTGCAGATCCATCTGTTGCCGATCACTTCCACGTCATTGTAGATCCAGTCCTTTTTTTCTCCATATCTCATTTGTTTTAACTCCGTTTCCATTGAAACTTCACTGACAACTCTACAAATCCCATTCTGCGTATTTCATTACTGAGGAACCTATCCCAAATTCCACTTCCCAAAGCCAAAAATCCTAGATTTGTCTATTTTTAGGGTTTGCCATAACTTCTTTGATTTTCACCCAATCGCCTTCAAATTTTTCCACCATGTTCATTCCCTATTTCTGCTTCTTTGTCCCTCTCTGACAATTTTTCCCATTTTTTCACCCTACTTCTAAAATCCTCATTTTCTGCTTCCATGTCCATTCGTAAGTGTCCAAAACCTAGTCAAACTCCAATTTCCCATGAGATTTTTTCCCAAATCCAAATTTCCCTTTACTAAATAAGGTTCTTTTTGTGTTTTTCTACCCATTCACAAAAAAAAAAAACTCCTAGTTATGTTTGTCACCCACGCAGGAGCACAAATCATGGAGAAAGAACTTGCAGCCCTCAAAACCAAACTCCAAGATTTGGATGAAAATTTTCTCAACCTCCATCTTTAGCATTCAGCCATGAACACTAGGTTCTCTTCTTCCATCAATTTTCGTGGGCCGAAGCTTGATTTTCCTCGCTTCAATGGTAATGATCCGACTGGATGGATATACCGAGCATAACAATATTTCAGTCTACATAATACTTTTGATGTCCAAAAAGTTCCACTTTCATCCTTTCATTTGGAACAGGAAGCCCTTCAATGGTACCGTTGGTACATCAAGGCTCATGGCGATCCAAAATGGACATATTTTTGCCAACTCCTTTTGCAACGATTTGGTCCCAGTGCTTTTGATGAATTCACGGGAGCACTCACTAAACTTCGCCAAATTGGCACTGTGAGAGAGTATTAGACAGAATTTGAGAAACTAGCCAATCACAAAGAAGGATTGTCTGATGAATTCTACAGGAGTTGTTTTATCAGTGGTCTTAAGGATGAAATCCGCTCAGAGTTTAAAATGTTTTGTCCCTGCACAATGATGGAATTCCTAGGGTTGGCTAAGTTGGTGGAGGACAATATCACAGCCCAACAACTCTCCAAATCCACTTTTGTTCCATTCAGAAATATGGTTTCCCAACAACCTCCCATCATGCCAGCTCCTCACACAAATCCTATCAAGCATTTGTCTGAAGCAGAGATGCGGGCACGTAGAGAAAAAGGGATTTGTTATAATTGTGATTTAGAAATTCACTCGGGGACATAGATGTATTGAGGAACGAATCTGTCTCTTAGATGTGGATTCTCCGCCTGCCTCTGCACTTGGTGCAGAAGCTCCAAATACACTAGATGATCAGGTCGACATTCAACAGCCACCTATTGACCCCCCATCTCCGGATGACCACCCAAAGATATCTCTCCATGCTTTAGCCGAATTCACCACCCCACAAACAATGCGGGTCAGGGGTTACTTAAAAAATATCCCTCTTACAATACTCATTGATTCTGGTAGCACTCATAACTTCATTGACCCTCGGATCGCCAAACAGGCTGATTGTTTTGTCCATCCCTGCTCCAAATTTGAAGTCATGATTGCCAATGGGGGCACCTTACCTTGCAAGGGGAAGTGTCGCAATGTACGTATCTCTATGGAAGATTATACCCTACGCTCTTACATGTTTGCCTTGTCCTTAGGAGGATGTGATGTGGTTTTGGGAGCTCAATGGTTACGGGCACTTGGCCCCATCTTATGGGATTTTGATGAACTTTGGATGCAGTTTTCAGTCAATGGGAAACAACACACATTTATGGTCTTACAACTAGGGTCTCTTTGCATAATTAGTTCACATCGCCTGGAAAATATCCTTAAGAAGAATTCACATGGTGTCATCGCTAAGCTCCATTCCATTCAGATGCACCCATCAATGGTCTCCACTAATCCCTTGGATAGATATGCAGGTATCTTTACTGAACCAGTGGACTTGCCACCTTCAAGAGACCTTTCTAGTAAGAATTTAGCCGCATCTACATCTGAGAAATAAATGATGGGTATTTTGCACACAGTACAGAAGTGAAAGCCATACCTATTAGGGAATTATTTCTACATCAAGACTAATCACCAGAGTATGAAAAAATCCCTGGAAAAATGGGTCTCCTCCCCAGCACACCTGAAATGGGTTATCCAACTCATGGGTTATGCCTATGCGATCACTTACAAGAAGGGTAAGGACAATCTGGTGGTGGATGCTCCTTCTCGCACATTTGATGCCCCAATTTCTCTTTCATATATTTATCGGCTTGTTCCAAATTTGTTGCAATCTTTTCAACATGGCTATGTCTTCTATGAACTCCATGCTTATCCATTGGCAGGGAAATCTGGGTTCCTCCAAACGTATGACCGGGAACAATGTAACTTCTTTTGGAAGGGACTGAAAATGACAATTCAATAGATGGTGGTTGATTGTGATACTTTCCAGGTCAACAAGGGTGAAACGACACTCCTTCTGGGAGTGCTCGAACCCTTGCCCATCCCTACATAGATTTGGATAGCTATTTCTATGGATTTCCTTGAAGCGCTCCGGTGGTACAATACCCCATCTAAAATGACACCATATAAAGCAATCTATGGACAAGCACCACCAGTTCTTCTTCCATACACCCTCAGCAGTTCCTTAGTCCAGGTAATTGACTCGGTTCTTCGAAACCGCGATCAGATTCTTCTCATTTTGCAAGACACTCTTCACATGGCAAGAATTCGAATGAAACAACAAGCCGATCAACACCGTTCTGAGTGCATTTTTCACGCAGGTGATATGGTTCTTCTTCGTCTACAACCTTCTAAGCAATCCTACCTGAAACTCAAAATGCGTCAACTTCTCTCTCAATCTATCACAAAGGTATTAATTCAGTGGCACAGAATGCAACCTGAGGATGCTACAGGGGAACCACTCCTTCAGATTCCACATCAATTTCCACATCTAAAGCTTTGAGGACAAAGATTTTTTCTAAGGGAGAGGGGATGTTAGGAACCCGTGTCAAACCTTCTCTTTACTTTGTTAGTCTATTGTTGTTGGACGCATATGCTTTGTAAGTCGTCCCGTAGTATTTTTTGATCCATAGTTTGTATTAGCCCATTTTATTGACCCATTGTATTGGACGCATATGCTTTTTAAGTTGTCCCGTAGTATTATATGTTCCATGGTATTGACCCATAGTATTGGGCATAGACTTAGTATATAATTGTGTGTTGAGGCCAATGAAAGAATGGTGAAGTTATTTGTACTGAGATTGCTCAAAGGAGGTTTCCCCCTCGAAGTGGCCCGCGATCAATAAAATATTATGTGATCTAATATATTGTGCATTTTATCCATTAATTGTTGTAGGTTCCTCACATACACATATCCATATACCAACCATCACAAGAATACTCTAAGGCATACCATTCATCTCGGTCTTGGTGACATGCTTCAATGATAAGAGAAGATGTGGCCTGAGTAATACAAAACTCCACTATTGTAGCCTAATCCTCCTTTAATGTATGCTCCGGAGATGAAATTTCTTTTTTGGTATCCTACCATGACTTGTTAAATGTTATTTTTCCATGTTCCATTGCTTAAATTGTTTCCATGCATGGACCACTTCGGCCCTCCACTTTACCATGCTTCAATGGAGGGTGAAATTTTTTTCCAGGGAGATTGGTGAAATTTGTTTCCAGGGAGATTGCAGAGGGGAGAGTAGTTGGAACTAGGGCATATAATATATCATATGAAATCCCTAAATATTATCTTTCTAAGGGTGCTTGTCTTGCTGCAATTTGATCACTCTGTTAAAAGTTATTACCTTTGTAAGATTCACGACTGTCACTTGAAACTTTGAAAAATTTGTAAATTTCAAATGCTCATATCTCTCTCACTTGGACTCATATTTGAGCAAATTTTTTTAATCATGTATTTTTCCGAGAGGAAACCAAATCTACAATTATATTTTCAAGATTATTCTAGAAAAGAATTAAAAATTCATTTAAGTGTCACAAGCCTCTTTTTCTCTTTGAAAAAAATCTATAGAAAGAAAAATAGTTATTCCAATGTCGTGGCCCAAGAAAGTGGATTTGATACCAATTGATATAAAAACAATATTAAATTTAGATCATACAAAAGATGTATCCACCATATGAAACAACACAATAGATATTCAATCAACTCCAACTTTATTATTATTGAAATGATTCTTTTGATGGGATGAATCAACCCTGTTCGCTTTCCTCTTTGAGGGGACTAGCTCCTAATGAGCTAATATTAGCATACAATATTCTTCTCCACATATCATAAGGACAAATCCATCTTTATTTACAAAATTACAGTAGAAATCTGACCTCCTAACCTTTTAACTAACTAGTGTACATTCTTTAATAAGGTACCATTACATTTATTTAGTAACATACTAGGCCTTATTTAATAATAAAAATATAGTGGATCTAGTCCCATTTACATTGAATGACCTCCAATTACCCTCCCTAGGGGTGTAATGGGGGGCCTAAAGGGCCCATTAGAGTATTAGTTGAGGCCATTCAATGTAAATTGGACTAGGTCCACAATATTGTTATTATAAAATAAGGACCCTTCCTAGGGGTGTGATGAGGAGGCTAGGAGGGCTCATCCACTACAGGGAACATTTTAAGGATCCATACTTTTCTCAAAGTGTAGAAACCTTGGCAAATCTTACGAATTCTTAAATTTGAAACCATAACATATATGGTGGTCTTTTTAAAAAAATATTCAATTTTTTAAGGACTTTATATAGTCTTTGGATAATTTTGGTGATTTTTAAATTAAAAACAATTATCCCATGGAATTTGGGTGAGTCACATTTGAAAACAAGAAAAATTGGAAAATCGTTTTTTGGAAAAAAAAAGTCGAAATATAGTCCATGGGCTACATTTCGCCCCTAAAATTTCCTTGTTCCACTATATTGTTAATATTAAATAAGGCCTACTAGGTTAGTAAACAAATGTAATGGCAATTCAATAACAAAGGTCTAATAGGTGGTTAGGAGGTTAGAGTGTATTGTGATTCTATAAATAAGGATGAAGTCCTTCTTATGAGGTGTGGAGAAGAATATTGCATGTTCAGATTAGCTCATTAGGAGGCATCCCCCTTGAAGAGGTAAGTGAAAATGTTTGATTCATCCCATCAAAAGCATTGGGAGCCCAAAAGGGAAAATGGACAATCACAATGAAAGACACAGATAATTAGGGGTAAACATACACTTCATTTCATTAAGATATGCACATATAAATATAATTCAAGGTGGAACTTGGTTTCATCTTCCAAGTTGTCCCTTGGACTCCTCATGATTGTTGGAACTCATTAACACTAATGGATTAATATTCCAACATTCCCCCCCTTTATACGAAGCGATGTATATGAGTCCAAGAAGAGAGCTGAAATATGGAGAAAGACAACTACAAAAGACTAAAGAAGCCCTCTGAATCAAAGGTTTGCAGAAGCTGAAGTCTTCTACTAAGTGGTTGGTTTTAGGCTAAAGTATTCTAAGTGGGTGTAACTTTCCGATAACTCTAATTCTAGTTCAACGGTTCTCTTGAACTTGGTTCTGACTTAGGTTCTTGCTCAACAGTTCCTGGAACATTCCGAATTCTAATTAAATCTAAATTATTCTACTGAATGGTACTTCAATGATGACCACGAACTCTAGAACTTGGCTTGAAGGCTCAGAGGTTCTTGTAAATTTCCAAAAAACTAGTAGAATCTAGTGCATTCTACCAAATGAGTGGTTTTAAACTGACCACAAACCAACTAGACCTTAGTCAAACATGGCTCTAACTTAGGAAAATCTGACTTTCGCTAGGTGTCTTTGGATCGAAACTCTTGAAACTAGTACAAAGTTCTGGCTATGGATATGGCACTGGTTGAGGCTCGCTTGTTCTTGCTCACTTGTTTCTGATTGTCATTCATTCCCCATTGTCAAGAATAAGGTGAGGAGAAAAGAATGTCTCAACTGCAATATGTTTCAATACTCATGAATGAACTCTTCTATATGACTTATAAATCTTCTTGGTTGTTGAAAACCATTTCCAAGAACTGATCCACCGATAGTGAATTTTCTCTCTTGCAAGTTTCTTCAGAATGAAGAATATGTCTAAAGAATGGGTGTGCTTTCCAGAATGCTTGCAAGGGTGAAGATCAAAACAATGATTTTTCATATGGCCAACTTGATCACAATGTTGGCATGTCACACTTTGAATGTGTAGATGAAGATGAAATTTCTTTTAAGAACCCAACACTCTGAAACCTGATTGACTTAGAGTAGTCAAGAATGTGAACGGTCACTTCCTTGTCATATCCAAGGCCGATTCTATGCTTGTTGTAGGTGATCTATTCCCATGGTATAATTATGGGTTTTGAAAAGAACAAGCGGAACTTATGTATGCATAACTTCATCTTCATTTTCTTTTTCTTCTCATATGGGGCCATTGATTTACTTATGTTCTTCTAAGGTGGCATCATGTGCTTCAAAAGTGACATCATGTATAAGCTACTGAAAGAAATCACATAAAAGAGGATTGTTCTAAACATGAACAAGTTCAAAATGTTGCCTCCTTTGTTGTATCTCATCATGTTGGAACTGCGATTCTAGCTGAAGAAACTCAAGAGTGTCTTGCGATTCTTTTACACAATCTCGAATGTTAGCGAGTGTGGTCTTGTCGATCATGACAATTGTGTCAACATAAGAGAGAAGTAGAGTGTTCAGTTACTCTACCACACCATTGATCTTATCTATTAAAAACCAAAGACTCACCTGGAAGGGCTTCTTACATCTCCACACTTTTACAAACACTAGACAACTAAGAATCTAACTCAGACAATGAAGGGGTGTAAGATACAACCAAGAGTGCACCCGAATACAGTGCAATTGAATTCACTTTCAATTGAACACTTACACAAGAAGTTTTGCAAAAATACAAAGAGACTTACAAAATTATAATTTGAAGTTACACAGAATGGTGCATCAATAAATGGTTTACCTCATATTTTTCGAGTGTTGATTATCCATTGTGGTGTTAAGGCCACTGAAACAAGCGGCCTGTGGAAATCTCTGCAATACAATGCAGTACTAGAACAAGCTACCCTATGTACACTCCTTTGGCCTGTTCTCCGAATTTCCAAAAGAGGCAAAACCTTTTATTGAGTGTGAATAGATCCGCTGCCAAAGCATGAAGATGTAAAATATCCACATGCATGAAGATACAAAATATCCACATGCAGTCACCACCGTCGCCACAATCTCTAAGAAGGGCTAATATCACTTAAAATTCAGAAACCTCAACGGGAGGAACAACGAACATGAGTCACTGGTGAAGCACCTCACCATTGTTTTACACACCAAATAGGCTTTCTACAAAATATGCATGTATACTCCATTTACTTAATGACTAGTCTTACGCACAATTACCAACATCTAAACAACAAAGTGAACTTAACTCGCATAATTCTGAATGGCATACAACGTTATAAATGTGGACTAACTAGAAATTAGATGTCATAGGATGCCTTTGTTAATAAGATAACCACCTTCATTCACATGGAGTTACTGAACTTCGAAATATTAGAAGTGCAAATACCGTCCATTATGATTATAGTTCCATGGCATGTATTTTGGAAATAGTGAAGGATGTTAATGCATCTATTGCTCGAGCCGATTACCATACATATTGTATTGTGATTGAAGATATTGATGTTGCAAAGGTTTTCCTGCATCAGCTAGACAGTACTGCAGTGTTTCATAATGCAAGTACACGATTCTGCGATGGCGCCCGTTTTGGTCTTGGTGCTGAGGTTGGAATAAATACCAGTAGAATCCATGCTCAGGGACCTGTCGGAGTAGAAGGAATTTTAACCACATGATGGCTACTGAGAGGCCATGAATATATTGTGGATGCAGATCATGGGCTAACACGTGGAGGAGATGGTAACACGTGGAGATAGGTATTGTACGCAGAGAAAGAATGGAGAGTTCGCAGGTCATACAAATGACTCAGTAATGAAATAATAACTCCAACTTAGCAGCAATAGAATACAAATACCAGCAGTTCACTATGTGATTTACGTTAGGATGGGTGCTAATCCAACACAACATAGGTAAAATTGCACTAGTCACACTCCAACGCAGCTCTCCACCTAGTTTTTCAAGTCTCTAAAGGCACGTAACAATCTAGATGAAGACAAGAGCTTCACGCTCTTCAACCACTCCACAAAGGAGAGGTAACATAGCAACACATGCTCAGATGAATTCTAAGCACAAGCGAGGGATTAGACTCAACTTTGATACCTTTATTTGGAGCCCCAAAAGGGAAGATAGACGATAAGAATGAAAGAAACAGATAATTAGGCATGAACACACAATTCATTTCATTAATATATGCAAATATAAAAACAAATCCATTTTTATGGAAAAGAAAGAAACTTGAATAATGCACTTAAAGTGTTCAACACCAAACCATGTTCTTGGTTTCCATGTTTCATAACCACTTCAAATGGAGATTGTGTTTTGAAAACCATAAGCAAAATGGTCCCATATCTCCTAACCACTTCAAATGGAGATTGTGTTTTGAAAACCATACGCAAAATGGTCCCATATCTCCTAACCACTTCAAATGGATATTGTGTTTTGAAATCCATAAGAACTAAAATAAAAATTGTGTTTTGAAAACCATAAACAAAGAAGTCCTATGTTTCCTAACCACTTCAAATAGAATATGTGTTTTGAAAATCATACCATAAACAACAAAATGATCCCATGTCTCCTAACTACTTTAAATAAAGATTACCACAAACAAAGACTAAAATAAATCAAGAGACCTTGACACTAAACCTACATAATTCTCCTTTTAATTTAAAAGCTTCACTCTAAACTTACACTATTCTCCTTTCAAAAAAATTGTAATTTGAAATGGAATCTACAAATCTTAACAATTCTCTCATATGATTTCATTAATATCGAGATTGTCTCAACGTTTGGAGAAACACCCACCTCACCTAGCATAGCAAATGCTCGTTATATGTGCACATCGTTTTTCATTTGGAAAATAACCATCACCACTTACAACAAAGAAAACTTGAAATATTTATTTTAAAATAAATTATTTTGAAACTTTCATTTTCAAAACATATTAATATTTCATATTTCAATTATCAACCATTAAAAATACAGTAGACAAACAAGGCACAAGGCACTAGCAAAAAGCTATATACAAACTACCTACCTACCATCACCCATTCTTAAGATCCAACACCCTTCTCTCTCTACTCACTAGATTAAAGTATTCACTTCATGTGGTCATACTATATATCCCATTTCTAAGATCCAACACCCTTCTCTCTGTACTCACTAGATTGAGATCCGCCATCCTGCTATCATTTATCCTCATATTCCTTTTGAACATTGTGAATAGATACAAGTATGGACAGGCGAAGAAGATTGCACCGAACGGGCCGTAGAAAACGAAAAATAACAGCGTGAATATCATAACAGTTGCACCTACTTTGGTGTCGTAAGCCATGGGCGAGCTGTAGAAGCTCTCAGATCTCTCGGCTCTGGCCGGTCGACTATCCATGGATATGGCCCTTCTGTACACTTTAACTGTAGACTGATGATGCTTGTGCTCAGGATCGATGTTTTTGGATTTCACAGCGGTAGGAGAAGCCGTATCCCAGAAGTCGGTTGGGTCACGATGAGTCCTGAGAGGGCTGGTGGGCTCCCAGAAGTCGGTTGGGTCACGATGAGTCCTGAGAGGGCTGGTGGGCGCACTCACAGTAAGACACGAAGGGCGTGGGCTTCTTCTACTGCCGCCTTCCTGCTCTGCAATCAGTTCTTGACTAGCGTTAGGGTTTCTGAAAAGCGCAGCCAAGTATGAAACCCCGCACACAACAAATTTCAGCCACACCGCTCTCAAACCCAAAATCCCGAAGGCCGTGTTCTTGAGAAACTGAGACCACGCCATGACCAGGCTATGCCTCTTCTCATCCAAGACGGAAATCGAAATCCTCTCAGATTCGCCATCCTTTCCCCTCAATTCCCCTCCCTTTTCGCTATTATTATTCGCAGCAGGTACCAGGATCGAGACCCCGGCAGCATCCCCGCTACTATTTTTCCTCTGAATTTCCTGATCTCTGTCTCCAAGTACAAGAGGAATCCATCCCTTCTCCGAAGCCACGAACCTCACCATGGCCTCTGGCGCACCAGTTTTCTGAGCAATATATTTTCTTTTGGCAGAGAGCTCGGCATGGACGCTCTCGAACTTTTCAATCCCAGAGGTGGAAAAAAGATTCGATCTCTTCCCGTGTTTCTGCGGGTATCTCGGCCTCCGCGAGACCACGGTTTCTTCTGCATCACCTTCCTGTGAAATCCTTCGACAACGCATTAATCTCGTGTTATCTTTGTGATATACGCACTGAATATACACCAAGAAATAGATAATAATTGTGCTGTGCCGCACAGCGAATGAACATGAAAACCCAACACAAAAAGCACTGGTGATATACGCACTGAATATACACCTAGAAATAGATAATAATTGTACCGCAGAGGGAATGAACATGAAAACCCAACATAAAAAGCAGTGGTGAGATCACCTGTTCCCAGTGCCAGCCGATCTCCGAGAGCCTCTGCGGTCTGCCATAGTTTTCTGTTGCACCGACTTTTCTGTAATGAATACGAACCCTTCTTTAATAAGATGAAAAATCAAAGAGAAATTTTGAAAGAAATCATCGGGAAATTTTCGAGATTGTACCAGAATCACCACTTATTCAACGCCTGTCATTACTTATAATGTATACCTTCTAGAGAGACTGGAAATTTGAAATTTGGTATCACATCATTTGTTGATTAACGCAAACCACACTAATAAGCTTGACTCTACGGCTGATGATAAGACACCTTTTATTTCTATTTATCTATTAGAACTTTTTGAGCTTAATCTTTAAAAATCAGTTTGAAATAAATATTATATTTCAATTGGGAGAGTATTATATTTCAATATAGGATACTTAATAGTTATGATTTAGTTAAATTATTGGAGGATTGACTAAATTGTATCTCTTCAAAATATTATTTATTTGTTCAAAGAGATAATGTTATGTAAGGAAGATTTTATAAAGTGATCATTAACCTTAATTTTGAGGATCAAAATTATCTTTCTCTTTTAACCAGGTCAAAGAAAAAATTAATTACTCCTAAAAAGCTATGGGCCGAAATGATTTGCCACCTTACAAGTGTATGAACCTTGAAGAGGAAAATCAAATCACTTTCTCTGAGAGTGCCCTACCTACACCCACATTATTCACTTATCATCATCATTAATTTAACATTCTATACAAATAATAAATAAAACCTTAAATACTTAATTTTATATATTTTATAAATATATAGAAAAATAAAATAAAATATACAACATTTTAAAGATCAAATTTGACAAGAATGATTATGTTTCGATTTGTATTAATAGTTTAAACCTTTACCTAATTTTATATTTATACATATTGCCAAAAAACTATTGAAAAAGTGTGTACTTTTTACACTTATTTTTATTTTAATATATTTTTGTTCTTACTCAAAATTAACTATTTCAAAGCTCTATGTTCCTTTTAATTTATCTCGCGAGATACAAAAATTAATCTCTTAAAAATGAATGGAGGAACCATAAAATTACAGAGATTAGAGAGCTGGAAGATGTAGTGTTGATAGACATCATTTCAACCTTAAGCCCAACATATCACAATCGACAATACATCAAACTGTACTATCCACTAATTATTCTCACATGTATATTCAACCCATAGGATTATGTTTTTATAGCTCCAAGAAGTAACCAACTCCCTTGAATTGAGGAAGAATGTGTCCACATACTTGGCTTATAGCAAACAATAAACTCCTTGTTCTTCGTGACACAACTAACATTCTGTTCCAATATTCCAACTAGTTAACTCCTCTTTCCATTAGTCAGTCCAATTAGTCGAGATCCTAGTCACCTCGTAAGTCGACCACTCACTCAAATATTCCACTCGACTATTAACTATCGATTGTTTGTCTCCGGAGGATCCAAAGATGTGATGAGTTGGCATGGCATGCTATTCCAACACCTTTCAATCATCACAATGCTTTGGAGATTTAAACTAACTAAAAACTGTTATTAGGGTAGCACTATATAATTGTTTTGTGATCCCACTAGATTAATACCACCACCTCTAATAGTTCTCTACGCTCCTATATCCCCCAACTATGGAGATTTAAAAAGGATATTTCTTTTGAGTTGGACCCTTCTTTCCAGTTGGGGATGGATGACCAATTAAGAGTTTTTGTCTTCAGTGTTCGACATGGTGTTTAGCTTGAAAAGCCTGATTATAGCAGGCATGTTTAAAAAACGATCTCAAAGGTACAAAGTTGCTTGTCCACATCGGGAAAGGGTTTTGAAGTGAAATTACTTTTGTACACATCCCCATAATTGCACTTCTTGAAGCCTAAGCATAGCCTGAAGTTTGATAAACTTAGCTTATGCGAAGGCTTCGTAAAGATATCAGCAATCTGATGATCAGTCCTCCAATATACAAGCTTGACAACAAAATATTGTATTAGTTGTCTCGAGTACTGATCATGGAGCTCCACATGTGCATCGCAAAGTGGTATTAGTTGACAGTGGAAACACCGCAATTTATTCATTAACATGTGGCTAAAGAACTCCACTTTTATCTGCACCTAGTGCCCAACTTTCAAATTAAGATAGGAAATGGAAGGATGATGAAATGTGCGTGGCATTGTGAAAATGTAAGGCTCCAATTGGGTGATTATCATCTCAAAACTTGTATGTTGGCCATAGATATGGGTGGTTGTGATATAGTTTTAGGAGTATAATGGATATACACATTGGGTCCAATTACCATGGATTTCAAGGAACTATACTTTATATGTACTTGTGTAATACCCCTAGTGAAGACCCCTGAATTAATCTTAAGTACAATGTGAATACTATTATCTAATTCCTGAAAGGCGATACAATTGTACATTCTGAAATTATAATAATAAAAATTATAACTAGTTGTGGCTAAGGAAAAACGCGGAAGAGATTCGGGGCTTGTGTATTTACCAGATTCAACAAGGGGGTTAAAATTCCTTAGGTGGGGAAACCTTTGCTATAACCCTTTTATAATCCCAAGTCCCTAAAAATACCCAAATTTTTGGCTAAGTCATGATTCCATATAAAGGAATTAAGACTTAGGTTTAAATCTTAATTATGAATATTTGGGATTAAGGGAAGGGTTTAAGTGTTTTAATTAAAAGAGAGAAATGTGGGTCTCTTGGAGAGCCCACATGGTTTAAACTTGTCATGCATTTAACTTATGCATGCAAAAAGTAAAGTAACTGAATTGCATGGGGGAATTGGATGGAAGGGGGGATTTTAGAGCAAAGAAGGTCTGAAATTACATGTGCTTGGGGGAAGAAGTCTAATAAGGAAAGAGAATTTTTGCAGCAAACTTGCAGAGATGCAAGTGCACAAGCACGTGAAGAAATTGAGTCTCCAGCAGAGGAAACTCTCAACATTGAGCCTACCTTATTTATTCCTGAACCTTTGATTGCTTAAGGTTGTTTTTTACTGATGTTTTGTGGTCAAGGAAGTGGTGAATTGTACATAAAACGTTCTAGTGGATTTCTTGTGCACTAGTTAAGTAGTGATGGTTTTCACTATGGTTTGATTGGAATGAAACCGGGATGGTAAGTGTATGTTTTGGCATGGAATTGGCTTAATCCTATACATCCTGGATGCCTAAAAGTATTTGTGAACCTCTGTAACTATGAGGAATTCCCCATGATAATCCTGTGATGGAGTGATAATAGGTGGAAGGGAAGATCTTATAATTAATTCACAAGTCCCAACTCGAGGGTGGTGTTATGTTGAGAGATTAATGAGAGGAATTACCTAAGGTTGGGTGGAGCGTGGAAGCCACACAACCAGATGCCCATTTCAAGCGATTTCTCAGATAAGATTTCTATTGGAAATTCCATTATTATTTAAAATTCAATTGTTTCCTTGTTAAAATTGTTATGGCATTTTTATTTGAATATGCTTACAAAGTATTTACTTAAAATTATAATGTTAGTGGTGAAAATTCTTAGTCTGGAAATATATTTATGGGTTTTTATTTTGCATTAGGAATTAAATTGTGCATTCCTGAAATTGAAATCTTTGTGGTTAATTATAAATTCAGGGGAAAGGCATTCTTGTTGTTAGGATATTCTTATACTCCATCCTAGTCCTAGCAGCATTTTCATTATTTGCATTTTCAGTCATGCATGCACTTTTAGGGTTTGCATGCATTTGCATGCATCCCATTCATCAGTCCCAGCACCTAGCCCTCAGTTAGCTAGCCCCCGAAGCTTCCTTCCACTCAGTTTCATCCCTCCTAGAGCTTGGTGCGCCATCCCTTCACCTACTGCATGAGAAAGGCACCCTTCCTTACCTACCATTCAATTATCTTTAGTTCTCTACTTGATTTAAGGCTAGACTGACTCTCAACTGACTGTATCACTCCGATGGACCTCCAGTGAGACTTGGCTGCCTATTTTGACTTCAGTTAGCTCCTCATGCGCCCTCCACTGAGCCTCCTTCATTCAGTTAGTGTCTCCATGTGCCAGTTACACTCAGTTACACCTACCACACTCAGTTAGACTCAGTTTGACTGACAATTAATAGTTACTTGTGCATTGATGACTCCACCGATGATGAGATAGACTACTAGTTATGCTACGATGACACTCCAGTGATCTTTTGATCACTCCATGAAGGCTAATTCAAATTACCACCTTGGCATTCGAATCCTCATGCATTGTACTACTTATTTTTCCATATTGTGATTAATTAATTAGTGTGTGTGAAGTATTTTTGCTTCTATCCAAATTCTATTGTATTATTATTCTGTTGCTCATTATACTGCATTGACCACTCTTCTTCTATTTTCTTGCTTAATCAATTACTTTCATGTGAGGTATACATTATCTCTTAGATCTGCTGTGAGGATTTTTACATGGTATCAGAGCATGTTGAGAGTATTGTTTATCTCCATTCCTGGGAGTTTTTTGCAGGTTATTACCAAGATTTCAAGTGCAGCAGTTTCTGCATTATTGCAGCAGTAGTAGTTGTAGATATTCTCTATTGTTTTTGCAGGTCTTCTACAGCTTCAGTGTATTCAAAAGAAATCCCTCCTCTTTCTCCATTCAACTATGATCTTCTTTCTCTATTCAACTATGATGAATGGAAACCGAATATGATAGCACATTTGAAGAGAAATGGTCTCTTTGATTATTGTTTTGAAAGAGAGTTCAAATCCTCTAAAGAAGAGTATGACTGGTTAATTGAAGGTGACAGAGCTTGTGCAGACATGATGTTTGCTATGCCTCTATACATGACACACCAATTCATTGATACTGAAACTCCAAAAGAGCTATGGGCTCACCTGGATGAAATTCTTGGCACACAGAATGAAGGAATTGGTCCAAACCCTTTCGAGAGCAAGCAAAGTGATGCATTTTCCCTCCTTGATGATCTCATTTATCATGAGCCAGTATCAAACACATATCATATTGAAGTTGTCCACAAAGAAGAAGAACTTGTAGATTCTACACTCATGCTCCAAATTTCTTCTCTTTCTGTTCCAGCTCACACTCTAGATATTGCAGAAGGTCCTAAATCCTCTCTTGCACCAGAGTCTATTGGTTTGCATCATGATCTATTGAATGTTTCGGAGGTCAAATCAGCTATTGGAGGTAATGCATTCGCTCTGCTCAAGCAATCACCTCTTATTTACTACTATATGATCATTATTCCATGCTTTCAGAAGGTTATTGAAGAATATGGCCATTGCCATTTGCTTGGGAAAATTTCTCGTGCACTTACTGGTTTAGATCTCACCTCAAATGGTTCAAACGAGATCTTAAGAAACTATGATTCAAGTCTTGGATCTGATTTGGATTCCAAGCAATCTTTATTATTTGATGGTTCTTTTTGGCATAATATCACCCATGATGGTTCGAAGGAGAAGACAAAAGACTATCTGCACATTCATAGATTTGATCCTACCTCAACTTATTCAAATCACGGGTTCAAGGATCATCCTCATACTTTTGGATTTGTTCTCATCACATTCGATCTGAAGAGTAAGTACACGCACATGCTTTCTGAGCATGATCCACTTCTTCCCAAGAAGAAGATACCTCCAGACATATGACCAAGCATCACACCTGCTTGAGTTTGGAGCATTTATTTTTGTGTGTGCCTTACAATCTATTTTGAGGGGGGGTATTTTTCCCATGAGGTTTTCCCCATTTCCTCGGTTTATTGACTGTTATTATTCATTGTATTGGGTGACCTTTGGTCTTAGTTACTAGGGCCTAGGATGGATTAAGGGGGGGTGTTAGGATATTCCTATACTCCATCCTAGTCCTAGCAACATTTTCATTATTTGCATTTTCAGTCATGCATGCACTTTTAGGGTTTGCATGCATTATTTAGGGTTTGTATGCATTTGCATGCATCCCAGTCATCAGTCCCAGCACCTAGCCCTCAGTTAGCTAGCCCCCGGAGCTTCCTTCCACTCAGTTTCAACCCTCCTAGAGCTTAGTGCGCCCTCCTTTCACCTACTGCATGAGAAAGGCTCCCTTCCTTACCTACCATTCAGTTATCTTCAGTTCTCTCGATTTAAGGCTAGACTGACTCTCAACTGTCTATATCACTCCGATGGACCTCCAGTGAGACTTAACTGTCTGTTTTGACTTCAGTGAGCTCCTCATGCGCCCTCCACTGTGCCTCCTTCATTCAGTTAGTGTCTCCATGTGCCAGTTACACCTACCACACTCAGTTTGACTGAAAGTTGACAGTTACTTGTGCATTGATGACTCCACCAATGATGAGATAGACTACTAGTTGTGCTCCGATGACACTCCAGTGATCTTTTGATTACTCCATGAAAGCTAATTCGAATTGCCACCTTGGCATTCGAATCCTCATGCATTGTACTACTTATTTGTCCATATTG
Source organism: Larix kaempferi (assembly GCA_027924585.1). Lineage (NCBI taxonomy): Eukaryota > Viridiplantae > Streptophyta > Pinopsida > Pinales > Pinaceae > Larix > Larix kaempferi. The sequence goes on along the minus strand of BSBM01000005.1, from coordinate 1,019,413 downwards.
TGATTAATTAATTAATGTGTGTGAAGTATTTTTGCTCCTATCCAAGTTCTAATGTATTATTATTTTGTTGCTCATTATATTGCATTGACCACTCTTCTTCTATTTTCTTGCTTAACCAATTACTTTCTTGTGAGGTATACATCATCTCTTAGATTTGCTGTGAAGATTTTCACACTTATATGCTTAGATGTGGTACGTTTTCAATAGAACGAATTTGTTTATTAACAACTCTAAAATTTCCTGTAAGTTAATGTTTGAGTGTTGAATGGCCATAATATGCATGAGAAATTAAATTCTTGTGTAGCTTAATTAAATTTTATGTGTATGGAAATGATGTGAATTTTAATTTCTGCCTTATGCTTGTAAATAATCCCTAATTTGCAGGGCCGAAACTAAATTTTATGAATACCAATTCTTTAGTGAAAGTAAAGACTGGGAAATTTATTCTCCGTGGGGAATAGTTAATTTAATTGAAAAAAAAATAAGATGTAAATTGCTAAACTTTGGGTTCATATATGAAATAGTTATCCATAAAATTTTATAGACTTAGCTATAGAATGGTTTACACCAGCGTAGATCCATCTCAAACCCGGATCTATCAAGCACCGAGAGGGATCCAATTTCTTGAGGTGTAATTTTTTTTGTTTTATCTTAAATTTTTTACACATTAAGAAAAAAATTACCTCTCAAGAAATTGGATCCCTCTTTTTTAATTTTTTAATTATTTTTTATTTTATTTTTGATAAGTTATGAGCGAACATGAAATTTTTAATTACTTTTTATTTTTTATAAGTTATGAGCCAACATGGAAACGTAACGTGACAAATGTGACAAATGTGACAAACGTTACAACATCTCCCCCATACTAGGTTGTAACGTAACATGACAAACGTGACAAATGTGACAAACGTTACAACATCTCCCCCATACTGGGTTGTAATGTAACGTGACAAACATGACAAATGTGACATGTGACATCCGTTACAGGATCTCCCCCATACTGGGTTGTAAGCACCTCGTTTACACTCGGTGCAAAAATGAAATATTTATAAAGTAATTATTTTCTGCGCAATGTTTGAACTATTGTTGTCTAATAGATACATAAGAAAATAATTAACAACTATTAAGGGTTGTTATTTAAGCTTAGCATTGAATGGTATTATGGTTTTGTAAACCATGGTCTCGAAATTATAAACCACATGATGGTAATATGTAGTAATTGCATTATGTTAGTTATAAATTATGTTACGAATACAATTATGTTAAGTTTTCCCTGCCATTATAATAAGTAAAATTCATAACATGAAGATTGTAATTGCTAGTCTAATAAACCTAGCTCCCCTTTAGTGGGCAAATGATAAGAGAGTTTTTTTGTGGTTTTAGTGTACAGTTTTACTATGTAGTTTTTAATAGAATATTTACTGTGGAGTTTTACTAAAGGATTTAAAAGAAAAGTTGGTCCAATTTATCATAGGTCCATTATAAGCTATTTTAAGGGGAAATATTTATTATGTGAATAATGATGAAATAAAATTAGAATTGATAAATATGTGACATATAATTAAGTTAAGCTTCCGCTTAAGCTTGAATCGACGGGTGATGATAAGACACCTTTTATTTTTATTTATCTATTAGAAATTTTTGAGGTTAATCTTTAAAAATCAATTTGAAAAAAATAATACATTTCAATTTGGAGGGTATTATTTTTCAATATAAGAGACTTAATATTTATGATTTAGTTAAATTATTGGAGGATTGACCAAAGTGCATTTTTGCAAAACATCGATAACAAAACTATGATTACTTATTTGTTTAAAGAGAAAATATCGTGTAAGAAAGATTTAGAAGTTAAAATAAAATTACGATATTATAAAGAGATCATTAACCTTAATCTTGATAATCAAAATTATCTTTCTATTTTAACAAGGTCAAAGAAAAAATTTAATAACAATAGCTTTATTCACTTATCATCATCATTAATTTAACTTTCTATAAAACAAAAAAAATCCTTTACTTAATTTTATATATTTTATAAATATATAAAAAACAAATTAAAAAACTAAAACATTTTTAAGCATCTTGGGATCTATAAAACTTTCCTACCATCTACTAGAACTTTTTTACGTTTAATCTTTAAAGATCAAATTTGAAAATAATGATTATGTTTCGATTTGTATTTTAATAGTTTAATCTTCTTATGTTGAAGGTCGGTAAAGCATTTACCTAATTTTATATTTATACATATTGCCAAAAAAATAATGAAAAAGTATTCACGTAAAGAACTTTTTACACTTATTTTTTATTTTAATATATTTTTGTTGTTCCTCAAAATTAACTATTTCAAAGCTATATGTTATTTTTTAATCTTTCTATGTTATTCTTGCAAATTATTATTAAATTTAAAATAATAACTTATCAAGCAAGATATAAAAATTAATCTCCTAGAATTAATGGAGGAACCATGAAGTTAGAGAGATTAGAGAGTCGATTATTATAGGAAGATGTGGTATTGATAGACATCATTTCAACCTTAAGAAAAACATATTACAAGCGACAACACATCAAATTGTATTATTCAGTAATTATTCTCGTATGTATATTCAACCTATAGGATCATGTTTTTATAGCTTCAAGAAGTAACCAACTTCCTTGAATCGAGGAAGAATGTGTCCACATACTTGGCTTATAGCAAACAATGAACTCTTGTTCTTTGTGACATAGTTAATAGTCTAGTTAACTCCTCTTTCGGTCAGTCAGTCCAATTATTCGAGATCCTAGTTTGCTCATTAGTTAACCACTCACTCAAATATTCCACTCGACTATTGACTATCGATTGTTTGTCTCCGGAGGATCCAATGATGTCATGAGTTGGCATGGCTTGCTATTCCAACACCTTCCAATCATCACAATGCTTTGGAGATTTAGGAAGTGAAATTATTTTTGTACACATCCCCATAATTGCACTTCTTGAAGCCTAAGCATATCCTGAAGTTTGATAAACTTAGCTTCTATTAAGGATTTATAAAGAAATCAATAATTCAACAAGAAGTCCTCCAATATACAAGCTTGACAACAAAATCTTGTATCATTTGTCTCAAGTACTGAGCATGGAGCTCCACATGCGCACCGCAAAGTGGTAGTATTAGTTGACAATGGCAGCACCATAATATATTCATTAACATGTGGTTGAAGAACTCCACTTTTATCTGCACCCAGTGCCCAACTTTCAAATTACGATAGGAAATGGAAGGAAGATGAAATTTGGGTGGCATTGCGAAAATGTGAGGCTCCAATTGGGTGATTATCATCCCAAAACTCGTATGTTGGCCATAGATATGGGTGGTTCTGATATAGTTTTAGGAGTATAATTGATATACACATTGGGTCTAGTTACCATGGATTTCAAGGAACTATGCTTGATCTTTACATGTGTAATACCACTGGTTAAGACCCCTAAATTGATCTTAAGTACAATGTGAACACTATTATCTAATGTCTGAAAGGAGAGACAATTGTACATTCGACATTATAATAATATAAATTATAACTGAGGCAGAATGCTAAAAAGATCGGGGACTTGTGTATTCACCAGATTCAACAAGGGGGTTAAAATTCCTTAGGTGGTGAAACCTCTTCTATGACCCTTTTAAATCCTAAGTCCTTAAAAATACCCAAAGTTTTGGCTAAGTCATGATTCCATATAAATGATTTAAGACTTAGGTTTAAATCTTAATTATGAATATTTGGGATTAAGGGAAGGGTTTAAGTGTTTTAATTAAAAGAGAGAAATATGGGTCTCTTAGAGAGCCCACGTGGTTTAAACTTGTCATGAATTTAACTTATGCATGCAAAAAGTAAAGTAATTAAATTGCATGGGGGCATTGGATGGAAGGGGGGATGTTAGAGAAATGGAGGTCTAAATTACATGTTCTTGGGGAAGAAGTCTAATAAGAAAAGAGAATTTTTGCAACGAAATTGCAAAGCTACAAGTGCACAAGCACGTGAAGAAACTGAGCCTTGAGCAGAGGAAACTCTGGCCATTGAACCTACCTTATTTATTCCTGAACCTTTGATTGTTTAAGGTTTTTTTATTGATGTTTTGTGGTCAAGAAAATGGTGATTTGTACATAAACCATTCTGGTGGATTTGTTGTGCACTGGTTAAGCAGTGATGGTTTCCACTGTGGTGTGATTGGAATGAAACCAGGATGGGAAGTGCATGGTTTGACATGGAATTGGCTTAAGCCTATACTTCCTGGATGCCTGAAAGTCTTTGTGAACCTCTGTAACTGTGAGGAATTGCCCATGATAATCCTGTGATGGAGTGATATTAGGTGGAAGGGAAGATCTTCTGGTGAATTCACAAGTCCCAACTTGGGGGTGGTGTTCTACTGGGAGATTAATGAGTAGAATTACCTAAGGTTGGGTGGAGCATGGAATCCATGCAATCATTTGTCAATTTCAAGCAATTTCTCGGATACAATTTCTATTGGAAATTCCATTGTTATTTAAAATTCAATTGTTTCCTTGTTAAAATTGCTATGGCATTTTTATTTGAATATGCCTGCAAAGCATTTACTTACAATTATAATGTTAGTAGTGAAAATTCTGAGTCTAGAAATGTATTTATGGGTTTTATTTTCCATAAGGAATTAAATTGTGCATTCCTGAAATTACAATCTCTGTGGTTAATTATAAATTCAGGGGAAGGGCATTCTTGTATGCTTAGCTATGGAATGTATTCCATAGAACGAATTTTTTTATTAGCAATTGTAAAATTTCTTGCAAGTTAATGTTTGAGTGCCGAATTGGCATAATATTGCCATGGACTTGTTAAGATTCAATTAAGATTCGGTTTCATATATGAAATATATGCAATAGTTATCCATAGAAGTATATATGCTTAGTGCATAATGCTCAAACTATTATTGTTTACTAATTAAATTGAAATATTCATAAAGTTTAACTATTACTGCACACTAATTAGACCCTTATAGCTTAATGAGTAATAGACTTAGCTATGGAATGTTTTACAAAATGAAATATTTATAAAGTAATTATTTTGTACACAATGTTTGAACCATGTTTGAACTATTGTTGTCTAATAGATACATAAGAAAATAATTAACAACTATTAAGGGTTGTTATTTAACCTTAGCATTGAATGGCATTATGGTTTTGTAAACCACGGGCTCTAAATTATAAACCACATGACACTAATATATAGTAATTACATTAAGATGCACATGATTAACTATTTTTACTTAATTGGTAAATTGAAAACAAATGCCACGTGTTAAGGATTAATCAATATGCCTTGTAATGAATGGTATTTAAAAACCAACAGCCGATTTGCTTGTTCAAAAAAGGTTAAATATTATGTTAAGTTAAAAACCCTTTTTCCTAGCACAAATCTTACTACACGGTTCAATTTACCACACATGTAGTTTTTACTATGCAAATCTCTTATTGCACATATCTTAATGCAAACGTTTTTAGTGTGCAAATATTATAGTGTTTTACTACTTATTACTCACTGTAATCTTAAATAACTATGTTATTATAACTTATGTTATGAATAGGATCATGTTGACTTTTCAGTGCCATTATAATACTAAAAATTCATAACATGAAGATTGTAATTGCTAGTCTAATAAACCTAGCTTCCTTTTAGTGTGCAAATTATATTAGTGTTTTTGCGTGGTTTTACTATGTAGTTTTACTCCGTAGTTTTTACTAAAGGATTTAAAAGAAAACTTGGTCCAATTTGTCATGGGTCCATTATAAGGTATTTTAAGAGGAAATATTTATTATGTGAATAATGACGAAATAAAATTAGAATTGATAAATGTGTGACATAATTAAATTAAGCTTCTGCTAAAAGATTTATTTAATATGTTTTTGCTATGCATTGTCATGCATTAGCTTAAATAATGCATATGAATATTATGTGTTGGGCTTCAATCTACTAATGCAGATCAAACCTTAAGTTTATGTCAATCCCGGTTGGTATACTTAGAGGCATATCCAAGTATAAGGACTCAAAGCTAGACTTGTCTTGGAAATCTAGTTTATCGATGAAATAAACCTATTAACAAACTAAGTTACTGTGATTTGAAAACAGAAAAATTCCCTTACAGGAACAGCTTCATTTGACATTTCATTTACACAACAATTTATATGTGAAAGCTTCTGAGATAATAAAAAAACAATTACAAATTAATCCTAACCCTAAAATATGAATTATAAAACTCTGCCTATTATCCCAGCATTGAATAAGCAATCAAACATTAATTCCCTTTACAGGAAAGCATTCGTAATGTGTAATTGTTCTTAGTACCCCATCATTGAATAGTCAAGCAATGCACAGTAAGGTGAGATCATTCTCCAGCGTATAATCAATGAGATAACAGAGCTTTATAAAACTGATTGAAAACTAATTTAACTCGTTCTGCAATAAGAAAATCGAATCCTACATAAATTAAAACATACCACTGGCAACAATCAAATCGTTTGCAGCGATTCAATAGTTCACTGGCAAATAAAAGGGGTGTGCAGACTCGATAGAGGGGTCCCTCCAATGCCTCGTTCACACACGCAATTGAAGAATCACAGAGCTTTAAGCTTTAAATATATTCACCATAAAATCGATCATACACAGTAATAGAAATAATGCAGTCTAGAACAGTATGCATTTTTAGTCTCCAATCGTGATCATCTTCTCCTCTGTTTTATGAAGTACTTATACAAATTCTTGAAAACTAGAAATGCTATTAACCTGGAAACTAATTAATGAAACATAGTCCTCGAGATCCTCTATCAGATCTGTGAAAATCAACAAAATCGAAACTGCCCAGCTTTTGTGCTGAGTGGTAGCACAGGTGGTTGTCTTTGACCGACTTTGACTTGACACCTATGAGAGCCACATCATCTATTCGTTGGAAGTTTATCCATCCTTGGACAATGAGGATCTTTTCTCCATCTTTCAATTCACGCCTAGCTGGCCTGCAAGTGTTCAACCTTGGAGACATTACGGGAAGTTAGCTCATCCTATAATCCTGAATAAAAACCTTACTTTAAATACTTTAAAAATCTCAAAATTCAATTTGTTAAAAGGCAATGACATTTATACCTTTTAACCAAAGTTTGTGGGTGAATTTAAAGCTTTATAAATCAGTATGAAGGTTTTATGGAGGAAAATGGAGGATATTTAGATGACAAAAAGAGGTCAAAATGGTGCCCAACATTATGCATGTAATACTTACAAAAAAATTTATTATAATGTGTGTTAAGTTAATGTGACACTGGGTATCAGAGGTGAGGTTACAGCTCTTGAACATTTGGGATTCCATTTTATTTATCTGAAATGAATGTTTGCATATTTAAAGATAAAATATATATGTATATGAAATATGATATGAACTACAAATCATGGATGATTTCTTAGATTCTTAGTGACAAGCAGATTGCCAGTAAAGTAGGCAAGCAATATTGAAAAGATGGAAAAAGAGCATGCATTATCCAAAGGCTCCAACTTTGTCATGCTTCAATGGAAGGTGGAATTGTTTCCATAGTAGAGGGGATAGTAGTTGGAACTAGGGCATTTAATATATCATATAAAATGCATTAAAATTAGCTTTCTAAGGGTGCTAGTATTGCTATAATTTGATCACTTTGTCAAAATTTATTACCTCTTCAAGATCTACGACCGTCACGTGCAACTTTGAAAATTTTACATATTTCAAATGCTCATATCTCCCTCTCTTGGACTCGGATCTAAGAATTTCTTTTTTTTAAACACATATTTTTTCAAGAGGAATTTAAATATGAAATTATATTTTCAATATTCTTCTGAAAAAAGACTCAAAAATGCATTTGAGTGTCATGACCTTATTTTTCTCTTTTCAAAAAATCTACAAAAAGAGAAAAAAATATTCCAATGTTGTGGCCCAAGAAAGTGGCTTTGATACTAATTGTTATAAACCAAATATTAAATTTAGATCATACACAAGATATATCTATCATATAAAACATCATAAGAGATGTTTAATCAAATCCAACTTTATTATTATTGGAATGATTCTTTTGATGGGATGAATCAATTATGTTCACTTTCCTCTTTTAGGGAGCTACCTCCTAATGAGCTAAAATCAACATACAATATTCTTAGCCACATATCATAAGGAGGAACCCATCATTATTTACATAATCACAATACAAATATAATCTCCGAAGGTTGGATTTACATTTATCATCAATCTAATCCTCATAAGGTTCCATTACATTTATTTACTAACATAGCGGGCCTTATTTAATAATAACAATATTGTGGACCTAGTCCCCTTCACATTGAATGAGCTCCAATGACCCTCCCTAGGGATGTAATGGGGAGGCTAGATGGCCCATTACAGTAGTAGTTAAGGCCATTCAATGTAAAGTGGACTAGACCCACTATATTGTTATTATTAAATAACGACCCTCCCTATGGGTGTAATGGGCAGCCAAGAGGGTTCATTATAGTGTAGGTCGATCAGTGTAAAGTGGACTAGTCCACTATAATGTTAATATTAAATACGACCCACTATGTTAGTAAATAAATGTAATAGTACCTCATTAAGAAGGTATACTAGGTGGTGAGGAGGCTAAAGTGTATTGTGATTCTATAAGTAAGGATAAGTCATTCTTATAAGGTGTGGAGAAGAATATTGCATGTTGATCTTAGCTCATGAGGAGGTATCCCCCTTGAAGAGGTAAGTGAACAGGGTTGATTCATCCATCCATAATAATAAAAATGAAGGTTTTATGTTATCTCTTATGTTCCTTGTGTGATTGTATTTTCATATCTAAGGTATTTAACATAAATATTTATTTCCATTGTTGGTTATGTATATTTAACTCATCACTAATAATACACTACAACAAAAATGCCATCTTGATCAAAACTTGTTAATGTGATGCACTTCACTTATTCATGTAACACTTACTGATATACTTTATTACATCAAGTTTATCACTATTTAACATTGGAAAATCACTTAATGATATTGAGTTTCTTACTTTCACTTATTTCATATTGAAACCAACTTAATGGATTCATGGACATTGTTGTAAGATCTTTTCACATATGTTCCATAATCCAACTGTTGTCCCTAAGATCTGCATTGGACTGCTACAGGGAAAAACTATGGCATTTGAGTTCAAGTTTGAGTTGGAAACAAATTTTAGTTTACTTAACGTTGAATATTTTATTAGTCTTGAAAGGCTTGAAGAAAAGAAATGAAAAATGATAGCAATATAATATACATCCAAAGGTCTTACAACACCAATACAGGTAACTTATTTTTTGACTTACTACTAACAATTTAGCATATAAAATAAGATAGACATTTATTCATTCATAAGCTTCATTCCATAACAGATTTTTAATTTGAAGTAGTGAAAGAAACATGATATATTCAATTTGATGAACAATAAACCTCAGAGTCATTAAACTGAAAATAGACCATTCTGCAACACAAACAAACTTTCACTTTCAATTAGAAATTAGCAATAAAGTCAACAAGGGGAAGGAAGTATTCATTTGTAAAAGATTTCTGAACATATATTTTTATTAATGTATGAAAGAACTTATAGTTTCTACCAGTTCTATACAGACCAATATAAAGAATCGAACCCCCTTTTTCTTTACATCCTTCTACATATACCTTCTTGATCTTTAGGGTTTTGAAACTACCTTTTAACTAATAACTAACTTTCTATATAATCAAAATCAACAAGTTTGGAACCATACATATGTCTCGATTCTTTACTTCAGGAATGTTTGAACTGTTTAGTAATAGTCTTTAACAAAACATAACTACACTTAACAAGTCTTTTAAAGCAATATACAAACTGAACTTAGATGGACTCAGGACACTATGAGGGAAAAAACTATGTACACTTCACAATAGAAACATGATGTGAATTCAATAAACTGGAAACTACATCTTGAATCCTTGATTCTCATGGCATTGGAGGTACATTCAATTTGGTTCAACTCCTTGATTTTTGGGAGGCTCATCTCTTTGACTCTACAATGTATCTTGAAGAACGTGGGTGCCTAATTTAGTCAAAATTTTCAATTTATCATTGTTAACCTAGTGTTTCTTTCTCTCAAGCATGCATTCCTTCTTCCAATACTTCTTTTTCCTAAGAATTTTTCCGTTATTCTTCCTTAACCCTTGAGAAAATATACACACTTTATTGTATTTCATAAGCAACTTACTCCATTATTTATTGGTCTCATTCAATCTGTCCTATATCTGCTTATTTTCCTATTTCAATTCTTTAATTTGACCCTTGGATTTCTTTAGTTTCTTCTCGAGCCTTTGACTAGCTTGAATCTCTGCATTTTCAGGTTGTGTCACGTCCAATTGATTCCTTTCCTAGGCTGTCGTGTTAGGATATTTAGACACTTAGGAGTTAGTTAAGATCAACTTGTGTAATATATCCGTTAGGGATAGTGTGTTTCTTTAGTATGCATTAGTATGCATTTGTAAATACTTAATCCGATGGTCACGATATGTTCCCGACATAGAGTGATCCAACGGCTCAACTTCTCTTAGACCAAACCTAACCTTGATCCGTGGCTTAGCACCCGATTGGTCCATGATCTCTATTTAAAGAGCATGGAAGGTCATTGTTTAGTTGATCGATTATGAGAAGCTCATTTGTAACTTTCTTTCTTTGCATAATAAATTGTCTCGTAGAAGCTATTTGGCCGGGGCTATGGAGTGTTTCCCTCAAGAGGGTTTAAACCACGTCAAAACATCGGTGTGTTGATTTGTGATCTGTTTGTGTGAAGTGGTTTCTATTGGTGTTCGGTCCTTTGGTAGTACCCTCTGTACCCGAACATGGTATCAGAGCTTTTATGAAGTGCCGCTTCCAGTTATGATCTAGATCTTGAACTGTTATTGCCAAAACTCGAAAGGGTTTCTAGTTCTGAAATTTCTGTGCATTTATTGGTTGTGGGAAGTGTTCCATTGCATTCGGAGCGTCGTTTCCATTGGGAAATAGTTTTCGTTTGATCCAAAACGGTTCCCGGTTGCTCCAGAAACGCGTATTTCATCAAATTTGAAGGTATAATGTTACAATGACGCATTTTTTTATTTTCTTTTTTTAAAAAGAAAAAAATCTCATATTTCATCTTTTTTACTGTTAGATTTTTTTGGGTTTCGCATTGTTGCTTTCCCATCTACATATGCTCTTTTTCGTGCACCTTGAGCGATCTCGGCAAATCAGAAACAGAAAGGGAAAGAGTTTTTCTCGTCTACGTATGCTCTTTGTCGTGCACCTTGCGCGATCTCGGCAAATCAAAAACAGAGAGAAAACGTAGACTTTCCAGGCAAGCTAACAAGATCTAACTCCATAAGTGTATAAAAGTTTTTTTTGTTTCGATTTGTGGTTTGTTTTGCAGGAAAAATGGCAAACACGCAAACCGAGCAAGAAGAGTAAAAAAAAAAACATTTCCTCATTCCCATATTTTACATACCTTTTAATTTAGTTCACTTGGTTCAAAGTTTCTTTATTCCTTAATAGGTCTTGAGTTCAAGTCTTAGAAAGTTACTTTTAAAAGAAAAAGTACATGCAATTTCTATTTTCAAGTTATTTTATTGTAAAAGTGCATCTCACTTAAATAATAAAAAAAATAAAAATACAAGTGAGTCACTTAAGTTTTTTTTATTGTTGCACTATTTAAAAGTAATATCATTGTAAAAGTGAAATCACTTATTTTACAAAAGTGGTTCACTTAAAGCAACTTTCTTGTAAAGTGATTGTCAAAAGGTTCATCTGGGAAGATGAGGGTTCTTTTTTTTTTTGCTGGACATTCTCTAGCTGCCACGTCACTATTGGGGACATCTTCAACAGTTTCTTTGTTTAAGCATAACTTCATCATACAGAGTCAGTTTTTAGTGCCGTTTTTTTTTTTAAACCGCCTATTTTTTCGAGCTCTTCACATCCAGACTATTGGTTTCTGCTTTTACAGCTATTAATTTACAAATATGGCCGCTTCTTGTGATATTCTACTTAACAGTTACAACTATTTCTCATGGAAATCTCGTATGGAGGATGTTCTACGAAGTAGGGGACTTTTCAGAATTACCTCAGGGAAAGAAAAATAACCCACTGATGATGATAAGAAAATAAAATGGGCAAATAGATGTGATGAAGCTTGTGGATTGATTGGGATGTCAATCTCTACTGATTTGCGATTCTACATATCTGGAATTGATGAACCTAATGCTGCTTGGGACACGTTGGAATCTGTGTTTGGTAAACACAATGAAATTCGAGGTCACCAACTCGAAAATGAGTTGATTTCTTTAAATCCAAGTGACTTTTCATGCATTCAAGATTATTTATCTAAGTACAAAACTCTTAAACTCTTATGTGCAGAATGTAAGATTGAGTGGGAAGACAAACAATGTATTTATCATATTCTTTCCAAACTTGGACCGGCATATTCTGTTTTTGTATCTACATTTTACTCCATGAAAGCATCCTTGAATGCAGCTAGTTATCAAGAGCCTAGTCTTGAATCATTTTGTGATTCCTTGATTAGAGAACAAGATAAACTCATTCATCTTGGAATAATCAACAATGCAGATACATCTGGGAAAGCCTTATTGTCCCAATAGAAAGAAAAGTTCAAGCCTCCCAAGAAACAAAATTTTCGCAATAATAAGTCAAACAAGGGTCCAAAACCCTCTCAGTCAGCTCCTTCTTTAAAAAATGACAAAGGATCCAAGCCAAAAGGCAAGAAGACTGAGCGTCATTGCAACTATTGCGGAAAAGATAATCATGATGAATCTAAGTGTTTCAAGAAGATGACAGCCTTGGAAACAGCAATGAAGAAGCACCACATTAGCCTAGATTCACCTTCAGAATCTGCCTCTCATGGACATGCACTTTGTGCTTCTGGTTATTCTTATAATGCATATTCTTCTTCTACTTCAAATGAATAGCTCATTGATTCTAGAGCATCTTATCATATGGCTAAGGATCAAGCCATCTTTTCTACTATGCATGAATGTAACACCAAACAAATATTTGTTGGTGATGATAGATCTCTAAGTGTTGTAGGAGCTGGAACAGTTCCAGTAGATAATGGTCATTTTAGTAATGTACTATGTGTTCCAAGAATTTCCTGCAATTTGTTATCAGTCTATCAGATCACTCATTCTGGTGAAGGTAAAACTGTGACCTTTACACCTCACCAAGTTGTAATCAAGGATTTTAAAGATCCTCAACAGGTCCTAGCTACTGGAATTGTTGATGATATTACCATGTTGTACAAGTTTAACAACTTTGGGTCATCACCTTTCCCTTCAGTTTTTGTTGCTCATAGTGATAACTTGAGCAAAATTTGACATGAGCAATTTGGTCACTTAAATTATCGCTCATTGCAACAACTATGTAAATAAAATATGGTGACAGGTCTTCCGATGGTATCTTGCAAGGATGGTGTTTGCTCCGGTTGTGTACTCAGAAAACATCATCGGGACAGTTTTGACAAACGTGCCTCTTGGCACGCCTCGGTTCCCTTGGAGCTTGTGCATAGTGACTTGTGTGGTCCTCTTCCATCTGCTTCCTTTTCTGGTTTCAAATATTTCTTAACTTTCATTGATGATTATACCAGACGCACTTGGGTTTATTTCCTAAAACTTAAGAGCGGAGTATTTAACATGTTCTTGGCCTACAAGGCCCTTGTGGAAAAACAATCTAGTCATCAAATTATTAAGTTAAGATCTGATAATGAAGGAGAATATGTTAACAATAAGTTCACTACTTTCTGCACTGAACAAGGCATCCAACAACAACACATTGTTCCATATACACAACAACAAAATGGTGTAGCTGAGTGGAAGAACCGCACTTTAAAAGAAATGGCTAATTATATGATCCAATCTAAGGGATTAAATCTTCAATTTTGGGCTGAAGCCATTAATTGTGCAAATTACATAGTAAATCGCACCCCCACTAAAGCATTACAAGGTATAACACCGGAAGAAGCATGGAGTAAAACTAAACCTTATGTAAGTCACTTCCGTGTGTTTGGTAGTGAAGCATGGGCTCACATTCCGGATGAAAAACGGAAAGCATTGCAGCCTAAAAGTGAAAAGTGCATATTTGTTGGATATTTTGAAGATGTAAAAGGTTATATACTTCTTCAACCACATTCTCATGATATAATCATTAGAAGAGATATTAAATTTGATGAAAATATCTTGGCCTGCGAGCCTAACTAGGCGATTGTGCCATCTTTGGCCTGCGAGCCTGATTCGACGTTTGTGCCTTCTTCTTCTTCTTCCAACTTCCTTGACAGGTTTCCAACTCCAGTTTCTGATGATGACAGTGAGGATTAAAATCCATCTCCGCCTGCTCATGTTCCTCCAGTTGCACTAGCACAAGTGCTTCCTCAATGGGTCCGTTCAACATGTGAAGCAACTGGTGATCTTGTCGGTGATCCTAGAGATCAACGTCGAACACTTTCTCAGTTTCAACAAGCCTCTTCTCTTTTGGATCAAGTTTCCGAGAATCATGATCCAGAAACTTTTGCAGAAGCTTCAGGGGATCCAGATTGGGATGCAACCATGGATGAAGAATATCGTTCCTTAATGGCGAACGATACTTGGGATCTTGTACCTCTTCCAAAAGGAAGAAAACTTGTCAGATGTAAATGGGTCTATAGAACTAAGTATGCATCGAATGGTAGTGTTGAAATATTTAACGCAAGGTTAGTTGCCAAAGGTTTTTCCCAAGTTGAAGGGATTGACTACAATGAAACCTTTTCTCCCGTCGAAAAAATGAACTCCATCTGCCTTGTTCTTTCCCTTGCAGCCTTACACAACTGGGAATTCCATCAAATGGATGTCAAGTCTGCCTTCTTACATGGTTATTTACAGGAGGAAATTTACATGGAACGACCTCCTGGCTATGTTCAGAATAACTCTAGCCTTGTCTGCCGCCTTAAGAAATCCTTATATGGCCTTAAGCAAGCTCCTAGAGCTTGGTATGCCAAAATGGATAACTTTCTCCTTGACATTGGTTTTTCTAGATGCCATTCTGACCCCAAAGTCTATACCAAGAAAGTAGGAAACCATCTCATCATACTTGTTCTATATGTTTATGACCTTATTCTTACTGGTAGTGACCCTAAGCTTATAACCCATGTGAAATCCAGTCTTAAACAAAATTTTGAAATGTCAGACTTAGGACGTTTGCATTATTTTCTTGGTCTCCAAGTCCTGCAAACCAAAGAATGAATCTTTCTTTCTCAGTCTAAGTATGCTTGTGACCTTCTTCGTCGCTTTCACATGGAAGATTGTACACCAGCCCCTTCTCCCTTCCAGTTTGGAGTCAAACTTTCTGCCACTTGTACTTCACCTAAAGTCGATGCCACCTTGTATCGTCAGCTTGTTGGTAGTCTCTTATACTTGACTAATTCCCGTCTTGACCTTTCCTTTGTCGTTGGTCGTGTTGCCCGTTATATGCAGACACCTCATGAAAGTCACTGGAAAGCAACTAAAAGAATACTTCGATATATTCGAGATACAGTTCAGTTTGGGATTCATTACAGTACAGGGGGGAAACCTGTGTTGGTTGGTTTCACTGATTCAGATTGGGCCGGCGATCCTGATGATTGAAAGTCTACTACAGGTTATGTTTTCAGTCTGGGATCTAGACCTATTACTTGGGCTTGTAAGAAACAACAAGCTCTTTCTCTTTCTTCAGTAGAAGCAGAATATCGAGCCGCAGTTAATGCCAGTCAGGAAGCTTTATGGCTTCGACAGATCCTTCAGAGTTTGGATTTGAGCAGTAGCATCCTACTCCACTTTGGTGCGACAATCAAAGTGCCATCAAGCTTGCCAAAGATCCAGTTCTACATCAACGCAGCAAACACATTGAGCTACATATGCACTTCATCAAAAATCTTGTTCATGATCATGTTCTTGAAGTGCTCTTTTGCCCTACAGATGATCAAGTTGCAGACATCTTCACCAAGTCTCTTATAGAAACAAAGTTTTCTAAACTTCGATCTATGTTAGGAGTTCAGGAACTTGTCATTAAGGGGGGATATGCTTTAATGCCTCCTTCCTTCTCCTAATAGTGTCACTTTTGTAAATCCTTCAATCCTATCCCAAATTGTTCTTAAGGGGGGATGTTAGGATATTTAGACACTAAGGAGTTAGTTAAGATCAACTTGTGTAATATATCCATTAGGGATAGTGTGTTTCTTTAGTATGCATTAGTATGCATTTGTAAATACTTAATCCGACGGTCACGATATGTTCCCGACATAGAGTGATCCAATGGCTCAACTTCTCTTAGATCAAACCTAACCTTGATCCGTGGCTTAACACCCGATTGGTCCATGATCTCTATTTAAAGAGCATGGAGCGTCATTGTTTAGTTGATCGATTATGAGAAGCTCATTTGTAACTTTCTTTCTTTGCATAATAAATTGTCCCGTAGAAGCTATTTGTCCGGGGCCGTGGAGTGTTTCCCTCAAGAGGGTTTAAACCACGTCTAAACATCGGTGTGTTGATATGTGATCTGTTTGTGTGAAGTGGTTGCTCTTGGTGTTCAGTCCTTTGGTAGTACCCTGTGTACTCGAACATGTCGAAACTCTAATATTTGTCTTTGGAATGTCATCAAATCCTTTAAATTGAGTACTATGTTCTTCTTCAGGAGCCATGGGCATATTGGAACGAACTAGAGGTAAACAGGGGACTGCGTTGATAGATTTCTCCAAATTATTTAACATTTTGTTTATCTTCTTTTCTACTTCCATGGATGAATATGATTCCTCATTAATATTCTCCTGAAATTCTTTGGGTTTTTGAACATTTTCATTTGTCTTTGCTTCCACAAACTTATTATTTTTAATAGAACCCGAGTCCATTACTTCTTTATTTTTGTTAATTCTAGAACTCGCTCTTGTCTACATGGGCTTTGAAGTGGAAGCTTTGACTCTTGGCCTCTTGCGTTTCTTTGGTTCTTGATCTAACAAACTATACAAATCTATAATATTTTTCTCTTTCAAAGATGGGTCAAAGATTGCCCGAGAATTGAGCCTCAATTTGTTCGTGGATCTGGTATGTAGTCCCCTAAGATAATAAGGTTTTGAGGTTTCAAGTAGGGTAATTTTTAGTGGCAAATTTTCGCCAATTGGCTATTTTTTGGGTTTTTTTTCGAAAAATAAATTTGCTATTTGGTCATTTTTAGGCTCTAATATCGTCTATATTTACATAAAATATGTTTTTTCATCATAATATTCGCCAAAATTTACAAATTTCAGTAGTAAATTGTATGTTTCATATTTAATATTTTCCTATCTATCTATATATATGTTTTTTTCAATCCAAAATAATCGCCTAGAATACTACACTTCAGTATAATATTATAATCCTTAAAAAATGCCCTGGTTTTGGGCTTTCTCTTCCGAGCTTTAATCTTCTTCATCATCTAAACGATTTTATGAATGATTTGTCCTATGAGACTAAATAGTTTCATGTTCTGGAGGTGGCTTTACATCCCCTCTCATTCTCAACCTTATTTTCCTTTTTTCTGTTCAAAGCTCTATTTCGCATCAATTTCAACACCTTCAAAATCCTCAGATATTTTCAAACTAACAGAAGCATTATTAGTATCTTCTAGAAAACAATTATTTCGTAGGGTTCCAAACTCGGAGTGTAACACAAAATGGTCCCACTTTCTATTGAATTTCTTTAGTTCTTTAATTATTAACAACTCTTAATCAAACCCTGATGAAAGATACTGTGTTGGATTTCAGGAAAATTTCTAACCCTAGATGCCATTTTGGACAGACTCTTTAAGAAATAAAAGGGAATATTCATCCTTGAAATGCCATCCAAATGAAACAAGAAGCACATATGATAGAGGTGGACGGTTGCATACCTGAACCCTCTCCCGTGATATATCTCTATACCATTTTCAGCAGGTCACTGTATTCTTACTTAATCCAAGCTCGTGGAATCCCTTTGCGCCAATATGGATTTATGTATTTGTGCATGAGAAAATGGTTACAATGTACAATGTCAACAACCTGGAGCTTGAACCACTATTCACCATCTTGTGGGAGTTTGGCTTCTATGGCAATTGAGTTTTCTAAAACAGGAAAAGTTACATATCCCATGGTAACAATTTTTCCATCAAACCCTTCTGCAAACGTCCTGGATACATCTGTATGATGACCCTATAATTTTTCACAATACAGAAACCAACCAGCCCCTCTAAATTTGACACCGAACTCTGGTTATGCCTCAAGAATTTTATCCCTAATGGGCTCATACCTCCCAACGTGATGGTTTCTATGCGAAAACATAATGACTTCTTTCAATTACTGTGCAAAACTAAGTGAACTTATGTGCTTAATGTTTCAATATTACAAAGAAATTGATAATTTCTTCAAAGGTCAAGACGACAACTATAAAAATCATGAGAGAATAACATGAATGAATTCATAAAATCGGGGATTTTCTATACATTTGGATCCATGATTCACCACCTGGTTTCATTAATTGCAATTGCAGCTTCCAAAGAATGGCATGACCCAAGAGGTTGTTTCAATGATGATCCTGACAACTCATGTCAGTTCTGTAGTGTTAGGGGACAGTTTGGTAGCGGCCTTAATTTGGTAGCGTAGCCTTTGGTAGTTATGTAGCACTATTAAATTTTATCCTTAATTGACTATCACACTTAACAAAACCAGAGTTAAGTCATTTGACCGAGGACCATACCTGCAAAATCAAAATGTAACAAAAGAACAACTTGTGCCACCTCATCGCATTACTAATAATCAAACTAAAAATAAAGAATGTAAGAAGCACAATATCATAGAACAAAATGGTAAAGATTGATTTGGTAAAATCATACTTTGGGATAATTCTGAAGGAAAGAGAGTTAAATTGAAAGTTTTAGGGATAAAAAACGTAGACAATCTAGAGTGCAAACCTAGGTATTAACACCAACCTTAATATAAGTTATTTTCCTTATCTCCTAGGCTTAGTTGCATTAGGGAATCCTCCCTTAGTAGTTTATCCAAGCCCCTAGAAGTGTACGGAAGTAGAAGTAGGTGAAAACTACTCTATTTCCACAATTGTAGTTGGCTAGATCCCTTTTGAGTCCTGGCATTGGGGATGTTGGTTTTTGTGACAACAATACCAAATAAAAATTGTACAGAAGAAACAAGAGTAGCAATGTATTCTAGTCGTAAACTATTGAACTACACAACCAAAAAGAGTTGAATGACAATGATACAAAGAAGGAAAGAAATGATAACTGGATCATGAACCTCTTGGAAAATGGATGGTAAATCCCAATGCAAAGTTTCTAAACCCATACACTCCATTAGTGAATTTGTGTGAACTTAGACTACCAACCCTAATTGGGTCAACAATTATCTACAAAATCCTTATGGACAAAGAAAGGGATGGTTAAAAAATGATGGTAACATGAAATTTGAGGTCAAACTCTTAGGAATCAAACTTGAAACTCTAACTAAAACACAACATGGAATAGCTAAGAGAAGTTTCCTTTAATTCAAGAAAAAACAATATTAAAAATAATGAGTTGTTAAACAATAAAACCCTAAATACTTACAAACCATTAACTAGATGAAAAACAATATTGAAAACCTAAAAGCAAAAAAATCCATTTTATGGAAAAAAAAGAAACTTAAATGATAGTACACTTAAAGTGGCCAACACCAAACCATGCTCGTGGTCCCCATGTCTCCTAACCACTTCAAATTGTCTAATAGGTTATATGAACATTATAAATAAATAAAAAACATAAACATTGAACCAAGTTTTCATCATAACATGACAATATAGAACTTAGACACAATCATATATTTAAACAATTTTGTGGATACCCGATATAAGGGAGGATGTGGTTTGTGTATCCATATGATGCATGATACTTACTTGATGTATAAACAATTATTGACAGCTGGGCATAAGAATAAAAAACAAGCCACATACAACACTGGTCAAGAAACATCCTGCACACACACACCAAGAGATTAGCGAGCAAACCCAAATATGCAACTGATTAATCCAGAAATAAACAGTATGCCTGTTTGTTTCCAGAGATATACTAGTTGTTTCATAGTTGTAGAACAACAACAGTGGGATTAATGGAGATTAATGGAGACTATGTTTTGAAAACCATAAGCAAAGTGGTCCCCATGTCTCCTAACCACTTCAAATGGAGATTATGTTTTGAAAATCATAAGCAAGGAATGAAATAGAGATTGTGTTTGACTGATTGTGCACTTAATGTAACCAACACCAAACCATGCTTGTGGTCCCCATGTCTCCTAACCACTTCAAATGGAGATTGTGTTTTGAAAACCATAAGCAAAGTGGTCCCATGTGGTCCCATGAAGATTATGTTTTGAAAATCATAAACAAGGAATGAAATAGAGATTGTGTTTGACTGATAATGCACTTAATGTAACCAACACCAAACCATGCCTGTGGTCCCCATGTCTCCTAACCACTTCAAATGGATATTGTGTTTTGAAAACCTAAGCAAAGACTAAAATGAAACAAGTGGCCTTCACTCTAAACCTACAGAATTCTCCTTCCAACAAATTATAAGAGAGCTTCACTCTAAACCTACATGATTCTCCTTTCAATAAATTGTAATTTGAAATGGATTCTACAAATCGTAACAATTCTCTTTAATATGATTTCATATATATCGATGTTGTCTCAACGTTTGCAGGACACCCACCTCACCTAGCATAGCAAATGCTCATTATATGTGCACATCATCTTTTTATTTGGAAAATCACCATCACCGTTTACAAGAAAAAACTTGAAATATTTATTTTAAAATAAAATATTTTGACATATTGGTATTTCAATTATCAACCATTAAAAATACAAATTTTGCAAGTAGACAAACAAGGAACAAGGCACTCCCCAAAATCTATAAACAAACTGCCTACCTACCACAACCTAATTCTCCACGCATTCACTTCATGTGGTCATTCTACATAACCCATTTTTAAGATACAACCACCCTATTTCTGTAATCAGTAGATTAAGATCCACCATCCTGCTATCATTTTTCCTCTTATTCCTTTCTGAACATTGTGAATAGATACAAGTATGCACAGGCGAAGAACATTGCACAGAACGGGCCGTAGAAAACGAAAAATAACAGCGTGAAGATCATAACAGTTGCACCTACTTTGGCGTCGTAAGCCATGGGTGACCTGTAGAAGCTCTCCGATCTCTCGGTTCTGGTGGGTCGATTATCCATGGATACGGCCCTTCTGTATACTTTAACTTTAGACTGATGATGCTTGTTATACTCAGGATCGATGTTTTTGGAATCCACAGCGCTAGGAGAAGCCGTAGCCCAGAAGTCGGTTGGGTCTCCATGAGCTCTGAGAGGGCTGGTGGGCGCACTCACAGTAAGACACGAAGGGCGTGGGCCTCTTCTACTGCCGCCTTCCTTCTCTGCAATCAGTTCTTGACTAGCGTTAGGGTTTCTGAAAAGCTCTGCCAAGTATGAAACTCCGCACACAACAAATTTCAGCCACATCGCGCTAAAACCCAAAACCCCGAAGGCCATGTTCTTGAGAAATTGAGACCACGCCATGACCAGGCTATGCCTCTTCTCATCCAAGGAGGAAATCGAAATCCTCTCAGACTCGCCATCCTTTCTCCTCAATTCCCCTCCCTTTTCGGTATTATTAGTCTCAGCAGGTACCAGGATCGAAACCCCGGCAACATCCCCGCCACTATATTTCCTCTGAATTTCGTGATCTCTGTCTCCAAGCACAACAGGAATCCATCCCTTCTCGGAAGCCACGAACCTCACCATGGCCTCCGGCGCACCAGTCTTCTGCGCAATATATTTTCTTTTGGCAGACAGCTCGCCATGGACGTTCGCGAACTTATCAATCCCAATAGTGGAAAAAGGATTCGATCTCTTCCCATCTCTCTGCCGGTATTTCGGCCTCCCCGAGACCGCAATTTCTTCTACCTCACTATCCTGTGATACCCTTCGACAACGCATCAATCTCATGTTCTCTCTGTTATATACGCACTGAATATGCACCAAGATATAGACACTAATTCTGCTGTACAAGGAATGAACATAAACCCCAAAAAAAAGCAGTAGTGAGATCACCTGTTCGCAGTGCCAGCCAATCTCCGAAAGCCTCTGCGGTCTGCCATAGTTTTCTGTTGCACCGACTTTGTTATAATGGAATACGAACCCTTATTTCTTTAATAAGATGAAGAATCAAAGAGAAATTTTGAAAGAAATCATCGGGAAATTTTCGAGACTGTACCAGAATCACCACTTATTCAACGTTGGTCATCACCTTCTAGAAACGCTGGAAATTTGGTATCATATCATTTGTCGATAAACGCAAACCACACTTGCCGGTGATGACCGGTGATGATAAGACACCTTTTATTTTCTTTTTTTTATTAGAAACTTTTGAGTTTAATCTTTAAAAATCAAATTGAAATATAATATTATATTTCAATTGGGTGAATATTATAATTTAACTTTTTATAGAAAACGTAAGTAAAACGTTTATTTAATTTTATATTAATATATTGCTAAAAAGATAATATTGAAATTCTTGATGATAATTTCGATAAAAGTAAGTAGCTCATTTAATAATAAAAGTAAGTAGCTCATTTGATGAGTGAAGAAAACCCAAAACCCAACATTTCAAAAAATGTGAGATGGGGTGCAATTCCCAGCACTACAAAAGTATTAAAAAAAAAATCGAAACATCGAGCTTCAAAAGCATTAACGCAGAGGAGGAGAAAGTAAAACATTTTTAAGCATTTTGGGATCTATAATAACTTTTGTGCCATCTACTAGAACTTTTTGGCGTTTACTCTTTAAAGGTCAAATTTGAAAAGAATGATCACGTTCAAGTTGTACAAGTTTAATGATTTTATGTCTAAGGTAGGTAAAGCCTTTACCTAATTTTATATTTATACATATTGCCTCCCAAAAATTGAAAAAGTGTTC
Organism: Larix kaempferi; assembly: GCA_027924585.1. Lineage (NCBI taxonomy): Eukaryota > Viridiplantae > Streptophyta > Pinopsida > Pinales > Pinaceae > Larix > Larix kaempferi. The sequence goes on along the minus strand of BSBM01000005.1, from coordinate 996,335 downwards.
ACTTAAAAGTGTTGGGATGGTTAGTTAGTCACATAATACAATACCGGTAGAAGAATCGATGATATAGTGTGAAAGCTTATTTTTCATTAAGAATATATATGTATAAGTATAATGATGTGATCTTCGATTTCTATTTCAAACGGTTTTTTGGATTTTCATTGTTATATAATGGATTAAGTTTTCAACATTTCCTTCCTTTATTCAAATGGTGTATATGAGTCCAAGCAGAGAACTAAAATCTAGACCTATAAATGGCTAAAGGTGCTCTCTGAATCAAAAGCTAGTAAAAGAAGATGTCTTCTACTAAATGGGTGTTTTTGGATTACCACTAACCAGCTAAAGATATGAAAAGATGGTTTAAGGATGACCAAAAACTATGGAACTTGGCGTTCACTCTAGTACGAGCTCAACGGTTCCGTCTGGAACTTGGATCTAACTCAAATCCGACTCAGTAACTCCCTCTAGAACTTAGCTTAAAGGCCCAGTGGTTCTCTCTAGAAAATGGTGGTTTTAGGAAGAGCACAAACCAAATCAATGTCAAGTGGAACATGGCTCTAAATTTAGCTCTAATTGTAGCTTTAACTCTTGCTAGGTGGCTCTCACTCGAGGCTCTTGCAACTGGCATAAGGTTTTCGATATGGCTCTGGTTCAGGCTCGCTTGTTCCCACTTGCGTGTTCTTGCTCGCTTGTTTCTAGCTATCAATCATTCCCCCCTGTTAGGAACACAATGAGGAGTAGAAAATCTCTCAATTGCAATATGTGTCATTACTCGAGAAAGAAATCTTCGATATGACATATATATATCTTCTTGGCTATTAACGACCATTGCTAAGAAGCAATCAACCCCTAATCCATCTCCTCTCTTGCAGGTTTTGTTGGGACATTTTAACTATATTTCTAAGATAACTAAGCAACACTCACATTAATTATCAATCCAGGGTATGTCTTTTATTTCAAGGTTACATGCAAATTCTATGCATGCTATAATTTCCTTTGATAGTGTTAGTCATACTAAATGATCATGTAACTAAATGAAATGAAAACTCAACCAAACCTATTCTTGCTTGAAAATGAAAGACACTCCTAATTAACTTGCACACAGTTCATGTAAATATATTAAATCAATACTACTTCTGTTGAAAAAGAAATCAAACTCAAATTCACACAATTTTGCTAGAAAGGAAATCACACCTTGAGAATTAAATCCACTTAGAAAGTAATAGTATTCTATCAAACTGAAAAGCACGAACTATAGGTCTAGAACAAATATTTAAGAGAGAATGCACCTTCTATAATATTAAAGAAATCAATGATCTTTTAAAAGAAATTAAACCAAGTGCGGAAGTTACAATGAATCTCAATCCTGTGGAAGTAACAACTATGATTATTAGTAACTACAAATTACATTTAATAGTTAATATAAATATTATTGATTACAAGTAATGGCGTATGTAATAACACCAGTAGTAATGAATAGCAATTACAAGTAACGACAACAACTATAGGTACTAAGAATAATATAAACCATTTATGATAACTACACTTAACAATAAATGAATAGCAACACCTGGTCAGTGAAGGGGTCCTTCCTCCTCTTACCGGGGCTGCTAGAACAACTCACAAATCAACACTCAAATCACACGAGCCAACATAATTTGCATCATAATAGAAGGAAAGTACAACCAGGTTCAACAATACTCTGTTCCACTCTGTATTCCTCTTCTCATGCGTGGCTTCATTTAAATACACAGAGATCTGAGGGACAAATCATAACCAATTTTCACAAATTGGACTTCCAAATTTATGACCAGATTTACAATTGATTTTTATTGCAATTTTAGATTTTCTATAATAGATCAATCAAACAAGACCATATCTCTACAACATCAATTGGCTAAGAATAGGCCGAATTTAGTTTTGCAATTTATGGAAATTGACAACTGGCCACAACAGTGAATCTAGGGAGATAATTCTTGGAGAAACCTTTGAATATCTCAAACCGTGCCTCATTTTGAAAACTGTGGCTCATGTATCACTCAATTTTGGGCCATTCTACACAAAACCCATGTTTTAGATTTTTGAAATCCATCTTGATATACTCTAAAATTCCAATGCAAAAATGTCTCTGCTTATCTGGCACATATTTGAATGGGAACGTTTCACCATGAGTTGGAGTTCACAATTGTTACAGGAAATTGCTCCATCGACCATCATCAACAAAATAATGCATAATAATATTAATTTATTAAAAATGAAGGAAAACAAGCACTGCTTAACCACTAAAGTATAAATAAGTATGACATGGTGTTTTATCAGAAATCATGGTAAATGGAGTGATAAATGAGTTGTAAGAGGAAGTAAAAGGAATGAAATGGATGTCCGTAAGTGATAATAATGGTGACAAATCAGCGGCCAAACATATCCCCCAAACTAAATATGTTGCATTTCCTCATGCAACCCAATACTTTTTTACCAACCAAGTTGCAAGGACCCACGTGTTTCTAGTGAGAAAAAACACGTTTATGAATGTATTTTCGATTTTTCATGGTGTGTATGTTGTTAAAAGTATGCAACATGGGTACTCGTTGGATGCATAATTTAATTATGCATCCAACGAGTCCTCCTACTTGAAATTTGAGTAACCCTACAAGGAAATAAGTTGAAAATACGATAAAAAAAAATAGTTTTATTTTTTCCCTCCAATCTTTTTAGGTGCTCTCTTTTTGGATTTTAAAGCATTTTGATTGGCTAATACATGATGACATGGAATTTGTATTATTTTGGGAAGGCCCATTTTAAATTGAAATTTCCCGTAATGAGTGTTATAAAATCCTAGAAAACTAGTTGTAGCAACCTAAAAAATGTTCAAAGCAATGGGATTGACAAGTGAGGGAAATCTAGCTAGGTATAATGTGAAGAGAATAAGATTGAAAATTTACATAAAGCCACATAAGTGGAATCAAAGCTCTTAATTTTTTTTTAAGTGCGCCTCAATATTTCTTGTAGCCCTCAACATGTAGTCATGTTTCTACATTTCTAGGCTACATTACAGATGGGACCCCCCTATCTTTAATCAAATCAATGATCACACCTCAAGTGAAAGATAGGTTACAACGACAAAAATATGGAAACCTCGGAAATGGACCAAGCTTAAATATTTATATGTAAAGAATGAAGTTATTTCCATCATATAATTTCATTTGGATCTCAAAAATATTTTCCAAGTTAATAGACTAGATATGCATCTCCAATCTCTAGCCAACTCATTATAACTTAATGCAACATAGCCAAATTATAGAACATGTATAGCTCTAATGTTGAGTCAATTTTAAAGAGCTAAAGTTCAAGCTTCTGTTGATTTTCCCAATCATATGAAATATGCATATACTTGTTGAAGAACCCAAATACTTAGTGGCGTGGATTAAGGTTTTTGGAGGAGAGGGATGGTAAACACACAGATATACCAAGTCTTCACATTAGGATTCATGTAGAGGAAAGAAATATTCAACTTGTTTAGTAGTAGGTCGCAACCTCAACTTTCCATGCAGAGGCCTCCACACAGTCAATATTGTGACCCTTTCAACATCAAAAGTAACACTTAGAAAATAAGTGTGGCCTCAAATTTTCTATAAATAATAAAAAGATTTTTATTCAATTAAAAAACCCCTGAATAAGTGCAACAAATCTAGTAGGAAAACCATCAATCTCTAGCAATGAATGGTAATCCAACGGAGGGGAGACACAAGTAATTATAAGGGATTAATAGGAAGGAATTCGCCCAACAAGAGAAAATTCAAACAATAGTCAGTAAAACATTTTTCCAATCAATTTAGAAACTCTTGAACAAGTGCAACAACTACAGATGGAAACCATCGATCTCTAGAAATGGGAATGCATCCAGTAATCAATAAAAGACCCAGGAATCCATGAAAATGCTCAACAAATAAATTGATATATCACTCCTTAGTTCATTAAGGAAAATAATTGTTTCACTTGGGAAAAAACATAGTTGAATAGCATACTCAATTTGATGCAGAGATACCAAGGCATGAGAATAGGTCATTTCATCTCCTGTGCGTTCCTCCTCCCTAGGATATGAACCAACAATCACTGGATATGGATGTTTTCTTCAACCCCCGTGTCATGAGTGGTCGCATGATCATGACTACTTCATCCCTCCACAACTGATATAAATAATGTTGACAATTTATTTTGCTGAGGGTGATCAATATACAAATAAACGAGATCTGAGCATGTTGATCATGCAGAGAGTTCGTGGGAGGGTTCATGTAGTGATCCAGGTGGATATTGGTGGCCACCCACCTTTCCAACTGGCTCAAAACAGTTTTATGACAATTTTGGTATTGTACTATTTTTAGCAGTTTTTCGGGGTCCTAAACTTCCGGGGCCATTTTGAGGCCCTAAACGACCTTTTTTGGCAATTTGGGGGGCCAAATGGTTTCCTCCGGCATACATTTGGCCCCACTCGAAAGTTGTAAATCTCGGATAGATCTTTCCAACGGGCTACCGAGCGCCCCAAACGGAGATCGTATGCAAAAGTTACGACCCCGGAAAGTTGATGTACTAACTTACCCAAACGGGGCCCACATGACTTTTGGCGCTTCATCTCCTAGGGTTAGGTTTTTGGATGTCTAGGGTTTTTGACATTCCTGTTTATTGTAAAAGGCCTTGAGAGCCTCATTGTAACCATCTTCTTGCGAAATGAGCGCAGCCGTCACATCTCTTCTCAGAGATAAGCCGCCACCATTCCAGCAAGCTTGTTTTCCGCTGCATTTTACACTTCTAGCTTATTTCCTTATTGAATAGAAAACCAGTTTTACTGTATCTCTGTTATTTTGTGTTAAGCATCTGATAATAATCTGTATTCATTTCGTTCTGCTCATAAAATCCGGATCAGTGGTATCAGAGCGGTCTGCTCCTTGTCGTCTTAATGCATGTCCCCAACGAGGTCAGGGTACAAAGAATTGGGTCTCGAGCTTGTTTCTCTTGAGGACAAAAGCTCTCGCACGCACAAGCGACCTCTCATGGCAGGAGAAAAGAAAGATGACGGGACAGGAGATCCTATCAAAATGTTGCTTGAGGAAGCCCTCACGCAGCAGAGGAACGAGATGATGGATAATTTCGCGCAAATCCTTCGGCGACTACCAACAAGCGACGCATCTTCCTCGAGCAGAGGCGTCGCCCCCTTCAAGGTACAAATCAACTTCGATATCCCTATATTTGAAGGACAGATAGATGCAGATGCTGTAGATAAGTGGTTGAATCTACTAGAGGGGTATTTTTCTGTCCATAACTTTTCGAACAAAGAAAAGATTACTTTTGCACTCCTCAAAGCCGTTCCCCATGTCAAAGATTGGTGGGAAACATTCTGCGAGCAAAAGGACACAGAAGAAGCCTCATTATTTTCAGTCACGGCCACCTGGGAATCCTTCAGGGATGCTATTAAGGAACAATACTACCCTGTCGGAAGTTATGATGACTTGTATACCAAATGGACCACACTGCGACAAGAAAGAGACCAAGCAGTGCCAGAGTTCACAAATGTCTTCCATACCTTGCGCACCAAGCTGGGTATCAAAGATTCAGAGCGACATCTGGTGCTCAAGTATCGCGGTGGTTTGCATAGATACATCCAGACCGAAATGGAATTTCTAGACATCTCTTCCTTGGGCGCGGCCTACCGATATGCCGTCAAAATCGAGCAGAAGCTCAAACAAAAGACGCGGCAATTTGGGCCTGGGAACCCTTCACAGCAAAAGACAGGAAAGGGCGGCCCCAACCCACAGAATAAAGGACAGAGCAAAGATGGACAATATCAGGACAACCAGTCCAAGCCGCAAGCAAAGAAGGACACCGAAAAAACAAAGAAAGATACCGGGAAGTGGTGCGACTTCCATAAGAGCCCTTGGCATAACACCGCTGATTGCTGCTCAAAGCAGTCGCTGGTGGCCGAAGTGAAAGCATCTGAATCAGATGCGGGTTCTGACTCTGAGTCCGAACCAGAAAGGGGAAGAAGGATCATTGACGCAGAACCCAGTGCCACCATTGCTACCACCAAGCTCCATCCTGATGAACCAGATGAGCCAGAAGAAGGAGAACGCCTCTTCCATTCACAGATGTGGGTAAAAGGCACCCCGTTGCATTTCATCGTTGATAGCGGTAGCCAGAAGAATCTCATCTCAGCAGAGGTCGTCAAGCGCCTGGCCCTGCCAACAACGCCGCACCCACAACCCTACACCATTGGATGGCTCCGCAAAGGAAGCGATCTCCGCGTTAGCCAACAGTGCCGACTGCCATACGGCATCAAGCCCTTCAAGGACGAGGTATTGTGTGATGTTGCTCCTCTCGAAGTTTCAGATGTTCTTTTGGGCCAACCTTATTTATGGAAACGTCATGCTGTATATGAGTCTAGGCCTCGTAGTGTTATTATTTCTTTGAACAGGAAATTGTACAGGATACCCGAGGCAGTCCCTCCTAGTGCTATTTCCTTGATCTCTACCAAGCAATGTAGGAAGGTCATCTCTCAGACCGGGAAATTTGTCTTCTTCATAATTCGCTCTCAGAGTGAAAGAAAGATCGCAGCCACATCCCGGGCCTCCACGACCGATCTATCCACACAGCAGAAGCAAGTGGATAAGGTGGTGGAAGGATACTCAGATATCTTCTCCTCTCCGACCGGGGTACCTCTGCACTGCCAGGTCAAGCATCCCATCGATCTGACCCCAGGCGCACTGCTACCCAATGGGCCAGTCTATCGCCTCTCTCTGTTGGAAAACGAGGAGATCAAGAGGCAGATCCAAGAATTGCTCCACAAGGGGCACATCCGTCCCAGTTCATCACCTTGTGGGAGCCCAATCGTGCTGGTGCAGAAGAAAGATGGGACCTGGTGACTCTGCATTGATTACCGGGCCCTGAATAAAATCACAGTCCGTAACCAGTACCCGATTCCTTGAATCGACGACCTCCTTGATCAGCTCACGGGGGCCAAATACTTCAGTAAGATTGATCTGAAGTCTGGCTACCACCAGGTCCCAATAGAACAGACAGATGTATGGAAGACTACCTTCAAGTCAAAAGAAGGTCTTTTTGAATGGCTGGTCATGCCTTTTGGTTTGACAAATGCTCCAGCAATTTTTATGAGGATGATGGACGATATCCTACGACCTTTCACCAACAATTTTGTAGTGGTGTATCTAGATGACATCCTCATCTACAGCAAGACTTGGGAGGAACACTTGCAGCATATTCAGCAGGTTCTGCACACCCTGCGGAAGCACAAACTATATGCAAACTTGGAAAAATGCTCCTTCGGCATGGACAAGGTCCATTACTTAGGCTACATCGTTGATCGACATGGTGTGCATGTGGATCCAGCCAAGATCCAGGTCATCCGTGACTGGACAGCCCCAACCACACTCACTGAACTTCGGAGCTTCTTGGGCCTCGCCAATTTCTATCGCCGGTTCGTGCTGGGATTCTCTCATATTGCATGGGCCCTCAGCCAAGTGACCAAGGGTGGTGGTAAGGCAAAATTTGTGTGGGGCCTGTCCCAACAACAAGCCTTCGATGATTTGAAGAAGCGTTTGTGCTCATCGCCGGTACTCTCATTACCGAACCTGCAACATCCCTTTGAGATCGAGATAGATGCTTCAGATTATGCTGTGGGTGCCGTTCTCACTCAACACGACCACCCCGTGGCATATCATAGTGAGACACTATCAGATGTTGTTCGCAAGTACCCTACCTATGACAAAGAAATGTACTCCATTGTACAAGCCTGCCGCCAGTGGAGACATTACATTCTTGGGAAGGAGACAGTCATCCACACTGATCACAAGCCACTACAGTTCATGCAGACCCAAGGAAAGTTGCAGAATGACCGCCATCAGAAGTGGTCAACATATTTACAGCAGTTCCACCTCAACATCAAATATAAAACAGGGAGTACCAACCGAGTTGCTGACTGCCTCAGTCGACCTCCAGTCGCGGCACTTACCACGGTGCTAGACTCTTGTGGCCACGAGACCTCCGGATGGCCCCACCTCTACGAGACAGACCCTGACTTATCCGCCACCTATCAAATGTTGGGCACCAACTCAGTGGTTGCTAATTTCCATCTTCAGGACGGGTTGTTGTGTCATCTGGGCCATCTCTGCGTTCCATCAAGCGAGCGTGCGAAGCTGATTTGGGAAGCTCACTATAGTCGGGTGGCAGGACACTTTGGCGTCGAAAAGACAGTGGCAGTGTTGCAGAAACATTTCTACTGGCCAAAACTTCGACAGGATGTCGGCAAGTATATCAGGTCCTGCACCGCTTGCGCTATTGCCAAACCGACCACTAAGAAACAGGGCCTATACACCCCTCTGCCTACTCCTGACAGGCCGTGGGAATCCATCTCAATGGACTACATGTCGGGCCTCCCGTCCACCAAGAGGGGAAACGACTGTGTTTTCGTGGTTGTAGATCGCTTTTCCAAGATGGCGATTCTAGCCGCTTGCAAGAAGAACATCACAGCCGAAGCCACTGCCAAGCTCTTCTTTGAACGAGTATGGGTACATTTTGGGATCCCACAGACCATTATCTCAGACCGTGACAGTCGGTTCCTCAGCTCATTCTGGTCAAGCCTCTGGTCACTGCTGGATACCAAGCTCACCAAATCCACTTCCTTCCACCCCCAGACCGATGGACAAACGGAGGTCATCAACCGGATGGTCGTACATATCCTGTGCATGTACAATTCAACACACCCCCGCACATGGGATGAGAGTCTCCCCTATGTCCAACATAGCTACAACCGAGCCCTGCATAGCTCAACTGGTCACAGCCCCTTTCAGGTGGGGTTGGGATTCCAACCATTGGGCCCCATGGATGTTGCACTTCCCCTTGCGACCACCTCGGCCGACTCGTCCCCAGAAGCTGACAAAGCCGCTCGGTTCATTGAACGGATCCAACATATCCGCCAACAGGTTCAGGATATTCTACAGAAGTCTAATGCCAAGTACAAGCAGCGCCATGATCAACATCGGGTGCCACATAAGTTTCAGGTGGGTGACAAAGTTTGGTTGCATTTGCAGAAAGAATGCCTTACAGGGCCCCATCGAAAGCTTCGCCCACTCCGTTATGGGTCGTACACCATCACCAAGGCAGTGGGTGACAATGCTTTTGAGCTCAACATTCCCCCCTTCCTTGGTCTGCATCCAGTCTTCAACGTGGCTCTCCTTCGGCCATATTTCCCACCACTATTAGACACATCAGAGATAGCAGAGAAGTTGACACCAACAGAGCTCAACCCTGACTGCCTGCAGCAAGCATCCAGTGATCATATTGCAGACACACATATCAAGGGCACTCGACATCAAAGGATCCAGCTTTATCGAGTTGTCAAAGCAGGGCAGCTCCTGCACCAAGGCAAGTGGCTCACCCGAGGCCAAATTCAGCAGAAATTTCCTCATCTGATGGGGGAACTCAACGCAATGGAGACCATTGCTTCCTAAGGAGGGAGGATTTATCCAGGTGGATATTGGTGGCCACCCACCTTTCCAACTGGCTCAAAACAGTTTTATGACAATTTTGGTATTGTACTATTTTTAGCAGTTTTTCGGGTCCTAAACTTCCGGGGCCATTTTGAGGCCCTAAATGACCTTTTTTGGCAATTTGGGGGGCCAAATGGTTGCCGCCAGCATACATTTGGCCCCACTTGAAAGTTGTAAATCTCGGATAGATATTTCCATCGGGCTACCGAGCGCCCCAAACGGAGATCGTATGCAAAAGTTACGACCCCGGGAAGTTGATGTACTAACTTACCCAAACGGGGCCCACATGACTTTTGGCGCTTCATCTCCTAGGGTTAGGTTTTTGGATGTCTAGGGTTTTTGACATTCCTGTTTATTGTAAAAGGCCTTGAGAGCCTCATTGTAACCATCTTCTTGCGAAATGAGCGCAGCCGTCACATCTCTTCTCAGAGATAAGCCGCCATCATTCCAGCAAGCTTGTTTTCCGCTGCATTTTACAGTTCTAGCTTATTTCCTTATTGAATAGAAAACCAGTTTTACTGTATCTCTGTTATTTTGTGTTAAGCATCTGATAATAATCTGTATTCATTTCGTTCTGCTCATAAAATCCGGATCATGTAGAGAGAGTTCACCTTCACTCAAATGCAGCAAGGGTTCATTTCCAAATGAAGGTTGAGATGAATTTGGAAATGCCCGCCATAAATTGTCCTTGTGCTGATGAGTTCTCCTCATGGCATGGGTATGTTCCATGATGAACTGACTATCCATCCATGGAGTCAGATTCCTATTTGGTGTCTCCCATGTGAGTTTTTGGTCTGCCAAAACACAGAAAAATAATGGTTATTCATAAGAGGCTAAGGGTTATGCCTGCAAGGGCTTAAGGATAAATCCTGCAGGGCTTAATAGAATTCCCACAAAGGGGGCCCGCAAAGGAGATGCCCACAAAGGGGCCCTTAAAGGAAATTCCCGCAAAAGGGATTAATATGCCCGCAAGAGGGCTAAGGAGAATGCCCACAAGGGGTTAAAGTTAAAGCTCAATGGGGCTTAGGAATGCCCACAGGAGCTTAGGAATTCCCGCAGGAGCTTAGGAATCCTCGTAGGGGCGTAGAAAATCACGCAAAGGATGAAGCCCGCAATGATCATGCAAAGGCCTAAGGTTAAATCCCGCAGGGACTTAGGAATGCCCGCAGGGGCTTATTTATGCCTACAGGGGCTAAAGAAATGCCCGCAAGGGATAAAAGATGCATGCAAGAGATTGTAATATGCCCGCGTGGGCTAAAGAAATTCCCATAAGGGATAAAAGAATCCCGCAGATGGAAGAAGGCTGCATGCATGAGATGAATGAATCTCATAGGATTGAAGATAATCAATGAAGGTTTTAATTAATTAATTAATTAAAAAAATCAATAAACAGAATTACGAATTTAAGATTAATTATCAGAGATTTGAAGAGGTATGAAGATGAAAAGGTATGGACTCATTCTAAAAATATGCAAGGATAAAAGAATGAAGAATATATAAGTAGAAGAATGAAGTGGAAGAAAGACGTTTGGGGTGTCCGGGTTGAAGAAGTAGCAAGAACAGGCCAAGACCAATGAAGATCCAGAATTGAAGGAAATAAGTTTTGGAAATCTGAAGAAGACAGAATAGGGTGGAAGGGTTGTGCTAGGGTAGGTTGCATCCTGTTAAGGGTGTTGGTGCATCCACTTAGTTGTAGCTGACAAAATAGGGTGTTGGTGCATCCTTTAGTTGTAGCTGAAAAATTGGGTGTTGGTGTATTCAGCAAGTTGGAGCTTGCAAATTAATTGTAAATATAATTTTGCAGTATTAGAAAAAGTTGGTGGTTTTCCCAATTGGGATTCCACAATAAAATTGTGTCTTCTATTTTCTTTGTTAATTCAATTTTTAATTGTGATAAAATTTAAGAATAGTGAAATATTGATTCACCCCCCTCTCAGTATTGCTTGATATTCCAACAATTGGTATCAGAGCAGGATCTTCATTAAAATTTTAAACACTTGAAGAGAAAAAAAATTATCACTATGGATCAACCAGTAAAAGTGTCCTCCAAGGTGCCCCTATTCAATGGAGAAGATTATGCTTACTGGAGCATCAAATGAGAATCCATATAATGTCTCTTGGATTGGATGTTTGGATGCCTGTAGAAACATGGTACACATATCCCAAAGACACTCCTACAGATCTTGAAGGAGTTAAAAATTTTGGAAGCAATGCCAAAGTTGTTAATGCAATCATGGAAGGATTAGCTAGAACAGTCTTTTCCAAAGTAATGAATTGTAACACAACAAAGGAAATATGAGACAAATTGCAAACCATCTATGAAGGAGACTCTAAAGTAAAAAGAGCTAAACTCCATACTTTTAAAACCCAATTTGAAAGTCTGAAAATGAAGGAAGATGAAAACATTTCAGAATACTTTGAGAGAATTGATGAAACTGTGAATGCAATTCAAGGGCTTGGACAATAATTGGAAGAAAAAGTAATAGTTGAAAAAGTACTGAGATCACTTCCAATGATTTACAATCCTAAGATTTCCACACTAGAAGATAGAGAAAATCTTGACCAACTCACCATGGATGAGCTATATGGAATTCTCATAGCCTATGAAATGAGGGTTGGGAAAGACAATTCTCACAATAAGGAGGCATTTTATAGCATAAAAAATAGATAAGAAATCTAAAACAAAAATTCAAGCAGAAGATTCTAATGATGAAGAAGTAATTCTAGTTAAAAATCTTAAAAGAGGTACTAGTAAGCTCAAAGGGAAATTGCCTCTGAAATTTTTTAACTGTGGGGGGATTGGTCACTTTGCTAACAAATGCCCTTATCCCAAACAAGAAGAAGAAAGTGAGTTCCTTGATAATTTCAAGAAAAACAAAAAGGTATTTAAGAAGAAAAAAAAAGACGACCTTCTATTCCATGGATGACAGTGAGTCCAGTGAAGATGGAGAAGCAGAAGTTCTATTCATGGGAGTAGAACATAAAATCCTTGAAGAAGATGAAAAAGGTGTAGCAGATTTCAAAACAGAACTTAATAGTGTTGTTGAAGAATTAGAAGGAATTGTTTTTAACTTAAAAAGTTAGCTTCAGAAAACCTGTGAATAAATGGACGATCTAGAACAACAACTCAAGGAACAAGAAAAATTAAAAAAACTCGAAGTTGAATTTAACATGTTTAGCAAAAGGAACTATGAAGATTCCTTTCAATCAAAATTTAAGAGAAGCTCAAAATCTCTATATGAAATCCTAGGCTGTCAAAGATCATCCAACAATAAAACTGGACTAGGTCATGACAATGGAAAGAAACCAGAACAATCCTCAGTCATAAACAAAAAGGGAAATAAAATGAGTTATGTTGATGCACTTATGAAATTAGGTGTAAAGGATCACAATAAAAAAAAAATTCACCTTCAAGACATAACAAAAAATGTCCCAACTAAACATCAACATTTGTTTTTGGGAAATTGTTATACCTGTAACAACTTTGGACATATAGCGAGAAATTGTAAGTTAAATACTCCTATTGGGAAAAGGACTACATCACATTCTCAATCATATAAGAAGAATGACATAAGAAGTAATCCAAAAGGTAGAAGCTACAAATTTTTTTCTCCCCTTCATAGTTATAGTATAGAATGTTACAAATGTGGTAACCTAGGACATACAACCAAAAATTGTAAATTGGTGATACCTATGAAGATTGACAACGCAAAAACACAAAGCAATGGAGAAGAGAAGTTTTGGAAGAAAAAGGAAGATTTGAAATGTTCAAGAGCACTATGTGCAACAGAAAAACAAAATATATGGCATGCAAATAGTGGTTCTTCAAAACATATGACAGGAGACCCACACAAATTTATAAATCTAAAAAGAAATCAGAAAGGAAAAGTCACTTTTGGAGATAACCTATCCTCTAAATTTATTGGGAAAGGTACAGTGGCTCTTAGAGACAAGATGAAAGATGAACATGTTCTACTAGTAAAAGACTTGAAACCAAATATGTTAAGTGTAAGACAAACATGTAATCAAGGACACATATCTATATTTGATTCTCAAAAATGTGAAATCAGAAATAAGGATTCAGCAAAAATGGTTGGGACTGCTGTGAGAACTTCAAGCAATGTGTATATCCTAGAAAATGAAGAACAATTTCACATGAGTCAAATTGATGAAAGCTTGCTATGGCATAGAAGGATGGGACATTTGGACTTTGACAGTCTTGTAAAATTTAGTAAGAAGGGCACTGTAAGAAATTTACCAAGGATCATAAAACCACCAAACCATGTGTGTAGACATTGTCTTCATGGGAAGCAAACAAGAACAAGCTTTAAAATCAAAGAGCACACTACTTCTCAGCCATTGGAAATCATTCATACTGATCTTTGTGGGCCTACAAGGACTAAAAGCTTTCAAGGTGAGTTTTATTTTATGTTATTTATTGATGATTATACTAGGATGACTTGGGTTTCATTTCTTAAAGAAAAATCAAAAGCATTCATGAATTTCAAAGCCTTCAAAGCACTTATTGAAAATGAAGCAAATATCAACATCAAATTTCTAAGATCAGATAATGGTGGTGAGTTCACCTCAAATGAATTCTATGAGTTTTGTGAAAATCATGGAATCAAAAGGAAGTTTTCATCTCCCATAAATCCTCAACAAAATCGAGTGGCCGAGAGGAAAAACAAGACTGTTCAAGAAGCATCCAGAACTATGCTAAATGAAGCAAAAATTCCTGATGGCTATTAGAGAGAAGCAATATATACAGTTGTCTATGTACAAAACAGAGGAAAACTCAGAGTAAATAGTGGCAAAAATCCTTATGAGTTGTGGTATGGAAGACCAGCTACAGTGAAATACTTTAGATTTTTTGGAAGTAAGTGCTACATAAAAAGAGATGATGATAATCTAGGGAAGTTTGATTCTAGAACATATGAAGGCATATTTCTTGGATATTCTTATACCAAAAGAGCTTACAAATGTTATAATCTAAGGTTGCACAAGATCATAGAAAGTGCAAATGTAACTATAGATAACGCTAAACCTAGAAGAATACAAATCCAAGAAAATGTGGATATTGAAGAAACTGATGATGAAATAGATGAGGAGGAAAAAGAAGAAAATTCACAAGAAGAAGGAATTCTTGAAGAAGAAGAAGAAAAGGAAGAGAATAAAGACTCCCCCAGATCATACAAAAAAACACCATCCAGACGAGTTCAGAAGAAACATCCTGAAATTCAAATTATTGGTGACAAATATTCAGGAGTTCAAACAAGGAGAAGATTGTTTGATGGTGAAGAACAAGCACTGCTTTCGATAGTAGAACCTAAAAAATTTAAAGAATCTTGCAAAAGTGAGGATTGGATCAATGCTATGAATGAAGAACCTTATCAAATAGAAAAGATCCAAACTTGGAAACTTGTCCCAAGACCTAAGGACATGAATGTCATAGGGACCAAATGGATTTTTAAAAACAAGTTCAATGAGGATGGTCATGTAATAAGGAACAAAGCCAGGTTAGTATGCAAAGGATATGCTCAAGTTGAAGATGTTGATTTTGAAGAAACTTGTGCACTTGTGGAAAGACTTGAAGCCATTAGAATGTTATTAGCTTTTGCATGCTACAAGGACTTAAAAGTGTATCAAATGGATGTAAAATCGGCATTTCTTAATGGAGAAATTGAAGAATAAGTATATGTAGAGTAGCTTGAAGGTTTTCTCTTATCAGAAAATAAAGATTATGTTTGCAAACTTAAGAAGGCACTCGATGGTCTTAAATAAACCCCAAGATAATAGTTTTCAAGACTTGACAACTATTTAAAACAACAAGGATATAAAAGAGGGGCTATTGACAGTAATTTGTACATAAAGTTTGAAAACAAAAATATGATCATCGTTGTGGTCTATGTGGATGATATCATATTTAGAAGTGATATACAAATTTTGACTGTAAACTTTGCCTGAGAAATGAAGAAGGAATTTGAAATGTCAATGTTGGGGGAACTAACATTCTTTCTAGGTCTACAAGTATCTCAATCAGAAAAAGGGATCTTTATCTCCCAAACTAAATATATCAAAGAGATGTTCAAAAAATTCAAAATGGAAGAATCCAAACCTGTTAGTACTCCTATGGTTACTGGCTGCAAATTAAGCAAAAATGATGAATCCTTAGAAGTAGACCATACCATGTACAGGTCAATGATTGGCAGATCATTATATGTAACAACTACAAGACCAGATGTAATGAAAGCTGTAGGTTTGGTTGCCAGATTTCAGTCAGCACCAACAGAAACACATGTGGCTATAGTAAAAATAATTCTCAGATATCTAAAAGGTACTATGGATTATGGACTATGGTATCCAAAGAACAATGAATTCTCTCTAAAAGCATTCATAGATGCAGATTGGGTGGGAATTATTGATGATAGAAAAAGCACTAGTGGAGCAGCATTTTACTTAGGAAATTGCTTGGTATCATGGCTAAGCAAAAAGCAGTCTTCCATTTTACTATCTACGATAGAAGCTGAGTATATTGTTGTTGGATCATGTTGTACACAAGTCATCTAGATGAAACAAACATTGGAAGATCTACTTGTAAAATATGAGCATCCCATAGTTATATATTGTGACAATACAAGTGCCATTAACATATCCAAAAATCCTGTCACGCACTCCAAAACAAAAAATATTCCAATTAAATATCACTTCTTAAGAGAACAAGTGTCACAAAAGACTGTCAAACTAGAGTCTGTTGACACAAAGTAACAAATAGCTAATACTTTTACTAAACCTCTACCTAGAGATTCATTTGCATATCTCAGGCAAAAACTAGGAGTTATCTCTCTTCATTAAAATAAAATGAAGATTGTAACCCTGTCAAAAAAAGGGGACATAGTTGACAGGGGGAGAAATAGTGACAGAGGGAGAACTAAGAATCTTTTTCATTAATTTCAAAAGGGGGAGAGAGAAAAAGAGGAAAATATTTTTTTGTTGTTGTCATCAATGACAAAGGGGGAGAATGTTGAATATAATTGTCATTGATGACAAAAGTATTCATCAATGACAAAAGGAAGTGATGACATGGAATGTATGATGATGAAGATACAAATCCAAATAAAGGTGCTCTAGTAACTTCATGATGTCACCATTATAATCTGACCTAGTTATATATAGTTTTTTCAGTTTGAAGAAATTATGGAAAATGACTAAGTGTTGGAAAATTGATCCAAGTGGCCTTGGGGAAATGCCTGCCATACCTCATAGGTGAATGATAAAAATTATCTAAAACTATCATGCTATATCTTGTTGAAGAGGCTATCTTATCATGGTATCAGTTCTCAAAGAGGGTTTTTGATGACAAAGTTAAATGCCTTCCAAAACAGGGTTTCAGGTTGTTTTTGCACCAAGGTAGTAAAACCGCCTAAGTGTCCTAAGGAAAATGCATGCCATAATTCATGGATTAAAGTAAATGCCCACACCATATGGTCAGGATGTAGCTTGTTTATTTTTCCACCTGACCATGGTCTCATTTTGTCTTGAGAGTGTCTAATGAGGAAGTTATGGGTCTGCCAAAACAATGTTTCAGACAGATTGCTCCAATCCAGGAAAATGAAAAATTTGTCTAAGTGTCAAATTCACATGGCTAAGAGGCCATTTGGAAATTCCTGCAAGGAGGTCTCCTTATGCTGATAAAATTCATCAGTTGGCATGGTCTTGTTCTTTGATGAACTGGTCATCTAGTCATGGGTTCATATTTTCCTCTGGAGTTCACATGTGCGAAATACAAGCCTACCAAAATGAGAAAAAGTTTGTTTTGTTGTCGAAATGAAGGTTGAGAGGCATTTGGAAATGCCCGCCATAAATTGTCCTTGTGCTGATGAATTCTCCTGATGGCATGGGTATGTTCCATGATGAACTGGCTATCCATCCATGGAGTCAGATTCCTATTTTCCGCTCTCATGTGCGAGTTTTTGGTCTGCCAAAACATAGAAAAATAATGGTTATCCATAAGAGGCTAAGGGTTATGCTTGCAAGGGCTTAAGGATAAATCCCGCAGGGCTTAATAGAATTCCCACAAAGGGGCCTACAAAGGAGATTCCCGCAAAGGGGCCCACAAAGGAAATGCTCACAAAAGGGATTAATATGCCCTCAAGAGGGCTAAGGAGAATGCCCTCAAGGGCTAAGGAGAATGCCCGCAAGGGATAAGGATGTCTGCAAGGGGTTAAATTTAAAGCCCACAGGGGCTTAGGAATGCCCGCAGGGGCTTATGAATTTCCACAGGGGCTTAGAAAATCCCACAAAGGATGAAGCCCACAATGAGTCCACAAAGGCCTAAGGATAAAACCTGCAGGGCCTTAGGAATGCTCGTAGGGGCTTAATTATGCTCGTGGGGGCTAAAGAAATTCCCACAAGGGCTAAAAGATGCCCGAAAGAGGTTGTAATATGCCTGTAGGGCCTAAAGAAAAGGATGAGAGGGAATGAGGAAGCCCGCAAAGGGCACAAGGAAGCTCACAGAGGACGTGAGGAAGCCCGCAGGCCTAAAGTTTTTCCATGGAAGATCATGCCAGTGTTTTGGGATCTCACAGATGGAAGATGGAGATCGCAAAGAACGTGAGGAATCACACAAATATCTCAACCACACCGTCGTGACTCTGGGGCCGTCTGATCATGCCAATCAACGGTTGCGATTGAGTTTCTGCTTTGGGGTTTATCCCACATTGGTTGTGTGAATGAACTGATATGTGTTTATATGCACCAACCATCCCTATGCTCATTAACGCATAGTGCAAAGATAGTGTGGGAGATCTGGGTGTTTGGTTCTCCATGAGAAGAACACCATCTTGGAGCTTGGGATGCCTAGGTGGCCCCCTATCGTTTTCTACACGTGGCTTATCTCTTTGACGTGGACGATTACTAAGATGTTGCAGATGTGGTAGTGATGTGTTGTAGACGTGGCAATAATCGTTTGGTAGTGATGTGTGGCAGATGTGGCAATAATCGTGTGGCAGTGATGTGTGCAGACATGGCAATAATCATGTGGCAGAAATGGGTCTGTTAGTGTTAATATTAAAAGAGCATGAAGACTTAGTACAAAGGCCTAAAGAGCTAGGATCAAAAATTAAAAATGACTAAAATGGTTTTTAATAATCGAAAGGGTTAATATTTTTTTTAACTAATGGAGTAAAAGGTTAAATAAAAATATATAGTTAAAAAGTGATTTTAATGTGGTATTATTTTTTAAAGGGGTCGCATTGTTTTGAAAAGTTGTGTCATTTCAAAATACACATGACTATTGGAGAGGTATATATTTTGAAAACAAAATCATTTGAAGGGCATCTCTCTAAGTTCTCCATCTATGTATCTGATGTAGAAGAGAGACCAAAAAAAAGAAATACAGTCCAGGCAGTTTATGAAGGATTAATACTAAAAGGGAGGCAGGGTGGTGCTAGGGCAGGTTGGTGCCTACAAAAGGGAGTCAGTGCTTCCTTGTCAGTCATAGCTGACTAAACAGGGGGTCGTAGCCTCCTACCAGTTGGTGCTGGTGAAGAAGGGTGTGGGGCCTGATCAGTCAGTGCTGATCTAAAAACACCTTCTTCTATTGTATAATTGTAAAAACAAAGTTTTGCAGATAATAGAAAAGTATTGGTGGTTTACCTTATTGGGTTCCACGATCAAATTAGTGTGTTCAATTTTGCTCTTATGTTTGTTAAAAGTAAAAATTGTGTATAAATTTGTGTCAATGATTCACCCCCCTCTCTCAATGACAGAACCTGATCCTACAATTGTTATCAGAGTCGGATCCTTCACTTCAGTTTAACCACTGGAAGGAAGATCCTATTAAACACTATGGATCAGCAGATGAAGATGTCAATAAGAGTTCCCATATTGGATGGTGAAGACTTCGTATTCTAGAAGATTAGAATGAAAATCTATCTGATGTCCATTGGATTGGAAGTATGGGCATTAGTTGCAGAAGGATATGATGTTCCAAAAGACATCCCCATAGAAGCAGAAGACAGGAAGAAATACTGGGAACATGCAAAGGCCTTAAATACATTACAAGATGGGCTGAGCAAAAATATCCTTGTAAAATTATTAACATGTAATAGTGCCAAACAACTCTATGATAAATTGAAAACTATATATGCAGGAGATTCCAGAGTAAAAAAGAAAAAACTTCAATCCCTCAAAGTACAATATGAAGGCCTAAAAATGAAGGATGAAGAAAATATCTCAGATTACTTTGAAAGAGTGGACAATCTTGTCAATGCAATCAAAGGTTTGGGAGCAGAGGTACCAGATGGTGAGTTAGTTGAAAAGATACTAAGAACACTTCCTATGGAATACAATCCCAAACTATCTACTCTTGAAGACCGAGAGAAACTAGAAGAACTTACCCTAGATGAATTATATGGAATGCTCATAGCTTATGAATTAAGATTAGGTATTGAGAATGTCCCAAAAGGAGAAGCAACTTTCAAAGTAATTAAGAAAACAAAAAATCAGTAGCAAACATCTCAGGACAACCATCATGATGAATCTGATGTAGAAGAAGCCAATTTTATTAAGAAGCTTCATAAAGGATCAGGGAAGTACAAGGGAAAACTTCCTTTCAAATGTTTTAATTGTGGAAAAGTCAGGCACTTTGCAGCCAAGTGTCCTTATCCCAAGAAAGACTTTGAAGTTGAAGATGAAAAAAATAAACCATACTAGAAAAAGGGAAAATCCCACTATAAGAAAAATAATTACTAAGAAAAAAGGAATTTCTACTCTAAAGAAGAGAACAACAGTTCATCTAAGATTAGTGACAGTGATGATGAAGTCCTATTTCTAGGTATTGAAGAACCCGATGAGATAGAAGAGATTGAGGATGAAGAAAGATCAGAAAATGAAGCCGAGGATAATATGGAAGAAGAATTGCTCAATGCCTTGGGTGAATTGAGAAGATACAAAAACAAATATAAAAAGATGAAACATTTAGTATTTGAACAAAAGGAAGAACATGAGCAAAAATAAGAAGAGATGAAGAAAATTATAAGAAAACTAAAAATTCAAATTCAAGAGGAAAATGAGATGGAAGCAAGATTAGAGAAGTCTCTCAAAGAAAAACAATTATCCTATGAGAAATTGGAAGCAGAATTAATTCATTTAAGAGAAAAACTTAATGAAAAATTTATCCAAACAAAATATGAAAATAGCTCCACATTCCTAGATAAAATTATAACCACACATAGGAATCCAAGTAACAAGAATGGAATAGGGTATTCTGAAAGAAAAAGTCAAGATAGGCCAAAATCTTATGCAGCTACTCTTCTCAGTACATCCAAGAAGAAAGAAGAAGAAATAAGAACAAGCAATGATCAAAACCTTAGAAATTCATTTCCACCCATCAAGAAGGAATTCAAGACAAGTCCAAGGAAATCTTATCAAAACAAGTATCCTCACATCTTTCTTGGTTATTGTTTTGCATTTTCTAACTTTGGACACAAAGCAGTGAATTGTAGAGCTTATAGAAAGAAAAACTTGAAGGTTAAAAACTATAACCTCAAGGATAACCACATGGATGGTAATCAAGAGAAGAACAGAAATCAAAATTCCTTTGCACCTCTACAAAGAAAGAACTTGGAATGTTTTAACTGCCATAACTATGGACATAAAGCAAGCAACTACAGATTAATGGATATCTTACAAAAACTAAAAAACATGAGAGAGCAAAAATTACTTTGGAGAGAAAAAACATTAAAAGAAGAATGTCTTATTGTTTTAAAAGCACAAGATAAAAGGGATCTCTGGTATGTTGACAGTGGCTGCTCAAAACACATGACAGGAGACAAAGATAATTTGTTAAGCTTGAAAAAACAAAAGGGTAAAGTTACATTTGGTGACAATGCTTCAGGCAACATTCTTGGAAAAGGCACTGTGAATGTGGGAAAGAACAAAGCCAAAAATGTATTACTTGTTGAAAACCAGAAACCAAGTCTATTGAGTGTCATCCAAACATGTGATCAAGGGCATATTTGCATCTTTGATTCTCAGAAATGTGAAATAAGGAGGAAGAACTCAGGAAAATTAGTTGGTGTTGCTTCTAGGACCCCTAAAAATGTATACATACTAAATACAAGATAGTTTGAAAAATGTCATATGAATTTAGTAGATGAAATTTGGTTATGGCAGAGAAGGTTGGGGCACATTAATTTTGATAATTTTGTGAAAGTTAGTAATCTTGGGGCAGTAAAGGACCTACCAAAAATCACAAAACCTTCAAAACCCTTGTGTAGGCATTGCCAACTAGGAAAGCAAACTAGTTGAATAAGATTCAAAACAAAAGAATATTCAACCTCAAAACCTTTAGAGCTAGTTCACACTGACCTCTGTGGACCCACAAGGACGAAAAGTTTGCAAGGAGAATATTATTTTATGTTGTTCATTGATGACTTCACTAGAATGACTTGGGTATTTTTTCTTAAAGAGAAATTAGAAGCATTTAACAAGTTCAAAATATTCAAAAAATTTGTTGAGAATGAAAAAGAGGTAAAAATAAAATGTCTTAGGTCAGACAATGGTGGTGAGTTCACTTCAAAAGAATTTGATCTCTTTTGTGAAACTCATGGAATCAAGAGACAATTCTCTACTGCCAGAAAACCTCATCAAAATGGGATTGTTGAGAGAAAGAACAGGACAATTCAGGAAGCTACAAGGTCTATGTTGAATGAGGCAAAATTGTTTGATGGATACTGGAGGGAAGCTATAAGCACAACAGTATACATACTGAACAGAGGACAACTGAGAATAAATAACAATAAAACCCCTTATGAGTTGTGGTATGGGAGAGCTCCTTCAGTAAAATACTTTAAAGTCTTTGGAAGTAAATGTTACATCAAAAGGGTTGATGAGAATCTCGGAAAATTTGATGCTAGATCTGATGAAGGTATATTTCTTGGATACTCTCCTACCAAAAAGGCATACAAATGCGACAATTTCAGACTACATAAATTGTTGAGAGTGCAGATGTTAAAGTTGATGATTTAAAAACAAAGAAATTCAAACATCAAGAAACTGTACTAGACAGCGAAGATGAAGATGATGGTGAGCTAGTTGATACACAAGCAGATATAGAAGAAAAGGAAGAGACACAAGTAGATGAAATGGATACCAGTGTAGAAGAGGAAGATATTCGAGAAGAAGAGATAAAGGAAGAATTTGCAAGAAGAGACACAAAAACACCTTCAAGAATAATTCAAAGAAATCATCCTGAAGACCTGATTATTGGAAATAAAAGCAGTGGGGTGCAGACAAGAAGACAATTGTTATATCAGATATAAATTGCACTTTTGTCACATATTGAGCCTAGATAAATCAAAGAAGCATGTAAAGACAAGAGCTGGGTCAATGCCATGAATGATGAATTGGACGAAATTGAAAAGAACAAAACTTGGGAGTTGGTTTCAAGACCAAAAAACAAGAATGTCATTGGAACTAAATGGGTATTTAGGAACAAAATGAATGAAAATGGACAAGTAATTAGGAACAAAGCCATATTAGTATGTAAAGGGTATGCTCAAGTTGAAGGAGTGGATTTCGAAGAAACCTTTGCACCAATGGCCAGATTGGAAGAAATAAGGATGTTCTCAGCTTTTTCCATCCATAAAAAATTGAAAGTATACCAAATGGATGTCAAGTCAGCATTTCTCAATGGTAACATAGAGGAGGAGGTCTACTTTGAGCAACCAAGAGGGTTTAAATTGACTAATAAAGGAGACTATGTTTGTAGACTAAAGAAAGCTCTCTATGGGTTAAAACAAGCACCCAGGGCATGGTATGAAAGACTAGATTCCTACTTACAAGTACAAGGCTTCAAAAAGGGATCAACAGATAGTAATCTTTATTGTAAAATTATTGGTGACAACATGTTTATTGTGGAAGTATATGTCGATGATATCATATTTGGGAGTGATGATGAAGAAATGAGTAAAGACTTTTCTAGTAGGATGCAACAAGAATTTGAAATGTCCTTACTTGGTGAACTAAAATTCTTCTTAGGATTTCAAATAGTTCAGTCCAAAAAGGGAATTTTTATCCATCAATCCAAGTATGTTAAATATATGCTTAAAAAATTCCAATTTGAAGAGTGCAAGCCTGTTTGTACACCAATGACAGTAGGATGTAAACTAAGCAAGGAAGATGAGTCCAAAAGTGTTGATAAAAAACACTACAGATCAATGATTGGGAGGCTGTTATATGTAACAGCTTCCAGACCTGATGTTAAACAAGTTGTTGGAATGGTGGCTAGATTTCAAGCTGAACCAAAAGAGAGCCATGCTCATGCTGTGAAAATAATTTTTAGGTATCTAAAGGGAACCATAGATCTAGGGTTGTGGTATCCTAGTAAAAACTCATTCACTCTAAAAGCCTATTCAGATGCAGATTGGGCTGGTTGTATAGATGACCAAAAAAGTACAAGTGGAGGAGCATTCTTCTTAGGAGAATCATTGGTGGCTTGGACAAGCAAAAAAAAACCTAAATTTCTCTATCTACTACTGAAGCTGAGTATATTGCAGCAGCAGAATGTTGCACACAAGTAGAATGGATGAAACAAACTCTACAAGACATCAAAGTAATATTTGAAGAACCCACTATTATCTATTGTGATAATACAAGTGCTATAAGTATATCTAAAATCCCTGTTCAACATTCTAAAGCTAAACACATTCCAATAAAATACCATTATCTCAAAGATCAGGCTGAAAAGAAGAACATCAAAATAGAATATGTCCCTACTCAAGAACAAATTGCAGACATTTTCACCAAACCCTTAAGCATAAGTGTTTTTGAGTATCTTAGGCAAAGATTAGGATTGGTATCCTCTCCAATCTAAAACTCCCTAGAAATCAATGCATCAACTCAAGGGTAGAGTATTTGAAAAGTTTGTTGTCATGATTATATATGTCACTGGTTTTGGACTAAAGGAAAGAAGGCTGAAACATTGCAGATCCGTGGTTAGATATTTGAAGTCTTTCAGTAGCCCAGTTTAAGAATATTAAAGTAGACTTATTTGAGAAGTCTAGAGCAGATTTGAAGAAGGAATGTGTTGGCACGAGAAGGATCACTGTGATAGGGGGAGATAGTGACCAAAGAAGCAGAGGAGTCCAACTATGTTAAAAAAAGAATTTGATGTCAAGAATTTTTGTATGAAGGAAGGAAAGGGAGATGTTTGGAGTTTCTTATCAGAAGATTTGTTTTAATTTTTTTTAAAATCCAAGAAAGTGTTGAAAGTGTTTAGCTAAAGTTTGAAAGAAGATCGTTAATTGAAGAAGATGTCAACAATGATCAAATTCAGGGGGAGTCATTCAGCCCTTTTCCCTTGATGTCAAAGGGGGAGAAATGAAGAGTATTTCCATCAATGCCAAAGGGGTGGATTGTTGGAAATATGTTAGTTACACAAGTTGGCATTGATGGTAGGAAAGATGTGTAAATTGTTTTTGGAATGGAAACCAAAGGTAGGAAGGTTTTTTGTGTAAAGTTTCAAGTAATGCAGAGAAACAAACAGAGGCTGAATTAACACTAAGTTTTTTTGACCCAAAATGCGACGGTGAAAAAGTCGAATTTGCTACAACCTATGGTCGACTATCCGATAATTCCAGTCTTTTTTTATCGTCGGTGGGATATCGGCTAAAATCCGACATAGTTCAAGACGTCGGATAATCGACTACCATACCTCGTCGGTTAACCGACTTCCTCCAGCTTCACAGGTAGTCGGATAAGCGACAACGTTGACTTCCAATATTTGTCGGACACCATCCTTTCGCCATAGATTATGCATCGGTTCAGTCGTTGATTAAGCGACATGTTTGCCATTAAAAAAAGTTGGTTTCGACGTTCCGAGCTGTCGGAAGTATAGCACAAGCATAGGATATCACCCCGCAATCGTCAGATAGGTCATCGGTTAAGCGACATGGATAACATAGAAAAAAAAATGGATACGACGTTCTGAGCCATTGGAAGTATTGCAAAACCATCGGATATTACCCTACGGTCATCATAATTAGGTTGTCGGTTAAGCGACTACCCAATGCATGTTTTTTTTTTAAATAACATTTTTGAAATA
This sequence comes from Larix kaempferi, assembly GCA_027924585.1. Classification (NCBI taxonomy): domain Eukaryota; kingdom Viridiplantae; phylum Streptophyta; class Pinopsida; order Pinales; family Pinaceae; genus Larix; species Larix kaempferi. The sequence continues at coordinate 970,676 of BSBM01000005.1, read as the reverse complement.
AAAATTTTCATACTACAGGAAATCAATATATTCTATCTATATTGTGGAAATATGTAGAATAATTACATATATATATAACTAAGAACCCCATTATGCTCTTCTCATTGTATCAGCAGTGGAGTAGCCTAAGGGAATAGAGCAGTTGTAATAAATCCATTGTATTAGAGTCATCGTATTAAGCGGCGGAGTCAATCATTATTCAAGTGGACCTACAGGCTAGTGGGTGCCTAATAAGGTGGCACAAAAGACTATACTCTAAGTCTCAAGTGCTAGTGTCTATGGAACTTACTTTATGGACTACAGGCTTTCCACGTAGCAGAATAAAAGGACTGGGAAGTTATGTAACATTGTGACATATTCATCACAAAGAGATGGTAGTGTGCTTCCATTGTGTCAAGGTACTCTTACCTAACTTCTCTAATTTGGTATACTAAGGAGTTTGTATATTCATGTATGAGATCATATTCTTTGAATAAGGCTCATTAGATAGTTAATGGGTAGTTACTTAATGTAAAAGGCTCATTTTTATTAAATAAGAACCAGTAGGTGGTTGGTAGTCATTAATTTTGAGATTGCATTTAGTTAGGGTTTTGGTAGTTATTAAGAAACTATTTATAGCGCTAGAAGGATGTATATTGTTTTGTCAAAGATTGGTATTGTATTGAAGCTTTTCTCAAAGGAGCTCATCCTCTCCAAGAGGCCCATGAACATTACTCTCTCTTTTTGAATTTATTAGTACAAGTGTTATATTTTGCAAGTTTAATCTCTTTCTTGCATTTTCTTTTGTTCACTTATATTTATTTGAGGTTAAGCTAGATATTGATTCCAAGGAAATTAAAGAGAAGGTTAAGGATATTGATTCCATTGCATCATTTACTCAACCTTTGAAGTTATGGAAACTCAAAATTGGTTATGAGGAGCAACCAAAAATCACAACAAGCTCCAAGAAATTGTCAAAATTTAAATGACACGCGTGTGGGTTGTAGAAAGCCAACATCGTAGCCATTCATTGAGCTCCTCTCTGTTTCAAGAATAATTTCATATTCTCTACTGAACAGGGACAACCACGTGAAGGTGGAAGCTCGTATGGCCCCTCCCCCCCCTCACATCACTCTGAATTCCCCATACCCAATGCATGCACTCGAAAAAAACAAATATGTGCAAATTCATCCATATTTTATCATGAACTTTCATCCATTATTCATTCAATAAATGCTAACATTCACTAAACCATTGTTTCTGTCGATCCACACATTCATTCAATAAAAGATAACATTCAATAAACCATTCATTAATCATTCAGTCAACACATTCATTCAATAAAAGCTGAAATTCAATAAAGGTAACAGTTTACTACACTAAATCATTAAAACATTAGAAAATTCATTAAACCATTCATTCATTAATTAGGCCAAAAACCGTGGACGATATATTGTTATAAAAAATATTTAGATGAGATTTGAACCTGCGACCTATGTCTAGTCCCAAGGATACCACCTTCAAGCTTGACCTTATCAATCAATTCCCATAGCCATTTCCTCTCATACGACGTCCCAAAACCATTTCTCTCGAGACCCACTCTTCATTTATTCTGCATGCATTTCGATGCAAACTATATGTTTTCTTTAATTTTTTGTTGACTTTAATTCCCTAGCGTAGGAGGAGCCATTATGGTCAAGTTGCATTCGTAAAAAAAATATGAACATTGACAACAAGCAGCATGTCTCTAATTGTTGTCGGTGTATGCTAGCGTAGTTGCAAATATCATGCTTAAGAAGAAACTAGCCTTGAATGGTAAATATACCAATTTGGAAGGGTTTAATGTGAGGTTAAGGATATTGATTCCAATGAAATTAAAGAGAAGGTTAAGGATATTGATTCCAGTGCATCATTTACTCAACCTTTGATGTTGTGGAAACTAGAAATTGGTTATGAGGAGCAACCAAAAATCACAACAAGCTCCAAGAAATTGTCAAAATTTAGACAACACATGAGTGAGTTGTAGAAAGCCAGCATCGTAGCCATTCATTGAGCTCCTCTCTGTTTCGAGAATAATTTCATATTCTCTACTGAACAAGGCCAACCACGTGAAGGTGGAAGCTCTTATGCCCCCCCCCCCTCACATCACTCTCAATTCCCCATACCCAATGCATGTACTTGAAAAAAACAAATATGTGCAAATTCATTCATATTTCATCATGAACTTTCATCCAATATTCATTCAATAAATACTAACATTCACTAAACCATCGTTTCAGTCGATCAACACATTCATTCAATAAAAGATAACATTCAATACACCATTCATTAATCATTCAGTCAACACATTCATTCAATAAAAGTTGAAATTCAATGAAGGTAACAGTTTACTACACTGAATCATTAAAACATTAGAACATTCATTAAACCATTCATTCATTCATTAAACCAAAAATAGTGGACGATATATTGTTATCAAAAATATTTAGACGTTGTTTTTCCCGTCCTTCTTTTTATAAGTTTTTCTTCTCTTCAGTGGTATATAATCTATGAGAGGACCATCTACATCATCTGGACGTTCTCTTCCAGTTCTTGGTTCTTTAGCAGGCGCTTTTGGTGATGTTTGCAATATCCTAGCTGATTGTTGTTCTAGACCTGGATTTTGCGGCAAGGGGTTCGGATTTGCTGCAACGATGTGAAAATGTTACATCATTATATTTTGCTATTGTAATGACAAGTTTTTCATTTAAAAAAATTCATTACGAAGGAGTTTTTTTACCAGGTGTGACCAAATCATGTTGTTGATGTTCTTGTCCAGTCTCAACCTATACAATTTCACCCTCTACATGCTCTGCAGTTGAAATACGGTGAACTACAATTAATGGTCACCATTTGCAATGCTATACATAAAATTGTAGCATATGAATAAATTCATTACCGGGATTTGAAGCTTGATCATTGATTTGTTGTTGTCCCTCCTCGACACTAATGGGATCATGACTTTCCTGTTAAAAACATAGTCAATATTTTACATCAAGTATTTGGAACGAAAATATTCCACAAGCGACAAATCTTCATTAAACTATATAGATTCTATATACCTGTGCACCGGATGGATTGGTACCACAAGAGTGTGTTTGCCCAGATAAGCTTCTTCTACGTTAAAAAACAACTCCAAATCCTTCCTGGAAGCTAAGCTTCATGTCTTCCTATGTGGGTACTTCATTGAATCGATCGGCCTGCATATTTGCTTATCGTCGTTAATTAACATTTTACGGTGCAATAAAACGAAAAATAATTTTCAATTTATTATTTGTATTCATTGTTGGTTTCTCGAAACTTACAAACCGTGCCGCCAAATTCGAATAACCACCAGGGCCAAACTTGTGCTGACCTATTTTTTCCAGTCTTTCCTTTGTGGCCTTTGATGTGTCTGGTAGCCTATGCAAGTGTTGAAATATGTTAGATGTTCCAAGTTCGATATAGAAATCAAGGATAATAAGGTTTAGAATTACATTGCGGAAAGTATTGCATACCTCCATGTGCTTGGTGTTAGCTTGCCTTCTCTTCTCAAAGCCTTCTCCTTTCCATATTCCACTAGAGCTCTCCACTCCATTGCTGGAATCATTGGTGGGTGCTCATACCTATGGTTTCTTTCGAGGTGTGTCCTATATTGGTCTCAGACAACCTTCACATGTTGACAAGCCTTTTTCAAGACATTGGCATGAATGAAGGTTTTCTCCCCGAACAGGCCAACCAACCGATTAGTGAGTTCATCTTTTAAATGTTCCAGTTGTCTATCCCATTTGTTCGGATGGTGGGCCCGAAGATCTCTAAGCAAAAGTCATTCATATGTTTATAGAAAACATTGTTTCCTGCACAACGATCATGCCATGATCATAATTAGTTGATAAAAAATGTTTTATCGGTATATTACAATGAAATTATAAACACTAATTAACCTGATCAACTATGATTAATTACCTGGGATCATCGGTATCTTTAATGGGACGAGATCTTCGTCCACCAAAAATGTTGTCTCTAGTGTTCCAGTGCTTTTGACACGGGAAGATCCTGGAAATGTAGCTTGTTCGACATCAAAATTGATAGGGGAATCGATGTTGACCGCTTCTTGTGGACGATTCGTTGTGTGTTGGTCAGTAGCGGCTGTTGCGCTCACAGCGGGGGTTCGTGGTGTTTCGCAACGTGTTGCCGACTGTTCAGTTGACAACAATGGCGAAGGATTTGAACTATGTGGATTCGTTTGGTCGTGATGCGAAGTCTCTCCATGAGCCTCACTGGGCCAACACCACCTTGACCAATATTGTGTGGTCCCTTATAATTCTATAAATACACACCACGTCTTATACGTTCAATACTATCATATAAAAGAGAACATTATAAAGATTTAAACGAATTATTCTATGATTCAAGATTCCTCAACTTACTTGCAAGTTATTAGATCTATGTTCCAACAATGCAATCCTTTATGTAATTGCGCTTGTCTGCGGAACCTAGATTACTAGAGAAAGGATTTCCACAGTATATCTATTCAACAATTTCTCTGCCATCTTTAGCGGGTGTGCGGCTTCACCAATTTTTTCGCAATCGTGAAGCACCTCTGCCACTTCAGGGTCTAACGGAAAATCTTGCGATGTTGATTCATACTGCGATTCACTAGTGGGATGCAACAAACATATATAAAGCACTACTGAGTTCTCTATTGATAGATTCCAAATTTTATATTAACGTATATAACACATCTATCATGATATATTCGTAAAATTACAACACAGTTTACATTATCATAACGAAACCAGTATATCACACAAAAAATACATAACAAAATTAACATTATGCTACGTATTATACTGGTACAATTGAAATGAATTATACCTGCGACCTCGAGGATTTCGATCCACGCATTGGATCAATGGCCATAGGTGACTTGCCCCGATCTGCTAATATTTGGGAGCTGCCCCTAACAACACCCTAGTAAAAAAACATAGTGAAAGTCACCTAAACGATTCCAAAACTATTCATGAGAAAACACATCAAAAAAATTATTATTCATATTATATTTTTAATATTACAAAGATGTATACCCGTTGCGCGGACCCTGGTGTGGCCAACCTTACGGAACCGGCCTGCATCAAAAACATAGACTAGAAAATTACGTAAACAAAACCAAAATATTCATTGAAACATTAATTTAATGCTAAAACATTTTGACATATTTTAATTGTACAATTCAAATCAAGTCTACCTGTTGCCCCGAGGGTGTTGTTGTCTGATCAACATTCCACGGGTGTATTTCTTGATCAACATTCTGCATCAAATATAAATTTCATTATATAAAACAAACCAAGTTATTAATAATAGAAAAAAAAAGCAAATAAAAACTCTTTTCTCTTATTATATTTGTACTATTAGAAAGATGTATACCTGCTCCGTCGAGGAAGAAGTTCTCCTTTGACCATTTGTTGGCAGGGATTTATCATGATCACTGGCCTGCGAAGTAAATATGGGAAATTTAAACGAAATAAACTAACAAAAAATCCTTGTGATGTTTAATTTATTACTAAAAGGTTGGGTAAAATGTTATATAGTAACCTTGTTTGTATCTACTCGGTTGACAGGGTAATTAATAAGCAACTCGTCCCCTGTAGATATTGTTTTAATAGCAACTACAAAAACACAGTTTCCTTCATGCCCCTCAAATTCGCAGTTTGGTTGCTTAATTGTAGACCATGGTTGTGTACTGTTTATAAACCCCGCAATATTCCCTGCGGCCTTTGTCCTTTCGTCCATCTACAACGTTCCTCCTTTATTTTGATTTTTGTCTTTCAATTGTAAATAGTTTGTTGACAATCCATAGCTCTGCATACTTTTTGTATATCGGACAAGGCACATCCATCGTTGTAGTTGTATATGGGTCCAACATACTCCATCAATTCTGCACATGTCCCGTAATAGACCAAGATGCAATCCATGGAAAACAACCCGAAACCATGTATTGGCGACGGTGCAATTCGATATCTCCTTTCGTTCACACAAAAATTAGTGTTCGGTGGAGGAATATCCTTCGGTACCCATTGTTTCACTAAATGTCTGTACCTCAAGGGCACCTCTTCGTCGTCTTTTGTCTCATCACCATAGGAACATGCCCCCCCTTGACCGTGAAAAAATTCATTGCGTCTATGGAATCTTCTTTTGGTTTTTTGACATCTAGTTGATACAATTCTTCTAGAACTACAGGATGTCTCACTTTCCTCTAGCCTTCCTAAAATCCCCTCGCTCGAGGAAGACAGGTCAGACAAATACCTGTTTGGTTCTCCCTGCACCATTGGAAAAAAGTTTAGATTCGGTCGCAAGGCATAGTGCCTCTTAAAAGTTGACGTGTATCGCCTTTTGTAATTTTACTTGATCCTCATTCCCTTTGTCAACATGTAGGCATTCAAGTGATGATCGGAAGACGACCAATTTATCTTTCTTACAAGTAGAAATTCATGCAATATTTATGAGTTGTTTTTTACTATTTCATTTAATGCTACATCACACATGTAACACACATGTAGCACACATGAAACACTACACATACACGTTGTAGGATCTCCTCTAATGCTACAAGTCCTGGCTATTTAATGAAAACTATTTACCACATATTTGATTACCTTAGTGTAGACGTTTCCTGTAATATACTCAGAAGAGTTACTTTCAAAATGACTGTGCCTCTTAGAGGCCAGTCAACTCTGGGAACCAAGTGACCCTATGATAGGGCTAGTACAAACCAGAGAGAGAGAGATGACTTGGCTATGGTACGGTCAATCAAAGAAATTTAGTGACAGTAAAAAGGCTCAGTACAAAGACCAACCAGTAAGGTACAAGTAAAAAAAAAAAGAATGGTTATAAAGACTCACAACCCTTGGGACTAATGGGGTGTACACTACCTCAAACGTGGACAAACTACTATAGTTATAACCACAAGACCAAAAACATAAAAGGCGGTACAAATCAATATATGCAATATCTCCTTGTAACTACCTCATATATGCAATATCTCCTTGTAACTACCTCATATATGCAATAGCTCCTTGTAACTACCTATTGAAACTCAAATAGTACCACCAAAAGGTATGATAGCATGCAATCTTCCAAACTAAGGTCAGGAGGGTGGTACGAAGTGGGTATAAAGACACATAACAATTTGGAGAAAGTGGGTGTACCTCAAATGTGGACAAACTACCATAATACCCACAAGACCTAAAACATAAAAGGTGGTACAAATCACAAGATATCCCAATATCAGTAAAACACCCAAAAGGTAAAAAGAAAGGTACCACAAAAATATTATCGAAAAAATGAAAGGACCATAAGACAATTGACCAAGGTGAGGTACAACCATTCATCTCTCTCTCAAATGTACCATTGTTCCATATAACTTGAAAGAACATCATCACAATAAATGGAAAATTCCACACGGGTGATGTGATCACGTGGTCCTCTAGACTACTCCTACAGTCAAGCGTTAGTGGATCCATGAAGGGGTGTTCAGTCCCTTCAGAATACCATCTAACTCAACCATCTCGAAGACCTAGGAGAAGAGGACATCACACATCATAAAATAAGCATTAGTAACTACGGTGTATGAACTCAAAAACCCTAAAGCAACCGAGCATGCAGAAGGGGAGCTATGAAAAGACAAGGCTCATAGGCCCAAAAATACAAGCTCAAAAAACTATACTGGGACCGATGTCACAGTAAGCGAGCTGAAACAAAATTGGCCAGAATGCCAACAAGTAGCACTAAAAAGAAAAAGACCCTCTAAAAAGGTGAAAATGCAAGCAAACTTCCTAACTAGGAGCTGGAGACCTCGACAAATCATATCCTTCGCAAGGTAATGAAATCCAAGTTGAACAATACGAAGTGAGAGACCGAATTTGAAGGATATCCCTCTACCGAAAGGGATCCTTGGTAAAAGAGCCCTAGTAGAAAAGTCACTAAGCTACCTCGTTCATGACACGTCGGAAAAGGTTTTCGACACTTCTTCCTTATCACCCTTGTATCACCAGTATGGTGGCCGAAGAATACAAGGAAGACAATGATCAATGTTTCCTTAGGGCTAAGTGGAGTGCGGCATTCCACATAGTCCGTCTGGTTCTCGATATCGCGGCGGTTTAACCCCTGAAACAACAAAAGGCCACTCCACAAACTGGTGTATGACCGTGTCAACAATTACTAGAGGATTTTGGTTCCCTAGAGGACAACAACTATGTATCAGATGATAATGACAAGGGGGGATTATTTCGATGCCTATCCCCGGTGTCCTACCTAACTACCAAATTCTTTTGATTTCCTCAAGTGAGGTTATGGTGTGTTTAGTTAGGGGGTGTAAATTTTAGTGGTTGTATTACTCAATCGGGTGATGTAAGTGAAACTCGTGGCGTGATGACTGACTCAAACCATGCAAATGCATATGAATAAAATAAGCCTTTCCTTTCAATGAATGCTAGCTAAGGTAAGGAGAGAGTTCTTTCAAACTATAACTACTCTTTCAAATTAAATGAATCCATTAACAATAACTTTCTTCTACTTCAAATGACTAAAATGCATGACAATGTTTAAACCTAATTAGAAAGCATAAGCATGACATTGTGATATTGTGAATAATCGTGTATGGTAGGACACATTATTTCAATTTAAAACCCATTTAATGTACACTAGGAGACTTAAATTACAGAATGATCTCATAAGTATAAGCCCAAGAATATTTGTCTTAGTTGGGTGATGGAAGTGCAACTCATGGTGTGATGACTGACTCAAACCATGCAAATGCATATGAATAAAATAATCCTTTTCCTTCAATGAATGCTAGCTAAGGTAAGGAGAGAGTTCTTTCAAACTATAACTACTCTTTCAAATTAAGTGAATGCAACAAGTGTTCAAGTTCATTCAAGGAGAGCTTCAGATATACTCAAGTCATGCAAATGAATTCATCACATAAAACAAAGTGATAATAAATATAAGTAATTGTACATATCCATGTTCATAATTCTCTAGGAACACTTATAACATTCTTCAATCATTCTTCACAAAAACACAGGGATAGTAGAAACAATAAAGTGCATATAAATCTTCATGAGCTTAATAAAAAAACAGTAACCACAACTGGGGAAGCTATACCACAACTTGTTTTTTTATGACTATAAATACAAGAGTATCCTAATCATGAGCAATACATCCTTTACTTTTTCATCATGAGCAATACTAATCATTTCCCCTTTAACTTGCATTTAGTACCTTGACATGAATTCCCCCAAGCTACTATATTCTAAGTGTTAAAGCTGCTAAAGTACTACCCTAGTTGAAGACTAAAATTGCCACAATCCAAGTCATGATGGTTTGATTGAAGTCTGAAGTATGATGATGCATGCTTACCTTTTATGAATTTACTAACCCTGATGAATGATACAATGAAAGCCAATTTTAAGAAGATGAAGACTTTAAAACAAACCATAATAGCTTGAAAAACTTCCTAAACCAGAACAACAAAAATGGGTAAGCAAAATCGAAGTTTCGTTTTCCATCGAGGTGGCTTACAAATTGATTTAAATTTGACCACAATGGCACCAACCGCAATTTTAGGCCTATATAATTTTGTTCCTTTTATATATATACATTTCCAATCTGTCAAATGTTTCGTTACTTTGTACCCTAGGGCCACTTTCTGGAAATTATCATCTTCAAGCAACCTCAACGGAAAACAGAACTTCGATTTTGCTTATATCATGATGCTAATGGTGTTATAGGATCTATCTCACATGGTTCTACTTCATAATGGGATGGGGCCAATTAATCTTACTTTCAAAACTCATATGGTGGAAATGATTGATACATTCTCATTCCTCACATTCGACACTGCCCAAACTTTTCTAATTGTATGAAAATTGAAGCTTTCAATTTTATCCAAACCATGTAAGGAGAACTTGACCTAATTTCAATTTGTATAATCTACATGGAAGGATATGTCAATTTATAGATAGGGCAATTTTTAGCCGTAGTATAGTTATCAACCTAATCCTTCGCATATCAGGGCAATCTAATTTATAGAGACAGTGTAATTTAAAGAGGTTGATGATTTGGTTGACATCCATGCCAGATTGATATTTAATTTGTTGCTAAGTTATTTAACACGCAGACCGTATGACTTGAATCTGGGTGAGACCCAATTTTGCAACAAATTTCAAAAGATAGAAGAGCAAATTGAACTCACCCATATTGTTTTTCCTAGCCCCCAAGTAGGATTTATCTATGAAGAAATGGCTATCGGAGATATATAGAGAAAACCTGATCTTGCACTACTCTATGGAGCCTTGACAGGCCCCATGAAAAAAACTCCAAGTCATATCCGGATTCACTGCTACTTCACTAATAACACAGGGAACCTTCAAAACTACAATGTGGGTAGCCTTAAGTCTTGCTTTTTGCATTCACAGTTTGGTTGGTTAACTTAACATCCCTCCAATTCACAACAAATTTTTGTGGCATTCATTTAATTTTGTGGAGGCTAAGGAATTCATTTCAAAATCGGAGATGGACGCTGCTTCCATGCCGAGACTTGAGGAAAGTTCAAAGTATGGTGATTTTAGTTTACAAAAATTAATACTTCGGGGCGGTTTTGGGATTGAGGTCTGCTCATGAGAGGCTACAGCTTGTTGTATGAGTTGAAAATTGGGTTAGGTTAGGGTTTGGAGCTGAAATTTAAAATATTTATACTTGAATGCATAAATAAATTCCTAAATCAATGCTAGAAACAAAATAGTACAGTTGTGACAAGGTAATATAAATTTAAACATAATTTTCATCTCTTTCAACTTTAACACTCCCAAAGGTCCCTGTGTTAAAGTTGAAGTAGACAAGGACAATAAATAACAACAGCATTAATAAAGTAATGAACAAGTTAAACAGAACTAACAACTAACATCAGTAATGCTGGTTTAGACCTTCCTTATAATCAGATATATTTTTCAATAAACCCGTTCTGCAATAGCTGACAGCCACCAGGGATCAACAACGTATGCCCCAGCAAGGCCCATAGGCTCAGAGTAGAGGCCAAAGACAGTTTGGATAGTCATGTTCCTATGGATACTGATCCTGAAGATAAGCATAATGATGGGGTTGGAACTAGTGGATTGTCTCTTGAAAATATGAGTAATGAACGCTTTCTAAAATTAAGAATTTCACATGCCATGGTGTTTGTGCATCTGGCAATGGAAAATCCTGAAACTTGTAGAATATTTGTTGAGAAAAAGGGCATTGAAGCCCTTATGAGGTTCTTGACTCTTCCAAGTATTCCGCTATCTTCAAAAGGGATGTCTCTAGCTGTGAACATGGTTGCAGTTTGCAAAGCATTCACACAACAACACTCAATTGCCCTTGCAAGGGTATTTTGTGCTCATCTGAAGGAACATCTCAAGACTACATTAAATTTTTTGGATCATGTTGCAGGGAATAATTTATTAGCTGCACAAGATGGACTGAATCGGAAAGTATTCTGGTGCTTGTTTGTGGTACAATTTTTTGTCTTTCTAGCTGATGATACTAAAGAGAATCGATGGTTGGTAGCATTAACGGCAAAGTTTGGTAATTATAGAAAGGATGTGCTTCTTGATATTGGGATGATACATCAAGAAATACTATGGCAAGTTGCACTTACTGAGGATTCAAAGGCACTGCTAAATAAAGATGATGGCAATGTTTCCAGCAGTGTCACAACTGATTTGGATGCGCATGCAAATAAAATTGATGATCACTTGCCAACTTCTATTGGACACTATGTGGATCTTATTTTGAATCAACATAGGCAATCATCTGTTTGGAATGTTGCACATTTTAAATATAATAATTTGACCCAATTGCTGCTTCATTCATAGGGGGGCTTTAAAAAGCACGATATAGGTCTATGGGCAGCTTATTAAAAGTAGTTATTTCCATTCTAGCTGTAGCTTCCTATGGAGGTTTAGATTCAGTCAATACAAATAGGTGTTCCCTCTCCTACCGGACCCCCCTATGAAAAGAGGAATGAGTGCAAGTTTCTGCCCGGCCTATTATTATTTGTTGTTAGCTCGGATTGGTGCTTTAATGCAATAACGGAAACCTTAACTCGAGCCTGTGTGAATACAAGTACTCAGTCATAGTGAGAGCTTGGTAACTCTACTTTATCGGGGTCATTCGTAATAGCCCCCTCCCCCACCATTCATGATAAAATAAGGGAGTCCATTGCAATAACCTCAACTTTTTGATCTAATACATCTATTTCATGATATTGGTCACAGTGCTTGGCTTCAACGAAGGTTGAACATTGATTCCTCTGCCCGAGGACAACAAGCCTATGTTCATCAACCACAATATTCTCATTCTGATGAAGGCCCATCCATAATCAAAATGCAAGGCAATAAGCAAAAGTCACTACATTCTTTTTGCTATGAGATATTAAGGCCATCATTTTCAGTTCACTACAAAGAGGTGAGGGTTCACCCATCAAACTAAAAAAAACAGTAGATGCAATAAAATAAAAATACCCCAATGTAGATTGAAAGGTTCTACCCCAATGTAGATTGAATTAGCAATGAAACCCTCTTAGAAGATCGAATTAGCAATGAAACCACAGTGATTTGCTACCAAATTTTTAAATTTGTCAAATCAAAACAATTTAGGGCTTGGTACTCACGGACGTGGGAGGCATTTCCGGCTCCTCTTATAGTTTATTTTCTTGGACTCCAAACTGCCTCTCCCAATGCTTGCTCATTGGGTCACTCCCAATGCTTCTTCATTGGGTCACTCCCTCTCCCCTGCCACAATCACAAACCGCCTCTCCCACAATCGAACAGTCCAATCCAAATCGATAGCAGGTCCAAATCGCAGAGGCGCAGGTCCAAATCGAGGGTCACTCCAAATCGAGGTCACTCCAAATCGCAAATCGCAGGTTTTTGAAATGCATATGGCTGCCGGCTTTTCTATTTGTTCAATATATATGTTATGTAATGTTTGTTTTTTGTTTTTTTAATTTGTTTTTAATTAAATATATATATATAACATTATATATAACAATTAAAATTTAATTGTTAAATATAATGGTATATATATATTTAATTAAAAACAAATTAAAAAACCATTGTTATATATTTATGTTGTAATTTTATTTATTCATGTTTTAATTTTATTTATTATATAATCATTTTTTTAATTTTAATTGGTTTTTTTTTGTTATATATAATGTTATATATATAACGTTTTTTTAATTATTATCTAATTGTTATATATATAATGTTTTTTTTAATGTTTGTTACATAATCATTGCCATCATCATGATCTTGGTATATGTTGACCATTCTTAACTACCTCCTATAGCCAATTGGCTACTAGGGAAGATAAGGAAAATATGCACCCTTCCTCCTCATACTTTCAAGAAGGGGATTAAAAAATATGGTTCATGCCAGGCTCTGAAAAGTGGAAGGGTCATTGCAAAGGATAAAAGGAATCACCAAAAACTCATGTTGACCTTAATGACTGTGGAAAGATATTTAGGAATATTTTCTTCATTCATGTGAATTTGGCGATAACTAGAGCGAAGGTCACGATCAATGAAGAATTTATCTCCATGTATCATATAAGAGATAATTAATGACTGGAATGAGAAATTTATCTTTCACTATCAAGGAGTTAAGAGATAAAAAAAATGGGACACATGTGCCAAGTGACTTGTTTTTTAAGGACCATGACAACCAAAGAAGAGTACGGGTTGGTACTAGGATGAATGATACCAATAGCTAAGAACAACGATACAATATTTTTAATTTCATATATTATTTTGTTCAAAAGTATGACAATATGATCACACATTGGATGGGAGGATACGATGAAGCAATGAGATGCTATGATCATGCTCTCTCATTTGTAATTCCAATAAATCCATGGTGATATGACATAAGCTTATTATCCATTCACACCGAGAACAATATCACGCCCACCCGTTTCAATGGAAAACATAATAGTTTTCCGGGAGTAATCACCCATTTGAACATTAATGAGGAGAAATAAATACTAGTCAAATAATTAAGGGAGATATAGGGTTCTTCACAGGGTTAGGAAGAAAAACTTCCTCAATGATGGGAGGGGATTCCTTTTGAGTTCTTCCATCAAGTTCATCATCATAAATATCCTCAAATATGTCCACAAATAATTGATGTTCCTTACATCTATGCTCAAGAGAATATTTTTCATTACAATTGTAGCATAGAACCTTAAGTTGATGTTCCTCCATTTTGTCCTATGCCAACTTATGGACCTTGAAAGGTGGAAGAGGTTGTTGAAGAGCCACCATAGTTGGGGAAAGGAAATGAAATAAAGTTGGGGATTTTGGACTGAGCATAGGATATAACACAGGCATGACAATAGATATTATTGTCGTCCAACCAAGTAGTAGGGTGGTTCACCTCTAAGTGGGATTTAAATTCTTCTTTAAGACCACTAACAAGGAATTGCTTAAAAAATAATCAATTAATTTTTATGAAAAAACAAATGAACTTTGATGACTCCTATAATGAATTTCATTAGGTAATAAAATATTGCACTAAGGGAAAGTTAGTGCTTCATTTGATCGATCGAACCAACCAATCGGATCTGACCCGCCAAACTTGTTTAGAATTACTTCAGAAAAATGAGGCGTCATACTATTGGAAGGGTCGAAAAATGAGAAGTGATTCTTGGTTTCCATTTTGCTAACTAATTGGGTGAGAGAATCAACCATTTTTTGTATGTCCTCTATAGTTTACATGTTATGAGTGTTTATCATGGGACCATTAGGTCCATCAAACAAGTTAGTGATGATTTATCCCAACACAATCAACGACCTAAGAGGATTTCCTTGTGAGGGTCCATAAGCAATGGTACTAGCGAGTCCACGAAAAAATAAGTTATTTTAGAGTGAAACCATGATCATCAAATTAATCCTTGTTGAGTATCATTGCATGGTTTTTAATGCTCCATTAATGGTTGGTGTCAGTCATTTTTTAGTCTAGAAACCCTCCCACACCATAAATGCATGCATCTAGTCTAACCATGCCAAATTTCAGTCCAAGCCAACACATATTTAAAAAATTTCAACGTTGGCCCCATGTATCACATTATTTAATTTATAGGTATGGTTTCTGATGCTGCAATGGTGAGTGTCATTCATTTGAGTCTTGAAACCCTCCCACACCGTCAATGCATGCATCTAATATCAGACTTCTGACTTCAAAAGAATCCGACGAGATCGCTAAATCACCGACAACAAACACCGTTGGTTTTTCTAGGTAATAGCTGCTTCGAATATCATATAACGATGAAGATCATGATGATGATGATAACGATGATGAAGATGATGATGATGATGAAGACAATCGATGATGATGATGATGACGACGATGATGATGAAGATGATCGATGATGATGATGATGATGAAGATGACGATGATGATGATGACGATGAAGACGATCGATGATGACAATGATGATAAAGATATTGCTGATGATGATGAGGAAGATGATGATGATGATGATGATGGTGAGGATGATGCTGATCACAATGACGATGATGATGATGGTGGTCGTGACGACGATGATAAACATGATGGTGTTGATGATGATGATGATGAGAATGATGAAGATCATGATGATGATGACGATGATGAAGATGACGATGATGATGAAGACGATCGATGATGATGATGATGATGACAATGATGATGAAGACGATCGATGATGACGATGATGATGATAATGATGATGATGATGATGACGATGAAGACGATCAATGATGACGACGATGATGAAGATATTACTGCTGATGATGAGGAAGATGATGATGATGATGATGATGATGGTGAGGATGATGACGATGATGATGAAGATATTGTTGCTGATGATGAGGAAGATGATGATGATGGTGATGGTGAGGATGATGACAATGATGCTGATCACAATGATGATGATGATGATGGTGGCCGTGACGACGACGATAAACATGATGCTGTTGATGATGTTGATGATGAAGATGATGATCAAGAAGAAAAAGATGATGATGATGAAGATTATCACAATGATGATGACGATGATGATGATGATGATGATGATGATGTTTGAGTCTTGATAATTGTGCATTTCCTTACTAAGCTTCTCTCTGTTTCAAGAATAATTTAATATTCTCTACTAAACAGGGCCAACCACGTGAAGATGGAAGCTCTTATGGCCCCTCCCCCCCCTCACATCACTCTCAATTCCCCATAACCCGACAAAAATATCTATGTACACTAGAAACTTTAAATGTGTTTTTTGACATACTCTAAAACAAGCAATGTTTCTAATTATATCATATAGGAAAATGGAAAGTCACTACGAAACAATTAATTTATTATTATTGCATACCTCGTAAACTTCAATGGTCTTCATCATCTTCTTCATCTGGGTCATCATCGGTACTATCATCCGATGATCCAGATTCAACATTGTAAGGATTGGCCATATCATCCTCGTCATCGATGTCAATTACGATCAACATGTCATCGTCGATATCATATTCATGGACATTGTCTGATAGTACATCATCTGATTCAATAAGTTCTTCGACATCTTCTTCTGGACCATGATCATCTAACTCATGTTGATCATGATCATCTTCTGCTACGTCTTCTTCTTCGAGAACGTCTTCATTACCTTCATCAACATTATACTTTATCGGCCTTCCCCTTGGATCGTGTCTCATAGGAAATGACCAACTCGCTCTACCTGGAACCTCAGAGTAAAATACCTATCCACATTGGGTTGGAAGAACATAGGGCTCCGTTCCTGGCTCAAACAACCTTGTATTTACCATGGTAAAACCATTATCATGTTCAATAATTGTTCTATCGGGATCACGTTGATTCAATCGACACCTGTACCATTTGACAACGAACAGAAATACCTTAAAGGAGTTAAATTCACACTGAAGAATGTCTTCCAGATACCCATAGTATCGATTTTCAGGTAGTTCTGGATGTTTGTCACTTCTAGAAGAAACATTGGTCACCTCAAAGACTGCAAATATCCCACAATCAGATGTTTTCTTTGTTTCATCCAACTTTTTGATGCGATATCTACATCCATTGCACCACATAGCCTTATGGTGTTTTGCCTAGTACAACAAGCCATACAGGAAAATATTACATAATGATCACACCATATTTATGGTAAAGTAGTGCATGTTTATTATAATGCCATAAAAGGAAAATAACCAGCATGACCTACAATGACAATATTTAAATAAATAAAAAATAGTGTCGTTGATTAATATGCTTACCTGCTTATCTGTTAAACCTCTTGCTAAATCGATTTCCCTTTGTGTTACATTGGTGTCTCCATTGCGATGTGCAGCTTTAACCAATGAAGCCACACCTTCCCATGATATTCCATGACCAGATTGTTCACATTTTTCGATCCATACCTTCATCCATTCAAGATTGTTTGCGATGTATAAATGAATCACATCCCACTCTCGACCAACTATTTGATGACAATAAAATTAAAATTCAATGAAAATGTATATTAGTCACTTTAAAAAGTATATAATTACAATATAAAATGATGCAAAATACTAAATAAAAAAATAGAATATATATGTATGATATATAAACATAAAAATCACCAGTGAAATGTGTTATATTACCTTTCACCTTCCTTTATCTACCTTTCCCCTTCAGGTACTCCCCTTCGAAATCGTTTTTGGAGTCTAGATCACAATTGCGACGTAAATTGAGCTTTGACGCCAATATGGGAAGATATTCACTAATGTACAACATGTTTTGGTATACCATATATCCCTCCATCATAGAACCCTCAGCATATGCTCGTTGTCTGACCAAACCCTTCATAAATTTCAAGTGCCTCTCAACCATCCACATGGACCTTAAGTGCGCAGGTCCACACAGTTCAATCTCCTCAACTTGGTGTATGAGGTAGTGTTCCTGTGCATTGAAAAATGTTGATGGCAGATGCTTCTGCATTTCACACATGAGATGAGGAATTTCTCTCCTCCAATACTTTATGTCTTCTTTATGGAATTCTTTAGATGAAAACCATCTACAAGTGACATGACAACCGGCCAATCAAGATATTAAAGAAAAAATTCATTATATTACGTAACATGAAGTAGAGAATGAAATCAAATTAAGAATAAGTTCTATGTTGAATTAAACAAATAGTAAGCACATGGAAAAATCACCACTTACCTCATGTATTTCTCGAGACTATATATTATTTGCTTGACATTGTTGTCAAAGTTGTCCAGGATAGAGAGAGGTAGAACATAATGTAACAATAATATACAAATAGTTTCAGTATATCGAAAAAGAGTACTAGAAAAAGAAAAAAAATAATTATTAAATGCATACCATATTAATTATTACCTTCACGAAGACATGCCAATCGTACGTTTTCACCCCCACAAAATCACCTTTCTTTGTTATGATATTCTTCATGTTCGCACAAAATCCGGTGGGAAATTTAATTTTTTGAATGACTTCTTTTACAACATTACTTTGCTGGTCCGTTAACATCCATGGAAGTGAGTTTATATTAATTTGCTCTCCATTGCTATGAAATTGAATGACATCTTTCATTGCATGGTTGTTATCTTGAATGTCTTTGCAAATTTTGACAATTTTTTCTTTGTCACTCCTTCCATCCAATATTCGCCATAATGTTTCAGTCACATTCTTTCCGATATGCATTGTATCAAATAGATGAGCAATTTGTAGGTGCTCATAATAGGGCAACCTACTAAATTGTCTAGGATAACTTTGCATTCCTCGTGGAATCCCATTAATGCCTTCATGATGATCACATGAATGACAATGATGAAATTAAATATTAAATCAATGTCAATTACACTAAATAGCACACAATATAATAAAATACAATATGATCATATACAATGATTGATTATACGTACCTTGACGATTTCTATTATATTTCAACTTCCATATTTGAGGTGTCATTCTCTTTGGTTTTAATGCAATCTCTTGCTTGCCATTGAAAATATGTTTTTCGGTAGTTCGATACCTGTGATTCTTGGAGAGGAAGTGCCTATACTCATCAAACACCTCCTTTCCTAAGCTTTTTGAACGACGAGATTTGATCTTAGGACCACAAACTAGACAAGCAAATTTCCCCTTTATCTGAAGACCTAAATAAAAAGATGGAATATCAATATTAATGTCTATTATAATTATATAAAAAATGACTGGATTATTTAGAAAAACATGCATGCGTATTATATTAACTAGTAGTTCGTAAAATTAAATGCAACTAAAGTGGAACTTATAATTACATACCACAGAAATGGGTTGACCCTGGGGCATCATGTATTGTCCATACAAGCATTGCATGGAATTGGAATTTTCTTTGTCGTATTGGTCTAGATAAGTCATACATAGTGATTCCATTCCATAACTTCAGTAGCTCTCCAATAAGAGGTTCGATATATACATTCATATCTTTGACTTGGTACTTACCTGATTGATTTGAACATATAAAATAAATATTCTGATTATGAGACGTACCGTTTAGATATATAAACCATATTTCACAATAGAAAAACTTTAAATATATATATAAATTTAGGAGACAAAAAACGACAAATGAGAATATACCACTGCAATAAAGAAAAACTGCAGTGTTCGTACCTGGAATAATCATCGACAACATTATGTGCTCCCTCTTTATTGTCAACCATGGAGGAATGTTGTTGTTGATAACAAAAATAGGCCACATCGAGTAAACAGATATCATCTTTGCAAAATGATTGACACCATATGCTCCAAAGAAATCCTAAGATTACGAGGTTCGTCTTTAAAGTGAGGCCATTTTTCCTCCATATCTCTAAATGCAGACCCATCTGCAGGAATCCGAATAATGTCGTCTTGACTTCTGTTCCGTGCATGGTTATCCATAAAATGCGCTATGTTTTTGCACCTGAACATTCGTTGCAAACGGGGAATAATGGGAATATAACATAGAACCTTGCGAGGCACCTTTTTAGTTACTTGATTTGTGCAATATCTACTGATATGACATTCAGGACATTCTGTTGCAAATTCATGCTAGTTGTAATAAAGAACATGATCATCGGAGCATGCATGAATTGCTTCATACTACATTCCAATTTCTTTCATGATGGCAAATAAATCTCGATATGTGCGAGGTAAAATATTTGAAGGTGGTAACAAATATTCACCTATCATGCTCCAACAAATTAAAATAAAAATCTAGTTAATGTAATATAGAAATAATATTAATGAAACAAATTTCATCCGTAGTAATTTGACTTATATATGAATTAAAAATAAAATACATGACAATCATATATATTTTTTGATGGAATATATTACATACCTTAACATTCGTGTGACTGATATGTTTGAAAGACCATTCATAACCTTCAAGTTCATTACCAACAATATAGCAGAGAGAAGATTTGTCTTGGAGCCATCATAAAGGGGTTCGTATGCCTTGTCAAGAAGAGGTATATCATGAATATCATCAAAATGTTCATCATTTTCATGATCATTATCATCATCCATTCCAACATTAAATGAATCATGGATCAAAGTATTTGTAACATCATCTTCAACTATGTTATCAGTATGATCATCTTCTTCAATGTGATCATTAACTTGTTCTCCATTAATATTCATAGCTCCATGTTCCTCCTATACTTGTTCTGGAAGCACTTGTTGATCTGGATGATATGATGTAGGATGTCTTTCCTTTATAATTACGTGAAACAATCAATAGATAAAAGTTAATATAAGAAATTCAAACGCAAAATGTAAAAATTTATGTGATACATTAAAAGTTTAACAAATTTTGTACTGTTGGGATGAAAAGAACAACGACCAATTGTACTTTTGGTCAAAAATAAGAAATATTATAATAATAAATAAATTTACAAAAGCAATCAAAATAAAAACATATATAATGCAAACTTACAAATGGATGGTATTCATGTCCCCCCTCGGTGTGCCCATGCTCCCTACAATGTTTTGTGGTTGTTGTGATCAAAATTATTCTCCTCTTAAAGCCTATGCATTGATTACATGGACAATAGAATTTACCATCACCCCTTCTTTCAACTCCTTCCCATAATCTAGCAAGCAATTGTCGATTTTGTTCGTCTGGATCAGGAATATTCATAGTTGACATTTTCTCATAAAGAGATTAAATGAAGATTATCGATCTTAGAAAATGAAGCTCCAAAGTACTTTGCTCACTTGAATAACAAAAAAAATGAAAAACAGTCCGCCGAACAAAAAAAACATCCGCAAACCGTCACTGGTATGGCAAACATGTCGGAATGGTTTGATATTTATAAATTGTAAAAGTCAAAAAGTCAAACCTACGTCGGATATTCGACGACACTAATCTAGTGACCGTTGGGAAAAAATATGTTGGATATCTGTGTTAAGATTTAATATGCTAAGATAGAAAATAGCAGCATTGCATTCCATTTCACAATAATAGCATATACAGGATCATTGAAGAAACAACAAGCACAACATAAACACAAGAGACACAAATTTATCCTAGGAAACCCTCATGGGGTAGAAAACCCAGCAAACCTTCCTCAATATAGATGACCAGCAATATACAAAGATGTAACTCTGAGCATAAGCTCCCCCATCTCCATAGCAGACCTCTCCTCCACAAGTGCGCCACTCTCAAGTGAGTGAGTGTGTGTCAAATGAGGAATACACCTCCTCTATTTATACACTACTCTGACTTGTCTTTTACACAAATCATGTAGGCTCGTATTTAACCATTTGGTTAAATACCCCACTACAACTGACTAGGCCGACCCCTCTAGGGTGGTCTAATAACCCTTTGACCCACATAACACATATAGGGCCGACCCCCACTAGGGAAGTCTAATAACCCAAGTTACCACATTCCGACGGAGGAATAAACATCTCCGGATATACAATAAGATCTTCAAGGAGGAATGAAACATCTCCATAATAATAAAGTACAAATATAATATTCTTTGAAGTTACAATATCTCAACACTCCCCCTTAACGAGAAGGATATTATAACAGCATCTGCACGAGCAAGGAGTCATCAACATCATATATGATACATCTATAAATCATTGGAAGCTTTCTCAACATCATCAGTAACTCAAGTAGTTACTGGAACATCAACATCTTCATTACTAAGTCTTTATCTTCTACAGCACTCGAACAGCTACAACAACATCAACAACTGGATCCTCACGATCATCAGCATCGTCATCATACAATCATCAGCATCGGGATCATCTCGATCTACAGCATCTGGATCATCTCGATCTACAGCATTTGGATCATCTCAATCTATAGCATTTGGATCATCACGATCTATAGCATCTAGATCATCTCGATCTACAGCATCTGGATCATCTCGATCTACAGCATCTGGATCATCATGATCTACAGCATCTGTATCATCTCGATCTACATCATCTGGATCATCTCGATCTACAGCATCTGGATCATCTCGATCTACAGCATCTGGATCATCTCAATCTACAGCATCTGGATCATATCGATCTACAGCATCTGGATCATCTCGATCTACAACATCTGGATCATCACGATCTATAGAATCTGGATCATCTCGATCTACAACATCTGGATCATCTCGATCTACAACATCTGGATCATCTGTATTAGTATCCACACCAATACATCTATCATCAAAAGCATGTATTCTCACTAATACATCTATCATCAAAAGCATGTATTCTCACTAATACATCTATCATCAAAAGCATGTATTCTCACTAATACATCTATCATCAATACATAGCAGCATACTCTGCAACACACATGATCCAATTACGGGATGGTCAATCCCTCTCACTTTAGGACATAGGTCCAAGGATGATACAATCCTGATCCACTTACGGGATGATCAATCCCTCTCAATTTAAGACATCTCTCATGTCTATGGACGATGCAATCCAGATCAACTTACAGGATGATCAATCCTTATCCTTTTAAGACACCTCACCATGTCTAGGGATGATGCAATCCCGAATCAACTTACAGGATGATTAGTCCTTATCACTTTAAGACACCTCACCATGTCTAGGGACGATGCAATCCCAATCTACTTATAGGATGATTAGTCCTTATCACTTTAAGACACCTCACCATGTCTAGGGACAATGCAATCCCAATCTACTTACAAGATGATTAGTCCTTTAAGACACCTCACCATGTCTAGGGACGATGCAATCCCAATATACTTACAGGATGATTAGTCCTTATCACTTTAAGAAATAAGTCCAAGGATGATGCAATCCTGATCCACTTACGGGATGATAAATCCCTATCTCTTTAGGACATAAGTCCAAGGATGATGCAATCCTGTCACGTACATTTTGAACCAAACGCTTTGGGACAATGCAGTCCTATCACATCCATTAGGGACCACTTTCTTGGAGACATATGTCTACAGATCTCTTTTAGGACATGTGTCCATGGATGATACAATCCCCTCGTCCACTAGGGACCACATTCTCGGAGACATCTGTCTATGGATCACTTTAGAACCGAAGTCCAGGGATGATACAATCCTCTCGTCCACTAGGGACCACATTCTCGGAGACATCTGTCTACGGATCACTTTAGAACTGAAGTCCCGGGATGATACAATCCTCTCGTCCACTACAGACTTCATTCTCGAAGACCATACGTCTACGGATCCTTTTAGAACATGTGTTCAAGGATGATGCAATCCCTCTTCTTTCTCGGAGACATATGTCTACGGATCTCTTTTAGAACATGTGATCAAGGATGATGCAATCCCCTTGTCAACTTACACCCTATCTAAGGACCATCCACCAACCTATCTGTCGGCATCACCAATATAGGTATCCACATCATCGACTTCACTGTCGATGTAGGCAATCTTGTCATAAGTGACCACATCACTCCCCCTCTCAAGGAGGGTCCTACCAAGCTTGTCTCGGAAAATACATAAACTTTTCTTGAGGTAGAGGTTTGGTTAGTACATCGGTAACTTGTTCACTTGAGGTAGATGTTTGGTTAGTACATCAGCAACTTGTTACAAATTCAAAATTTATAGTTCCTTTCTGCGCCATATCATGGAACACTGGATTCTCTGCCATCTTGATACAACTCTGTTTGTCACATAGGATCACAGTTGGTTCTATCTCTAATTCAAACAATCGAGAAGCCATACTGCTTCACAACTAGCAGAGCAACCAGCCATATATTCTGCTTTTGCTGAGAGCCACACTATACTGCTTCCAGCTAAACCACGAGATCATGGCTGATCCCAGACAATAACATCCTCTCGATGTGTTCTTCCTGTCTGATACACTTTCTTCCCAATCAACATCTGTGTAGCCATCTGAAGTCATGATCTCCAAGATAGCATAGATCAAAGTCTATCATATCCTTTAGGTACCTCATCACATGCTTTGCAACTATCAGGTGAACACATCTAGTTTCCACTAGATACTGACTCAAGGTGTTCACAGCAAAGCATATATCTGACCTAGTATTTGTTAGATACATCAATGACCCAATAATTTGTCTATACTAACTCTGATGAGTCATCTGCTAACAGATTCAAGTTGGAATCCATGAGAGTGGCCATTCCAACACATCAAGTCCTTTTAATATTTCTCGGCATATTTTCTGTGGTTGAGAAAGATATCTTCTGAGCCTTGCCATACTTCCAAACCTAGGAAGTAATGCATCAATCTGAGATCTTTCATTTTCATTTCTGCAACCATCTTCTTCTTTCTTTTCATGATCTTTTCTCATTCCTTGTTAGAAAGAGATCATCCTCATACAATAATGGTATGATAGGTTCATCATCCACAACCTTAAGGTAAAGGTTAGGATCAGCTTTACTTCTGGTAAAGCCCAAGCTTTGTCAAGAATTTTTCAATTCTCCATCATTCACACTCTGCATTGAGTGATCTTCTGCATATCTATCTGTGCCATCTCTTGTCAGATGGGTCTGCTGATATGAGCCTCAATATCATTTGAACTCTGTGGTGAGTTCCTTCTTGCATCCATGTCATCTGTGTATAGAATCCATATTCAACCTTGTAGCAAAGGTTGAGATCCACATCACCCATGGTGATCATTAAAATCATCAATTTATTATCGATCTTGGGTACCCATACAAAACCTGATTCACACTTTTTCTTTAATTACATCATTAAGAGAATGGTGTTATCTAGTCACTTGGAGCAAACATCTCGTCATGATTCTCTTTCTCTTTCTAAGAGAATCTTCTAGCCACGAGCCTTCTATATTTTGTTTGATTTGTAAACCTTCTTATTGAACATCCATCATTTGTTCGGTGTTCATCATTCATCATGATCTTTCCTACAAATCAAAATTAAGTACATGATTAGTAATACTTCATAATCATCAAATCATATTGACATGATAACCTATTATGCATACAGATATCATTTACATAGTTATGCAACTATTTTGACCAATACTTTGGCACAACACTTTCCCATATCCTGTATGCATACAGTGGCTATCTAGATGCCTTCCATCTCTACCAGAACATACTATCGAGAGTGTGCACAGCTCTCAGCATGTCAGCAAAGAGGTTTCATTCTAGACAAGCAACAATGGAATGTTTGTCCAACTTACCAATCATATGCATATTAGTAGTATATTGTCCAATGCTCTATGAATGTTTACACTCAGCATGATATATTCTAGGAATACAAATATACATACAAGCAATATCATTTACTATTTCAAATAACAACTCAAATACTTATCTTGTATGTTTGTGTGGTTGCCTCCCGCTTGATCTTCTATATGTCTTTTGAACTTCTATTCATTCTGTACCACTGTGCATGCTCAAGTGTGCACTAGTGTCATCCTCATGATCTCATACACAAACATACATTCATTAGTATATTCTCAATATTATCAAAACATTCTAATTCTAAATAATCTTGAATATGTATAGTCATGATCATTAGTATTCAGGGTTTCAAGGAAGTCTTCTTTTACTCATCCATATTCTTGTTTGATCATAAATTAAATCATCAAGATAAGAGACATAATATGCATAAACCCTTGATTACTAACTTTATGAATAAGCATAACCAATCATACCAAGTATACTTATCTAAGGGATCCTAACACAAGGTAAGATTCTAACTTGACATAGGAAAACATTCTTGGATTAGTATACCTGCTTAGTTATGTACAACATACCTAAACAATCTCTTCATTGATTTAGAGATCCTGAGCTAGAACCTGCATGTCTCATAGCATAATATAACAAAGTCATACATACCTCGTAAGTAGAACAAAGATTATGGATGAGTCTTTGTCTTCATGTTGTCATGGTCATGGAACTTGATTTGTCTTTTGTGATGTACCTGTATCTTGTTAGCAGACAACATCAACCTCACACAACACCATAATGTATTAGTACAATCATATAGCCCTAATCAATGAATGTATGCATTCATACTGTTACTAGGGTGATAAGACAATTCTAACATTAATCAAGATTGTACTAATAAATAATATGAAGACAAACACATTATGAACTTAATCAAGAATCAGATTTCGAGACATACCTGAACCTCCTTAAGTCATACCTGTCGAGACTTCTTGTAGTCTTCTTATGTAAGGCCTTAGCCTCAACTCCCCCTGAAACTTGATCTGGATCTTGATTAGGGTTTGCTAGAGAAACCCTAGAAATTCAATCCTTCACTTTCACACTTCTAAATGGATGGAAGGATGTGTCTTGCTGAGCTGATCAAACTAGCATACTTCAATTTTGAAATCTCCAAAATTTGACCCCTCAAAATTGCCTTCGAAACTTCTGGATCTTCTGGACAGGAACCCGAACTAGGGTTTGATGAAGCCCACCCTTATGTCCAATCAAAAGGTTCAATCCAAGGCTCTAAACTCTTATTTTTCTGAGGAGATTCCAGCCGTGGTTATAGACTTCAAAAATTCCAACTTTTGTTGAAGCCCTAATTTTCCATCTTTCCGATCAAAATTCCGAACTGGGGTTTGATCAAGCCCAGTCTTCTACCCAACCAAAAAATTCGATCTTGGTCTCTAAATTTTTATTTTCATGAGTAGCATTCAGCCGTGGATTCCGATTCCAAAAATTCTAACTTTCTCCGAAACCCTAAATTCCGGAAGCCATGAATGAAGGTGCTCCAAAAATAATTTTGTTTTGACAGAAATATGTACCTGATTGTTTCTGCTGTAACTCTAAACTTTTTGCTCCACAGGGTTTGAAAACATTTTCTGTGGTAGCCTGACCTGTCATCTTTCCATCCTGATGGGTTTGACTTCAATTGGAATTTTTGAGAGAGAGTTATGCCAAGTGTCGCAACGTGACCTGTTTATGGGATAAAACAGGAGAGTGAACTTGTACGGAGTGCCACGTGTCACTAGTTCAGCTTCAGAGTCTGACAAAGTTTCTTGTGATAGTACAGTCTGTGTACTACCTGTCTCTTTTTACGAAATTTCATTTGGAGCTTCCTAGCCCAAGTTATGCCAAGTGTCGCAACGTGACCTATTTATGGGATAAAACAGGAGAGCAAACTTGTACGGCATTCCATGTGTCACTGGTTCAGCTTCAGCCTCTGAAAACATTTCCTAAGATAGTACAGTCTGTGTACTACCTATCACTTTTTACGAAATTTCATTTGGAGCTTCCTAGCCCAAGTTATGACCTTGTTTCCTAGGTCACCTGATTTTGACTGAGATCTGGAAGAGGCAGAAACCCTAACGTGTACTGATCATAACTCACAAAGTACAACGAATTTGAGGGTGCCCTTTGGACACAAGGTACCTGGGGATGTAATATACAACCTGTAAAGGTTTCATATCCTGAACCTTCGCCAAAAGGATTTATAGCGAAAGTTCCACGATGACTGGTTTTTGCTATATAAAACCCTAACCTTCAAATTGTCGCAAGAGAAGCAAGTGTCGTAAGTGCCATACATTGCCTTCCTTCAGGTTAGCTCTAATACCATGTTAATATTTAATATTCTAAGATATAAAATAGCAGCATTGCATTCCATTTCACAATAATAGCATATACAGGATCACTGAAGAAACAACAAGCACAGCATAAACACAAGAGACACAAATTTATCCTGGGAAACCCTCATGGGGTAGAAAACCCAGCAAAGCTTCCTCAATATAGATGACCAGCAATATAAAAAGATGTAGCTCTGAGCATAATCTCCTCCTTCTCCATAGCAGACATCTCCTCCACAAGTGCACCACTCTCAAGTGAGTGAGTGTGTGTCAAATGAGGAATACACCTCCTCTATTTATACACTACTCTGACTTGTCTTTTACACAAATCATGTAGGCTCGTATTTAACCATTGGGTTAAATACCCCACTACAACTGACTGGGCCGACCCCTCTAGGGTGGTCTAATAACCCTTTGACCCACATAACACATATAGGGTCGACCCCCACTAGGGAAGTCTAATAACCCAAGTTACCACATTCCGACGGAGGAATAAAAATCTCCGGATATACAATAAGATCTTCAAGGAGGAATGAAACATCTCCATAATAATAAAGTACAAATATAATATTCTTTGAAGTTACAATATCTCAACAATCCGACCTCTTCGGGTTCAAAATGAAGTCGGTTATCCGACATCCAAAGCGTCGGATATCCGAATAGGCATCGGATATTAGTAAAGCCATCGGATAGCCTGCCAGCCTCGTTGGATATTCAAAAGTACATCAAATATCCGACGGACACCTCTCGAAATTTATTAAAAAAAAACAAAAAAAAGTAATTTTCAAATAAAAATCCGATGACACAGTCCATTTCGTCGAAGGTCGCCGGATTTTGGGTTTAAATCTACTAGTGTAAATACAACTATTAAAGATTTGATTTCTATAATACAAGTAAAATGAAAGTCTGGAAGGAACAGTTTTGGAAAGATGAACATTGGCCCAATACTTGAAATATCTACTCCTAGTTAGCCTAAGAGGAGACCACCAGATAATTGTTCAGGTTGCGAAAAAATACTCTGATCAACTGGGTGTGGATTCATGTATCAATTTATTTTTTAGGAGTTCAAGTCACACAAAGGGTTTTTATTTTTGTTCTTACTGTTGACACCTCTGTAAATCCTTGTTCATAATAAACACAAAAGAAGCAATCAAGATGATTATGAGTATCACTTATCAAGATGTAGTTGGAGAAAATTGCTTTGATGGTAGCATGGAAACTGTCCTCTGTGTTGGTGTTTTGAGTGGAATTGAAGTGGAAGTACCTCCACCGGGCAAGGCAATCCACCTTTTTGTTGTATGCTTTTTGGTTCCTGGAAAAAATATACTTAAGTTATAGATCAAGCAAAATGAAATCCTGAGAGCTTTTGCAAGAACTGATTCAGCTCATGAGCCCATGTTTTTACAACGATCCACCTTTTTGGTACTCTATGATGTGTGCAGAGGTAAACAATGTGTCTTAGTAGAAAGAAAAGGAGGAGAGGGCGTGAGGAAGCCTGCAGAGGGCAGAAGGAAGCTCGCAGAGGACGTGAGGAAGCCCGCAGGCCTGAAGTTTGGCCATGGAAGATCATGCCAGCATTTTGGGAGCTCGCAAATGGAAGATGGAGCTCGCAAAGAATGTGAGGAATTGTGCAAAGAGCTCAACCACACTGTCATGACTCAGTGGCCGTCCGATCATGCCAATCAATGGTTACGATTGAGTTTCTGCTTTAGGGTTTATCCCACATTGGTTGTGTGAATGAACTGCTATGTGTTTATAAGTTCCAACCATCCCTATGCTCATTGACGCATAGTGCAAAGATTGTGTGGGAGATCTGTGTGTTTGGTTCTCCATGAGAAGAACACCATCCTGGAGCTCGGGACGCCTAGGTGGACCCCTATCGTTTGCTACACGTGGCTTATCTCTTCGACGTGGATGATGACTAAGATGTTGCAGATGTGGCAGTGATGTGTTGCAGACGTGGCAATAATCATGTGGTAGTGATGTGTTGTAGACATGGCAATAATCGTGTGGTAGTGATGTGTGTAGACGTGGCAATAATCATGTGGCAGAGATGGGTCTGTTAGTGTTAATATTAAAAGAGCATGAAGACTTAGTACAAAAGCCTAAAGAGCTAGGATCAAAAATTAAAAATAAATAAAATGGTTTTTAATAATCAAAAGGGTTAATATTTTTTTTAACTAATGGAGTAAAAGGTTAAATAAAAATATATAGTTAAAAAGTGATTTTAATGTGGTATTATTTTTTAAAGGGGTCACATTGTTTTGAAAAGTTGTGTCATTTCAAAATACACATGACTATTGGAGAGGTATATATTTTGAAAACAAAATAATTTGAAGAGCATCTCTCTAAGTTATCCATCTATGTATCTGATGTAGAAGAGAGACCAAAAAGAAGAAATACAGTCCAGGAAGTTTATGAAGAATTAATACTAGAAGGGAGGTAGGGTGGTGCTAGGGTAGCTCAGTGCCTGCAAAAGGGAGTCAATGCTTCCTTGTCAGTCATAGCTGACTAAACAGGGGGTCATAGCCTCCTCCCAGTTGGTGCTGGTGAAGAAGGGTGTGGGTGCATCCTGATCAGTCGGTGCTGATCTAAAAACACCTTCTTCTATTGTATAATTGTAAAGACAAAGTTTTGTAGATAATAGAAAAGTGTTAGTGGTTTACCTTATTGGGTTCCACGATAAAATTTTGTGTTCAATTCTTCTTTTATGTTTGTTAAAAGTAAAAACGGTGTATAAAGTTGTGTCACTGATTCACCCCCCTCTCTCAGTGACAGAACCTAATCCTACAATTACAATAGTCGCCACAACTAATTTCCTACTTTTTCGATCTTGGGATAGAAAAGAAGTTCCTCCGATACTAAATTTTGGGTTTCTAAATGTCACCTATATCTTTATGTGAATGATGAATAATATGAAGAAACCCTAAATGCTTGAATTTCCATCGGTGCTTTCATGATATTATTCATCAATGCTATTGTTATCCTTGAATGAGTTATTTGAACTATATGGGCTTTGTGGTTTTCCTCTTCTATGATGACTTGATTTGAAACGACCAATGATATGGATTTCATATATAATTGAATGTATTAAGTTTCAATTTTTGAATCCCTTTATATTGCTTCCAATTCTTTTATGCGCAGTCCCAATCCTTGTCTTCAATCCTGATTTTTCCTTACCTTGCCAAGCTTTAAATTTATTTGGAAATTATCTAGTGTAACTACCACCTTTGTGCATTATCTTATAAACCTCAATTCCTCCTTCTAAGTTTGGTATGCCATTCATATAAAAATATTCTTAAGGCATATCCAAGAAGAAGTTTGAGGATACCACAGAAGAATGTCTGATAGGTATCTTTTAAAAATTTTGACTAGGTGTTGTTATATGTTGAAATATTATTTATACTGAGAAGGGGGGGGTGAATCAGTATTAGCGCAATTATATACAATTTTTACTTCATATCATATTTAACTTGAACTTAAATTATGCATTCACATAAACAATACCATTCATCCACATATGGGCAATACACAGAACACACACACTTTTACATGGAAACCCATATGGGATAAAACCACTGAATTTGTCCAACACCAACTAGAAGGGGGCACCGACTCCCTGGTTTAACAGCTACCAACCCAAAGGAAGCATCGACTCCCTGATTTACCAGCTTCAACTAGAAGGAGGCATTGATCCCTTTATCCTTTCCCTATCATGCCACCTTGATTTGAGAGTATAATATATTTCCTTGTTGTACTTATGATCCACACACTTTTCTGATAATATACTATTCACAATAATGGTGCAACTTTTGTATTCTTGAGATATTGTAATCATTGATCTGCATCACGAACTTCACCTGACTACATCAACATCATACTCTTGACTTCGCACATCACTTTACTGTGTCTTCATGGAATTCTGCAATCTGGAGTTTGGTTTAGTATGTCGTTCTATTTATTCAACTTCAACTAATACTGCACATCTTTTGCTATGCTATTGTTCTGACTTTGCGCATCAATATCAGATCATTCTGTGCACCGTCTGAAATATCACACTTATGTCTTGGTGCATCAGTCTTTAGGTAATCTACAAACTTCTATGCATCATCTGTGATTCAACATTTTTGTTCTTTTCACTTGTATCAAATCACCCTTATCATAATGCACATCCTTTACAGTGTAGTGACTTTGTTTTACGTATCAGATAAACTACTTCACTTCACACATTACTAGATATAATTCAAGTCACTCTTCGTGCACCTGTCTTAGATAATATGTGAATTTTTGTGTACTATCCATGATACTATCATTATGTTCTCACGCACTTACACATCCTCTGTTGTTCTACATTTTTGTCTTCGTGCAACTGTCACAGATAAAATACATCATCCTACCCACCATCAACATTTATGTTCTTATGTTCATTCACACCCGACTCTTTTCTAGATCATGTTGTTCTGGTTCCACGAGCCATTGATGCTCCTAGATAATAATATTTCTAAATATGTATCTTCTAGTCTTGAGCTCACAAGATTACTTCAAATATCCAACTCGGCTTCTTATTTATACTTGTTTTGTGCAGATGGTATGCCCACAAATTGGTTGTGGCATCCCTTCTTCCTTGCTTCATGGTTCCACTTATTTCATTATTCCACCACTTGTCATGTTTTTCACCACTAAGGTGTCATATTTTTTGGGTCTTTCACATACTTGGTCCTTTTCCTAGGAGGATGTGTGCCCTTCATGTGTGGTATTGCTCCCTTGATGTACCATCGCTTGTGGGACTTGTGCACTTGACTTCTCCGATTGCTACTTTCTTCTTGTACTGTTGCTCACTTTAAAAACTTGTATACTTCATATAATTGGTGTGTCTTGCGCACTTCCGGGGCTTGTATAACCGTACAATCGCTTCTTTCTTCCAAGCCTCTGGCGCACTACCGAATTTTGTTCAGCCAACTCTTTTGACTTTTACTTGAAGTAACATGACTAGGTGGTCTACGGAATTGCGCATATACTAAATGTATTCCTTATGTACTTCTTCAAATTGGATATGCTTGATGTACTTCTGGATATACTTATATATTTATTCAAACTGGATTCCATATAGTTCTTCAAAGTGGCTTTCATATATTTCTTCAAACTTGCTTCCATATACTTCTTCAAACTAGAACAAGGATATTGATTCCTCTTTGACATCAGTTGAAATCAATGACAACCAAAGTTCAACAATATCCCCTTTTGGCATTGATGGAAACACCTCATGAAGTTATGCATGTCAACACTCTTAATTTGTGTGCTTCATCTGTTCTCGTTGCAGTACTCCCCCTGTGTTCTTTCTAGTTTGAGCCTTTGCTCATCTGCGCATTTTGTTGCCAATGCTTCTCTGTTATCTTTCATTTATGCATGGAGCTCGTCTAATAATACATGTTTTCTCATATTTCTACACTAATCACATGCTTCACGATCTTTCTCCCCCTTTGGCATCAATGGAAAATAGGTTCCATGATTGCGCAAATAAAAATTTTCCATTCTTTGATTTAGCGTCGGCCTTCATAAATCTACTTGCTTAGATTACTCCCCCTATATTTATGCTTTCTTCTCTTTACTTTTATTGGGGTTGTTGTGCAGAACTCAGTCACATTGCAATATGTACATTCAACATTGTTTCTATAGCTATCTCAGATATGCCCCCCTTGTACAGTTACTGATTTCCTTCTATCTTGATCTTCTGTTATTGTCATAACAATCATCAATCATACTTCTTCAGTCCTTGCATTTTTTTTCATACCATCTTCCTGTTGTATTTACTACGCCATGTAGAATTCCATCTTCTTTTATGTCCTCTTGGTGAGGATCTCATCATGTTGTGGATTGTGGACCACACCCAGTTTCTCCCTTAGATATTCGAATGTACTTCGTGGGAGTGGTTTTGTAAATATATCCACAATCTGTTCTTTGGTGTTGACATATTCCAGTTTGACATTGTTTTCAGTGACCTCTCTCACAAAGTGATATTTGATGGGAATATGTTTTGTTTTGCAGTGCATAATAAGATTCTTTGAGATGTTAACTGCACTTGTATTGTCACATAAAATTTGTATGGGATGATCAAGTTTCACTTATATATCCTTCAAGGTTTGTTTCATCCACAGTACCTTTGCGCAATAGGAAGCGACTGCATTACATTCTTCTTTTGCTGTAGATAGTACGACCAATGCTTTTTTTTCTAATTCAGAATACACAAAAAATTCCTAGGAAAAATGTAGCTCCTCTAGTACTTCTTCTATCATCAACGCTACCCACCCATTCTACATTAGTATGTTATATTAGGTTCAGATTATTACTTCAAGGATACCACAAACCAAAATTCATGGTCCCGTTCAAATATCTGAAAATTATCTTCACTACTTGGACATGTGTTCCCTTAGGTGATGCCTGAAACCTTGCAATGAGTCCTACTACTTACATTACGTCTAGTCTTGAGGCAGTTACATATAACAAGATTCCAATCATTGATCTAGGTTGTCTACTTCTTCTTCAGGTCATCCTCTTTACTCAATTTTCACCCAGTGACTATGGGTCTACATACTGATTTGTAGTTTTCCATATTAAATTTATTTATCATTTCCTTCACATATTTGGTTTGAGAGATGAAGATTCCATTATCTAGTTGAGATATCTGGAGTCCAAGGAAAAAGGACAATTATCCAAGCATAGGAATTTCAAACTCTTTCTGCATGTCCTTAGCAAATTGATGACTCATCTTGTCATCATTGCTTCCAAAAATGATATCATCAACATATACTTCAACAACAATAATTTGTTCCTGCTCAATCTTTATGTAAATATTACTATCTACACTACCCCTCTTGAAACCTTGTTGTTGCGGATATTTGTCTAATCTTGAATACCAAGCCCTGGGAGCCTGCTTGAGTCCATACAAAGATTTCTTTAATTTGCAGGAATAGTCTCTATTGTCTGAAAGAGAGAATCCATCTTGTTTTTCAATTTATAATTCTTCTTCAAGATCTCCATTTAAGAATGCCGAATTTACTTCTATTTGATATACCTTGACATTTTCAGCACAAGCATAGGCCATGAACAATCTAATTGCTTCCATTCGTGTTACAGGAGTGATTTTTTATTCAAATTCTATTCCCTCAATTTGCACATAACTTTTACACGCAAACCTTTCTTTATTTCTGATAAATTGTCCTTCTTCATTTAGTTTGGTTTATGAATATCAATTTTGTACCAATACAATTTTTATTTTTAGGTCTTGGAAAAAGTTATGAGGTCTTATTATTTTCAATCTAATCTAATTATTCTTCCATGGATTTAACCTAGTGCTCATCTTTTATGGCTTCTTCAAAACCTTCTGATTCTTTGGTTGGGTCACTTAAACATCTTCTTGTAGTCCTTACGCCGACATTTTATCTCCAATAATCAAATCCTCTAAATGATTCTTTTGAACATATCTGGAAGGATATTTTGTATCCCATCTTTCGTCTTCTAATTCGCATTGATATATCATCTCCTATGATTCTCTCGTTTCTTTATTTTTTGTTAGTTCCTCACATGATTGCTCAATCATTGGCTAACCATCATTGTCTTCTACTTTCCTATCCATGAACACTTCATCTACTTTTGCGTCTGGACTTTCTACCATATTTTCAAGTCGTAGATTGTAGCACTTGTATGCGTTGCTTCTTGTAGCATATCCAAGAAAAATTACTTCATTTGATATGGAGTCAAACTTTCGCAGGTTATTATAATTACTATTGATATGGCACTTGCTTCCAAATACCCTGAAGTGCTTGACTGTGGTCAACCTCCCTTTCCAAATTTCATAAGGTGTCGAGTTATTGTTTGTCCTTATTTTTAATCTGTTAAGGATGTGTACAACTTTATGAATGGCCCTGAGTCCAAAAAATGTCTGATAACTTTGAATCATTTAACATTGTTCTGGTCATTTCCTGCAGAATTTGTTTTTCCTTTTTGCCACTCCATTTTCCTGCGGAGTTCTAGCAAATGAGAATTGTCTCCTGATTCCATCTTTTTCACATATGTTTTCAAATTTGTTTGAAGTGTATTCACCTCCATTGTCAGAACTTAAACACTTAATCCTTAACTCAGTTTCATTCTCAACCACTTTATTAAAAACTTTGAAGAATTCAAATGTCTCTTTAAGGAAAAACACCCATGCCATCCTAGTAAAATCATCAATGAAAAGAACACGAAAAGAAGAAAGTAAGACTGAGCATTTAAACCTTTGGTTCTCATTGGACCATAGAGATAAGAGTGTACTAGTTCCAAAGGTTTTGATGTGGAGTATTCTTTTGTATTAAAGGTGACTCTTTTTTGTTTTCCGTGCAGATAGTGCTTGCAAATAGAATTTAATGGTTTCATGATTCTTGGAATGTCTCTTACATCTTGTTTCTTACTGATTCTGACCAAATTGTCAAAATTGATATGTACCAATATTCGATGTTTGAGCCAACTTTCATCTACTTGTCCCATGTAGAATTATTCATCATTTCCTTCATCTAGAATATATACATTGTCAT
The DNA here is from genome assembly GCA_027924585.1 of Larix kaempferi. Taxonomy (NCBI): domain Eukaryota; kingdom Viridiplantae; phylum Streptophyta; class Pinopsida; order Pinales; family Pinaceae; genus Larix; species Larix kaempferi. The sequence continues at coordinate 933,981 of BSBM01000005.1, read as the reverse complement.
GGGTTCTAGTGGCTTTTGCTACTAGCCTTCCTGTATTCCTATTTCTAATTTTGCATTTTTCTGAATCAAAGGTCGGTGTATGTCCTTGATCGCACATATGACTAATGCAAAGGAGATTGTGTTCCATGTTTTCAACCAGTAAGACATTTTTTTCATTGAGTGGGTAGAAACACAAAAACAGAAATTGTTTCAGTAAATGAAAATTTGGATTTGGGAAAAAATATGAAGGGTAATTTGGTTTTTACTAGGTTTTGGACACTGTCGAATGGACCGGGAGGCAAAAAAGGAGGATTTCAGAAGCGGGGTGAAAGAATGAGAAAATTTTGCAAAGGGACAAAGAAGCAGAATTAGGAAAGGAACTCTATGGTAAAATTTGAAGGCGATTGGGTGAAAGTCGAAGAAGTTATGGCAAACCCTAAAAATAGACAAATGTGAGATTTCTGGATTTGGGAAGTGGAATTTGGGATAGGGTCCTTAGGAATGATATATGAAAAATGGGATTACAGGGGTGTCAAGAAAGTTTCAAGGGAAACCGAGTGAAAATAAGGGAGATATGGTGAAAAAACCAAATTTTATACACTTTTTGGATCTGCAACGACACAGAAGGGATCGAAAACATATAGATCTGCAACTACGCGAAAGTGATCAGAAACAGAGGGATCTGCAATGGCACTGAAGTGATTGGAAATAGATGGATCTGCAACGGTGCGGAACTGACTAGCAACATTTCTGGAAAGAGGAAATCTATGATTTTGCAGCTGAAAATAGAAATGGACCCCAGGTATGCTTAGATTCCTAATGGTTCAGGGGATTCACTCGGCCACCAATGTTGTTTGACGGCTTACGTATTGGGGCAGTACCCCTCACTCCACGGCTCAGGTAAAACTGATAACTGCTTTTTCACAAACGACAGCTCTTGGTTTACCTCACGAGTGGGAACTAGTCAATCAGGTAGGGGTCATTGCCCTTTTCTCTGGAAAGTCCTCTCAATGGGCCAACTACTTCGGGGTTCCTATGGTACTCCTCACAATGAGTTTTAGGGCTTATGCCCAAGTAATTCCCACAGTTAAGCAGATAGGGATTATTCCCAGATCTGAACTTGCAATAGATGCGAAAAAAAAATTGGTAGAAATTTCACCCAATAAGCCCAAGAAAGTGCTCTGATACCAGATGCGAGGAACCTGCAACAATTAATTGATAAAATGCACAATATATTGGATCACAAAATATTTTTATTGATCACGGGCCACTTCGAGTGGGAAACCTCCTTTGAGCAAGCTCAATACAAATAACTTCACGGTGCCTTCATTGGCCTCAACACACACTTATATACTAAATCTAGGTGCCAATAATATGGGTCAAAACCATGGGCCAATACAAACTATGGATCAACAAATACTACAGGTGGCTTACAAAGCATATGCACCCAACAACAATAACACAAACTATGGATCAACAATTACTACGGGACGACTTACAAAGCATATGCGTCCAACAACAATATACTAACAAAGTAAAGAGAAGGGTTGACATGGGTTCCTAACATACCAATATTCCATGTTAGAGCCAACTTTCATCTACTTGTCCCATGTAGCATTATTCATCCTTTCCTTCATATAGAATATATACATTGTTATGGATTCTAGTGGCTTTTGCTACTAGCCTTCTTGTATTCATATTTTTTATTTTACATTTTTCTGAATCAAAGGTCGGTCTATGTCCTTGATCGCACATCTGACTAATGCAAAGGAGATTGTGCTTCATGTTTTCAACCAGTAAGACATTTTTTTTTGGTCCTTTTATTTTCCAAGCTTAATAAGCCCTTACCTAAGATTTTGACCAAGCCTTTATCCCCAAAGTAGACATTGCCTCCCTTTTCTTTGCTATATTTTAGGAAAGTATTTATGTCCCTTTTCATGTGCTTAGAACACCCACTATCGATGTACAATTGTCCCTTTTTATTTTGCACATTCAGAGCTAGACCGCATTCTACTAACTCTACCTTGCTAGGGATTTTTTGTCTTTGACCAATTGCGAAGATGGAAACTAATTTTTACAGTCCTGAATTTTATGAATGTGACTATGGCACTTATAACATTCAATATCTAAGTTCAGGAGGTTGAATGGATTGACATTTTCTTTTGGAGTTTCAGTTGATTTTCTGACATTGTTCTGTCTAGACCTGAATTTATTATAGTTTTTATTTAGTCTAGAATTCACATGTACACATGCTATGCGGTTTATTTCCTTATGAACGAAATTATGACAGAAATAAAAATTACCTAAAAATAGAGTTTGATACCTTATTGAATGAAATATTCTGAATTGCATAGGTCTAGTTTCCGTGTGCATTGACTCCCTATTTTCTTATTCAAACTTCTAAGAGTTATTCGGAGCATAAATTTTGAGTGAAATGCCCATAACTCTTCATATCAAGTACAAAGTTTGATCCCTCACAGTCTCATTTTGGCAGAATTTTGGTGTTGTTTCCATGTTCCAGTTGGATATTGATTTTTTGAAGATATTCCTTTAGAGAAGTGATCTCAGCTTCTAGTTTTTCACACTTTTCTTCTCTCAATTTCAACTACCTTTCTATATCTTCTTCTAACTTTAGTTGGGATTCCTGCAAATGTTTGTTTTTTCTTCCTTGATTTCTTTAACTCTTCCAAAGCATTGATCAACTCTCCTTCAAAATCAGCTCTCTTATTATAGTTGTTATATATAGATGACTATTTTTTAGTCAGCGACTAATAGTAGCTAATTTCCACTATCTTATAGTTCGACTAACTTAGTCGTATTGATTTTAGCCATTAATAGTTTCCTTATTTAGTCGTATATTTGGTCATTGATTTAGTCATTAATTGCCACAATTAATGACGAAATATACTACTAACTAAGGAAACTTTTAATGAATAAAATAAATACGGCTAAGTTAGTCGAGCTATAAGATAGTGGAAATTAGCTACTAATAGTCGTTTATATGTGAATTTCAGTCATTTTTTTAGTCACAAATTTATCATTTGTAGTACTAATTTATCTCTATTTAGTAGTTTCATATTCATTGTATAAAGGACTAATTTAGAAGTTTTATATTATTTTATTTTATTTCATTATTAATCCATATAAATGACTAATTTAGTCATTTATTCTTTTTATTTGTGTTCATTATAATATTCATGCTAATCTAATCTAAATACACATGTGAATCATACAAAATTGCATTAATTAATTACAACACTAAATAATATCAAGTACACACATATAATTTCAACCATGTAAATTTTATTATGTGAAAAATGTCAAGTATTACAATATATTGAATTTCCAACCGAATATCCACTAATGGACTAATACCGATCCATGAAAAAAGCAGTCTCCATACTTTACATGAAAATCATCTACATCAATGACTTTTCAAAATATTACAATGGACACTAAGTGAAACCTTGGCAATGCCCATAGAAATTCAGTAATTCTCTTATTGTCATTTAACCAACACCCATTACGCTCTCACACATCTTGCTACCCAACATGTGTCCTTTGTTTTCCTTGAAGTCCTTGCATATTCCTATGTAGAATCCATCTTCTGAATCTATGATTTGAGACTTGCGATTTTCCATCCTCAAAAATTCCACATTGCAAAGGTGAAGAGACAAGGTATCAGTTAATATTGAATTAAGGAATATTGAAAACGCCTATGAAATTAATATTCTTCCCAGTCTAGCATAATTGAATATAATGGATACCTTGGTAGTTCTTTCAGTCTAAAACCCTGACACCTGCATTTCCAATATGCAGGAAAACAGAGTATAGGTTTTGAAAATAAAGACCACATAAATGAAGATGATAAATTATTGTTCCTTCAATGTGCAAGATCGTGGCATGTTTCCAATTGAAACCATGGTAAAAAAAGTACAAACTTGGAACAGTATGGTCTAGTGTAACTCCTTCAAAAACTTATGTGGGTTAAGGAACTCAGTCTTAAGCAAATTCTCCATGTAAATCCCCTAAGAGAAGGGTCTCAAAGCAGCTGAGTGTTATCTTTACATGGAAAACCATTCATCCTACCTACCTGTCTAGTATGATTTCATGCCATTTAATGGATAATTTAGTCCAACCACATTTAGTTCTTCCCTGGACACAATAAGATTCAAGAAGCACAGATTCAGATATCATCAATAATGCATGCATCCAACACAATTTACTCATCAATCTATCAATCTTTTGGTGACCTGTTAGTAATCTGTCAATACTTAACACACAGTTTGATGAACTATGTGAACATAGTCTTTATGGTTCATGGGGATCCATTTCTAATGTGTTAAACCTTTGTAAATGGTTTTGCAATAGTGGAAACTTATGAGTCATGATCATTAGATTGTTTGTTTAGGAGTATCTTAACAGGTTTTTTTCATAATTGAAATCGAATATAAAAGGATTTACATAATTCAAATTTAATGTGGCAATTGTGTTATTTTTTACTTCATTTTTGTAGGAAGTCCAAGCTAAATCCCAACAAATGTTATTGCCAATATTCTTATGTAGGTTCAACATTGTTTATTACAAATTATTTAACTAGGCTTTGCACAAATATCTTCGAATGGAAGAACTCTAATGTTGAAGGAAGATGAAAAGGAGCCAACTAAAAAAGTGAAATTATATTGATTTAGTATTCCATGGCACAACAATGTTCGCTTAAAGATCAATTTACCATGAGTAATGTCCTCACCAGGCACAAGTAATCTTATAAAGGAGGCAACCAGAAGCTTCTATATATAATTACCCTTAGACAAGGAATCAGTGCATTATTCAGTGTAAATATTATATTCAAGGTCCTCTTCATCTTATATATAGAAATGGCACAAACCTACGTAACGATACATACTTTAATTCTACTACTACAATCTTAAAGATTAAGAAAAACAATGACAAAATAAGAGCCCAGATTGAAGCAATAAACTCTAAACTTCAAGTGGATCCTTCTAGATGATTCACCACATGTGCAAGTGATCAAACCAACAATATTACAGGGAGTCAAAGACCCACTTTGCAAACAACATTGATTGTGACATGCCTCTAGGTAATGGTTTTGTTGTTGGATGACTAGCGAGCAGATTCCATATGCCATCTTATTTTTGTGAACAAGGATGTAGATTGCTACTGTCAACTAATATTTACCTCCATTCAAGAAGTCTTGATATGTATCATCATTGCTGAAGCTACCATCCAAAATGAAATTCTCAATTATGTCATCACCTTGATGAGAGTCTCTGTCTTCTTTGGCTATTTGCAGAATCTTGGATGATTCCAAATCTAGACACAGAAAAAATTAAAAATATTTTTGAAGCACAATCTCATTTGCGAATTTGAGATGGAAAAGCACACCCAACGCATTGATTAATCTCTATGATGAGGATGAGGATGATGATGAAGACGTTGAAGATGATGATGATGAAGATGATGATGACGATGGTGATGAGGATGATGATGAGGATGATGATGAAGACGTTGAAGATGATGATGATGAAGATGATGAAGATGAAGATGATGGTGATGAAGATGATTATGATGACGATGATGATGATGACGAAGATGATGATGATGATGATGATGACGAAGATGATGATAATGATGATGTTCGTGATGATAAAGTTATTCTTAATCCACACAACAAATAAATGAATGCAAAGAACTAATCAAACACACATTAAAAGTTGCACATCAAACATTATTTACCCCGATAATCCAAACATGAATAACAACATTCAATGGTTGCTCAATCTTTCATTTGGACAATTTTTGCATTACAATGGACTCCTTGGCATTCTCCAACAATATCGTTGGCTTTATTGCTTAGAAATGTCATTTCACAATCTTCGTTAGGTCACATTAGGTCACAGTCTTTTACCGGAAGACAATCGCTCCATCCAAATTTTAGATAAAGCCCGCCTATTAACCGACAAGTTCAAATTTCTAGTATTGAGCCATACTTTGGAGTAGGAGTTGGGAAATGGTTTGAGTTATTTTTATAAGAACATGGTGATCAATCTTTATTGAAATCGAGAGTTTTATTAGAAGTTTTTATTAATTACATCGATGGATGTTTAGATATTATCTAGATTTTGGGCTTCCTTAAGTGGATCAACAAGATTAACCCAAGTGTAACAAGTGTATCATGGGGATTCATTTCATGGTCGTCGTATCTTGTTATATGCTCAAATGCATTAGTTAAGTTCTTGTTAAGAAAAGGGGTATGTTTATTAAATAGTATTTATTTTTATGTTTATATTAAGTAGTTTAATGTTTGTTACTTTAATGTTTATATTAATTAGTTTAATGTTTAGTCTTTATTTAATAACGAGTCATCTCTACAAAACTAAGTGGTTAGCTACATCTAGTTAAATTATAATCTTGATTGTAGAAACGAATTCACCTTCAAAACTCAAACATTAAATATGTAGTATTAGCACTCTTTACACTCTGTATTCAATCTAAGCTGGAGTCATAGGTTCCAATGCTTACTTGTTCTAGTTTTGGTTATATAACCACCATTGTATCGTATTCATCTTATCAATTTAATCGGTACTCATTGTTTCGTCATCCCAAGAAATAACTCCAACTTTTCATTCCATGGGTAGGCGAACCGGCACTTTTATTTTCAATAAAATGAAACATTACTTTATTGGGATGAAACATTACTTTATTGGGTGGCTTACTATTTGCATGCGCAACCCAAACATTATGATTATACAATTTCAACCATGTATAAATTTGCAAAACAAAACTGCCTAGGATGTAAAACGTTTAGCTTGCACAGTGTGGATTAATACATTGTGACGTGGGCAGCTGGATAGATGACGTGGAACGGACATAATAGGTACGGTTGGTACAACTGTACCTACAAGTTTCATTTGTAAAATAATTGTAAATGGCCGAGGGACTAGAGGGTCAAAAGGCCAACAGGAGAGGGCTACTTTTACCAACTATTTTCCACGTCTTTTCAATTATAGTTTATTTTTTCATCGACAATGTGGAATCTATCATGGTATTGGTTGGAACCTGATTTAGTCGTCAGATCTCTTCTTTCTTTTGGGTGGAGGATGTGAAATCAACTTCCATCAGACTATCTTTCCAACAACTTCTAACTAGTCCTTTTTAACCTAATCGAGACTCGCATCAAGTGAGTTCATACAAGCAGAAATCTCTGCACCACTGAATGTAGTATACTCGACACATTTTAGTCCAATGAATTCTTGGACTTCCAAAATCCCAGCCAATCGAAAAAATTTAAGCAAACATACATTTTTCAAATATAATCAGTCATGAACGTATAATGTGTCTTATCATCAATACATCCCACGACGGACAATCGATTGAAATCTAATCGAATGTTGAATTTGAGTATTCTAAGTGTAATTTATTGTATTCAATGAATTTTATATTTTCTATTTGAGGATGAGAAAAATGTATTATGCAAATTGATTTTATAAATAATTGGTAGTTGTTGAATTTGAATATTTTAATTGTAATTTACAATGATCAAAATTCCATATTTTCTACACGAGGATGAAAAAAATGTACTGCCCAAATTAATTTTATAAATAATTGGTATCCAAATTAATTTTATAAATAACTGGTAGCTGATACATGAACAACTATCTAACTATACATAAAAAAACAAATAATTTATTCACAACCATTAACTTATAATTTATCCATATTCACCGTCACAAATTAAGTGACTGTGCTACTATAAATAAAGTTATATGCTTAGCTAAATTGTAACCACTTTAATTCTTTTACAACTTTGTTATATGTTAGGGTTTTCATGTTCAATATAGTTTGTGTCTCGATCTGTGTGTATGTTCAGTGCGAATATTACAGAGATAAGAGATTCATGCCTTGCGGAAAGATATTAGTGAAATGCCATGTTCAAGAAATGGCGGTCTCACCGAGCCCGAAATACCGGCGGAGACATGGGAAGAGATCGAATCGTTATTCCAGCAATGGGGTTGATAGGTTCGAGAGCGTCTGTGCTGAGCTCTCTGCCAAAAGAAAATATATTGCACAGACGACTGGTGCGTCGGAGGTCATGGTGAGATTCAAGTCTTCGGAGAAGGGATGGATTCCAGTAGTGCTTGGCATTAGAGATAAGGAAATCAGGACGAAAAACAGTGGCCAGGATGCTTCCGTGGTTTCGATCGCGGTAACTGCTGCGAATAATAATGACGAAACAGGTGGAGAATTGAGGAATAATAATGACGAAACAGGTGGGGAATTGAGGAATAATAATATTACTGGCCAGTCTGAGAATATTTCGACTTCCGTGTTAGATGAGAGGAGTCATAACCTGGCCAGTCTGGGTTTGGGGTGTGACGGTAGAAGAGCCTCACGCCCCTTGGGTTTTACTGCGAGTGCGCCCACCAGCCCTCTCAGGGCTCATGGTGACCCTAACGACTTCTGGGCTACGGCTTCTAGCGCTGTGAAGCTCAACAACATCGATCCTGGGCACAAGCATATTCATCAGTCTAAACCTAAAGTATACAGAAGGGTTGTGTCCATGGATAACCAGCCCACCGGAGATGAGAGATCGGAGAGCTTCTACAGGACGGCCATGGTTTACGACGGCAACGTGGGTGCAACTGTTATGATCATCACGCTGTTATTTTTCGTCTTGTACGGCCCATTCTGTGCAATCTTCTTCGCATGTGCATGCTTGTATCTATTCAGACTCTTCAGACAGGCTGAATAGGAATAATGGTAGAAAGAAGTTATCGAGGATGGGTTAATCGGAGCTTTCTAAAATGTTAACTAAATCTTCTATATCTTAGCTTTAATTTGGCGAATTAGCGCACGCCTAATTGGTCACAAATTTGTCAGAAAACGCTCGCCTGCTGTGGAGTAACCTGAAGTCCAACTAGAACTTTGTGTGTAAGTGTGAATTACAGAACAAATATCCCGTGTGAATTACAGCTTTCTATGTCAATAAAATATTTCATGAATGGCAACGACATATAGAGCAGCAGGAGCCGGTGAAGATGAGGAGGAAAAGCTTTGATGCCGTGAAGTAAAAGGTTTGAGCAACAGCAGCAAGTAACTTAGTTGTACGTGTCATATTAACGATGCAAAGTAGATCCATGGAAATCACTGGCTGTTATATCGTAGTCTCGAGCGTGAACGTGTGCAAACCTGTTAGGTGGTATTAGATAGAGGACTATCGTTTTGTTTCGTCTAATTAAATTTGTACGCATAGGATTGCATTTTTGTCTATTTGTAAATATTGTATCCTAATATTGCTAAATAGTCAATTGAATATTATTTATATTTGTAAATATTGTATCTCAATATTGCTAAATAGTTAATTAGCTGTTTTTAAAGTAAATGTTTTAAAATTGTTAATCAGTGTTGGACACTCATATGGATAAATAATTAAATAATTATTTTAATTATTTGATTAAAAAATGAATATAGTTATTTAAAAAGTATAGGGATTGAATATTAATATTAATAAATTCTTTTTTACTATGGTGGTGATTTTTTTATCAAAATATGAACTCATAATTATTAATGTAGATTTATCTTTACTTTGGATTTATCAAGTACTAAAAAAATCAAATCCTTATTATGGTTTAATGCTTACATATGTAACAATGTAATGTTTATAAGTGATGTCCTCTAAATCTAGAATAATTTAGATCTCATAACAATGTGATGTTTATAAGTGATGTTCTCTAAATCTAGAATTATTTGGATCTCATAACAACTAGTAAACTAGCTATATAATGTAATTCAATTTCAAGTAATATCATATATTTTATTATATAGTCATGTTTGTGTTTATCACTTGATTCTTATATGTTATCAGCTGGTTTATTATCTTACCTAACTAAGAATGGAGTCTAAGGGGACGAAACTGTTTCATCAGTTTAGCAATTCAAATGGTGATTATGGATCTTGTAGTGATCTAGTTGCAGTCATAAGTGATCTCAAATATTACACTCTCGAGATTTGTTACCAAAGAATTCTATGTCTCTTAGTGTGATTTGGTCTCTCAATCATGAAAATCTTGTTACATAAATGAATATACAATTTGTATAAATAAAAAAAAGTGGATGTGGTGAGTTTAGATATTCTATAAGAGTCTTACTCTAACCCACTTACTTTAGAATTTAGTTGAGATTAATATATATCACCATTTCTTTGGAATAAGGTCAAATAGTTGGTAGTCAACAATCAATGTAAAAAGGGCCTCTCTATTAATTAAGGTTCACTAAGAAGTTGGTACTTACTAATTATTTGACCATATCAAGTAGTTAGGGTTTCGAATCTTTGAATCCTATTCGAAGAATGAAATTGAAAAAATCATTCGATAATTGTTGGAGACTAATGTCATTCATCCCAACACAAGGCCTTATTCCTCTTATTCCTCATGTCGTGATTATGGTCCTCAAAAAGGAAGGTGGTTGGCACATGTGTTCAAATTTCCGTGCTCTCAATAAATTAACCATCAAAGATCAATTTCCTATTTATGCCATTGATGATCTCTTAGATGAGTTGCATGGTACCAAATTTTTCACTAAACTTGATCTTTGATCGATTTACCATCAAATTTAGATGAAAGAGGAAAGTTGACACATAAAATTAATTAATCATTCATATATATATATATATAAAAGACTTGAGATGACAAAACTTACAAGTTTGGGAACAAGAGAATTGTATTTGTTCTCCAATAGCAATAACTCATTTGTAGAAGTTGTTTGATGACTAAATGAATAATTCTTCAATGTGTATAAGTATTATTTATATTTACACAGATATGTGTTTATATCTTAAAATTTGGGGTGTACTACCACCTTTGCTTTTCCTAGATTGAAGGAGGATGGGACAAGTGTACTGTCTAGATTGATTTTATGGTAGTCGTTATTAAAAATGCAAAATAAACAATTATATATATATATATATAATTGGTAGTTGATGCATGGAGAAAATGTAACATGATAGGCAACCCATTTAACTAAAGAAGGTAACACATAGTTGAGGCATAGAAAATAGGTGATTACAACTAATCATGGAGAACAAGTAACAGCTAACTTGTTCATGGCAGTTAACTTATAACCTATTACTGTTCAATGGGCACAAGTAAAGTGGTTGAGCTAGTAAGTATATTCTTTTTAGTTTTATGAATGAGGTTTTCTTAAGGCATATTGAAAATATTGAAAAAAAATAGAGATAAGATATAAATTTTGAATAATATTTGATTTCAAAGTATTTTTCATATAATAATATGAAAAGTCATAATGATTGATGTTGTAGAAAGCAACTATTAATATTGAAAATAAATAGAAATAAATAGAGATATGGTATGTCATGTCCCCTCATTGATGACCATTGGATTGATTTCCTAACGTAAAAGTGGATAATGCTCCACAAGGGCGCATTAGAGGATAAGGTTGACCAAGAAGTAACTTGCAAGAGAAGAAAAGAGGAAAGCAATCAAAGCTAGGAAAATCAGGATAAAGAAGGAAAAGATAGCACAAGGCATAAAAGAATCTAAACTCAGCAAAAGCAAAGAAGACATGAGATAAAAGCATAAAGGAGGATAAAGCCGAAAAGTAGGATAAGGAAGAAAAGCAGAAAGCAAAGGCAAAATCGGAAATCAAAGCAAAGGAAAAATCTAAAGCAGAAAGCAACCTAATCTTATCCACTCCATGAGGGCGCATTAGTCTAGCTTACTTTCTCCACAAGTCACCTTAATTCTATAAAATAATTAGAGCCCACCACTATCCCATCTTTTGACAGTTTGATGACTTTGAATAATTCTTCAATGTGTATAAGTATTATTTATATTTACACCAATAGGTGTTTATATCTTAAAATTTAGGGTGGACTACCATCTATGCTTTTCGAGGATGAGACAAGTGTACTCTCTAAATTGATTTTATGGTAACCATCGTTAAAAATAAGAAATAAACAATTATAAATATATATATATATAAAATAATTGATAGTTGATGCATGGAGAACATGTAATGAGAGGCAACCTATTTAACTAAAGAAGGTAATACATAGCTTAGGCATAGAAAACACATGATTACAAGTAATCATGAAGAACAAGTAACATATAACTTGTTCATAGCACTTAACTTAAGTGGTTGTGCTAATAAGTATATTCTTTTTAGTTTTATAGATAAGATTTTCTTTAATTTTATAAATAAGATTTTCTTGAAGCATATTAAAAATATTGAAAAAAAATAAAGATAAGATATAACTTCTCACTAATCTTTTATTTTAAAGATTTTTTCATATAATAATATGAAAAGTCATAATGATTAATATTGTAGAAAGCAACTATTGATATAGAAAATATATATATATATATATATAATATAACTTTTAAATGACTTTCCATAAAAACATTTCATATTTCAATATGAAAATATGAGAAAGCTAACCAATATGATTATAAAAATCTAAAAAAAGAGATTGAAAAGATCATTATATAATATATACATAATAAGATGATCATTTAAACTATTAATATATTACTTTATCACTAAAATCAACCTAAATTCATGTTATCTCTATCAACCACCTAGAAAAATCAAATCTCAATGCTTAATAATAAACACTAAGTAAATTGGATTTAAGCTAATATTTACAATTTTAATTTTGGAGGAACATCCACCTCATCTAACTTAGTGTTAGAAAATCACAAGAACTTACCAATATCAATATTCTATCTCTATTAAAAAATTTGAAATATTTATATTAAAAATTTAATTAATTAAAATGTTTTTCATAAATAATTAATTGAAATATCTATATTAAAAATTTAATAAAGTCAAAATAATAAAATAAATATTTATTTTATTCACCATTGAACGATATTAGAATGCAACATTTACAAGTAGAAAAAACTGCAATCCTAAGAGTCCATATTGGATTACATGAGATAGTCCTCGACATTCTTCACACATTCATTTTCTTTTGACATTGAAGTTATACGATTTGACAGCCCGCGACATTTCCTATAATCTCCCACACCCATTGGAATTCACGTTCCTCCGCATAGCCGAGAGTTTTCTAACAAATTTGTAACCAATTAAGAATAAAAGATTTAGTTAACATTTTAGAAAGCGTTGATTAAGTATGCTTTTGCTAGGATTAATTTTTTTTTATATATTAGATTGAAGAAATTGTTAAAAATTGTAATTTCATTGATTCACTAATACGAGTTTTTAGTACATTAATTAGTTGAGTAATTAGTTAATCACTTTGACTATGTGATTGTCTTAAAAAAGTCTTTTCCAAAAGTAAAAAACACACGCATAGAGATCTCACATCTAGTAACGGATGGACACGAAAAGCAGTCCAACTAGAACTTTGTGTGTGAATTAAAAGGTTTGAGCAACAGCAGCAACTTAGTTGTACGTGTCATATTAACGATGCAAAGTAGATCCATGGAAATCACTGGCTGTTATATCGTAGTCTCGAGCGTGAACGTGTGCAAAGTTAGGTGGTATTAGGTAGAGGACTATCGTTTTGTTTCGTCTAATTAAATTTGTACGCATAGGATTGCATTTTTGTCTATTTGTAAATATTGTATCCTAATATTGCTAAATAGTCAATTGAAAATTATTTATATTTGTAAATATTGTATCTCAATATTGCTAAATAGTTAATTAACTGTTTTTTTAAGTAAATGTTTTAAAATTGTTAATCAGTGTTGGACACTCATATGGATAAATAATTAAATAATTATTTTAGTTATTTGATTAAAAAATGAATATAGTTATTTCAAAGTTATAGGGATTGAATATTAATATTAATAAATTCTTTTTTACTATGGTGGTGATTTTCTTATCAAAATATGAACTCATAATTGTTAATGTAGATTTATCTTTACTTTGGGTTTATCAAGTATTAAAAAGAATCAAATCTTTATTATTGTTTAATGCATATATATGTAACAATGTGATGTTTATAAGTGATGTCCTCTAAATCTAGAATAATTTAGATCTCATAACAATGTGATGTTTATAAGTGATGTCCTCTAAATCTAGAATAATTTGGATCTCATAACAACTAGTAAACTAGCTATATAATGTAATTCAATTTCACATAATATCATGCATTGTATTATATAGTCATGTTTATGTTTATCACTTGATTTTATATGCTATCAAAGCTTGTTTGTTGTCTTACTTAACTAAGAATGGAGCCGAAGGGGACGAAACCAGTGTTTGATTAGTTTAGCAATTCAAATGGTGATTATGGATCTTGTAGTGATCTAGTTGTAGTCATAAGTGATCTCAAATATTACACTCTCGAGATTTGTTGCCAAAGAATTCTATGTCTCTTTTTCAAATCACAACTCGACCCTCCTCTTCATGTGTAAACCACCAGTCGTTGCCTACTCCAAGCAACCACTAGTGTGATTTGGTCTCTCAATCATGAAAATCTTGCTACATAAATTAATATACAATTTGTATAAATAACAAAAATTGGATGTGACAAGAGTTTAGAGATTCTATAAGAGCCTTACTCTAACCCCGTTACTTTAGAATTTAGTCGAGAGTAATATATATGACCATTTATTTGGAATAAGGTCAAATAGTTGGTAGTCAACCATCAATGTAAAAGGGATCTGTATATTAATTAAGGTTCACTAAGAAGTTGGTACTTAGTAATTATTTGACCATATCAAGTAGTTAGGGTTTCAGATATTTGAATCATATTTGAAGAATGAAATTGAAAAATTCATTCAATAATTGTTGGAGGCTAGTGTCATTCATCCCAACACAAGGCCTTATTCCTTGTGCTGTGATTATGGTCGTCAAAAAGGAAGGTGGTTGGAACATGTGTTCAAATTTATGTGCTCTCAATAAATTAACCATCAAAGATAAATTTCCTATTCATGTCCTTGATTCAATCTCTTAGATGAGTTGCATGGCACCATTTTTTTCAAATTTAGATGAAAGAGGAAAATTAACACATAAAATTAATTAATCATTCATATATATATATATATATATATATAAGACTTGATATGACAAAACTTACAATTTTGGGAACAAGAGAATTGTATTTGTTCTCCAATAGCTATAACTCATTTGTAGAAGTTGTTTGATGACTTTGAATAATTCTTCAATGTGTATAAGTATTATTTATATTTACATAGATATGTGTTTATCTCTTAAAATTTGGGGTGTACTACCACCTATGGTTTTCCTAGATTGAATGGGGATGGGACAAGTGTACTCTCTAGATTGATTTTATGGTCGACATCATTAAAAATACGAAATAAACAATTATATATATATATATATATATATATATATATATATATATATATATATATATATATAATAATTGGTAGTTGATGCATGGAGAAAATGTAATGATAGGCAACCCATTTAACTAAAGAAGGTAACACATAGTTGAGGCATAGAAAACAGGTGATTACAACTAATCATGGAGAACAAGTAATAGATAACTTGTTCATGGCATTTAACTTATAACTTATTAGTGTTCAATGGGAGAAAGTTAAGTGGTTGTGCTAGTAAGTATATTCTTTTTAGTTTTATGAATGAGGTTTTCTTAAGGCATATTGAAATTATTGAAAAAAATAGAGATAAGATATAACTTTTGAATAATATTTTTGGTTTCAAAAATATTTTCATATAATAATATAAAAAGTCATAATGATTGATGTTGTAGAAAGAAACTATTAATATTGAAAAGAAATAGAAATAAATAGAGATATGGTATGTCATGTCCCCTCATTGATGACCATTGGATTGATTTCCTAACCTAATCAATCCCTTGGGTTGAGGAGGAAATCTAATTTTCTTGGGGTTAATTTTGAGATTGCAAACATTAATTAACTAGAAGTTGTTGATTTTATTTTTCCTAAAGTTTGAAATGCACTTGATGAGAATTATTTTTCATTGATAGATATTTTAATTCAATAGAATAAGTGGATAATGCTCCACGAGGGCGCATTAGAGGATAAGGTTGACCAAGAGGTAACTTGCAAGAGAAGAAAAGAGGAAAGCAATCAAAGCTAGGAAAATCAGGATAAAGAAGGAAAAGATAGCACAAGGTAGAAAAGAATCTAAACTCAGTAAAAGAAAAATAAAGAATAAATGAGATAAAAGCATAAAGGAGGATAAAGCCGAAAAGCGGGATAAGGAAGAAAAGTAGAGAAAAAGAAAGACAAGGAAGAAAAGCAGGGAAAAAGCAGGATAAGGTATAAAAGCAATAAAAAATAAGATAGAAAATCAAAAGTAGGATAAAGCAAAAGAAAAAGAAAAAGCAAAAGCAGAAAGCAAAGGCAAAAGCAGAAATCAAAACAAAGCAAAAAGCAACCCAATATTATCCACTCCATGAGGGCGCATTAGTCTAGCTTACTTTCTCCACAAATCACCTTAATTCTATAAAATAATTAGGGTGCACCACTATCCCATCTTTTGATAGTTTTATGTTTGAATTGAGTGAAATTTTTCCTCATTGACTTGGGAGATGTGCCCCTATTCCAAGATGTGAGATGTGCCCCTACTTTTTGTGAGAGGATGATGACATCCAGTCTTCATCATGGAGTTCATTTCGGGTCCTGAAGTATGATCCAGTCAAATTCAAGCTTGTGGAAGAGATTAGAGAGCCTCCCATCCATAATTATGATGATTTCTAGCTTTCTTTTAATGGAGATTCTTATTTCTTGTGTATTTATTTCCTGAGAGTTCTGTGAGAAGTATTTCAGCTACTGATGGTTGTTAATGATGTAATAATGAACCTATGAAGTCTATTTTACAGTATGAATAAAGAAAAGTATACCTTTCATGTCCATCTCTTGCACCTAGTCTAGATTGCTATGAAAAAGAGCTAGTTTTCAGTGTATGTTTGATAAATGAATATATATAATCCAAAATGGAATTATTTCAATTGTTGAATTTAATTAAGATTCCAATAAACTCATTCTAAGTCTGAAACAAAAAATTCGTGAGCTTGTCCTACTATTTGGGAATTCCTGAATTTCAACTAGTCGTGCAATCCCGAGTGTCGATTTTTCTTGTCTCTTTTTGAAACTTTCTCAAAATCAATACGAACTTTTCAGAGCGAGAATCAACTGATATTTTACTTTTATTTAATTTTCTTGAGCCTTCCTAAGTCAAAATCCTTCCATAGTTCTTTGAAATTACCTTCCCTTCGACCAGTCAAGCCCTTAGTCTTCATTGTTTTTCCTTAAGTTTTGTAGGAGAGTTAGCTACTGTATCATCAGACCTAATTGGTACATTAAATTGGTATCATATAATTTTCCTATGAAAATTCTCTTGTTAATATTCTATGAGTCCCAAAAGAAGTTCAGATCCCAAGAAGAAGGAGAAGAAGTTAATTCGACTGAAGGAAAGTTACAAGGAGAATTAGATATGTCTCATAATGAAGAGAATGATTAGTTCAAACTCTTTGTTCAAAGCATGATGAAGGGTTTACAAGAAATATCTCATAACATTATCCAATCGGGCAAAGAAACCAGAGAGTTCTTAGCTCAGCAGCTAGGAAACAAAAATGGGGAGGGGAGCAGTAGTGGCTCCCAACATGGTGAGAATAATATCAATGGTGGTTCTATTTTCTCAAGAATTGGGCCTCACAATATCCCTAATGAATTCAATATGGAGTCTCAGTACAAACCAAGGCCCACTATGCCTAAATTCACTAAAGAGAAAAAGGAGGAACCTGAAGTTCGACATGAAGGCCTTGCTTCATGGGAGGATAAGTTTGTTGAATACCTTACACTGAGTGAGGAATGCATAAGAGATTTTCCATTCAAATATTTTTGTGATGCTCAATACAAGATTAATCCAAGAGGAAGCTTTCGGATGCCTAATCAAAATTATGAATTGAAGAATGCTATTGGTAAGATTTTCTTTCCTTAATTTAATGGCTCACAAAAGTGCACTGCTAGTTCTTGGATCCAGAATCTAGATACCTATTTTCAATTAAATCCACTGGGTTGAGAGAGATGCTATCAAGTTGGATACTCTACACTTATATGGTGAAGCCAATGATTTGTTGTTTCATGGCATGAAGACATTTGGACATGATCAAGTGACCACTTATGAATATTTCACAAGAATATTGGCTGGAAGATTTGAAAGAAGAGACCCTGAAATCACTTTCAGAGAGTTGTTGCATGTGAAGGAGACCGAAACTCCTGAAGCCTACATCTTTGAGTTTCAAAAGTTGGCTATGATGGTCACTGATATCTCAAAAGCTCGCTTGATCCTTTTGTTCATTGAAGGATTAGCAGAACCTTTGAAAGGTTTAGTGAAGACCTACAGACCCACCACCTTACAAGATGCATTGAATAGAACAAGAGATTTACAAGTTTCTATTCCAAGGACCAGATTTCCTCCTAGAACTAATGCTCCTTCTCAATTCAAGAATCAAAGGCCACCCATGAATATTCCTTCTGAAAATTTCAAGAAGGACAATTTCTCCAAAGATAGAGATGAATTGAGAAGATGGAAGTTGTGTTTCACCTGTCAAGAACCATGGGTTCCAGGACACAAGTGTGCTAAGGTAAAATCACACTATATTGAATTCTATTCAGAGAGCGAACCTGAAGAGGAAGAAGAAGAGGCCCCAGTAGATGCAGAAGTGGCCTATGAGATTGCTGAAGAAGAACCTCCTTCAGAGGTTAGCAAAATTGCAGTATTGTCAGGAGTGCCTCACTTTCACACTCTTAGATTCAAAGGAGTGATGCAAGGGAAATCAGTCACCGTGTTGGTGGATGGAGGAGAAACACACAACTTCATTGATTCATCTTTGGTGGAAAGAAGGAAGCTTACTACTAAGAAGTTCGAAGGCTTCACTGTCATAATCCCAGGAAATCATTCTATGGATTGTTCTACATGGATTCCTAATGGATTCCTAAATTGCAAATCACTATAGGATATTACACTGTGACAAATATATTTTATGTTATGAATGTGGGTGATACTAATATGTTTTTGGGAGAACAGTGGTTGTATTATATTGGGAAGCACACGATAGAAAAAGTCCTTGAGATGAGATTGCAAGATGAAGGTGGAAAGGAGATAGTGTTAAGCGGGGTCAACACCTACCCAAAGCAAGTAGTGTCTGCGCATAGTATGAGATCCATATTGAGGCATGGAAACATGGAATGGGATGCATAGTACCTAATCACTACTAAAGGAACCTATTTGGAGGTAGCACAGTATCCAGAATACATACAGAAGTTACTCCGAAAGCATGAGAATGTGTTTGGGGACCTTCTTCATGGTAGGCCACATGGTAGAGGAGTGTAGCATAGAATATAATTGGATATAGGCACATCACCTATCAAATTCCATCCTTACAAGCATACAAAAAGATTCAAGGATGAGATAGAGCGAATCATCAAAGAACTACTTGACTTGGGATTTATCTGACCAAGCTCAAGCACTTTTGCATCCTCTGTGGTCCTTTTCAAGAAGAAATATGGGACCATGTGCTTGTGTATAGACTACATAGATCTCAACAAAAATACCATAAAGAACAGATATCCTATTCCAAGGATTGTTGAACTGATGGATGAACTACATGGATCCAAATACTTTTCAAAGATTGACCTTTGCTCTGGTTACCATCAAATCATAATGTTAGAGGAGGACATTCAAAAGACATCTTTTCGATGTCACTATGGACACTCTGAGTTTTTATTTATGCCTTCTAGCCTAAATAATGCACCGGAAACCTTTCAATCTTGCATGAACATAATGTTTAACAAGCATCCCCGTAAGTTTGTCCTTGTTTTCTTTGATGATATTCTGATTTATAGTAGAACTTGGGAGGAGAATTTGCATCACTTGGACATTGTGCTAACCATCTTGGCAGCTCAATATTTTATGCTAAAATGTCCAAATGTGAATTTGGAATGACTGAGATTTTATATATTGGTCATGTGATTGGGAAAGAAGGAGTCAAGGTTCACATGGAGAATATCCAAACCATTTTGGATTGGCCAAATCCTAAAAATATCACTGAATTAAGAGGGTTCAATGGAATACGCACTTACTACCGAAATTTTGTCAAAGGATTTTCAAAGTTGACATCTCCATTGACAGATCTTACTAAGAAGGGAGCATTTGGTCGATCAGAAGAAGATGAACAAGCATTCAAGAGGATGAAGGAGGTAATGAGTAGTTGTCATGTTCTTGCACTTCCATAAAGTTCTCATCCTTTTGTTGTTGAATGTGATGCCTCGGGAAATGGGGTTGGAGTTGTCTTGCACAACAAGCATACCATAGCCTTTGAAAGTAGGAATTTGAAACCCCATGAGAGGATATACTCAATTTATGTCAAGGATATGTTGGCCATCATGCATGCGTTAGTCAAGTTCAGACAATACCTTGTGGGGGGTAATTTCATAATCAAAACTGATCATAATAACTTGAGATACTTCCTGTCACAAAAGGAATTGAATGATAGGAAAAAAAAGTGGGTAAGTAAGGTGAAAGCATTCGACTTTTAGATCAAATACAAGAAGGGTAAGCTGAATATTGTAACCAATGCACTCTCTAGGAAACCTGTACTTGCATTAATGAATTTTCATGATGATTGGAAGGAACAGGTAGGAGTAGAGTATGCAAAGAATCGATTTGCTTGTGATTTATTTGATGGACTAATTCATGATGATACTTACAATATTATCAATGATATAATCTATCAAAAGGATAGGATCTTCTTGCTTCCAGAATCATCATTAAAGAATAAGATCCTATAGGACGCTCATGATGCGCCCCTAGCAGGACATCTGGGGTTTGTGAAGACATACAGGAAAGTAAGAGAAAGGTTATTTTGGAAGGGCCTAAAGAAGGAGGTGATGGAGTATGTTAGAGTATGTGTGGCATGTCAGAAAAATAAAGTAGAACATACACATCCAGTGGGACTCCTTCAACCCCTTCTTATCCCTAAGAAGAAATAGGAAAGTGTATCGATGGATTTCATCATCGGGATCCCAAAAATCCAAGGTAAAGACAGTATTTTTGTTGTGGTTGATAGACTAACCAAGTATGCACAATTTTTTGTTGTCACAACTAATATTGCATCCATCCAAGTGGCTGAAATTTTCATCAAAGAAGTCTTCAAACTTCATGGCATGCCCAAGTCTATCATTAGTGATAGAGATAGTAAGTTCACTAGCAAATTCTGGCAAGAATTATTCAAGTTGGTGGGGACAAGTTCATACATGAGTACAAGCTATCATACACAGAATGATGGTCAAATAGAGAGAGTGAACCGGTGGCTAGAAGGGTACTTGAGAAACTATTTTACTGGTCAGTAGAAGGCATGTCCTACTTGGCTTCATCTGGGAGAGTTTTGTTACAACACTACTTTTCATCTATCAATTGCAAAATCACAATTCAAGGCCTATATGGATATGATGCACTCACTTTTGATGATATGATATTTCGTTATTTCAAGACATAGAAGGAAAAGGATTTCCTCTAATCTATTCAATATATACTAAGGACTCTCAAGGACAACTGGCTAGTAGCATAGAATAGACAAAAGGTGAATGCAGACAAGCAAAGAGTGGAGCGAACCTTCCAAGTAGGAGATCTGATTTATTTGAGGTTGCATCCTTATGGAGAATCCTCATTGAAGTCTAAGGGATATGAGAAGATGCAACCAAGGTTCTATGGGCCATACAAAGTCCTAAAAAATATTGGTGAAGTGGCATATGAGCTAGAATTCCCTCCAGAAAGGAAAATTCACAATGTTTTCCTTGTGTCCTATTTGAAGAAGCCAATATGGAAGAAAGTTAAAGTTTCGAAGAAGTTTCATCCCCTTGATGATGAGGGACATTTGGTTTTATTTCCATAGAAAATTTTGTAGGTACGATACAGGAATTTAAGGAGCAGAATCATTAAAGAATATTTGGTGCAATGGGAAGGGTTGACTAGTGAGGATGTTGCTTGGGAAGGAGAACACATCTTACATCATCCAAGTTTGAAATTGATTGAGGAAAAACAATATTGGGAGGTGAGGACTATCATTTCCCCTCATTGATGATCATTCGATTGATTTCCTAACCCAATCATTCCCTTGGGTTGAGGAGGAAATCTCATTTACTTGGGGTTAATTTTGAGATTGCAGGCATTAATTAATTAGAAGTTGTTGATTTTATTTTTCCTAAAGTTTGAAATGCACTTTATGAGAATTAATTTTCATTAATAGATATTTTAATTCAATAGAATAAGTGGATAATGCTCCACAAGGGTGCATTAGAGGATAAGGTTGACCAAGAGGTAACTTGCAAGAGAAGGAAATAGGAAAGAAACCAAAGCTAGGAAAATCAGGATAAAGAAGGAAAAGGTAGCACAAGGCAGAAAAATAGCTAAACTTAGGAAAAACAAAATAAAGCAGAAAGGAGATAAAAGCATAAAGGGGAATAAAGCAGAAAAGAAGGATACGGAAAAAAAGCGGGGGAAAAGCAGGACAAAGCAGAAAAGCAAGATAAGGTAGAAAAGCAGGGAAAAAGAAGGACAAAGAAGAAAAGTAGGAAAAGCAGGAAAAAGCAAGAAAAATCAAGATAGAAAAGCAAAAGCAAGATAAAGAAAAAGCAAAAGAAAAAGAAAAAGCAAAAGCAAAAGAAAAAGTAGAAAGCAAAGAAAAAAGCGGAAAGCAAAGCAAAGCAGAAATCAAAAGCAAAAGCTAAAGCAGAAATCAAGCCAATCTTATCCACTCCATGATGATGCATTAGTCTAGATTACTTGCTCCACAATTCACCTTAATTCTATAAAAGGATTATTGCACCACTAGCCCATATTTTGACAGTTTGATGTTTGAATTGAGTGTAATTTTTCCTCATTGAATTGGGAGATGTGCCCCTAGTCCAAGCTGTCAGAGATATGTATCTAACTAAACTAGCTTACCTCTCTATGCAAAACAATAATATATCAACAATAAGCACAAAAAAGAGAACATGAGAACACCAGATATACGTGGTTCACCCAATTGAGCTATGTTCACGGGAAGGTAGTCTTCTATTATCACCAGAATATCTCCCTCAAGCTTACAAGAGAGAAATGCCAATAACCCCAATACAATATAGTAGTACTTGTGTGAATAAGTAAAGATCATGATGAGTGATGTGACTCCCTTGACTCTATTATATACTAAGAGATGAGGAGGAATTACTCCCACATATTACATGTGGGATAATATAATTCTCCATAATAACATATCTTTATATATTAATGAATATCAATAGTATATTTTACCATAATGAATATGGGATATAATGTATTACTCTTTTACATAAGATTGTGGATATCTTCTGATATAATACAAAGACATTATTACCTTCCAAGGAATATAAAATATTCCAACACTCCCCCTTAATAATGGCTGGGAGAAAATCTCACTAACAAATGAAGGAAGGAGTCATTACTGCTCCCCCTTGATGACAACTTCCCTCATCCCAAGTAAGGAATGAAGATGCACATACTTCGTTGTTGTTAAGGATTTGGTGAAGATATCGGTTGCATGCTGCTCTGTAGGATAATACTCGAGAGAAAGAACACCGTCTGTAAGGAGAACTCGAATGTAATGGGCATCAAGACCAATATGCTTTGTCTTGGAGTGATATACCGGATTATAAGCAAGTTGAATTGCACCGAGATTGTCACACTTCAACACAATGGACAATTTCGGGACCAAACCAAGCTCAGTGAGAACATGTCGTAACCAAACTACTTCTTTTTCTGCTTCTTTGGCTACTCTATACTCTGCTTCACACGAAGATAAATAAAGAGTCTTCACCTTTTTTCTGGACCAAGAAATCAGACCTGAACCAATTTGAAATATATAACCAGCAGTTGACCGTCAATCAGAACTGTCACCTAACAAGTCAAAATCTGTATAACCAGAAAGTCAAACTGTAGTACCGCTTGAGTAAAAAACACCATAGTACAATGTCCCTGTAAATATCTCAGAACTCTCTTGGCTTCCTGCCAATGAATTTCATGAGGTTGCTGCATGAACCGTGAAACCATACTTACGGTGAAAGAGAGATCCAGTCTACTGTGAGTTAAATATATCAAACTTCCGACTAGCTGATGATAAAGAGTAGCATAAACAAGAGGATTAGTACACTCAACAGTTAACTTTACACCGGACTGAAAAGGCGTAGGAGCAGGTTTACAATCACTCATGTGGAAACGAGCCAATAAATCTGTAGCATACTTCGGTTGAGAGAGAAAAATACCATCTACCAGATGCCAAATTTGAATACCCAAGAAATAGTGCAATATACTGATATCAGTCATTTCAAACTAATTGTGAAGGTCACTTTTCATACTTTGAATGAGAACAGGTTGGCTGCTAGTGATAATAAGATCATCCATATATAAAACAATAACAATTATATTATAATCAACATGCTTAACATACAGGTTAGGATCAGATATACAACGCTTAGGATTAGATATACAACATTTAAAACCATTATTCAAGAAATATGTATCAATTTTATCATACCAAGCCCTAGGTGCTTGCTAAAGACCATATAAAGACTTGTGTAATTTACATACTAAACTTGATGATTCAGCATTACTAAAACTAGGAGGCTGTTGCATATAAATGTCTTCATTAAGATCACCATTTAAAAAAACCACTTTTAACATCCATTTGGTGTATTTCCCATTTATAAGATGCAACAATAAATAAAATGGTTCTTATTCTATTCATTTTAGCAACAGGATAAAAAGTTTCATTATAATCTATACCTTCAAGTTGATTAAAACCTTTTTCAACTAATCTAGCTTTATACTTTTCAATCGATTCTTCTGCAGTAAATTTAGTTTTATAAACCCATTTACAACCAACTAAATTCTTTCCCAAATGAAGAGGAACAAGAGACCAAGTCTTGTTCTTCATAAGAGAACCATACTCAACAAACATAGCTTGTTCCCAATGAGGTTTACCCCTATCTTGAGCATAAGAGGTAGGATCATCTGTGGCCAAAACTTTGGTCATAAGAGAAAAGTTAGATCTAGTTCTACGACTATCAGAAGGGATTTCGATATCACTTCCTGCAGATTCAAGAGTTTTTTGGGCCCAAACAGGAAGGTTATAAGGGACAGAAGTCACTTCGGGAGCTTCAAGTCATTCAGGTGGAATACTTGAAGAAGAAGAAGAAGGTGAAATAAGACCAGTCACGGAACTGGAAGGAGTAATCGAGATCGGAGTAATAGGTGATAAGGGAATATTCAGAGTAACATGAGGTTCAATGGACTTTGGTGGTGGAGAGACTTCAATAAATTGAATAGGGCATGTCGGTGATGGAATACTTGAAGAAGAAGAAGAAGAAGTTGAACTAAGATCAGTCATAGAATTGGAAGGAGTAATTGAGATAAGAGTAACATGTGATAAGGGAATGTTCAGAGTAACATGAGGTTCAATAGACTTAGGTGGTGGAGAGACTTCAATAAATTGAACAGGGAACGTCAGTGATGGAAGATCTGCCCTTTTCTACACAGGATCCTCTTGGATCGATCCAAGAGGATCCTTTGTAGAAAAGGGCAGATCTTCCATCAAAGTTTCCAAGGATCTGAAGTCTAAAGGACCACTAGAATCGAAGAACAAAATGACTACATAAAGCCCGTGTGAAGGTATAAAAAACCTCAAGAAATATTTAAGAATTCTTGAATGTGTGTAGTGATATGGCATTGTTTTTGGTATTATCAAGTAACTCCCTCTTACTTTATAGAGTAAATTCCATAAAAAAAAATTGTATATCTTCCAAAACCTATATTTGCTCAAAAGAAAAAAATGATTTTTCATTGGCATTATCTCTCGATATTTAGAGATGATGATGATGAACTTGCTATAGAAGAAGAAGCTAAGGAACACGAGGAAGATCGAATCATTTGGAGCTACTAGAAGAGATTGAAAAAGTAAGAAATCTGTTAACATTGGCAGGATTATGCCAGTAGTCCTTTGATGGAGAAAATTATGAACTATGGGAACTAAAAATAAGAAAAGTGTTAAGGTCACAAGATTTGTGGCATTTTGTAGTTGAAGAAGATCGTATTGATCTAGAAGCATATGAGACTTTGAAAGAATTACAGAAAGAAAGAAGACAAGTTGTTTCCTTAAGTCTCATACAAAACAATATGGATTATTCCATTTTTCATAACCTTTCCAATGTTTATACTCCAAAGAAAACATGGGATATATTGAAAGTAGAGTTTAGTGAAGAGGAACCGATTGTAGACGAAGGTGACTTTGCAAGCCACTGGGAATCCCACGATGAAGTGGAAGACAATCAATAAAACTATTTTTACGAGGAATCCAATGATCAAGTAATCCCAAAAAAGTTTGTTGATACAGTTCTGTTTGCTGATGACAGTGAAAACAAACCTATCAATGTAGTAGTCCCCAGTGCGTGAGTGATACTCTCTCATAGAAAGAGACATTTGATAGAAGCATACAAGTTGCAACAATTAATGAGAATGATGAAGTATTTTCCATTGAAACAAGAGAAGAGGAAGATGAGGAACACAAAGATGTGAATGCTCTCCCAGAAGAGCTGAAATATATTCATGTTTTTAAAGATTCTAACAAAAAATTTCAGTGCGGGTAAAGTGGACAATAGAAAAAAATGTTGAAATAGAAGAAGAAGAAGACTTGCACTATGTTCTAGTACCAATCAAAAGAAATGAAACTATTTATTTTGCAGAAGCTAAAGAAGACGTTGAAGAACACCTACTTAGCATCAAGATCAAGAAGACAAAGAAGAAGCAGTCCAAGTACACATCAAGGGAGAAAGTAAAGCTGAATTGTTTTGAATGAAATGTAAGCCTAGATGAGACATAGACCAACATTCCTCCTTTTGCATTTTTTATGTGAGCCCATAGTGATAGTAAACATATTATCACTTTATTTTTTTGTAGCTCTAAGGAGCAATTGGATGACATGTTTACCAAACCATTGGGAACACTTGAATTTGAATTTCATAGACATCACTTAGGCATTGATAGTGCTGAGAATGATGTTCCAGTTGAGACTAAGGGGGTTTGTTAAGAATTGTAACCTCACCGTTCCACTACCGGTCATTAGTACATTAATTAGTTGAGTAGTTGAGTAGTTAGTTGGTCACTTTGACTATTTATTTAGCATCACTATCCCATAGTATTTGTTGTCTCATGGTATTGTCCCATGGGTTTTGTGTGACGTAATCCTATATATGATTATGCTTAATGATGAGAAGGAAATCAATATGCCCACTTGTGCTCTATTCTTTTTTGTTTCTCTTGTGTTAAAATTTATAGAAACACCATACTGCTACCATTATTCCTATTCAACCTAGTCTGTAGAATAAAAAAAAATAGCAGCGTGATTATCACAACAGTTGCACCCATATTGTCATTGTAAATCATGGTCGTCCTGTAGAAGTTATCTGATCTCTCAGTTCTGGTGGGATAATCATCGATGGCATGACCCTTATGTATACTTCATCTTTAGATTGATCATTATTGTGCTTAGGATCGATTTTTTGGGATTCACAGTGCTAGGAGAATCCATATCCCAAAAGTCGGTTGGGTCACCATGAACCCTAAGAGTGTTGGTGGGGACACTCACAGTAATACCTGAGGGGCATCGACCTCTTCTACTGTCGTCTTCTTGGTCTGCAATCGCTTCCTGTATAGGGTTTGGGTGTCTGAAAATCACTATTGTTGTTAGGAAAATTACTCTTATAGCGGGGGAAAGACTACCAACGTACTGGGGCTATTAGATAGACATATTAAGCTTTGCAAACATTGTTATTGAGCAAATAGGATTTGTTTCAAGAGAGTATGTACCTTATTTCAAAGGTCGATCCAAGATTTTCTCCCTTTGTTATCCTATGCAACAACTTGCAAAAATAGTCACAAAACCTTCCTCAAATCCATTTAACTACAAATAAGAGATTGACATTCATTAAAACAATGTAACATCAACTTGTAATCAAATTGCAATAGACATAACCACATCTATTGTAAAGGGAAGAATGTCTAAATCTTTATTGACAAATGCAGAAGATACATAAAGCTATACCTGTCCTGCACCGAAACCATCGTAACCAGACCCTGGGCTCCTGCTCCTCTCTCTTAGCTATGAATTTCTCCATCATAAATTTCTCCAATGATCATAAGGTCCCTTTCTCAAGCCTCTCCCCTTGTATTTATGGAAGTTGGTTTCGAAAGGTGGTTGAATTGGGAAGTTGGGTTAGTTTGGGTACCTGCCTCAACTAATCCCAATTCGTGTTTTTAATTATGTTTTCAACTTTTTCTTAAGACACCCGTGACTATCATATAGGAAAACTAGCGAGTGACTCGCAAGTGTCTTAACTTGCATCTAGCGGGTATAGCCTTTTATTAACACACGTGGGTTGTCAGTAAAGATACCCGCGGCTGACCCAATGGTTGGAAAGCATTAGGGTCACGGTTATGTATTAAAATAGGAAAAGAAAAATGATTTTGAGGAAAGGATTGCAAGGTTCAGCTCTAGGTCATCTAGGGTCAAGGTAAGCTCTTCCATCCATAATGTCCTTTTGTGTAATCGACAAGGCAATGTGGTCACGGACGGAGCAATGCTAATTTTACCAATAACAGATGCACCCTAATGTGTGATTTCAGAACGAAGCGATGGCCGAAATACATTACAATCCAAGCAGAGGAGTAAAGAGGTCACGAGATGAGGTCACAAATAGTACCTGAAACATAAATAAATTCAGCGATCAATTTACAATCTTGACATCAGGAGATGTTTAGAATGGTAGAACATAATCTCCAATACATAACTAAAAGATGTATATAGCATGGCCACTGAAATACAAGCATGGATCCATGTCAAACAAGAGATAATAACCATAACAAAAAACTGGATCTATGTCTCAACAAGAGCCAAAAATGGGTGTGGCTCAGTCTTGCGCAACTTGGGCAATAACAAAATGTGATGATGTTATTATAGGCCCAAGGTCTTCATCCAAACCATCTCAAGGTATGAATCCTAACCATGCGAATAAATGAGCTGAGGTCGAACATGGAGGATACCATTTGATTATCGGCCAATGATGTAGACCTTTAACAAACGTGAGGGAACCCACCATTAATGAAAATGGGTCCCAAGGTACCTAATACATTCTAACAAGTGTGAATAAGAGGTATTGAATTCGAACACTTGAAGAATCCATCGAGTAGGGGACATTGATGTATTCCCACTATTCAACGGCGAGGGGAATTTCCACTGATGACTCCAATCCCCAAGGTACTACCCGAAACTCTAAACTTCATTCCCAGAGTAAGATGAGTTGAAATCGATGGGAAGAAGTCCGTTGGAAGGGAGGCCTTAAGGCATCCTCCATCATCCAATACGAGATATAATCAAAAGTTTTATTTGATCTGGAATAGGATTGAGTACATGATGAAACATACTGACACCAAGGAATGGCCAACACATGAGGTCAAGGTAACCGCAGAATGGCCAACACAAGGGGTGTCCTTGAACAGTGAGCATGATACAAGAGTGACTTAGGCATATTTTGAAGACAAAGGGACCATGATATAAATATATAATGTAGGAGACATTAACAGATTCTCCATATGGTATCTTTACCTTCCCTTTTCTCTTTTTATTTAAAAAATGTCCTTCTTGTTAGTTTTAATGAGTCCAAGAAAGCAAACTCAATAGTATTTCTTCATTTTTTAAACAAGCTTGAAGAAAGAAGGATAAGCCTTCTTGATATAAGTCCAACCATGTGTAATTTAACGATTCCATAGGAGGGAAACTCAATACCTTCTTCATTTTTTAATGAGTTTGAATAAGAGTTAGACTAATACTCAATAAAATTGATCCATGGATTTTAATATCGATCCTGGATCTGTTCATGCTCGCCGGTGTTTTCAATTTTAAGGAGTCTGGAAAACTTAAACAATAGCTCCATACACCCACTCGTGGATTTTAATATCGAGCCCGAGTTGGTATGTGCTCATCGGTGTTTTCATATTTAAGGAGTCTGAAAAACCTAAAGAAGACTGCAAAAGTTCATTTTCCATGGAGTTAGTCTCCTCACCCGAAAAAGTGTAAAACAATGAGAGAAAAACTCTTCTAGCCACGCATGACTAGATTATACATTTTTCGTAAGTGATCCACAAAGATCTGGAAAAGGGGTAAACTTATATCTAAGTGGATGTCCCTTCAATTCCTTTAGCGAGTTTGAAGTGAACAAGTATACTCGAAGATCTTGTCAATTTTAAGGAGTCTAACAAGAGCTTAGAGAAAACTCCATAAAAATATTTTCTGTAAAGGTTTAACGAGCCCGAAAAAGTAAAATCGTGACCTCCTTATTGTTTTTAACGAGCTCAAAGGAGAGATGAAAGAATTCTTGTAGCCTCCTTACTGTTTTTAACGAGCTCGAAGAAAAGGTGGAAGAATGCTCATAACCTCCTTACTGTTTTTAACGAGCTCGAAGGAAAGGTGGAAGAATGATCGTAACTGGATCAATGTCCAAAATGAATGGCAGATTGCATTATAGACTCTAGGAAAACTTCATCAGAAGGAAGTATATCATCCCAGATAGAACATATATCTAAACATTCAAATGGAGTCATCACCTGATCAATTGTTGGGACCCAGTCCCGAGAAGGTAAGCATGCATTCAGAGGCTTCTTCTCAGTAGAAATTGGGCTTAAGGAACAATATGCCACATAATTCTATTGTGACATGCTAGTGCCTACTAATGAGGGATATACTTGGTCTACAACTAGTAAATAAGGAGGATCAACAAATGCAAGTTGATCAATAGTGACAATGCTTTCGTTGTGAGTAAAATGCATCACACGAAAAAGCGTAGACACCACAGCATGCATAGCATATACGTAATCACACCCAAGGATCATATCAAATTCCATAGGTTCCTTTAAAACCATAAAATCAACTAAGACTATTTTTCCACCCAAAATAATAGGTACGTGAAGGAGAAATCCCACTAGTTCACTCAGTCTTCTATCGAAGGTCAATGGCCAATTAACAGTTGGAACAAGTTTAGGGAAACCTAAATCTTTCCAATCATAAGGGGATAAGATACTAACAAAGGCTCCTTCATCTACAATACATCGGTGAACCACATGGTTGTTGATATCAACCTTTATCTGGAAAGGTGTAGAAGAAGGAATGAGAGGCCTAGTTAGACTATTCCAATCAAAGGAAATCATCCCAAAGCTTGGTAGGGGTTCACTCAGCACAGATGAAGTGTTCCCTTTTTCAGAAACATCCGAACTGGTAATGCAGAAGAATTCATGGGTAGGTGCATCAGTGTCCGAAGGACTGATGAGATCGGTCGAATATTGCATCAATTCGATCACTTCACCCTCCAAAGGAAGAGTGGGGTTGACCAAAGACTATTTTGGTTCGACCACTTTATCAACCAAAGTTTGACAAGGCTGTTGGGAATCTATAGACAATTCAGTAGAAGAGGATCATTCAAACATGGACAACACTCTCTGCACCTCTGAAATAGCAGGGCACATATGAGTAAGGTGATCTCCTTTACAAAGTTTACAAGGCAAATTTTTCTTGCATCCTATAAGCTTAGACTCCTTTACAATATCAATACTCTCAGAATGACTAGCAATGGCTGACAGCTTGCCCCCAGCATGACTTGTAGTGGCTGGTTGCTCAAAAGCATAAGACTTTTGAACTACGAACCACACTTTTTGCACTTCTAGAAGTACAGGACACAAATAGGTCAGGTGATCTCCCTCGCAAAACTTACAAGGGAACTTAAGATTCTGTTTATTAGGTTTGTCAACAATGTTAACTTGTTCATCATGACTTGCAGTGGCTGATTTAGTGTCTCCAGTATCACTCACAGCAACTAGTGACTTGTCATTAATATGACCATCAGTGATCAATGACTTGTCCTCAACATGACCAACAATGGTTGAAGACACACTTTCAGTATGATTCGTAGTGGCTGAAACTTTACTCCCAGCATGACCTCCAGAGGCTGGGTAGGTTCCCCCAGTATGACCTCCAGAGTCTGGGTGGCTTCCCCCAGGATGACCTCCAGAGGTCGGTTGCATAGGTTCAGTATGATTTACAATGACTGGAAAAGTTCCCCCAACATGACCTCCATAGGTTGGGTGTGTGCCCCCAACATGAGCTCCAGAGGCTGTGTGGTTTCCCCCTTGCTTTGGCATCTTCTCCCTATTCTTCCTCCGTCTATTCCTTTTAGACTGTTGGTTACTAGTATTACTACTTTCACCACATTAGGTAGAAGGAGGAGCAGAAGATGTTACTAGCGAAGAAGACATAGGTTTCTGATGCTCTTGATGTGAAGTGCTTACTTGAGAAGCATCAGGAGCATGCAAGGTTTTCGTAGTGGAAAACAACCAAACCAGTATCCCTATAGTGAATCCTGGAAGATTCAAGGTAGCCATTAAGGGAGTACCAACGTTTCCAATGAATGGAAAAGCACAAGGAGCCCCTTGAACAGGGTTTCCTTGATTAGTGCTCACTAGAATTCTATCCATAGTTTCCGAATCAACAAGCCAGAAACTTCTAAATCCAAATAAGAACAAGCGGCACAAAGAGCACACCACTAGAAAGGTCCTAGGTAATCCAAACCAAAAAAAATAGATGCCTTCCAGAGGGAAGTCTGGGATGATTAGGGCCCAGAACAAACCAATGAAGGATGAAGAACATTTACCTAGGGTCCAAAATAGAAAGTCTTCGGGTGCAAGCGTTTGAATCACCAACTGCCCTCCCAAATAACTGCAAGGGATTTCCTCCCACGTTTGTCCTAGCTACAATAGAAATAGCCTTCCACCGTCACCTGTGTATGAATCCTAGATTCTGGATACCAAGGCTACCAAAATTGCAGAAAGAGCCCAGGGGGACAATCGCAGGTCCAAGCAAGACACAGGGGCAGGGTAACTAAGCCTGAAATCCAAGAGTACACAAGGCACTAATGGATCCCCATACGCGAATCAGCTCTGGTGTATGCTCGAATGAAAAGTGGGGGGTATCTCCAACAGTCCAATCTCACACGACCTCATGCTTAACTCTGGTTTGAGTAGAGCATCCCGGAACACCTCCACAAAAGTGGATTTACCTAGCGATAGTTTGTACTATGATTTGAGATTTTGAATGGTTTCGGAAAGTTAAAGGTGTTATGTTCTGAAACCCTAGCCTAATCTAGTTGGTTTGTGTGTAACCTAAAAAACGAAAAAGTTACTAATAAATTTTATTAATGGTTCTTTTTAAAGGTTGTTACTTACTCAAAGGATAGTGCAAATGTGTGCAATGGTTACAATTGAAAGAAATGTGTATATGAAATGTAAAAACTTCACTATTTTTCTTTCTTTTCAAAACATGAAATCAATAAAGTAAACTTAAGCATGAAAAGTTTTTTTTTTTAATTTTCAAAGATGATAGTGCAATGACTACAACTACTTCGAAAAGAAAATGACGATTCTTGTTATAAAAGGAAAGTTATTTTTTAATTTGATTTTTTCTTTAATGATGGAATAAATACAAATAAATGTGAACCAACAAGAATCATAAAAGCAGTGCAAGTAAAGAGAAGATGACCCAAAACTAAATCAATCAAACCTTCTGAAAGATTGAAAAATACCAACCCAACAAGTTGCTTCTGAAAGTAACTAGATTTTGGAACAAAATGAAAACAAAGACAACTGATATGTAAGGAGGAAAGAAAAGAATATTATGCAGAGATCAATCTGCTCCTGAATACTAGTGACTCAAAAGGATTAAATCCAAGAACTTTCCAAACACAGTA
Source organism: Larix kaempferi (assembly GCA_027924585.1). NCBI lineage: Eukaryota > Viridiplantae > Streptophyta > Pinopsida > Pinales > Pinaceae > Larix > Larix kaempferi. The sequence goes on along the minus strand of BSBM01000005.1, from coordinate 900,122 downwards.
TGGGCTATAAAGTAAGGGGTAACTTCACAAGCATAGTAAACCAAAGGAGAAAAATCTTAAAGAGGCTGCAAACATACTCGGAATACACTGAACAATGTCCAGAGGGTATCAAATCAACAAAATACTTCCAAATCCATAAAACAAAAAATCCCTAATACTAAACCCTAAATTAAAAACAAAAATCTAAGGAAAATTTCGCAGCTGTAACATGCAGAAGCACACAAGTGCAACTAGATAAGCACGAGTACTGATATAATCAACTCTCAAGTGCAACTTAATAACCGCTCCTATAAGTACAACAAACTCATGGGTGGGCTCTGCAAAATCTTAAAAAAGAAAGAAATTCGCAGATCATGACATAACTGTGTAAGGAACAAGGGTCAAGGGTGCCCTAGACACCTCTAAAGAGATCAAACAAGTTATAAAAAACTGAAAGAAACTCAACAAGAGTCCCCAAAGCAGAAAACAGATGGTGCTCCCCAGTGGAGTCGCCAATTCTATCGTTAGGAAAATTACTCTTATAGCAGGGGAAAGACTACCAACGTACTGGGGTTATCAGATAGACATATTAATATTTGCAAACATTGTTATTAAGCAAATAGGATTAGGTTCAAGAGAGTGTGTACCTTATTTTGAAGGTCGATCCAAGATTTTATCCCTTTGTTCTTCTATGCAACAACCTACAAAAACAGTCACAAAACTTTCCTCATTTAATCCATTTAACTACAAATAAGAGATTGACATTCATTTAAACAATGTAACATCAACTTGTAATCAAATTGCAATAGACATAAGCACATATATTGGAAAGGGAAGAATGTCTAAATATTTATTGACAAATGCAGAAGATACATAAAGCTATACCTGTCCTGCATCGGTACCGTCGTAACCAGACCCTAGGCTCCTGCTCCTCTCTCTTAGCTATGAATTTCTCCAGCATAACATTCTCCAATGATCATAAGGTCCCTTTCTCAAGCCTCTCCCCTTGTATTTATGGCAAGGCAAGGAGGGAAGGTTCGAAAGGTGGTTGAATTGGGAAGTTCGAGTAGTTTGGGTACCTCCCTCAACTAATCCCAATTCGTGTTTTTAATTATTTTTTCAAATTTTTCTTAACACACCCGCGACTATGATATAGGACAACTAGCAAGTGACTCGCGAGTGTCCTAACTTGCATCTAGCGGGTGCAACATTTTATTGACACTTGTGGGTTGTCAGTAGAGATACCCGCAATTGACCCACTGGTTGGAAAGCATTAGGGTCGTGGTTATGTATTAAAATAGGCAGAGAAAAATTCTTATGAGGAAATGATTGCAAGGTTTAGCTCTAGGTCATCTAGGGTCAAGGTAAGCTCTTCCATCCATAGTGTCCTTTTGTGTGAATGACAAGGCAATGTGGTCACGAATGAAGAAGTGCTAATTTGACCGATAACAACTGCCAAGTATCAAGCTACGCACACTAAAATTTTCACCCACATCGCGCTCACACCCCAAACCCGGAAGGATGTGTTCTTGAGAAACCGATACCATGACATGACCTAGACTAGGCTATGCCTCCTCTCATCTAACACAGAAATCGAAGTACCCTCATACTTGCCAATAAATTCATTCCCTTCATCCTTTCTCTTTGATTCCCACCCATTTCGTCATTATTATTCTTAGGAGGCACCACAATCGAAACTTTGACAACATCCCCTCCACTGTTTTTCTTCCTGGTTTCCTGATCCCTGGCCCCAAGCACTACTGGAATCCATCCCTATTTCGAATACATGAACCTCACCATGGCCTCCAACACACCATTCTTCTGTGCAATATGTTTTCTTTTGGCAGAGAGCTAAACACATACTTTCTTGAACTTGTGAAGCCTAGTTGTTGAATAAGGATTCAATCTCTGTCGGTCAGCCTTGATGAGACTGTGATTTCTTCTGCATTGGCTTCCATCAAGATCTTTCCACGACTCATTAATCTGTTATCTCTGTAATATTCGCACTAAATATATCCACACAGATCCTAACACACAAATAATGAACATGAAATCCAACATATAACATATAAAACTGTAAAAAAATTAAAGTGGTTAAGGGTTAGTTAAGACATATAACTTATTCTATATGAATTTTAGAAAGTATGGACTTTTGGTATCGAATTGCAGTCAGAAACTTCAATCAAGTGTCCCTCGTGGGGAAGGCCTTATACAAATTATGTGTTAACTATATCCGATTGATTGGGATTTTATGTGCTCGGATTCAACATTAGATTAGATTTCAATCAAAGATGTATATGGGGAGAGGAGTCATTCGTGATGCAATTTTTTTATTAGTAGTGGTGCAACTTAATTCTCCATGTTTCTAAGCTTATTTTTCCTCTAAATTTGTATCACATATATTTCGACATGATCTCTATCTAACCCGTGAGCGTGATCATTTTGTCCCTTATTCGTGAATTATTCATTGTAAGTTGTACATAGAGCGATACATACCCGTACTGTTATGTTAGGATATTCCTATACTCCATCCTAGTCCCACTATTATTTTGATCATTTACATTTTTAGGCATGCATACACTTTTAGGGTTTGCATGCATCACTTAAGATTTGCATGCATTCCAGTCATCAGTCCCAGCACCTATCCCTCAGTTAGCTAGCCCCCGGAGCTTCCTTGCACTCAGTTTCAACCCTCCTAGAGCTTAGTGTGCCCTCCTTTCACCTACTGCATGAGAAAGGCGCCCTTCCTTACCTACCATTCAGTTATCTTCAGTTCTCTCCTTGATTTAAGGCTAGACTGACTCTCAACTGACTGTACCACTCCGATGGACCTCCAGTGAGACTTGACTGCCCATTCTAACTTCAGTTAGCTCCTCATGCACCCTCCACTGAGCCTCCTTCATTCAGTTAGTTCCAATTACACTCAATTACACCTACCACACTCAGTTAGACTCAGTTTGACTGATGGTTGACAGTTACTTGAGCATTGATGACTCCACTGATGATGAGATAGACTACTAGCTGTGCTCTGATGACACTCCAGTGATCTTTTGATCACTCCATGAAGGCTAATTCAAATTGCCACCTTAGGCCTTCGAATCCTCATGCATTGTATTATTTATATGTCCATTTGTGATTAATAATTTAGTGCGTGTGAAGTATTTTTTTCTTCTATCCGAGTTCTACTGTATTATTATTTTGTTGCTCATTATACTGCATTGACCACTCTTCTATTATTTTCCTACTTAATCATAATTACTCTTGTGAGGTATACATCATCTCTTAGATCTGCTGTGAGGATTTTCACAGGACAGAGATCTATGGTTGGGTGGAACGTTGCTCTCACATAGCCAGTTGTTTGGACAACTTCATCTCAAAGATAAGTGTTCTCTGTGGTTTAAATTATATGCATTATGTGTTCTACAATGTATTAATTCTGAATGATAATGTTCATGTTGATGGAATGAAAGGCATCCTATTTTATGCAATGGGATAATTGATGACTGTTATATGCATGATGAAACTGTGTGTATATATAGTGTTTAATTCCACTGTGTTTGTTGAGTATGAATTCCAATGATCTTTTGATCACTCCATGAAGGCTAATTCGAATTGCCACCTTAGGCATTCGAATCCTCATGCATTGTACTATTTATTTGTCCATATTGTGATTAATTAATTAGTGTGTGTGAAGTATTTTTGCTTCTATGCAAGTTCTACTGTATTATTATTATGTTGCTCATTATACTGCATTGACCACTCTTCTTCTATTTTCTTGCTTAATCAATTACTTTCTTGTGAGGTATACATAATCTCTTAGATCTACTGTGAGGATTTTCACATGTTATCCATATCCCATTCCACGGGAGTGGATTACTCTAACTAAAATGCTTTATTACCGAATATTTGAATATGATAAAAAGAAGATTAGGTACTTAAATAAATTCTGATCAAAGCCTTGTAGAGTAAGTTTTGGTAATGACAGTTTGACAATGATATAAGCATGCTCCAAGCTTATGCTAAGGAATGTCAACTAGCTTAGGTCGGTGGGTCTTGACCAGGGATGATTTTAAGAACCCCCCAACATTTATATGTATTAAAAATGGGCGAATCTCCCTGATATATAGGAAAACTTGAAGGTGATTTTATCAATAATATAATATGTATATATAATGTTTTGGAAAATATTTCATTTCATTATATAATGCTATAAAAGCTTGGCGAATCTTTCACTAAATTATAAGATATTGTAAAATCTTGGCAAATATTTCACTTAATTATAAAAAATTGTAAAAACTTGGCGAATCTTTCACTGATTTATAAAATATAGTAAAAATTTGGCGAATCTTTTGCCAATAAGACTCAAGCTTTTGATTATGTGGATTACTAAGGCGGTGCAACAAAAGAACATACACCAGAGCTCAACTCTAGAATCTCTCGACTCCTAGACTCTCGAATGAACAAGTGTATGGACGAGGAAAGGATGGATTTATTTATACATTTCGCAAGAAGTATTTGATCACTCACAACTAGAAGGTGTAGAGGAAACACAACTGCACTAACTAGATTCAAGGCAAGTAGGGACTCTACTTGTTATCTCGTCCCTTAATGGTCCAATGGACTTGTGGGGTCATGAATTCAAAATTCTCCCAAAGATGATAAAAATGCCCTAAGCACTTCAATATTTTCCCAGGCACTTCTAAATTCTCCCAAGGATGATAAAAAATCCCCATGCACTTCAATATTTTCCCCAAGCACTTCAAAATTCCCTTGAGGCACTCCAATACTTACCCCGTGCACTTCTAAACTGACCTAATGATGATAGAAACACACCATGCACTTCAATACTTGCCTCAGCCACTTCAAAATTCTCCCAACGATGATAAAAAAATCCAAACACTTCAATATTTTCCCCAGGGCACCTCAAAATTCTCCCAACAAAGATAAAAACGACCCCATCCACTTCCATGATTTCCGAAGCACTTCATTACTTTCCCCAAACACTTCAAAATCCGTCCAATAATGATAAAGATTCCCTATGCACTTCAATAGTTCCCTTAGGAAAGGGAGGAAAAACACCTGACAATGATATAATCACCCAGGCAATCACAAAAATGCCTCAATCCACACAAATTTTCCTTGGCATGTGATAAATTTTCCCATCATTCTTTTAAAACATCCCAACGCTATAAAAGCATTCATACATTGATCAATAACAACCCCAAGCACTTCTAAATTCACACAGTGAGGAGAAAATTGACCCATGCACTTCTAAATTAACTCGTTTATGAGAAAAATGCCCCATGCACTTCTAAATTCACCCAGTGACGAGAAAAATTCCCCAAGCACTTCAATACTTGCCCCAGGCACGTCAAAATTTTTTGAAAGATGATAAAATTGCCCTAAGAACTTCAATATTTTCCTAGGAACTTCTAAATTCTCCCAAGGATGATAAAAACTCCCCATGCACTTCAATATTTTCCCCAATCACTTCAAATTTCCCTCGAGGCACTTCAATACTTACCCCATGCACTTCTAAATTGACCCAATGATGATAGAAACGTCCCATGCACTTCAATACTTGCCTCAACCAATTCAAAATTCTCCCATCGATGATAAAAACGCCCATACACTCAATATTTTCCCCACAACATTTCAAAATTGCACCCAGTCACTTCAATACTTGTCCCATGCACTTGTAAATTGACCCAATGATGATAGAAACGCCCCATGAACTTCAATACTTGCCTTGGCCACTTCAAAATTCTCCCAACGATGATAAAAACGCTCAGACACTTCAATATTTGCCCCAGGAACTTCAAAATTTTCATAATGAAGATAAAAACACCCTCGTCCCACTTCCATATTTTCCCAAGCACTTCATTACTTTCTCTGGACACTTCAAAATTCATCCAATGATAATAAAGATGCCCTAAGCAATTCAATACTTGCCCTAGGTAAGGGAGAAAAACACCCGACAATGATATAATCACCCAGGAAATCACAAAAATGCCCCAATCCACACAAATTTGCCTCGCATGTGATAACTTTGGCCATCACTGTTTTAAAACGTCCCAACACTATAAAAGTATCTTTACATTGATAAACAACAACCCCATGCACTTCTAAATTCACCTAGTGATGAGAAAAATGCCCCATGCACTTCAAAATTCACCCATTGACAAAAAAAACGCCCCATGCACTTCAAAATTCACCCATTGACAAGAAAAACGCCCCATGCACTTCAAAATTCACCCATTGACAAGAAAAACACCCCATGCACTTCAAAAATCCCCCATTGACAAGAAAAACACCCCAGGCACTTCAATACTTTCCCCGGGCACTTCAAATTCTCCAAAAGATGATAAAAATTCCCTAAGCACTTCAATATTTTCCGAGGCACTGCTAAATTCTCCCAAGGATGATAAAACTCCCCATGAACTTCAATATTTTCCCCAAACACTTCAAAATCCCCCCCAGGCACTTCAATTCTTGCCCCATGCACTTCTAAATTGCCCAATGATGATAGAAATGCCCCATGCACTTCAATACTTGCCTCGACCACTTCACAATTCTCCCAATGATGATAAAAACGCCCATACACTTCAAGGCATCTTTGTGGCTCACAAAGCATTTCGAAACCCTACGAAACCATCTAGAACATTTCAGTTGGTAAGGGTATTCCTTTCAAATTATCATTTCTTTGAATGGCCACTAGAGTTTTTCACTTGTTTAGCATAATAACATTAAACAAACTAATCACTGAAAGAAATACAAGCACGCCAAACACAACGAACAGAATATTTCTCTCGAGGAAACCACAAGGGAGAAAACCCCGTCAAAACTTTCTCAATATAGAATTCACAAGTACAAGATAAAACCCCAAGACAAAATCAACTCCTCTCCTTCACTTGTGCAAACTTCTCTCTCTCCTATGCGAATAGAGGTAAAACATCTCCGACGAAGTTACAATAATAAAGTACACGAAGAATATTCTTCGAAGTTACATTAATTCAACATTATATAATGTTTGTTCCTATAGGATATTTCTAGAACTTTATGGAAAAAATCCTTTATGGGTGACTCTGCTCAAATGGAATCACTAATGTGCACATTGTGGCAAGATGATCATCAGAAGCCTTCCATTTTTTCACCAGAGAGTCTTAACAATTTGCACCTTGCAAAATTGATTTTATGGACCTACATTAAAAAGGGAACTATGTCGTGGGTGGACAGATATGGTGGAAAAAAAGCCATGAGTGCAAAGATAAAACCGTGAAAGGAATTACCGTACAAATTATTGTAGCAACATTTTCTGTAGCATATCATATTGGAAAAAGATATTGGTTTTGAAAAGCAATGTTAAATGTAGTATGTACATGCACTAAAAAAAAAGTAATAAATACCTTTCGTTCAACAAAAACAGTGAATAGAGAAAGAGGTTGTCCAGACTTCTCTGTTTGTGATGTTTCCTCCACAAGTAAAGCTAATAGACTATCTGTCTAATCACAGGGAAAAGAAAACATGATAAGATTATCCACAGAACAATTAATCTTATCCTTAAAGCTACTTCAACAGGTTTGAAGATCATTGGGACCAAATTCTATGATGTGTAACATAGGCCTCTTTTATTGTTGAGTAGTCATTGTTCTAATACTCTCTCAAGCTAGCCCTTCCTATCATGTTGTGCCAATAACAAAAATCAAGGCTTCATGGTGGTTTATTATTGGACTGCCAACTACAATTAATGGTTTGAATTGAAAGAGTGCCTAAACCCTGAAGTCCATAGATTCATAAAAACCTTGATCACATTAACAACAAAAATGTAGCAACAATAAAATCAAAGGAAGGACCATATTTATTCCTCTCAAACCCCATGTATGTTTCACAATTTGATGACGGCCACAAGATGTAACATTTCCCGATCTACCCCTAAGAGGTTTAGGATAACAAGGTCTATGGTACATGAGTGAGGCTTCTTCTACCATAGCTTGCATTCCTAAATGAGGCAGTGAATGTCTATCATTGTTCTTATAATTTTAATGTAATAAAATGTATTTTAGTGTGGACGATTATGAGATATTTTCCAGTTTGTGATAATATGGAACACCATCTATCATACAGGGAGCCACTTAGAATTTGAGGCTTTATCGGTTTCTCCAACCCCTGGATTCCTTTTTAAGTTCCCACATCAATCAAACTCCAACTTCTCCAAAGATACCAGCCTTTCAAGACTTGTCCTCAACTTCTTTACAATACCCGATGTTCAGTTCTTGAAGCTTTGCAATACTATAAATCCCTTTTATTATCATAAGTGATAACAATCAACCTAATAAACATTATTAAGGTTGGATGTAGGCTTCCAACATCCAACAAATATTTGCAATCATTAATCAATGCCCAAAAGTAATATGTGAACCATCACAACAATTTGTCCCATTCACTTGGATAACTAACATAGTAATAAAAATGCCCAGGTTGTAATATTGTATTGCCTTGCAATGCTTGAGGTTCACTGATTGAATCAAATCTTGTAATGATTGAGGCTTATTACATTGATTCTTGGCCATTTTTGTATTAACATTGGGGTTTCCATTTTGATATCAAGAATTCCCTCTAGCTTTGTCACAAGGCATTTAATGGATAGAAAACACCGAGACCCTTTTTAAATCCTATGCAACAAGGCATTGCAAACTGATTCACTTTCAAAAGCCTCATGACCCCTTTTTCTCCCTGCCATCATCCAATTCTTTGGATTCACTTCAACCTCATAATGAGCTTCAACTTCCTCCTGTTGCAAAATAAAAGCATATGCAATTAACAAGGAAAATATTTGCATCAATTGACAAGCTGACATTAATAAACCATAAATTGCAGTGAAACATTTTCTACAACACCTTCTTAGCTGATGCATTGTCTTGAAAACACTTCAACCTTTCTATCCACCATCTCATGTTAACCAATTGCCCCACTTTTAAGCAATCTGATGATAATGAGAGTGCGCCCACTGCTAGCAATGGCTCAAGGACATGCATTTGTAAAACAAGAGCACTTCTGTAAAACAAGTTACCATCTCTCTGAAACCCACCATTTTACATTTCCGAGATGACATGAATGGGAGTATGTGTTCCAATAGCCCAATCACCAGATATTCCATATCAAATGTTCAAAATACTTCACATTTTGGAGAAATCACGTCCATGGTTTTCATTACTTGAGACATGGGATTTACCTAGAAAATTTTAACACCAACAATAATGAAATAACCGAATTCCAACAACTTTAGATAAACCTCACAAGATACTAAAAATGACTAGCTATTTATGAATTCACTAAAGTTAAACTTCCATTACCTTCTTCAATTGCACTGGATAAGCAAACTATGAAAAGTAGAGCCCCTCTAGAATATGGAGAAACTGCAAGAGGCAGTACAATCATGGATTTGGACGCCCATTGCCTGTTCCAACATGAACAAACCCAAATTGAACTTTGAAGTTCCAAACACACATCATAAATGATCATGGTTTTTTTAACTAAAGAAAATAACACTACCTGTATATAGGACAATCAAATCAACTTTCGCCTCATGAAAATCAAAATAATTGGTCTAAAATTTTAAGGAAATCAAATTAGTTTTTTTTAGCAATAGAGCTCCATGGATATGAGTTACATCAAAAACAAAATGGATGGTGTATAGGACTTACCACTCAAGCACATGTATACACAGAAAAATACCAGGGCCAATGTTTGATGAAGGGCTACGGTCCAAAGACGTAGAGCATATAATTGTCCCATTCCTAATCTTCCTATTGCATAAGTGATACGTAACTAACAAAACCAAGTGAGTATAGGTGGTAGAACCCAAGAAATGGTCCTATGAAAATTAGCACATCTATAAATGGTATTGTTTCATATTAAAATAATCATATATCACTATCAATTACTTCATAGATTAAACTAATTACATATACATAGACTAAACCAACTGGTTCAAATCCAGTTTTTAAGACTGAAAAACAATTTATTATAATGGAATTTTTTTCCAGAGATGCATCATATGTTTCAAATATCTACATCCTAGAACAAAGAGAGTTACAACAAATTGTGCCTCAATAGGAAGAGGCTTCTAAAATCAAATCCAATTTCTTTATGTACTGGATAATATATTGAAGCAAGAGAGGGGTAATATATACATGTTCTGAACTTCTGTGAACATAAGTGTAAATTCAATACTCTATAAGAGGCTAAAGCAAGAGAGGAGAGTGAGTGTCTAGCCTTCCATGATCTATCTCCCTTGGCTTCCAGAGAACCAATTTCAATTTATTTACCCCAATCCCTCGCCAACAATGCAAAAATTGGCATTCGAAGGCAATAACAACCTGCTGATGCATAGTACAGAAAATTTCAAATGAAAATGCAATTTTTTTTAAATATGAACACTGTAAAACCCAATGGTAAAACAATCATGCTCATTTCTATGAAGCATAAATCATTAATATCCCAATTCCATTTTTTAGCCAGAATTAAACCATTAGCTCAATCCATTTTCAGATCTCATGCAACAATAGAATTCAAGGAATTAATGATGGAACATGAAACATATTTAAATAAGAAGGTGCATTTTAATTACTCATTCACATGCCAACCAATTGCCCCAAATACATTCCAATTTCTCATTCACATGCCCAACAATTTCCCTAAATGCATATGCACCATTTCATCTATGAGATTAACACAATTATAACATATTTTATGCCCGATCTTACATAGATTCATCCCAATTCAAATTGCATTCAAATTACTACTATTAAATTGCATAACAAAGACTAATATGTAACAAGAATAAACACTTGTCTTTTCTTTGAAATTGACCACCAAACATGTTGCAAATGAGCAATTCAGCACCCAACCATGGCCATGTGCTATAGATGCCACCCACAAGCCTGGCGATGAGACAACAAGGATGAAGAAATGTTCATGGTTCTAATTCTAAGATAACCCAACCAACAACACTCAAATGCAACCAAACGAATGATATACCTCAGTTTCCCTCTTTGAAAAATCTTAATTAGCTACAAAACTCTCCCACTCAACGAAACACAAGGTAAAGAATTCCCATTCTCTGCAATGCAATACCTCAGGAATCCGTCCTCTAGTTCTCCAATGCAGACATAGGAATTTTTCAATTTATTGTTTTATGGTGTTCCTCCTCGAAGCGAGAGAGTTAAAACCACACCATCACACCCTTGATTGTGCTTTGAAGTCCAATAAGAGGGCCTCCAGCGGTAACTCATCCGGCATCTCAACTCAAAGTTGGAAGACTTGACCTCCTAAAGAAAAACAACACCTAGTTTTGATTTCTGCAATAGATCCCTAACCTACATCTTCCAACTAGTGATCGTCATCTCTTTGACATTCCAATACATGAGTGAGATATTTAGTGAGGGATTAACCACATACACTTCAATACTTTCCATGATGAGTCATGATGATAAAGATGCCCTAGGCAAGGGATAAAAACACCCGACAATGATATAATCACCTAGGCAATCACAAAAATGCCTCAATCCACACAAATTTACCTCGACAAGTGATAACTTTGCCCATCATTATTTTAAAATGTCCCAACACTACAAAAGAATCCATACATTGATAAACAACAACCCTAGGCACTTCTAACTTCACCTAGTGATGAGAAAAATGCCCCATGCACTTCTAAATTCACCAAGTGATGAAAAAAACGCCCCATGTACTTCAATACTTGCACCGAGCACTTCAAAATTCTCCGAAAGATGATAAAAATTCCCTAAGCACTTAAATATTTTCCCATGCACTTCTAAATTCTCCCAAGGATGATAAAGACTCCCCATGCACTTCAATATTTTCGTCAAGCACTTCAAAATTTACCCCAGGCACTTCAATACATGCCCCATGCACTTCTAAATTGACCCAATGATGATAGAAACGCCCCATGCACTTCAATACTTCCCTCGGCCACTTCAAAATTCTCCCAACGATGATAAAAATGCATATACACTTCAATATTTTCCCCACGCACTTCAAAATTCCACCCAAGCACTTCAATACTTGCCCCATACACTTCTAAATTGACCATAAATGTGCAATTGATCTTCCAAAAGGTGGCTGCTCCACCAACATGTGACCACAATGCAACCAAAAATTCAGCTAGAAGTCAGTGTTCCAAGGAATTCAAAGAGGATCTAGGAATTTTCCAACAAAAAATGTTCTTCCAAGTAAGTGTAAATACGGTTCTCTCTTCCAACATGTCTCCTAAATGGCTGGGTGCACCCTTCTTTCTGAACATAATGCGAGCATTCACTGTTACAAAGCATAGCTACTCCAACTAATGTAAACTCCTCAAGGCTTGAACCTCAATCAGGCTGGAACGACCCATATACATACTTCTAGGAGGTGTGGCCTCCCTATGGACTAAAGCACCATTGAACGCTAGCCTCCAATGATGATACAAGCCTACCCAAGACCATATACTGAAGCTTCAAGACTATTTGGAGGGGGAAATGTTGATGTGTTTCCCTAATGCATAGGTCTTAGGCTCACTGTTGAACCTCTTCAACGAACCACCCAGATCTAAGAAATAGTCTTATCCACCATTATTTAAGTGCCCATAACTGCTACAATACGTCCGAAATTATTGTATAAGGGTTGTGTTAACTTTTAGTTCTACCCAGAAATTGCAAGGCTGGTTGCATGTGACCTATTGCAATGGAATCCCAATAATCCCATAGGTGTATGTAAAATACAAAAATCTAGGTACGGAAAACATTGCTCTAATTCCTATACCTGTAGACCTCATAGCATGCAACCTATTGCGAAGCTATCTCAACCTTTATGTAGTGTTGTCTGCCGAGATGCACACCAGCAGCATAAATCTTTCGAAAGATGTTCCCTCACTACAAGTGGGGAAAGTGTGGCCTTGGGGGCAAGCAATGAGCCAGGTACTGTCACCTAAATCCCAGCTCCTCCGTTTAGGCTAACTCCTAACAAAGCCAAGGGGGGTAGTCCCTACAAAGAGTTTACTATGGCTCAATGTTTTTTAATGTTTTTTAGTGTATGGTGATGCGGATGGGTGTTGTTTTGGAGTTTTAAATATGAAAGATCACAAATTTACTTTAAATGAAACACAAGGTAAAATGCAATCCACGTTGCGAAACAGTATATGAAAGGCTTTGCGAAAATAAGAAGCATCCACAGATACATAAGTTCCAAATATAAAATCCAATGGAAAAATGGCCCAACTTAATTAAAGCATAAATATAAAATGACTAGTGCCAAAATGGAGTCAAACAAGTGTAGTGCTTGGGGATGCTGAAATGCAAGTCTCAATAGTAGTTGTTCATGAGATCATTGTGCAAATTATCTTGGTAAATTAAAAGTTTTAATGGTCTTGATTATTAGGCTAAGAACAACAAGATAAGCAATCCACCCGAAAGGTATACCTTCAATGGCTTCCCCCCTAATGGTAAGACGGACCGCCCAGATGTCAAGGAGTAGGTGTCTAAAGAATTGACCACTCCGATGTCTAAGACAACGGTAATTTTCAGCCCCACCAGGTTTAGGAACTTTGCCCACTACCTGAGTATGTCTCGAAAAAAGCAACGTCGGTTTGTTGGTTGTGGGGGTGAAAATTTTTATTTATGTTATCGAAAATTATCAAATCCAACACCTTTATGAGTACTAGCCCAACCTTTTTAGGTTGGCAGAGCATACGGGTGTCGGATAGCAACCAAAATAAATTTATTAAGGGGATGTGAGTTGGAAATTTTATTTATTATTAGAGCATACAGTTCAGCTCTCCGACAGAGAGTGCTCTTGACTTTGTCTTATGAAAAGGTTCAAGAGACTTAGCTATTCTATATGCCTAATGCAGGGAAGATGCAATATTAATATGCTCTCCGACAGAGAGTGCTCTTGACTTGGGTTATTGCAAATTCAAGAGGCTTTGTTCTTTGTTAAAAATAGAGGCAGATTGTACACAAAGAAAAAGCACGTTTTCTAATGTAAACAAGTAATGAAAGGAAAAACAAATGGGAAATAAAAGACAAGGCCAAATCAAGCAACAAACCAAGAAATAAACAAACAAGGTGGGATCAACCTTGGAACAAGTTGACCACTAGAACCACTAGTCCTGAAAACCTTCCAACTAGCTGGATGTCCGCAAGGATGCTAATGGGAAAATAGAAGTAGCCACAAAATTATGTGGCACTTGGGATCAAATCCCAAGCTACTTTCTCAAGGCAAAACTTGGAAGAGAATTATTCTAAGTAGAAGATTTGAAAAATATATCTAGAAAATTGACACAAAACTAAGCTAAAAATTGCACCAAAATACTATTCCCCAAATGGGGAAGAATAAACCAAAGTGTAGGAGGCCTTATCCCACCTAGCATTTTTATTAATTTGATTACAAGTGCCTTGGAAATTTAACCCTTGAAAGGACTTTTGATAGGAAAATAAAACTTAGAAAGTAAACGAAACAAGCTCTTAAGAGCTATTACAAAGGAGAATTATTTTGGTTCATGTCTTCTTGGTTGGATCATCTCCTTGGTTTCTTGAAGTTTTGCTTGGCTTAGATCTTCTTGTTTCAAAGCCTCTCAAACTCTTTTCTCCTTCAAAGTACCTACACAAATGGTTCAACTCAAGGCACCCTTTATTGTTAAAGCAAAAAAGAAATAAAACTTAAAACTATTTTAATCTATAACTTGCAAAAAGTGAAACTAGATGCAATTAAACTCTAAGTACAAAAATGAGATGCAACTACTAGCATGGAAATATAAACTAGATCTAACAATGCCACACTAACTAGGAGAAGAGATCTAAGATGCAAAGTATGCAAGCTAACAACAAATCAAAATGAGATCTAATGCAACTAAGTATGGATTAAGATGCAATATTTAAAAGTTAAATGAAATGCAAGCTAATATGAAACTAACTACTAGCTTTTCAAACAATAAACTATTAACTCTTTAAACCAAACCTTTGTTATTTTTTGTAGAGTTTCAAGGGATGAACAAAAGGAGGGATGGACAGTGTTGCAAGGTGCTGACAGTGGGCTACAAAACGGTGGTAAAAGGGGCAGCGGACAGTCAAGCGAAGGGGCTGCAAAGCAGTGGTAAAAGGGGCATCGAATGAAGAGGTAATGGGCAGCCAAAAGGCAAGGAAAAAGCTTGTAAAATGAGGGAAAACACGAGCAGGTTGAGGGAGGAAGACTAAGACGAGAAGGAGAAGAAAAAAGAGATATAATCCAAGGTGGACTAGACTAGAGGATGAGGACTAGAAGATCAAGGGCAAAGACTCAAGGAGAAAAATGGGAAGGCTTGAAGAAGAGAAGCCCTTTGGAACCAAGGTAACCAAGTTCAAAGAAAATGTTTTGAAGATGGATTTCGAACTTTGCACTTCCTTGCCAAAATTTCAATGCTTAAGATCAACCCTGGGAAATCTTGGAATGCACACAATGTTAGAAAGCAGGTCTTTTGAAGAGGTGAGAGATGCAACCAAGTTGAAGCCTCTCTTCAACCTATTAGATCTGCACAAGAAATCACTCATAAACGTATCTTGATCAAAATAGTATGAAAAATAAATTGGGGTTAGAAGAGTATAAGTATTTCCAACTACAGTCTACTCCTTCCAAATCACACTAAACCCAACATAAATGGACAATTTGAACCCAAATGCCCACCCTATGGACTTAATAAAGCCTTCTAAGCAAAATATTGATCAAGACATGAAATATAAGCAATAAACAAGTACAATATCACCTTAGAATAGATGAAGCACTTCCATAACAAGCATCAACACCATATGGACCTCCAAAGTCACTTTATTTCAATAAGCCAAAGACTATACAATTACAAAATGGCAAAGTAAGTTTGCCCAAAATATCCATGAAAAATGAAGAGAGAAAGCCCTCATTATATAACAAAACAAGAAGCTAAACCCCTAAACCCCTAAGCCAAAAACACTATCATCAAATCGAATTTCAATCAATATCCAATCAAATATTGGCTTGGAGTGCTAATCCACCACATAGCTCGAATTTGCAATAAATGGGGAGTGGGGAGGTGGCCTCCACCTTGGCAAGGCGCCCCCCACTCAAGCTTTGGAAGCTTCACCATATCACATACAAATTGCCAAGTGTAAAAACGTGAATCAAGGAAGATAAACGTGAGCCCTCATGGAGATATGCGTGATTGGTAGCATGAAATAACGTGGAGTTTGAAGTAATGGTAACGAGTTTGTTTGGGAGCCAAGCCACGTGATGTGGCCACAAACTAAGGGATGCGCCCACCATGAAATTAATATGCAGCCACCAAACTCTTAAATGCATGCCATCTCAACAAACCAGTGAGCTAATTCGAGTTGGAGCAAAGTGCCCACGTGAACCATGCTCACGCTTTTCCATTTTAATGAAATCTTCAAATTTGATTTTTTAATATGTTACTTATTCCTCAAAGGTGATCGTACATCACATCAAAATATTATGCCACCCTTTCCAAAGATTTTTATAATCATTTTTTACTTATTTGAATTTTGTCATTTAGTGAATTTTGTCATTTTTGGCCATTAAATGTTAAAATAATGAAAAACTGTTCTTAGAGGCAATGTAATCGCCCGAAACCTTAGAAAAGTTGGCACTAGGGTAAAGAGGACGCTCCGAGCGTCAAAACGAACCTCCCCACGCTCAATTCCGCCTCCGGATGAGTTTTTTTATCACTTTTTGAAAAATTTTAATTAAACCATTAAAAAATGGTCTAATTTATGGAAAAAAATATTTTTCTCAGAATGGAACGAAACTCATAGGGGACCTAGTGCATGTTCATACGACTCAATCGAGATGGCTAACATGTAAAAAATCCTAGACACAAGACTCTAATAACCACCTTAGGTTTTGACCATCATGGAGAATACTCCAGCTTTGGAGGTTTGAGTGAAAAACTCAGGGATTATACGCCACTGATGAGTAGCACATAATTCCTAAGGAAAAAACACTCTAGAGTATCCCCCAAATGGCTAAACCTACGGATAGCCGAGTCTTTTATAAAAGGATCTCGTTTAGACCAACTTTTTACATTTTCCCCATGGGGGTATGAACATGCAGTTATTACAAATGGGGCAAAAACTACCCTAAAAATGACTTCTGAACTTCTGAATATTGATGATGAACATGAATCATGTTCATGAGACTGGCAGCTTATGAGAAATTCAGCTATTTGTACAAAATAGGTGATAACATGTAGGACCAACCAAAATTGCTAATTTTCAATGTATTTCAGCGTTTACCAACATTGCACTAAATTATATGATCAACTTACATGATTCAAAGGAAAAGGAAAAAAAACAAAGAAAACTTGCAACTATTTTCATAGGGTAAGAGTATGTTGTCACTATTTTCTCCCCCAATATGAACAGAAGTATATTTTGTTCAAAACAATAGAAAAAGATTCTATGAAGCTAGCCTTGGCCGCAACAAAAGCATCTCTAGGTTACACAAGCCAATCAACTCAACTAGATATTTTTTGAGTCAATTGTTTAAAAGAATGGAAAAAAAAAGATTCCAGAACATTGGAAGAGGCAACATGATGCATAGTTATGGACTTTATGCAACATGAGCATAGAATATAGTAAATATTGAATTCTAGCAACTGAAGCCAATGACATAAGACATACAGGTTCTATAGCCATGAAATACATGGGGGCAAAAAAATTCATAATTGTTCCTAACCTAGGTAGGAAAACATTGAACACATGTTTTCTTGTTTTTAAGACAATGGTGAAGCACATATCAATGTTCCAACGCATTGGTCAATTGTTACATGCCCCTGAAGATATTTTGGGCAATAGAAACCCACCCAAATGAATGATTAAAATTATGAGGAATCTATGTTGATGATTACAAAATTCAGAATTCAAGGGAAACATCCATTACACGATACAAGTCTGAACATTAGTGAATAACACATAGCAGTGTATAGGCCAACATCTACAATGGCTAGCAAATAGAATCAATGGATAAAGAAATGAGCTATTTCACAGTTTTCCAATTCTAAACACATTTATGAAACGTAATTCAAATTTGGATAACTAGAAAAAATTTGTTCACTAGATATCCTCCTAAAGCTATTGCCACTAATTGCAAGTTATCTGGAAAACAGACCAAAAATGAAAACCTATAGAAGTACCTAGTCCAAGGCACACAAACATTGCTAACTAGAATTAATCTATGGAGACACTAGTTACAATATAATTCTGCAATTGTGACTGCAGATGCAAAAGCCAGTTGAAGTTTAGACATTTGCTAATAGCCTCTTCAACAACGACAAATCTATTACGACATATGACTTTGCAGGCATTTGACCAAGGAAATAGGACCTTAGCACTAACCATCGTTGACATGCTCACTATCCATAAAGTGCAGGGCAATTGTAGCCACAAATATCTAGGTTCCAATTGCTTTCTATCACTCTGGATTTGCACAGTTTCAATAGAATTATTTAGTTGTAGAATGGAAGGGTGGTGCAAGAAGCTTAGAACAAGATATGCTCTGGAAGGGTTTTGAAGCTGTCATGAATGTACACCAGGTGAAGAGTTTGGAACAACTCTTATTATATGAGAGGCACACTTAATATTCTAATATTTCTCTCAATTTTCATATTGATACTACTTTTAAACGTTAGTTTGTTCATGAAGAAGTGTTGGCTAACTGTGATTCATTGCCAATGTGTGTTTCTACATTAGATGGCTCTAGCAGTGGAAATAGTTTGAACCTATCCATTTCTCTATAACAAGAAATTTTTGACTCTGCTAAACATGTTTATACTAGAATTGAAATTGGTAGACAAGAAGCAAAAAATCTGAGTCAAATTCTAGAGAAGCATATTCAAGTACCATCCCGCACACACATTACCTTGATTCCAAAGATTTATGCATCTTGTAAAGTAGAGCATGGGATAGATGTTGTAAGGGATACTATATAAGTATCGAATGAAACTTATACGAAATAAAGTCACAATGGATATAAGAAAGAGTTTACTTCTCCTAAGCACGCGAAACATGAGATTGAATTCCATGACAATCCTGAGGTTCAAAATGGTGACAGTCGTACTGACCCAGCTTGTGATAGTACCAACAATGAACCAAACATTGGTGTTTCATCCCTTGTGAGGGATCATTGTTTTTTTGAAATGACTAATACTAACTTGGGTGGAAATACTACATTGTGAGTTGATGAAATCTTCTGCAAGGTTGTTTCTCCTACCATTGTAATTGACAAGCGTGTCTGCAAATTGGATTATAATCTGGTAGTTGATGAACACTTCTAAAATTTTGATGATACTATGGATGCTAATGATAGTGTCTACAATGATGATAAACATGGATCAAAATATAAAATAATTGACATGGTTGAAGATACCATCGTTGTTGAAAACCATAAATTGATAAATCCCCAAATTTTTAAGATTTGAAAATTTATTGCACAAGGGTGCAACACCTGATTTCCTTCCACATCCACTCGTGAAACCATGATTTTGGTGACTCTGATATGCATGTTTGCATATGTTTTTATGTCTTCCTTGCAAAACTTCAAGTATTAATGGAAGCTTATGGTGCCAACAAGAGAAACAATCTATCATTCATATAGTCTTTGATTATCAGCTCTATCTTTGATTTCTTATGAACTCAATTAACGCAAAGCATATTCCTTTCACCAAGGAAATTACCAATACTTTTCCAATATTGATCAAGACCATGCACTATTTTCATATGGATGATCAATGCTTCTTCAAATAATCAATGTTGGCAACTTATTCAATGAACAATGTTGGATGTTTGGCACTGGCAACAAGTTTACATGTCAATGTTCAAGATTGTTCAACAATTGGATATCAAGCTCAGCGTTGGAAACAATAAGGTTTCACCATTTGAATATTTGAAACAACAATTGATGGATATCCTTCCTCAACTACAATTTGCACCCTACTTTTATGTATATATGATGGGCATTTTACAATTGGATGCAACTCCCCTCCAACACTCATACCCTATATGCATATATTAAGTAGTTGAATTACTCAATATGCAATCCACTTGGATCTAGAAACCCGGGTTGATATGCATGGAGATTATGTATATAGGAAAACAACAATCACCAATCAATTTATATGTCATGCATTCCAGCACTCAACCAAAAAAATAGAGTATTTGTATTTCATCAATAAAGATCATCAATCTATGTAACTGAAATCTCTTTTCCCTACTACATCCATGATTTCCCCTTGGAATATGATTTAGACAGTAAATTTCTATTTTCATTCCCCCCAACCTAAGAAATGTTCTCTCCTAGATTATCTAATTTGATTGATTAATTTTAGCTAATCAAACTACCTCTATCCAGATCCACAAAAAGTGGATCAAATCCCTTACTCTTGGTCAATCAAATCCCCAAATTCTTATGATTTATTCTTTAACGAATTATTCCCTAATCAAATCTATTGAATCTCTAAACTAACTGAAAACTAATAATACTAAATATTACAAAGATAATATAAGGAATCCAACTTCCACATACAAAATTTGTTGTTTTCCAATTATTAACCTATGAAGATCAATCATAGTTTGATGAACAAGATGCTCCTGCATCATCTTACCATTGTGATTATGATCCTTGTTTCCATTATCTCCATCGTCCATATTTTCTTTGTGACTCTCAAACCAAGTTCTCTGGATTTCACTAGATCTCGACATACCAAAAGCTCCATTGATGCATCATCAATAAAAAAACAGGTCCTCCACAGGTGATAAGAATATTGAACAAGAATCAAGATCAATACTCACAAATTTATTATTCATATGGGCCAATCCTATATAGAGATGCAGAATGGAAGGTTTATATTGGGAAGTGAATATATAGATTCCATGATATTGTAGCACCGATTTACATCAATGACGTTGGGACCCGATTTCTCTTTTTATCTCTATTTTTGAGGTTATCCTTTCTCTTTTGTATAAAAGGTCGTTCATTGTTTTTTCATCTTCATGTGGGTAGACTATCAGTGGAAAGAATTGCAAGGATGGTTGTAGTGGCCATGGCATTTGTAATGGTGAACATGGAGAGTGCTGATGTTTTCATGGCTATGAAGGTTTGTAGTCCACCCCTCTGTTTCTGTTCATCCTTCTTAATAGTTGTATTTTGGATTCAAATTTCCATTAATCATCAATGTGCTTGGATTCCTATTTCATTACAGTCTCTTTCTATGTGTTTGGGTTTTCATTAGGTTCAAGGGTCAAATATAACTTAGTGCTTATTGGGAACCCATGCGATCACCTTGGCTTGTGAGGTATGTAGCTAGTTGTTGCAATTAGAGAGCTTTGTTATAATTTAGGCCAATGGTTAAGTTTGAGTATTACGTGCCATTCCAGTGTTTCAGGAACTTGAGGACCCTTAGGAAAGGTTCCCAAACTACGAAGGACTTCATCAAGGACTTGATGGCCATACCCAAGATGTTCCAGGAAGAATAGGAGAAAACAATTTGAATTCATGCATTTATGAACATTTTTTGACAGATTGTAAGCAAAATATAAAAAAAAAAATGGAAAAGTGGATTTTTCCAACCCGAGTGGACATAACTTAGGCATGTGATTTCCAAAATATGGACTGGAGAAAACAATCCACGTATTTATGAACATTTTTGACAGATTGTGAGCTACATATATAAACAAAATTGGGAAAAGTGTATTTTTCCAACCCCACTGAACATAACTTAGGCATGTGATTTCCAAAATATGCTCTGGAATTGGAATAAAGTCAAATGAAGGCAATTATGAGGGTCAACTCCAAACAATGCTAGTGATGTGTGATGGTTTCATCAACTCAGTGAATTTTATTCAAAGATCATTTAGAATTTTAGTGAGAATACAAAACCTATGCCATATTGATGAATCATGAAAGTAAATAAGAACTCTTAATGGAAAAAAATATATGCTGCATGGGGACCCATCCCCCTTCAAAAAAACCCATTTACGCCATTCCAGTGTTTCAGGAACTTGAGGACCCTTAGGAAAGGTTCCCAAACTTCCAAGGACTTCATCAGGGACTTGATGGCCATACCCAAGATGTTCCAAGGAGAATAGGAGAAAACAATTTGAATGCATGCATTTATGAACATTTTTTGACAAATTGTAAGCAAACTATATAAAAAAAATTGGAAAAGTGGATTTTTCCAACCCGAGTGGACATAACTTAGGCATGCAATTTCTAAAATATGGTCTGGAAAAAACAATTCATGCATTTATGAACATTTTTTGATAGATTGTGAGCAAAATATATAAAAAAAAAAAATTGGAAAAGTGGATTTTTCCAACCCCTGTGGACATAACTTAGGCATGTGATTTCCAAAATATGGACTAGAATTGGAATAGAATCAATGAAGGCAATTATGAGGGTCAACTCCAAACAATTCCTGCACTAATGCATGATGGTTTCATCGACTCAGTGAATTTTATTGGAAGTTCATTCAAAATTTTAGTGAGAATACAACACCTATTCCATATTGATGAATCATGAAAGTAAATAAGAACTCTTAATGGAAAAAAATCTATGTTGCATGGGTACCCATCCCCCTTCAAAAAAACCCATACATGACATTCCAATGTTTCAGAAACTTGAGGACCCTTAGGAAAGGTTCCAAACTGCCAAGGACTTCATCAGGGACTTGATGGCCATACCCAAGATGTTCCAAGCAAATTTTAGGGATAATCTGGAAAGATATTGGGAATTTCATGACAGATTTCTCTGAAGCACATCCGGATTCCATATTTTCATTAATATTTTGATGTTGAAGGAGATACATCCAGATTGAATCTTGGAGCAAAAATTGGTCAAGAAGAACTACGACGAGTAAAATAAAATCTGAGTACCAGTGCCCCGTATATCTCATCTAATGCAATATTACAGTGAATCAATATACCATAAGCATCCATGTAAAAAGCCAATAATCTGCCTCATTAACTTCTATTCTCTTGCAACTCAAATTTCAACACAAAAATTGCTACTGCAAACACACCCAACATGTTAAGGAAAATCACCTAGAACTGCTACCCTTGAACTGGTGGACTTGGTCATCTACTTTCTTGAGGTCAGTCGGGTGTTGAGTTCTACAAAGCAGAAAAATAGTTCTCATGCCATGAATATAGGGGAAAAAATGTCCCCATTTCACTGAATCACTGGACTGTTGCACGTTTTCCCCAATATGGGAGTGCAATTTGGGATCTAAAATCTCTGATTTTATCATTAACCACGTTTTCCCCAATATGGGAGTGCGATTTGGGATCTAAAACCTCTAATTTTCTCATTAACCACGTTTTCCCCAATATGGGAGTGCAATTTGGGGTCTAAAACCTCTGATTTTCTCATTAACCGCGAAATGGGGAGGTCGAAAACAACATCGATACTCCATCTAGGAGCTAAAACCCTCTATTTTCTCATTAACCGCCAAATGGGGAGGTCGAATACTCAAAAACAATATTGATACCTCCATTGATAAAATTCCACGGGATATTTGGCCCAATAATTAGAAAATAGGGAGCGAATTCAACCGAAAACCTCGAATCCAAGGCTAAATAACCAACGAAAATGCCTTATGGACCATAAATCGGGGGCGAGCAAACTAGAAATACCCTCTATGAATGAAAACAATGGGCGAACAAACTACTCACGCCTCCATGAATGAAAATTTATGGGCGAACCAACTACCTCTGAACTCCATTACGGGAATGACGGGGGTGAACCCACGATTTCCTCCCTCTTTCACAGGGCTAAATTTACATTTTCCCTTTCTCGCGGGGTGGGCTATCCAATTTTTTACTATGTTGGGATTCATAAAATGTGGGCTAATTTGTTAAATTTCAAAAAACCTGTTTCATATTAAAAACTTGCCCAGGGTTTCTTGGTGACCCCTATAATTTCTCCCATGGGCTATAATTCGCCCCTAAAATTTTCCCTGATCGAGGAGCAGCAGTGAACTAAGATGGTCTAATAGTTGTAGTGCGAGCCATAGCAGGTACTACAGATCATTAGTGGTGTGAGTAGCAAAGTACAAAAAGCGATAGAATGGACTGAGAAGCAAGCATTGACACATATGACGGGTGAGTTGGTACAAGAAGAGTGCCAACATAGACACCAAATTCAGCAGATTGTCGAGGAGTTGAAGCAGTAGTATGCAGATTTCCTGGCAAAGTCCAAGACTCCAACCTTGTACTTCAAATTTGAAGTGGCTCTAGACGAACCACATGTGAGAGTTGGGGGGTTGTTGGGTCGAGTAAAGTTTGGGTCAATTTTTGTGCATTTTTTATGTGAAAAATGTTAAGGTGAAGTGGTCTGATGAAGAAGGGTCAACTATGACATAGCGGCCAAGAATCTAGGAATATGGGCATTTTGACTATGTCTAAGGCGGATTTGGGTAAGTTAGCTAGGAGCTTTTATCCACATACATTTATGAGTGGAGTAGTTGAGTAATGGGGTAGTGGGAGTGGAGAAGGTTGTGTGTTCCCTATAAAAATGTAACGGGTTACGATTTTTCGGGATTTTTGGTATGTTTGTCGAAGATATTGTATGCTGTGAGGAAAGAGTCACATGAGCTATAGGTTGTGTGCACAGATCCACTGTAAAGAATGGAGAAATCTAGAAGTCATTATAAAAACATGAAGTGCTTATTTTGTTGTGACTCATGAATAAAGAAATAACTTATGTGGTTTTATCCTCTTTGGGTTTCCGCATTACATTTAGTGTTCAATATGCATGAATGATGTGATAATTTGTTTTGTATTCTTTTAAATGTTATATATTGTTGAATAAGTGTTGATCGATGTGAATGTATGAATGATATTGATGTTGTATGGTTAATAAAACTTATGTCACAATTTTTTAAATAATATTTATGCAGTCTCACGAACTGTTTAAGCATTGTGTCTACCGAAGTCTGGAATACCATGGTTGGTAGTCCCCTATCGCACCCCTTTGCTACTACATAAATTTGGTTCCTGTGGTTCCCATAGATACCTCGGGTGAGACTTCACTTGCTTTGCAGGAGATGTTGAAAGGGTTGGTGTCTTGGGGTTTGTTGTTGTTTAGTTGAGTGAACCCTGGTCGAAGTAGATCTGCGCCAACATGTTCCCTCAAAACCATCATTTCTTAGTGAAAATTGGGCTAGAATGGGCTAATATCATGTCCTTATGTTGAATTAGTACTCATGAATGGACCCAACACCTTATTGAAGGCTTTCCACAATGATTAGGATCACCTAGGTGTTGTTAGGGTCATTAGGGTTCCATTAGGGTCACTAAAGTGCCAATTTGTATTATAACACTATGGGCCCATTAGTGTTAAGTATGGGATAATAATGGTGTCCATTGAATATAATGTGGACTCTATCTAGAATGTTAACTATCATTAAATACGATTGATTAGGTAGTTAGCATTGAATAAATGTAATGTGGCCTCATTACAGAAGGCCTACTAAGTAGTTAATGTTAGTATCTATAAATAAAAATGTATTCCTCCATATGTGATTATATATGAGAATATTATTGTATTGGAGCTTAGTTCATTGGAAGATTTCCCTTTGAAGACGCAAGTGAACAAGAGTTGATCCTTCCATAAAAAGATATGTGTAAGGTGTTCCCCTACCTTAAAAGTTATGAAGTTAAGGGAATTATGTATCATATTTTTGGATATCTTGTTTTTTATTCAATTTCCAAATATAAAGTACATAACAAACCGTATATGGTTTTATCCTTATAGACTAAGTCTTATCTATAATATATTTTTTCTTGAGAAAATATTGTAACTTTCATTTCAAGTAGAAAAAGGTTACATTCCATATGTGCATTGAGCACTTTGAATTCTAGTTTGTAATAATGCTCGAAGTGAATTAAGAATAACATCAAAAACAATAATAGTCCAGGCTTGATATATTATACTTTATTACATTGTGGTAAAATTTAAACAAAAAAAGGATTGATTCCCAAATCACATATCCAAAAAGGCATAATGTTGGCCCCTTTGTTTTGTGATTAAACATGGTGGTGGTTAACCCACAAGATTTGCATGACACCACTTAGATCAAGAAGTAGTTGGTGAAATAAAAGAAGATAGATATTACAAGTGGCAAGAGCCAAAGAATATAGGAAATATCCCTAGTTTGAGACACCCACTAAGAGAAGACTGCATAATACTAACAAATAATCTTTATAGTAATATTAATAGGAAAACAACCTATAAATGAACCCAGTGTCTAAGAATTCAAGTGTAAAATGTAAAGGGGTTAGAGAGCCAGAGAGCCAGAGAGAAAAAGGGATCATATAAATTCCATATTTTGTGATAAGTTGCAAATCCTACAAGCAATAACATATTATGGTGTTGCTTGTTATAATGAACATGAATGGATTGGTATCCCCACTTAAAAATTTTGTATCGTGTTAATATTATATGTTGATGATGTTTACTTCATTGCAATGTATTCGCCCGTAGCTATTTCAGTTGATTCATTGTGATGTATAGTATTTTTATGAATAGTGCACTTCAAAATGGACAATACCTTCTCATGCTCATTGTCTCCATGCCTCCCAACCACTACAAATGGAGTTCATGCCAATAAAATCATTACCAACTGATCAAATGAGACAAAAGAACTTAGCAATTAGCCTACATAATCCTCCATCTGACATATTCAATATGAAAATAAGTTTGCAAAACCTAGCAATTGTCTAATATGATTTTTTTTTTAAGTTGAAATTTGTGCATGTTAAAAGTTGGAGGAACACCCAACTCAATTAGCATAACATTCAATTGAATGCTTGGTGTGCCAAGAGGCACTATACAACCTAGTATCGCGTAGATATTATCACATAGGTAACACTAATATGGAACATGCCAACTCATAATGTAAAACAATACTACATGTCGACCATATATATTTGTTGCTTAGAAATAGCTCACCCAAGGGAAGTTGTTTGATGACTTCAAACATGGTTGTGTGTGTGTGTGTGTGTGGATAACAAACTATACCTATGGTACTAGAGTAAGAACTTAAACTTCTTTTAATTGGATAAGAACTCATCTTCCTTAGACATATGGAAATAGGTTAATGGCCCAGGAACCAAAGGCATTTGGAAAAACTAGAAATATGCCCCCTTGTGGACCACCATCAAGTTATTTTCAAGTAGCATGGTTTTCCTTGACTAATTGTGATGAGCCAACTCGCATTTGTGCATAGTAGTGAGTGATAGTTTCCCTCACTTTCAGTTTAATAATTGAATTATGATAGGTTTTGTCATCTTAAAGAAAAAAGAAAAACTATATCTAACTATGTTTAATGCCATCAAACAACTTCCCTTAGATGAGACATTTGTAAAAACAAATTAATATGAAAGAAATATCACTTGTTTGCACCCAAAATCGATTAGATCATTTATTGGTATAGCTAGGATCATTATTGATCCATAAAAGTATTAAGCAATACACCTAAAAATTCGAAAATTATTTTTTATTGTTAAAGACATGAAAATAATTATAAAAACAAATTAATATGAAAGGAATATCACTTGTTTGCACCCAAAATCGATTAGATGATTTATTGATATAGCTTGGATCATTATTGATCCATAAAAGTATCGAGCAATCCACCTAAAAATTCGAAGAAAAAAAAATTTGTTGTTAAAGACATGAAAAGAACTTGCATTAGTGAGGTGAGCTGCCCCCATTAAGATCTCATAAAGGACCGATATTTTCATTGCATTTGTATCATCGATTAGTCTATATCAAAACCGACCAAGAACACGACGTTCACCCAACAATGTCCATGGCGTGTGTATCACTATAGTACCATGAAAAGGTCAATCATACCTCTCAACTCTCGAACTAATGGGAAACTTTTTGTTCTTCAATTTCAAGGACATGTCTCGATCTATCTATTTATATCTTCGTTTGAACATGGATGGAATTAGCCTGGTGAAATTTATTGATTCCATTAGCATGAATAGTGCTTTGTTGCGTTAACCAAGTTTTTATATTTAAGTTTGAATTAGATTTTTGAATTTTTTCTTACTATTAAGGTGAAAAAGTGTATGTTTCATTTTAATGTTGTATGGTAAAGAAAGGATATATGAAGATGTTGGGAGGGTATTAATTAATGAATATGTTTTCAATATATTGTTTTGATGTGAATATTACATTTATACATTAGATAAAAGTTTTATAGAATTTTTTTTTTATTTGAAATATTAATTAAATAAAATTATAAGGAATTCATTATGGTAAATTAATTTAGTAATGAGAAAGATAGTAGATGGTGTGAGATCATGGAGAATCGATGATACTAAGACCAACATAGATCGAGATGATACTAAGATCAACATAGATCTATCTTAAACTCGTATCTATCAAGCATTGAGAGGGATCCAATTTCTTGAGGTGTTTTTCTTTTTTTATAAATTTAAACTCAAGAAATTTGATCTCTCTTGATTGATAGATCCGGGTTTAAGTTTTAAGTTTTTATTTTATAAAGGAGATTTTTTAATTACTTTTCATAATATTTTATTTTATGAGCCAACATGGATTTTTTTTAAATACTTTCCATAATTTTTTATTTTATGAGGGGACATGAATTTTTTTAATTATTTTGTTAGGAACAAACGTTACAACATCTCCCCCATACTGGGTTGTAGAGCACCTAACTTCTCTCTGTGCAAAAATATGAATAATTTAAATTTAAAATTGATTTATGTATTCTTATAAAATAAGTTGTTCAAGGCCATGAGTTGATTATATTATATAGACCCTTTTAGTCTTGTAAAGTTAATAAATTTCAACTAAGTCGTTAGGTACATTGTTCTTAGGATAGTGCATTCATTTTTAGTGTTGATACAATGAAATTTTTTTATAATTCTATTTCATGTATTGATTTGAGTGTTTGTATAATAGATAAAGCTTATATGAAAAACATTTATGATTGATTGGATATAATGGTAGGGAAAGCATTACATCTCATAGTTTGTCAACTAGTAATTAATCAATTAGATGGTGTGAGATTGTAAACATGGAAAATTGTTGAGACTAAGAAAATATGAAATAAAAGAATTTTGGATTTGGAATTTAAATTATGACAATAATTGTGTTCTTGGTGATTTAAATTTAAATTTGATTTTCACATTCTCATGAAATAAGTTGTTAATTGCATTGATTTCATCATATTACATAGATTTCAATGTTCCTAAAGTGGATAAATTTACCTAAGTTGTTTGTTGCATTTCTTTTAGTATAGAGCATTGATTTCCATGTTTGTATAATGGATAAATTTGATTATTTTTATTTTGTATATTGATTTCAATAATTATATACTAGATAAAAGATACATGAAAAACAATTTCTTACTATTTTGAAAAATGTTTGATTTAATTAAATTGTAAAAAAATATGGAAATTTTAATTTAATAAAATTGTAAGAAAATCATTTAAAAAAAAACAAAGAAAAAGGTTCACATGAGCTCCAATCCATAAACTAATTAAACTAGAATCATGAAGCAAATGGTCACATGGACATGAAATTCCAAACTAATCAAGTCAAAAACAAAAGTTGAATCAATATGTTAGAATCCCAAGTATATGTTAGAATCCCAAGTATGCCCATGGGTGTTAGAGTTCCTATGGTTGATATTTCATCAAATTATATAAGTATTATTTATTTTGGCCACACTTTTTTAGTTACACTAATGGTTCTTTTCGAGATTTCATGAATTCACAATGATTAATATTGGAGAAAACAACTATTAATATTAAAAAGAAATAGTAAGTATGACTATATTGTAATATTTGGACTTAAATGTTTCAATGTTTTCAAATTTTGATATTTGATATTTGATAGATTTATAGTTAAAATAGATTTAAAATTATATTTATGATTTAAGATTAGGAGAAAAACTATCTTTATGCATAAATCATTTTAGTATTTGGAAAATCACCACCATAATAAATAAAAATTTATCAATATAATTAAATTAAAATAAATATTTAGTTTATTAATAATTTTAACTAATATACACAAATTATGTTAGAATTTGGAAAATCACCACCATAATAAATACAAATTTATTAATATAATTAAAACCGATATAGATCCATCTTATAGAAAATTAAAATTAAATATTTAAACAATAGACATCTTATTTACCCACTCAAAATAAATATTTATTTTATTAATGATTTAACAATACGAAAATGCAGACAACCACCCATATTTACAAAATAAAAATGCAATCCTCTACTTGCTTGAAAAAAAAGCCAACCAATTATTCACACGTTCACTTGCTCTAGTGTGTGGGAAATATGAATAACTGATATTACTTATTTTTAAGATACAACACTCCTGGTCTTTTGACATTTCAAGACTACGATATAACAGGGACATCAACCTGTATTTTCCATGGTTCGTCTATATGACACGTAGTACCTTATGTACAAGTAATTTTTACTACATGACCTTAAATCCCTTACTTTCCATCTACAGCTATTCTGCCCCTTTTGTCGGTGCATTAATGAAACGACTTATTGCCACAGAAAGCCATAATTCACACGGGAAATTTGTTCTGTAATTCACACAGAAAGTTGTAATTTGGACTGCCCATCCGTCAGTACAGCGACATTTCCTTTAATCTCCCACACACCTGTTTTACTTCACGTCCTTCCCAGAAGCCGAGAGTTTTCCGACACATCTGTGACCAATTAGCCGTTCGCTAAATGCTAATAGATTTTTGAATTACCAAATTCCAACTAAAATGAACTAAGATGACAAGATTTAGTTAACAATTCGAAAGCGCCAATTAATTATACTTTTGGCTCCATGAATCAATCCTTGAGCACTACCTTCTGTACTTACTAGATTGAAGATCCACCATCCTGCTATCATTATTCCCATTCATCATTTCTGAACATTCTGATTAAATACAAGCATGCACATGCGAACAAGATTGCACAGAACGGGCCGTAGAAGGCAAAAAATAACAGCGTCATGATCATTGCAGTTGCACCCACGTTGCCGTCGTAAGCCATGGCCGTCCTGTAGAAGCTCTCCGATCTCTCAGCTCTGGTGGGCTGGTTATCCATAGACACGGCCCTTCTGTATACTTTAGCTTTAGACTGATGATGCTTGTGCCCAGGATCGATGTTGTTGAGCTTCACAGCGCTAGAAGCCGTAGCCCAGAAGTCGGTAGGGTAACCCTGAGCCCTGAGAGGGCTGGTGGGCGCACTCACAGTAAAACCCGAGGGATGTGGATCTCTTCGACCGCCGTTTTCCTTCTCTGCAATCGCTTCCTGAACACTGTTAGGGTTTCTGAAAAGCGCTGCCAAGTATGAAGCTACTCCCCACAAAATAAATTTCACCCACATCGCGCTCACACCCAAAAACCCCAAGGCCGTGTTCTTGAGAAACCGAGACCACGGCATGACCAGGCTATGGATCCTCTCATCCGACATGGAAGTCGAAATATTCTCAGACTCGCCAGTAATAGCATTCTCTTCATCCTTCCTCCTCAATTTTCCACCCGTTTTTTCATTATTATTCTCAGCAGCTTCCGCGACCAAAACCCCGGCAGCAGCCCCGGAGCTATTTTTCATCCTCATAATTTCCTGCTTTGGAGCTCCAAGCACAACAGGAATCCATCCCTCCTTCGAAGACACAAACCTCACCATGGCCTCCGGCGCACCAGTCTTCTGCGCAATATATTCTCTTTTGGCTGAGAGCTCAGCATAGACGCTCTCGAACTTATCAAGCCCAGTGGTGGAATAAGGATTCAATGATCTCTTTCCGTGTCTCTGCCGGAATTTCGGCCTACTAGGCGAGACCGCGAATTCTTCTGCATCGCCTTCAACCGATATCCTTCCACAATGCATTGATCTGTTATCTCTGTGATATACGCACTGGATATACAACCAGATATACACACTGAGACTGGCACAAACAATCAATAAACACGGAAACCCAACATATAAAAAGCAGTAGTGAGATGAAGATCACCTGTTCCCACTCCCACAGCGTCAGCCGGGCTCTGAAAGTTTTTGTTAGAGCTCAGTACTTAAAGGTACATTTACAGTTTTGGATTTTAATTTTATTAAATTTAATTTAATAAATTCATAAAAATCATAACAATTACGGTCACGTTAAATTGTTAATGATCTGTCTTGAAATAAAAGCAATCAATTCGTTAAAAAGACATTACTATATTTAAAAAGGACGTGGAAAATAGTTGGTAATGGTAGTCCTCCTGCCCGGCCCGTCCTTTTTGTCCCATGTCCGCGGGAATTAGGCGAGCGGCCCTTGAGCAATGAAACTTGCACTTACAGTACCTACCAATACCATCCATCTATCTACACATTTCATATCATCTATCCAACGGAGCTCATCGGTATAGGATCTAACGGTGGAAGTAGCGGAAGGCGTTCAGCCAATCAATATAGAAAAGGGGAAATATCGGAATGTGTTTTAGCGGTTCAATTCAAGTTTAGTGCAGGACTCAAGTTTATAGTGGCAATGGTCAAGTTTTGGTAGAGTAAATGGTTAAGAGGGGTTTTCTTTTGTAAGGCAGTCTCAGATCAAAACTTGTTGTTTTTGGTAGGCGATATCTAAATTTAACAATGCTAAGGGTTGGTGTGGTCCAGATTGAAATTGAGTGCGATCTCAAATGATTTTAACAGTTTAAATACCCTTGGATTGTGGTTTCTCAAACCAAAGATTGGCCCAACAAGTCAAAAACATTACAACAAACAAACAAAAAATTATAATCAATTTCTTATAAATTTATAACTACAATTCTGATATCCTGAATAAAAACCACTAAAATCTATTATCTATCCACTAAAATATATTATCTATCCATCCACATTTATCATTATCTATCCATCCACATGCCACAATGGATTAATCCACAACATTCCTCAAACAAAATTTGAAATTTGATTGGTGGTAAATGGCATTTGATTTGTGGTAAATGGCATGGCCTAAAGGCAACCATTTGAATGGTTTTTGGCATAAATTTTGAAGGAATTTTAAAAATTCTAAATAATGGTATTTAAATTTGTAAAAAATGAATTTATTGGAGTTTTTGCAAAATTTTAAAAATTCCAAAATAATAATATTTAAATTCGTAAAAGATGAATATATTGGAGTTTTTGAAGACGCGAATCTATTTATGAATTCAAAATGTTGATTTAAATTACACAAAATTAAAATTTACTTAAACAAAATATCGACCACCAAACTTGGTAAATAACGAAACGAAGAAGAACCCGCCATTCCCTGCAAGGACCAGCAGAAGACAATAAATTTGGTTGTTGCATGGGACAGGAGGAAATAAAGTGGACCAGAAACTTAGGATTTGCAGTGTGAAAAAGTCTACATGGGAGTCTGGGATGTTCCCTGATCATTTGTCTGAGACTTCTTAGTATGAAAAACGGCCTGGGATAATTGGCACTCAAATTGTTCGGTTTTTAGGCATTTGTTTCTTAGATTCGGTTATAAAAAATGGTGGAATCGTAATTTGTTATGGAATTGTTTTTTTATGAAATTGTGTCTCTTGGGGTTTTGGCCAATTTTAAGACGACTCAGATCGTCAAAATTCCAAAAAAAAACAAGAAGGGGTGGAACTGTGTCTTGCCGGAAAATTTTCAGTAAAACTATTTGAATGCCAGTTATCACACGCCCTGAAAAACATATAAGAGCTTACCGTGTTAGAAAAAGATGTTGTATTTTCAAAAGAAGCTGTAGTTCATGGCACACCATTGCTTCTTCTGTAAAATAGATAAGTTGTTTTATCTGATTTTTTCAGTGGGGGGCAATATGAAAACAAATACGTAAGTAAATTTGTAATAGAGGAATAGCAGGTGATTAAATCAGCAGTAGCACTGGTGTTACTATTTTAAGAAGAAGTTGGTAATTGCGGTTTGACAGTAAGCTTATAGTACGGAATGTCAACGATCTTATGTTAGCAGGTCTTGACAACATAAGTTTGAAAATTTTCCTTTTGTCAGTGAAAGTGAAGAAGGCCACAACGGTCCTATCATAGATTCATAAGTGCTACTTTTAAACTATAGTCCTCCACAACGGTCCTATCATAACTGTTACTTTTAAACTGTATTTCTCCCCAACGGTCCTATCATAAGTGCCACTTATAAATTATTTTTGAAACCATGTTGTCCATGTCAATTATTTTTCGTAAGTTCGCTAATTTTTATTTATATTCACAAGAGTATTTAATGTTTGGGTGTCAGGCTATCCGGAAGAGACCTTGCTATGTAACATCCATTTAAAAAATATAGGTACTTCCTTTGTTTTCCAATGGTGTAGATTTTTGCTCTATCTAAATTCCTATCTAAGAATGTTATGATTTGTTTTAAACAGAATCTCAAATTTCTTAATTCATATCTAAGAGTGTTATGATTTGTTTTAAACAGATTTTCAGAGTTGCGTAGGTAACTTTAAGTAGATGTCAATATTATTAAAGCACTCTTAAAAAATAAAAGACAAGTGCAGCATAAAATCCATGATATGGGAGTCATTTTATGATCAAACATTCTTTAAACATAAAAAAAAGACAAGTCCACCATAAAATCTATGATAGGGAGTCACTCCTCAAGGTCTAAATCCACATCAATTGTTGGTAAGTGTCACTTGCCTGGCTAATTGGTCCTACAACCATCATTGTGATGTACTTAATCATGTAAATTAAAGAAACTCATAAAGATAAATAGATATAAACAATGTAAAAATCTTAATATTATATTGCAAAATAACTTAGCATAGAGAATAAGGAATAGGAATGTTTTTGAAATAGGTTTCCAAGCTTCAATACCCAAACTACTTCATATTGTCAAATAATTAATAAGTATCAACTCCCTAGTGGGCCTTAATTAATAGAGAGACCCATTTTGCATTAATTGTTGACTATTAACTACTTGGATTTATTCAAAGGAGATAGTTGTATACATTAGTTGACTAACTCCTAAAGTAAGGGGGGTTAGGGTAGGACCCTAACATGCCCTGCCCTTTCAAAAACAACATTATCCTCAAGGTTGAAGCTGTGGAAATCGTTGCAAAATCCT
This sequence comes from Larix kaempferi, assembly GCA_027924585.1. NCBI lineage: Eukaryota > Viridiplantae > Streptophyta > Pinopsida > Pinales > Pinaceae > Larix > Larix kaempferi. The sequence goes on along the minus strand of BSBM01000005.1, from coordinate 864,963 downwards.
TGTTGGTTCCCATGTGGCATCTTCCCGTGTCATATATTTCCTCTAGATCAAAACTTATTTGATTGTACATCCACTCAATTGACGTTCCCTAGAAGCCAAGATTGTTGTTGGTTGGATCCAAATGGAGCCTTCCTCATCCAATTTTGGTAATCTTGTTTGGACTTTACAATTAAATCCCACCACCTTTTTTATGCAAAAGACATGAAATACTGGGTGAATCTTGGAGTGATCTAGCAAAGCAAGCTCATAGCCCACTTTTCCAATGCATTGGAGGATCATGTAGGATCCATAGAACTTTGGAGAGAGATTTTAGTGGAGATAAGTCTTGAGGGATGTTTGTTTATAAGGTTGGAGTCTAAGAAACACATAATCCCCTATTTCAAAGGAACACCCAAAGTGATGTTGATCTTCTCGTTGTTTCATTATGTTTTGATCCATAACCAAATTGTCCTTAAATGTGCAAAGAATAGGTTCTCTAGTGCAAAGGGTGTTGTCTGCGGCCTTAACCTCATTGGTGCCTAGCAAATAGGAAATCACTAATAAGGGATTTTGGCCATACACTGCTTCATATGGTGTCATTTTTGTAGAGACATGATAAGTTATTTCATACCACCACTCGACCAAAGGAGACCATTGTGCCTGGTGGTGTGGCTTGTCTGATGCAAAGCATCTCAAATAGGTTTCCAAGCACTTATTGACTACTTCCATTTAATCAATTGTTTGGGATGATAGGTTGTGTTGAGATTCAACTGGGTACCCTGATGTTTAAATAACTCCTACCAAAAATTGCTTGTGAAGGTAGGGTCCCAATCAAATACAATACAAGTCGGCATGCCATGTAGCTTAAAAATATGATCCATGAAGAATGGTGCCATGAGGGATGGTGTAAAAAGGTGTGATAAGGAACAAAAGTGAGCATATTTGGTTAGCCAATCTACTACCACCATAATGACATATTTATTACTTGCTTTAGGAAGCCCTATCATAAAATCCATAGAGATGTTCATCCAGATATGGTTGGAAATTGGAAGTGACGAGAAAGCACAAAGTGACTTCATTGTTTTGTCCTTGTGTCGTTAATAAGTGTCATAGGTTGCAACAAATTTGTGGATATATTCTTTCATGCCTTCTAAAATGAATGAGCGCTTAATTTTTTCATAGGTTTTATGAAAGATTGAGTGGCCTACTGTGGGTGATGAATGCAACTCCTCTAAGATTTGTTATTTTAAGGCCGATTCCAAGTTAAAAGAAAAATGTGATCCTTATACCACAAAGTCTTTTGGTTCCATGTATACCCAGGTGAAGGATTTAGGTCTTCTTAAAGCTTTTTGATGAGTTTTTGGATGGTGTCCTAGGCCATCCATTCCTATTGTGCTTCATCAAGCCACCTTGAAACTAGTAAGGACAATGAAAAGAGGAAACCTTCCTCCACAAACTACCTAAACAAAGCATCAGTCACCACATTGTCACAACTCTTCTTATAGATGATCTCATAATCATACCCCAGCATCTTATTGGCCCATTTATGCTGCTCTATTGAGGACAACCTTTGTTCTAGGATTTATATTTGAGACTATGATGGTTGTTGGTGTCCATTTTGTCACTATTTTTTATCATCAAATCTATTATGAATGGCGTTAATTTCATTATTTTTTATATAATAAGTTATTCTTTCCGCCATTCATCCCATCAAATAGACCAGGTATGTATGTATTCGTTTATCATATGAATTTTGGTCAAATCTCGTTATATTATGATTTATCAATGGTTAAAGTGACATTTCCAGTCATGCATGGCATTTAGTTTTGATCTACATGCTGCGATTTCTCAAACGACCTTCCATTCAGACTGCGTGTTTATATTGCCAATGTTCAGCCATGTCCAGCTCGTCATTCAGCCTTGCATTCAGCTCGTGAAATCCACGGTTGGCATATTTCTGGCTATTAAAGTCAAAAACGAATATGTGGGTTCTGTTAGCCACGTGATGGTTACGGTTGGTGAGCTCTCGTTCTGGAAGATTCGCCTTCCTACCTTCCAAGCTCGACAACACATCCTACCTCCACGTCAACACTCCACACGCCGATTTCCTTGCTCGTTCAGCCTGGAATCATGCACGCTCATCACGCCGGTGTTCTGGAAGAGTTCGTTTGTCGACGCTCACTTTACCAACACACTGCCCATTCCACGTCAAAGGAAGATCGATGCTCCAAGCAGCTGCGTGAAGGAACTGGCCCCGTGAAGATTGATTGATGCTCCCTGCACTGTCATGCATCACTTAAAGCAACCGGTTACAGCCATAAACGCCTCTATTATTAGAGAGGTTGACTCTGTCGACCTTCTCATCCATTGTAATTTATAAATAGATGCTTTACATAGAAGAACAGAGTTAGTCTGTAGAAAGAGACAGAGTTAGAGTTAGAGATTATCAAGAGCAGATAGCAGACATTTTGTAATTTTCTCAAGTTAATGGAAGTTCCAATTTGTTAATGTTCTGAGTAACTAATCAGTTCAGTTTTCCATCTCTTATTGTTGGGAAGGGCCCCTCATCAACCAAAGGTTTTGTTCTTGTTTTTTGCATTTTCTTTTCTGCAAATAATTAGTTTATTTTCCTGTATATGTAATTAATTTCGTTTTCCTATACATGATATTTCTTTCTTCTCTGTAATTTATATTGTGATGTTAACATAACTTGTGTTTCCAGAGTTAGTAAATGGTTGACCAAAAGTATCGTTTTGATAGCTTCATTTCAGTCTTTGGTAATTAGATAGTTTGTTTTCTAATCTCTTGCAATTAGATAGGATTTAGTTAGTTGTTGTTTCCATCTTAGTTTACAATTAGAATTAGTTTCATTAGCTTCTTCTCTGTAGCTGCATGTTAATTCTATCTCTCATCTCAATCTTGCTTTAGCATATCATACAAATAGTTTATCTCTCCAACAATGATTAGAATAGGTTTCTCTCTATTATCGTAGCTTCTCAACAAGTCTTCTCACTGATTTCTTTGCATTGTAGGTTCATCTGCATTCACCAGCTGACGTTAAGATCATTGAAACTCTCCTTTTCCTTAGTTTAACTCATTTTTTCCTCATCCAGACTGTCATTCGGATAGCCATCCGGATCGTCATTCGGATTTTCATTCTTTCTGCACTTTTTTATGCTCATTTGAATTCAGTTTCTTAGTTTTCTTAACTGTAATCTTTCTTGCTCTTAATTAGTATTCTTAATCGTAATTAGGCACTTGTTTTACATTCCATAAAGTTTTAATAAAAGTCTTGTTACCATTCTTAGTTTGCTTTAACTGTCTTTTAAATTATGTCTTTCATATTTACTTTACTAACATGTTGTTGTTTCAGAACTTATCAGTATTATTCCTAGACTAGTTTATTACATGTTCTTAAGACTTAGTTAGATTAGAGTTAATAATTTCATTCTCCAAGTATTCTAATTTTGATAGTTTCCTTTATTAAGATTAGGATCAGTTTGCTTTTCAATCAGTTTCCATTATTCAATTATAAGATAGAGTAGTATGATTTGATACTATTCTAGTTTATTTGTTTAACTAAGTTTGATTTAGTTCTTTTTATTGTTTTTCTAAAGTTTGACTCGGTTTTTCATTTTGAAAGATCTTTCGATCTTTTCTTTATTAAATATTTTTAAGGTCTGACAAGCCGAAAATCTTAGGTGCCATTCTACCTTAGCATATACTTTGCCTCAACTCTAAGATTATCAACCCCAGTTGATAATTAAATATTAGGTGTTTTCTTTGAGATGGCTCACACACCCAACATTTTGGCGCCGTTGCCGGGGAGTTGTAGAAGATAGGTAGAATTCAGTCATAGATAAGTTGAACTCTCTTTTGAAATTTAGTTATGTTCTTTCCTTTGAAAATAGGCTGGTGGTGGGTGAGCGATAAGACGAGAGGTAAGAACCTGCGTATCTGTTATAACAGGCATCCCCAAAACCCAACAATAGCAGTTATGCAGTTAGAACTTATTTCAGTTATAATTTGTTTTCATGAATAGGTCTAGAGATTCACAAGGTAGATTTATTAAAACTAGTTCCCTTACTAAAATCCCCACTAAAATTCCTACTAACCTATACGGGGGGCGTGCCACCCCAACTACTAACTCAACAGAAAGGTATCGGAAGACACCTAAAGGGGATAGTCCTACTTGGAAAGCAAAGGAAATATTTTTATGGAAATCAATCAGGGGAAAACATAGGGACATCAGAACAGTCTATTCATAAAGAAATTCCACTAGAAGAACCTCAAGCTCATATTGAGACTAAACTTAGACAAGAGGAAACTCAAAAGGATAAAACTTCAGGACCTCTCAACCCTCCATTAGTCCAAAAACTCAAAGACACTACTTTTTCAATAGTAGGTGGTCCAAACTTGGTAGATTTTGTCGATCTTGCACAAGTAGACGCTCTTTTTTAGAGTTCTATGAACATTAGTTATCTCATAGATTGATACAACAATAGTAGGACCTCCAAAACTGGATTCCCACGTAGCTGGTAATTCTCCTCCTAAGAAGAAGAATACCCTTCTTGAAACAGAACGTTGGGACATCCCATATTCACCAAGAAAGGAGCCACCTAGATTTTCTCTCTGTGGTAATCAAATCTTCATGGGGGATGAAAATGAAGATCGTGTCCGACAAGATGAAGAAGATGGAGAAGTTAGAACTGAAGGTACCTTCGGGTTCCCTATCTTAGACACTGCACAAGATGTTACTATGAAAAAAATCCCTCCCTCCTCACTACCAGCCTTTTATGGGAAGAGTAGTGAGGATCCGGACACATTCTTATTCGAGTTTGACATTTGTGTAGGAGTTATAATTACCTACAAGATGGCCAGAAACTAAAACTCTTTCCTGCCACATTGAAAGATTCTTCTCTTCGATGGTTCATGGGATTATGAGAATCTAGTATTAGAACTTGGGAAGACATGAATAATGCATTTCTACAGAAATATCAGGATTACTATAGACTTAAGGACTCTCGCAATGATATTTTTAAAATTCAACAACTTGAAGACGAGAGCTTAGAAGACTACCTCGAGAGATTTAACTATGTGTTACACAAATCCAAGTATAGTGATCTTCGAGAAGATGCAGTAAGAACACTCTTCCTTGAAGGAATCTCAGAAGAATTCTTAGATAACCTTAATCTCATGGAAGCAAGAGACATTTCTCATAAGTCTTTTACAGATATTTGTGAACTATGTAGGAATTACTCTAGGAGCAAAGGGAAAGGTGGAAGACACGTTCGAGAATCTTAAGCTAGGAATCCCAAAGGAAATACATCCGGTCTTGGTGGAGTTACAAGGGTAGAGTTGGGAAACCTATTGGAAAATTTCAAAACAGATATTTTAGGAGCCATGGGTTCTCAATTAGATGCACTACAAGCTAAAAAGAGACAAGATGAAGAGCGTGCAGCAATGAGTGTTTTCTGTCCTAAGTGTAGAACTAAACATCCTCAATGAGAATGTCCATTAAATAATGTTTCAGTCTGTCACCTATGTACAGAAGAACATCCAACCAATGATTGTCAATCATTGCCTGGATTACAAGGTGTATACAAGAGTGGAAATTTTGGTGAAATACCTAGGAGGCCTTGGAAACCTAGAGATCAACCATCGTATCAAGATTCATCACAAATTCCACCCTATTACTATCCTTATCAACCTCCTCAACAATGGAATACTTCAGGTTGAAAAAATTAGCCACCGCAGTACCCTCCTCAGAATGCTCAATAGCAACAATGGCCACATAGATGGAGAGGGCAAGCTTATGCTCAAACACCTCCTCCTATGCCTAACTATCCTTACCCACCTAATATTCAGCAACTTTCGCCTGGATTTGTACCTCCTTCACTACCCCCTATCCCGAATCAACCTCACCATTTCCAGAACATGAATCCTCCAAGACCCACAATATTACTTGCACAACGGATACCGAATCCTAACAACAAACCAACCCAAGCCCTTAACAGCATTGGGTTGTTACCTCTTCCATCATATGTCATTTCGACCATGCCAATACATGAGATACAACTACGGTCTAGAAGAGTTTTGCAAGATAAGCCCAATTCATCAGTTGTTATTCAAGAAGAGAATGAAGAAGACATACCTAGTGAAGTTTTGAATGATAACATTCTTGAAAATGTGGTTATTTCTAGATATTCAACACACAACCATCCACACAAAGAAGTAATTCCAGGGGAAAAATCACCTCCATATCCAGAGCGTCTAGTAATAGAAAAACCTGTAACTTATCCAGAGTACGATATCATTAATGAATTGAAAAATATTTGCATTAAGATCCCTTTGTTACAAGCCATTAAGGATATCCCAATCTATAGTAAGGTAATAAAGGAACTCTATATTAAGAGACCAGGGAGAAAACAAAAAGACCCTCCGACGATTCATGTAATAGGAGAAATATTAGATTGCATAGCAAACCAACCTAGAATTCAAAGTATTCAAACTCAAGAAACCCTGTGGTGACTGTTATCATCAATAACACCGCCATAGGGAACACACTTATTAATCTAGTTGTTATCAATTTGATGACTACCACAGTCTTAGAAACTCTCAATTTAGGACCATTTCTTCGCCCTACCCCAACGATGCTAGAGTTAGCAGATCATGCTATGGTTCAACCTACCGGGATCTTAGATGACATCACTGTATCAGTAGCCTCATGGGAATATCCCATGGACTTCATAGTCGTTGAATCAAAAGACCCTTCCAAAGGTCACCCCATTATTTTGGGAAGACCTTGGTTGGCTACTGCCAATGCATTTATAGGATGTAGGGATGGAGAGATGATTATCTCTGATGGATTATCTACAAGAAAACTAGCTTTATACCCACCAGCTCAGCCAATAGCTGAAAACTTGTTTTGGTTAGATTGTCCTTTTGGAGATGAGAACTTGGAAGAAATTTCCCTTGTCAGTGATCTCTCTCGGGCACTTCAAGAGCAAAATACCGAGAACGTGTTGAACCAATTTATCTCTTCCACAACATGTGTAGATTTTCCTCAATCTTTTTCCCAATTTGACCAAATCTTTGGAGACGAATTCCAAGAAAACATGAGCCTCTCAACATTTACAAGTTCATCCTGTGTCTTTGCAATCGAAGAACACCTAGGATCCTATACCATACCATGTGAGATTAGTACCGAAAAATTTATACATATAAATGCAGGTTTAGATGAGAGTCAGCAAAAACAATTACTAAAAGTTCTCAAGAGTCAAACTGAAGTACTTGCATGGGAGTATACCGATATGAAAGGTATACACCCGAATACCTATATCCATCACATTTACACAGACTCGAACATATCTCCTGTTAGGCAGCCTCAGAGAAGAATGAACCCAGCCCTAAAGGATATAGTAGAGGATGAATTACAAAAACTCCTTAACGTTGGATTTATTTACCCAATTTCCAATAGTAAATGGGTTTCTCCTCTGGTGGTAGTTCCAAAGAAAGTCACAGGGAAATGGCGTGTCTGTGTTAACTTTCAAGAATTGAACAAGGCCACTCTTACAGACTACTTCCCTTTGCCTTTCATCGATCAGGTGTTAGACACCTTATCAGGGGAACAATATTTTTCATTCCTTGATGGGTATAGTGGATACAATCAAATATTGATCGCACTTGAGGATCAAGACAAGACAACATTTACTTGCTCTTGGGTCGGGACGTATGCCTACCGAGTGTTACCATTTGGCCTATGTAATGCACCTGCTACTTTCCAGCATGTAGTTCTAGGAATATTTGTTGACCTCATACACGACTATGTAGAAGTTTATATGGATGATTTTACAGTTTATGGTAACACCTTCCAGGAATCCCTTGATAATCTCGAAACAGTTCTTATTCGGTGCCAAGAAATGAACTTATCTCTTAGTCATGAAAAATGTAAAATGCTACTAACCAAGGGCATAGTTTTGGGACATCATGTCTCTCTTCAAGGTATCAAGGTGGATCCCGCCAAGATCGAAATAATTGTTAATATTCCTCCTCCAAAAAATCCGAAGGAAGTAAGAAGTTTTCTTGGCCATGCCGGCTATTATAGACGTTTCAATGAAAATTTCACTAAAATAGCCGCACCTATGTTCAAACTACTCATGAAAGACGCAGAATTTCAATGGACTGAACCGTGCCAACAAGCCTTTGAAACTCTGAAGGCCAAGCTATCAGTGGCACCAATACTTAGGGGCCCAAATTGGTCCCTTCCTTTCCATATATCCACTGATGTTTCCGACATAGCCATAGGGGCAGTTTTAGGTCAAAAGGAGGGACAGACATCACATGCCATCTACTTTGCTAGTAAAAATTTGACTCCTACAGAATCTAAATACACTATTACTGAAAAAGAGTTTCTAGCAGTAGTCTATGCCATCAACAAGTTTCGTCATTATATCACAGGATATGAAATTTTTATACACACTGACCAATTTGCCATCAGTTTTTTTATGAATAAACCTATCACTAATGGCAGAGTGACTCGGTGGCTTCTTTTGTTACAAGAATTCAATATCACCATTGTTGATTGTCCCAGTAGAGAGAATGTAGTAGTTGATTTTCTCTCTTGAATTCAAATTGACGATAATGCCAGCCCTATCGATGATAGCTTCCCAGATGAACATTTGTTCGTTGTATCTGTTCAAACCCCATGGTTTGTAGATATAGCCAATTATTTAGCAACTGGAAAGCTACCTAACCATCTCTCCCCACCTGAGAAACGTAGGATCATAGTTCAAAGTTCCAAATTATTCTTGGGTAGATAATAATCTCTTTCGTACTAGTCCTGATCTTATTATTAGACGATGCATAAGAGAGGATGACATGGCAGAGATCCTTCATGCATGTCATGGTGGACCCTGCGGTGGGAATTTTTCTGATAACATAACATCATACAAAGTATTGCACTCTAGGTATTATTGTCCAAGCATCTTCAAAGATGCTGCCAAATATTTCAAGGGATGTGATAGTTTCCAAAGAATGGGTAGACCTACACCATCCGATGAGATGCCTTTGCAACCCCAAGTTATGATTGAGCCATTTGAAAAATGGGCTCTAGATTTCGTTGGACCAATTTCCCCTATGTCTTGCAAGAAGAAGTACATCGTAGTCTATACAGATTATGTCACCAAATGGGTAGAAGCTAAAGCTTTATTCTGAGCCACAGAGAAATCTGTGGTGGAATTCATTTATGAAGAAATATTTACTCGATTCGGTGTACCTAGGGAAATTGTAACCGATCAAGGATCTCAGTTTACCTCCAAATTAATGAAAGAGCTTACTGAAAAATATGGTATTGGACATTGTAAATCATCACCATATCACCCGCAAGCCAACGGTTAGGTAGAATCCACCAACAAAGTATTAGAAGCCATCTTGACTAACACCATCCAGTTACACCACAAAGACTAGGCAGATAGGCTTCCTGAAGCTCTATGGGCTTATAGAATAACGTGGAGAAACACTACTGGTCACACACCTTATGAACTTGTTTATGGTAAACAAGTTCTTCTACCCATTGAATTTCAAGTCAAAACCTTTCGTATGGCTGCGCAATTAGGGATGAACTTAGAAGAAGCACAGAGACAACAAATCCTGCAGATAAATGAATTAGACGAGATTAGGCAAGATGCTATTCAACGTACAATCTTAATACAAAACCAACGCAAAAAATGGCATGATAGATACATTAAACAAAAACAATTCAAAACTAGAGACTGGGCACTACTTTTTTATTCAAGATACAAAAATTTTAAAGGCAAATTAACTAATCGTTGGATGGGTCTATATGAAATTGTCACAGCCTTTGATAATGGATCCATTAAAATTAAGACAATTGATGATTCGCAAATTTCTTTTGTTGTAAATGGACACGGACTTAGACTTTATCATTAACCAATATCTAAACAAGATTTTGCACAGAATGCCTTGCAACAGGAAGAAATGGAACTGGTAGAAGAGGAAGTCATTACTCTTCCTCCTCCTAGTCCTTGAATCATTCTGGGTTATCTTCTTTTGTATATATATAAATATGTTTTTTATTTTCAATAATAAAGAGCCATTTCTAACAACTTATTACATTCTTTTTTTTACATGAAATATATTATGATCAGTTGTAAAATATTGTCAATAAAATAGGAAGACTCTTTTTCCTTTCGTTAATTTTGAAAATTTTACATAACTTGTTTTGTACATATGCTTTGTTATGAATAAAACCTGAATCGTCTAACAAGTGGTTTTGCAGCTTAATCACAAGAACCCTATATTTTTAATCAGCTCATGTGATATTATGCGAAAAGGGAAGTGCTCTAAAAAGAAATACTTATAGTTCTCCCTCTCTTTCGGTTACTGTTAAAATTGAAAAAATTTAGTGAAAGGATAAAGCATTCTTGATATCATTTGTAACCAGTTTCTTTTATGATTATGTATATGGTATTTGTTTCATACATGCACACTTCTGATTTATCATTAGAACAGTTGTTTAAAAGACCTACTTTAATTATTATGATCTCTACAAAACTCTATCTTACACCTATGGACTGCTAGTTCATCCTGGACTCATTATCAAAACTTGTCTCTAAAGCACCTTTAAAAGGTAGCCTAAAAGTGGGTGATATTTTCTATTTTGTGGGGAACATTACTGACCTTTTATGAAGAAGATAGACTGTGAAGTCAAAGAACAGCTTTATGTTATTATCTTTTGACATAATCTGTAATTTAGGCCATTATAAATAAAGTTACTCATAAGGTTTGTGCTAAAAATTTGAATTATGTATTTAACAGGCTTAGCACACTCTAGTGCCAACCGGCTTCCTTACAAATATATATATATATATATATATATATATATATATATATATATCATTATACGAAGCAAACCCACCAGGGTACTGAACAGGCTCGCTGGAAGCGGGTCCATGCTAAGTAAAATCTTAAACAAGAAAGCTCGGTAAATGCAAGTAAACCCGTTGGGGTACTGAACAGGCTCGCTGGCAGTGGGGCTATGCTTGCATGGTACCAAGATAAACCCGTCGGGGTACTGAACAGGCCTGCTGGCAGCGAGTCAATATCAGGTAAAAGAGTTTTGGTTAATGCATTGCTATTCACATAACGCATAAAAAACATGAGTATACAAACACATGTTTATGCCAATTATGTATACTGTCATTAGATAATGGCTGTAAGTTGGACTTGGACCCTGTCATCTAATTCAAACAATACCTAGGATATGACTATCCTAGAAATGGGACCCATAATTATAGTAGATCTCACAAATTTTATGGTGAACCTTATTTATATTCTTTGGATGACAAGAGATCTTTACAATGAGTCATGGACGACTAGTTTTCCTATGGCATTTTTTTCGCATCTCTTACACTATTATTCTTCATATGGTCTTTTAAGCATTGTTGTATTCTTTTTTATGAATGTACATATCTGAATCATCTACATTTATTAGTTGAATGTTTCATTTCCTTATGAAAATTATCACAATACTTTAAAAGCTATTTGTAAAACTTTCAATTGAAATTTTTTAATTTTAATCGTTTCCTCTTTGATGGCTTGAGGACACGCCATATTTTCGGTTTGGGGGGAAGATTAGAATTGTTCTTACTCTCTGAATATTTATGAAAAATTTATTTATCTCTGATACAATGACACGTGTTTTCAGGTTAATGCAAAAGCAGAAGAAAATTGAACTAATCAAGAACAAAAAGAGGAACGCAACTAAAAGATCCAGAAAAACAAAGTTTACAGCATCTTTTGTGCACTAACAGCTTCAGAAATTCTCTGCAAAATCAGCTTTGGTCAGCATCAGAAATAAGATCTCGTATAAACAAAAGTCTGTATGAAGGATTGAATGACGGGTTGAATGCCGATCCGAACGAGGCAAATAAACAACGTTTTGAATGGAGTGATGGATGAAACCATAGCCTATAACAGCTTTATTTAATATGCCAAGATGTCCAAGTTTGAATACTATTGATAAGTTTATTGGCTAATTATGATAGGGATCAATCAAATGTCGATTTCACACATGGCTTCATTCTCTTATCCATCTCGCCTCCGTTAAACGAATGGATTATGCATCATTGTGAATCATTACATGACCTCCATTTGGTCTTACTTATCCTGTTGTACAACCTGCCACCATATTAATCGAATTATGATCTCTCACATGTAATCTATTTTCATTACGTGAATTACATTCAACCTGTCCAAAGCTCGACTTTGGACATGGTTGAATATAATATAAACCACACGTATTCACTGGATTCACACACCTCTATGCTGGCACTTAACTTAAGATATTCGAATGACAGGTGCGGTATTTTAAGCATGCCAAGCTCTCGTCCACCGTCATTCAAACAATCAAACGGACCTTAGTTTAAACTAGTGATCGCGTGAATTCCACCTCAGTCTGTTCACTCTCCATATTTTTGTTGAGCCGCATCCTCTGCAAATTCTTGCACCTCTTGTATCCATTCGCATCCCCTCGTCCTCTTTCAATAATGCCAATTCGTTACGAGCCTGGTAGCTACTAGGACCTCCTCCGCATTTCTAAGTTTAAAGCCTGCCGTGAAGTGTTTTTGCGAGCAGGTTGGGGACCAATTCTCCTCCTTCTCCAAGGCCGCGACCACGATATTTCATTACTGTTTGCTAAAGGTTTTGATGGCAAGACGGCCAAGGTTGGACATCTTGTTTTCTCCGTGACAAAACAGTCAATAGCATTAGCTACCAAGCTCCCGAGGGAAGGTGCCCGATGGCATAAGCATCTCTTCCTTCCACGGAAGGATCATGAATTTGCCCTGAAGACCGATTTTCAACACGTTGCTGGTATCAAAGGTTTTCACAGAGAATGGATCAAGCCGGAGTACTTATATCCTCTGACCGTTATCATCCACTTAATCAGTTGCGAGGGTAAGTTCACTGTCTTTAAAGCTTGCCATTTCAGATTGTTAGTGTATTTTGTTCACAATCAGACCCTCAACTTCCCATTTTATTTCTTGAAAAGTTTGGAGAAGATGTCTAGCCAAGTCAGGAAGAATAATTTTAATCCCTCTGGTAGCTTGTATCATCATTGTCTCATTAAACTCCTGATCATTCACCAGTTAGAAGAGAGAGGGAAAACCTGGGATCATTTTGTTTTTGAAATACTGAACCCTCATTTGATTGAAGAATCTACTATCAAATCCTCTCCCTCTCGAAAACATTGTTTCCAATCTGGTATTGGTGAGTCTACCCAATCCTCTACGCAATAAGTATGAGACACTAAGCGTGTATGATTTGATGAGGATACCTTACGTGATGAGCACCTTGTCTAGTCATCACCTTCTCCTGAACTTACCTTTGGTGACCCTACTTCGGAACCTCCACTCTTTTCAAAGCCCACTAAATCCACAAGAACGAATTGTGTCCAGTCCGTCAACCAGTCTATCATTCAGACTGTCGTTCAGCCATCACATTCAAATGTCCAGTCAGATGACCATACCATTGAATCACCCCTCCTCACGTTGGCCAACGTATCCGCTCGAATGAGTGAAGCCTCTGCTGCTGAAAGTCCTCCTGCACACAACAAAGACAAAATTCTTGAAGGTCATATTGTTGAGTGTGAAACATTTTCAAAAGAGTTGAGTCCCCCAAGAACCCTAAACATCATAAAGAACAGCTCATTCCGACTCAGCAGGAGATGGATAAGTTGATCCAAGTGATAGCACGGTTGACAGACCAGAATCGAAGCTATGTGGAGACAATTTCTGAGCTTCATGAAGAAAACAAGACACTACGTACACAAGTAAAAGAAATTGAATGCTTGGTTAATGCCAAAACAACATCCCATACTGCCCTGTGGATGAGGTATAATTCCTTAAAGAACCAATTCAAGAAGCTCCAGGACGAATCTATATCTTCATCATCCCAGTCGAAGGCCGATGCTACCACAGCTCATCCTTCTTCCTAATTTCTCTATGTTTTGCTCAGTGGGACCTGACATATCTCTGGTTTGGGGGAATGTTGGTGTCCATTTTGTCACTATTTTTTATCATCAAATCTATTATGAATGGCGTTAATTTCATTATTTTTGATATAATAAGTTATTCTTTTCGCCATTCAGCCCATCAAATAGACCAGGTATGCATGTATTCGTTTATCATATGAATTTTGGTCAAATCTCGTTATATTATTATTTATAATTGACATTTCCAGTCATGCATGGCATTTAGTTTTGATCTACAGGCTACGATTTCTCAAACAACCTTCCATTCAGACTGCGTGTTTATATTGCCAATGTTCAACCGCATCCAGCTCGTCATTCAGCCTTGCATTCAACTCGCGAATTCCACGGTTGACATATTTCTGGCTATTAAAGTAAAAAATGAATATGTGGGTTCTGTTAGCCACGTGATGGTTACGGTTGGTGAGCTCTCATTCTGGAAGATTCGCCTTCCTTCCTTCAAAGCTCAACAGCACATCCTACCTCCACGTCAACACTCCACACGCTGATTTCCTTGCTCGTTCAGCCTAGAATCACGCACGCTCATTCACGTCGGTGTTCTGGAAGAGTTCGTCCGTCCACGCTCAGTCTGCCAACACACGGCCCATTCCACATCAAAGGAAGAGCGACACTCCAAGCAACTGCGTGAAGGAACTAACCCCATGAAGACTGGTTGATGCTCCCTGCGCTGTCACGCATCACTTAAAGCAGCCGGTTACAGCCATAAACGCCTCTATTATTAGAGAGGTCGACTTTGTCAACCTTCTCATCCATTGTAATTTATAAATAGACGCTTTACATAGAAGAACAGAGTTAGTCTGTAGACATAGACAGAGTTAGAGTTAGATATTATCAAGAGCAGATAGCAGACATTTTGTAATTTTCTCAACTTAATGGAAGTTCCAGTTTGTTGATGTTCTGAGTAACTAATCAGTTCAGTTTTATCTCTGATTGTTGGGAAGGGCCCCTCATCAACCGGAGGTTTTGTTCTTGTTTTCTGCATTTTTTTTTTGCAAATAATTAGTTTATTTTCCTGTATATGTAATTAATTTCGGTTTCTTGTACATGATATTTCTTTCTTCTCTGTAATTTATATTGTGCTACTAACATAATCTGTGTTTCCAGAGTTAGTAAACGGTCGACCAAAAGTATAGTTTTGATAGTTTCATTTCAATCTTTGGTGATTAGATAGTTTGTTTTCTAATCTCTTGCAATTAGATAGGATTTAGTTAATTGTTGGTTCCAACTTAGTTTACAATTAGAATTAGTTTCATTAGCTTCTTCTCTGTAGCTGTAGGTTAATTCTATCTCTTATCTCAATCTTGCTTTAGCATATCATAGGAATAGTTTATCTCTCCAACAATGATTAGAATAGGTTGCTCTCTATTATCATAGCTTCTCAACAAGTCTTCTCAATGATTTCTTTGCATTGTAGGTTCATCTGCATTCACCAGTTGATGTTAAGATCATCGAAACTCTCATTTTCCTTAGTTTAACTCATTTTTCTTCATCCAGACTGTCATTCGGACAGCCATCAGGATCGTCATTCGGATTTTCATTCTTTCTACACTTTTTTATGCTCATTTGAATTCAGTTTCTTAGTTTTCTTAACTGTAATCTTTCCTGCTCTTAATTAGTATTCTTAATCATAATTAGGCCCTTGTTTTACATTCCATAAAGTTTTAATTAAAGTCTTGTTACCATTCTTAGTTTGCTTTAACTGTCTTTTAAATTATGTCTTTCATATTTAATTTACTAACATGTTGTTGTTTCAGAACTTATCAGTATTATTCCTAGACTAGTTTAGGATTAGTTTCTTATTTAGATAAATAATGAAGATGTTCATAGTTTGTTTTTCAATCAGTTTCCATTATTCAATTATAAGATAGAGTAGTATGATTTGATACTATTCTAGTTTATTTGTTTAACTAAGTTTGATTTAGATCTTTTTATTGTTTTTCTGAAGTTTGACTTGGTTTTTCATTTTGAAAGGTCTTTCGATCTTTTCTTTATTAAATATTTTTAAGGTCTGACAAGCTGAAAATCTTAGGTGCCATTCTACCTTAGCATATACTTTGCCTCAACTCTAAGATTACCAACCCCGGTCGATAATTAAATATTAGGTGTTTTCTTTGAAATGGCTCACACACCCAACAATGGTCGATCTTGATGGAGAAACATTGCTTGATTAAATATGGGTGACATGTATCAATAGTGTGAATGATAGCCATCATTTCCTTTTCATAGTTGGACTTTCCCAAGTTCCACTCACAAAGCTACTTACCGATGAAGGATAAATGGGTGTTCGTCTTGTAGCAATACAACTCCTAGGCCATAGCTAGAGGCATCACACTCCAAGAAAAATTTCTTAGTGAAATCTAGCATGGATAAAACAAGCATAATGCACATATTATGCAAGAGAATATTCTCTCACATCAACTTTGTGGATCAAAACCAAAGAGGGGGTCTAAACATTCTAGGAGGAATTTATTATTTCCATAATGAAATTATTGTAATTTTCCTAAGTTGTTTGATAGTTTCTAGAAAGAGGAGTCATGTAAGAGGATGTGATCCTCGTAGACACCTATGTAAAGATCTAAAAGGTTGACTCATTAGGTGATAAGGACTGATTTAGTTTGGTTCATAGGAGACAGCATTGAGATGTCTAATAACAGAAGTTAGGTTCAGAAATATAGAAGTCACTGTTTCTATTGTTTAGAGAGTTAGCTGATTGGCTGGAAGATTCCTTTCCATGCATAAATACTGAATGTAAGCCTACGGGAAAAGATGGATGGCCAGGGCCAAAGAAGCACCCAAACACTATGAAATCAGGCCAATGAAGGCTAGGGGCATTTATGAGTCTATAAGTTTTATGTATTGTATTTGATTTAAATGAAATCGGTGTATTTGTGTTACCTCTCTGTGTTAATGCTTGAGTGCATAATTTAATGAAGGAAAACTGGAGAAATTTGAATTGAAATTGTAGGGCAAGGTCGTGGAAAAAGATGAAGCTGACCTCGCTCAGTGAAATGAAGAAGGTCCTTTCTCAGAGAAGGCATCCGTTGAATCATCTATTGTGGAAATCGACCCCTAAAAAACATTGAACACGAATTCAAGGTAACAATATTTATTAAATTCTTTCCAAATAGTAATTGATTTGATGATCTGCTAGTTTCATTGAATCCTCTGAGGTAATTATTGTGATCTGGAAGTAGTTAGCACTGTAATTGGATGCAACTAAGAATAGATGTCAGAATTGAGCAAGAGAAATTGCTCACAATATTGAGATCATAGGGTACAAGGAATGCCTGTGTATATGCTTTATCGAACTTATGGTATAAACGCAAAGGAACACCATGAATGTGTAACGATGGAATTAGTGTGAATAATGTATGCAAAGAAGCCGTGTGAATACTCTCTTTGAGAGTATTGTGGGTGTGTCCATTCTCTTCTACGCAAGTGATTTTGTGGAATTGCTGAAGTTTAAATGGTAAAACAATAGAGGGTTATGTTAATTAGTCTGATCTTTTCCATATTGAGTCATTGTGAATGCATTAAGGTGATCATTGGAATTGCAGCTCGTGGCATTACATTCTCAAACCTTGCCATAGATTGGAGAATATCCTGACAGAAGATAGTGGACAAACATAGCGTGGCCAAGCAGAGAAGAATGAGTCCATAATTCATGAATAAGTCGAACTAGTGAAATAGATGTATGAACCATGTTGATGATTGAAGGGATAAGCAGTGGAACCCAATCAAGGAGAAAGGACGCATCACAAATCATGATTTGTAGCATTGAAGGGGAAGGAATTGTTCGAACCAATTCCAACTCAATCGGTGAATCTTTGATCGTCCAATTAGATAGTGGATTGAATGTCTACCAGTGAGTCATTTAGAGAACAGACAAATTGGATATATGTGTTGCAGAACTGAAGGCATCCTACAGTGTATGAATATCTTTCCATTAAGGAATTAAAAATAGAGTAGAGTTTTAAGATTTGGAGAAGACGTGATTGCATGGTTGTAAATTATGGTAACATGTGAATTCTGGTAGTGCTTGATAAATTCCTGTAAAATGTGTGTCTTTATGGTTGCTTGTTGTAGGTGGTGCTTGTAGACCAGAAGTGGATGGGATTTGCAAAGTATTAGAGTAGGGTTAGTTTACCCTACATCAAATGGTATCATAACGCTCTTTGGAAAGAGAGAAACAATGAAGATCTATAATAAAGGATTTACAAAAAGAGGAGTTTCAACAATTGAAGCTGGACAACATAGAAAATTGAAGCATTGGAAATCAAGTATATTCTAATAAATAATGACGATATCTATGTTTAATTAACATTGTAAATGTTATTTGAAAGGTAGCAACTAAAGGAGGAATCGTGGCAAGAAACCAAGAAACCCTCACAGCAAAGGAGAGATGTGATTACTTTCAATTGAATTGAGGGTAAAAGAAGGAGGACAAGTGAAGTTCTCAAGAAGTGAGTAGGTGCAGAATCCTAGAAGAGAAAGGAGTGCTTAGGATGTTCTAGTTGAGAGAAACATAGAGAATACCAAAGGGTCAAGGTTATGAGAAAATCTTGATGAGGTATTGAGTAGCGGGAAGAGGAGACTTGCTATAGAGAAGAGGCTTGGTTGCAACTCATAGTTGAGAATGGAGAAGCTCATAGAGAAGGAAATGAAGATGACTATTGATGGTCATGTCAAGGGTTCAAGCACAAGCCACAACAGAGTAAAGGAAAATGCCGGGGAAATTGGTAGAAAGAGGATGAGTGATGAAGAATTTGATAGAGAGATAGTTGAGATGAAAGTACAACTTGATATGTTAATGAAGCTGCTACAAGAGAATGAGGAAGACCGGAGATATGGTTGGATATTGAGAAAGAAGAAGGTAAAATGGCCTATGTTGCAAGTGAAGATGAAGCAAGGGTTGCTTTCTTGGTGGAAGAAAGAAGTACTTAGGGCAGCTGAGTATAAGAAGAGAATTCTTATATGTGAACTTGAACAAGGATCAGTTCTTAGAGAAGATGATGATAGAGATGATGAGAGACCTAGTGAAAGTCTCTTTGAATGTTTTGGAAGCGGAAATCAGCATGAGGGAATTCCATCAAAGGCCCAAGGGTTTGATGTTTTTGAAACTAATAATTTGTGTATGGTTGCAAGTTATAAAAGTGATGTGGATATACAACAATCTACAATTGTTGTAAAGGAGGTTAAAGGTTTGTCTTGTAGAGACATAAAGGAAGGACATAATCAGATATCTATCATAATAGAGGAAGAGGCAGGATTGTCTCATAAAGGAAATCAATATGAGACCTACACAATTAACCAATGTAGCTGATGGAAGACAATTGCAAGAACCTGTTTTTACAAAAAACAAGGAAGAAATAAGGAGGAAAAAGGAGATGAAGAAATTATCACAACTTTTTTTGGCACATGCAAATTCAACGAGACCTGTGGCATTGGAAAGAAGACATAACAAGCTACCACATGCCAATATGTCAAACTCAAAGGGGTTGAAATTTCAGGGTTTCTTCATTTGGATATCAATCTTCAATCAAGGTTGGAAAAAGGTACGTCATTTTAAATTTTGAAATAATTTTTAATAAAGGGATCTATTTGAGGTGAACCCAAGGTGTGATATATATTTATATTGAAGTAGGAGGAAGATTGTGTTAGCTGGAATTTATTCTCGATGTTTCGAGCCACAGAGTAGGGCTCATCATCAGGAGAAAGTATCTCACTAATACTTTCTCCTGATGATGAGCCCTACTCTATGGCTCGAAATGTCGAAATAAATTTCAGCTAACGCAGTCTTCCTCCTACTTCATCATTTACTGCGTAATCATGAACAACTATATTTATATTGTTCAAAATTCCACCAAAAGGAAGTGGGAAAAATCACACTCCACTCAAACCACCAAAGGATTCATCCTTGACTTACGATGAAAGTGAGGACATTTCTTTTAGGGTGTACAAGTTGGAACATATGATTAAAGGGACTGTGAAAATGGTCTATTTAGTTAACTTGGAAAATAATATGGCAAGTGTAGCTAGGTTATTCACACTAGCTAGTGCAGAAATGCACTTACTAAGAGTTGTGGAACTCTTAGTAACAGTTCGGTAAAGTGGTGCATGCATGAAATGAAGAACAGTAAATAAATGAAAAACAACTAAAATTACTGCAGTAAATAACAGTAAATAAAAATTAAACTAAAGCAACAAACATTCTTCAGTCAAAAAATTCAGCAAACATTTTCATGAATCAAAGAATAATTTATTTTGCATTATGTAAAAATGAATTTACAATGAGAGTATACCTTAAAATAATGAGAGTGCATGGGCCCTTGCAGTCATGTAGAACAGGGTGCTCCTGGTCTCCGAGGTCACTTGGTTCTCCACCAAATGCTCACAAGTTTCCAAACTCAACTATAGGGGGGAACTCAAGCATGAATGGTGGCTTAGGGTTTCGGTAGGAATTTTGGTAGAGTTTCGATAGTGTATGGAAAACTTGTGAAATGAGGGGCCTTCACCATCTATTTATAGGGATTGTTTCCCTAGGTTTCTTTCCCATAGTATTTTTCTCTTCAGGTGGGCCCCCTGGATTTATTTCGTGGATGTAGCAACCCCTCGGGGTTGTGAACCACATTGGACTTCGGGTGGGCCCCCTGGATTTATTTCGTGGACATAGCAACCCCTCGGGGTTGTGAACCACATTGGAATATATATATATATATATATATATATATATATATATTCCAATGTGGGGGGCCACTCGAAGGGCCCTCACCCTATCGGCTCTGATTACGAAGCCTAACTCGATGGGGACTTCAAGTAAGGCCTATATACTGTGTATAGCCACTCGGGGATTTGATCCCAAGACCTTCTGCTCACAACAAATAACTCTCAACCACTTGAATCTATGAACTTTATTGATCCAAGGTGAATGTTGAAACTTTAGGGTCCAAGGTGAACGTAGAAACTTTATAACTGATGGCAACATGGGAGGATTGTGAGGAAACGTTCCCTTCACTCCCTCACGGACTAGCTAACATGATGTTGGGGTTGGCTACCATTTCACTGATACTTTTCAGATCTGACAGATGGAGTGGAAGAGACATCTAGAGGAACTTGGCTCATAGTGCATGGTGCATCCCCCTAGTTGTTATGTATAAAATTTACTACATTAGTTTTATTTATGTAATTTTATTATTGGCATGTTCCCCCTTTTGTTTCCAGGAAACTACAATTGAGGGGTTGAAAGGAAGTCTTCAAACATATTATATTTTAAAGGAAAATATATATTTCCCCCAATGCTTAACCTTCATGCTTATGCTTCATTCATGTAGAATCATTATCATGTGATGTTCTAGATCTTAAATTCTTGGTGTTCAAAAAAAAAAATAACCGGTCTTATAACAATCTTCACATTATCACGTATATTACAATTTTTTCATCTATTGTGGTGTTCTCCTCTTCTATGTTCCAATTCTTATGTTGTACTACCTGTGTGTTACTATTGTAGATCCTTGGTATAGATATTTATGCGAACATGGTAATTGGTGATGCCATGATAAGAGGAATTTCTAGCAGGCAGAGAAAAAGAGCAACAACTGGTATTGACTGAGATTGTGTCTATGTATGAGTCTTTGGAAGTTCAATTTGGGTTTAATTTTGAATGAGATTCAATGGTATATGTTATGTCTGTAGGGAAAATGATTGTGGCTCCAATGAAAGCTCTTTTCATGGATGAGATATCTACTGGTCTGGAAAGCTCCACTACTTTTCATATTGTTAAGTGTCTTCAACAATTTGTGCACATCAGACAAGCTACAATAGTCATCTTGCTTCTTCATCCAACACCTAAGACATTTGATCTCTTTGATGATATAATCATATTGTCAAAAGGAAAAATAGTTTACCATGAGCCCCATGATTATGTTCTTGAGTTTTTCGAGTTTTGTGGTTTCATGTGTCCAGAGTGTAAGGGCATTGCATACTTTCCACAGGTGGTAAATATATATTTATCTCCAATATATGTTTTTGGTTTGGATTGAGAATAATTGTCTCACATCTTTTGATGACATGGTGCAGGTTACCTCTAGAAAGGATAAAGTATAGTACTGGAAGAATAGGGAAAATTCATATAGATACATTCCAATAGAGTAGTTTTCTTATAAATTCAAACAATTTCATGTTGGCCAGAAGTTGAAAAAATAACTTTATAAACCTTTTGATAAGTCCAAAGGAAACAAAGATGCCATGTCTTTCAACAAGTACTCACTTAGAAAATGGGTTCAAAGCATGTTTTGATCGAGAGTGGCTACTTATTGTTAAGAGTTGTAATCTCATGTGTATTTGTTGGTTAAGTTAGTTGAGTTAGTTGTTGACTAGGACATTAGATGTCCCATGGTATTCACTGGCCCATAGTATTAGCCGGTGGTTTTGGTCCTATGTAGTACTATATATATCTGAGATCAATAATGAGAAGGAAATCAATATGCCCTTTGTGTTTTCCGCTCTTGTTATGTGTCTTTGCAAACTTTAACATGGTATCAGAGCTGATGGCCTGATCCATAAACTATTGTTTTTGGGGTAAGCCTCTTCAGAAGCTGGAGAGAAAACACACACGACTGAAAGTTGCAGTACAGGACGGAGACAAAACACTCGGGTTGCAAATTTTTTTTATTTTTTCTTCATGGCACCGGTGCACCCAGCTGTAGCGACACTTGCACCAACAAAATCCCCACTAAAGAGACCCTGGTGCACCCTTGCTGAAGGAGAACTGCGCCACCTTTTGAGCTAGCTCATCCTGGCTGAAGGAAAAGTGCACCACTGGATCACCCTGATTGAAGGAAAAGTGCACCACTGTCTCACCTTCGCTGAAGAAAAAGTGCGCCACCAGTGCACCTTGGATGAAGGAAAAGTGCGCCACTGGCTCACCTTGGCTGAAGGAAAAGTGTACCATCCACTTGAAACTTCGGCGCACCCCGAAGTCGCACTGTGTTCGCTGAAAAGTTGCGCCAGTCTGTATAAAAGTCGTCATACGAAATGGCAATTTCGAGCATGAAGCAGATCTCTGGACCAATGCTAACCGACACCAACTATGATTTTTGGTCAATCAAGATGAAGACATTTCTCCAACTAAACAAATGTTGGGATATGGTTGAAAATGAGTTCAAAGAACCCGATGCAACCGCACTCACTGTTATGTCAAACTCTCTCAAGAAAGCCCTCGATGAAAGCAGAGATCGAAATCTCACTGCGAAGTGGTTGATCCAAAGCTCCATTGAGGAGTCCATTTTCCCACGGATCGTTGGAGCTACGCCCGCACATTGAGCATGGAATCTCCTCCAATCTGCATGCAAAGGTACCGACAGAGTTAAAATAGTAAGACTCCAAACCCTTCGACTTCAATTTGAAAGTCTTAATATGAAGGAAAGTGAAACTGTAGATCAGTTCATGACTAGGGTTTCAGGTCACGCAATTCCAAACCTATGGCGAAGCCCTAGAGAAGAAGGTTGTTTTTGAAAGGGTACTTAGATGCCTCACTAAGAAATTCTCTATGGTAGTTACTTCCATAGAATAATCTAAGGATCTATCGAAGTTTACCCTAGAAGAGTTAATAGGGTCCCTTTTGTCTCATGAAGCTAGACTCAGACAGGAAGAAGAATCTCTGTCACATGCATTCATCACTCAAACTTATTTCAACAGAGGTCGAGGTAGAGGAGGCAGAGGACGAGGGAGAAGAGGAAGGAGTTCTAATTCCATAGAGGATAGAACTTCACATGAACACACAGATCACTGTGAGCATATTCATAACCCTCAGAACGAGAGGGGAAGAGGAGGAAAGAGATGGACTAATAGATCCAATGTCCAGTGTAACTACTGCAAGAAATATGGCCACTATGAATGTGACTGCAGAAAGAAGCAAGCAGATCAAAAAAGTGGCAGAGAAAATGTCTCCAATGTTGAAGAACATTCGTCTGAAGTTATGTTTCTATCATACAAAGCGACTAAAGCAGAACATCAATCAAATGTATGGTTGATAGACAGTGGATGCAGCAATCATATGACAGGTAACAAATCATTGTTTTTTGATCTAGATCCATATTTTAATTGAAAGATCAAACTGGGTGATCACGATCTCGTTCATGCTCAAGGCAAAGGTATTGTTCCTATACTTACCAAACTAAATGAAAAGAAGTACATAAATGATGTATTCTATGTTCCAAATCTCAAGGTCAATTTGATTAGCGTGGGTCAACTGATTCAAAATAAGTATGATGTTAGGTTCATTGATTCCTATTGTGATTTCTATGATAAAGCCCCTAGTAGAAGACTCCTAGCCAAAGTAGAAATGACCAAGAATACAATTTTCCCACTCAGCCTGAGGAGTGCTATCCGGTCACAGTCATATGCTCATACTATCTCCGGTCAAGATGAAACCTGGTTGTGGCATTGTAGGTATGGTCATATACCCCTTCAGAGTCTCTGTCATCTGCAAAAACAATCCATGTTCAAAGGATTACCAGTCATGAATGAACAGGCAAGTTCTTGTGAAGACTATATTTTAGGGAAACACCAAAGGGACAGCTTCCCCACTTCCACATTTAGAGCCAAATAACACCTTGAACTAGTTCACACAGACCAATGTGAACCCATGCAAACCTAGTCTATAGGAGGTAGTCTATATTTCCTAACATTTATTGATGATTATAGCAGGAAAGTCTGGATCTACTTTCTCAAAAATAAGTCAGATTCCTTCTCCAAATTCAAAGAGTTCAAAGCATTGACTAAAAAGCAGTCAAGTAAACCAATCAAAATACTCAGATCAGACGGTGGAGGTGATTATGTCTCTCATGACTTTGTAGAGTTCTGTAAGCAACATGGAATCCAACACCAATACACCACCAGATACACTCCACAACAGAATGGAGTTGCAGAACAGAAGAATCGGACCATCATGAACATGGCCCGAAGTATGTTTTCATACAAGAAGTTATCAGATGATTATTGGGTTGAAGCTATTGCATGTTCAGTATATCTATTGAATAGGTCTCCCACAATAAGTGTCAAAGACAAGATACCTGAAGAAGCATGGAGTGGCACTCAAACTAGTGTCTCAAATCTCAGGATATTTGGATGTGTTGCATTCGCACACATACCTGATGAGTTAAGGAAGAAGTTAGACAAGAAGAGTGAAAGGTGTATTTTCACAGATTATAGTGAACAATAGAAAGCCTATAAACTGTATAATCATGTCACCAAGAAATTAGTGGTGAGCAGAGATGTCAAATTGTAATGTCCCCATTCAAATAAGTGCATAGTAAGACAATCCCATCAATCCTACTAGTTTCCTAGGTTGGATGGGCACATGTGGGATGGTAATAAGGAAACTAATAAATGATATTTAGACATTAGAAGGGTTCAAGAATTTAATAAATATGATGAATAAATAAATTCAAGAGAAATTCTAGGTGGCAAGTGGTTTTGGAGACATATGGAGGTGGTGGGACCCACACTAGCTTGATTTTTCAATGACACATGGCAGCTCTCTCTTGCCAATTCGAATTCATGGGAAGGTGAACACTCTTGGGTGAGTTGGTAAGTCATAACACATGGCATTGAGCATATTAGGTCGAAATGGGAAGGAATAGTAACCTCCATGGGAGAGGAAGAGTCAAATTGGAGACTAGTGGACACATGGGCTAGATTCCCTAGTTTTATGACAACAATAATGAAGCATCTATGACATTTTATGACAAAATTCAGACCTGACTTCTTACACCTGACCATTATGACATGTCAGCCCCAAAAATAGGCTCAAGAAGGCGCTCATGGAGTTGGAGGAATCTAAAGAGACTCAAATTCGAATTTGGGAGAAGATGGAAGGTTGGAACTAGGAGACAAGTGGCAAATGAGGAATATTTTCTAAATGAAAAATTATTGAATCTATTGAGAGGATTTCGACCCCTTGAAGGATAATGTTGGTTATAAAATGTAGAAATCAAGTATGAGAATGGCTTTTGATGATTTGAGAAAAATTGCATTTGTGAAGAGAGAGCTAGTGGATGACTAGTTTCTTGCCTTAGCCAATTTCGAGGGTGAAAGATTCCCATCCAAGTTGGTGTTTGGAGAGGCCACTCAGGTCTTTCATGGTGCTTTAATGGATTTTGTATTTGTAGGTAGCAGCTACAGGAAGTTTCATGGTTTGGTTTAGTGCAGCACTTTCTCTCCATCGTTTCCAGTTTTGAAGGCATATTCGTGCTCCTTGAGGGAGGGCGTTTTTGGTGAGCTATTGTACTATTTGGGGGAGCTTCTAATGCCCCATTTCTTTTTTAATATGAATTAAATACTCTTTTCTTCATCTCCAAAAATTTTCAGGTCGAAATTCCAAGTAGAAATGTATAAATCTCATTTTTAATGGAAGAACAATGCCATTTCCCCACTACCTTGTTGTGAGCCAATGTATTGATGATGATTTCGAATGTATGGATGATTATATGATATATTTGTGATAAATATATTTCCATGGATTTCTTCTACAAGTTTCATGTACTGTACTTGAGCATTTGAAGCATTTTTACTCAGTTTAGTTGTATTGGGAGGTGAAATAGTGCCATTTCCCCAAGGGTCGAATTGGGGGTTTTTGCTGTTGAATGTGAGAGAGTTAAAACAGTATTAAAAATCAATTAATGGTGCATATGAGACCTTAAACACATACTTAACACATTATATACCTCTGTTCATAAATTTGTGGGAGTTTGGAGGCATTTGGAAGGCCATTTGCAGTGTTACCCGAGGGGGATTTGATGCACAAATTACTAGTCAAAATTACATATATTGATCAGAATACAAATCAAGTTTTCAGCAATATTTGGAGGGCCATAAAACATCCCTGAACCTTATATTCAAGTCTAAATATCATTCATACACTCCTACAGAAGATTTGGGAGCATTTGGGTTGATTTGGAGGTCAAAACAGTAAAACTAGTCAAAGGTTGAAATTGGGAAAAAAAGTGGAAAATTGGGCATTTTAATAAAATTTTGAAAAAGGGATATTACAAGTGGTATAAGAGCATGGTCTTGGCACCTGATGGTATTAACAAGAATCCAAACAAATAAAACACCACCCTTTGAATCAGTAGTTGAAGAAGTTTTGGTTGAAGAAGAGATAGTAGCAGAAAAAGAGTTCTTTTCTAAAACAATGGGTAGAGAGGAGGAGGAAAAATTAAGACATAAGGAGGAATTTATTGAAGCCTTAAAACCATGTTTTGAAGGACTTACCATGGTTATTCTAGATATGAATAAACAAATGATGAAAGGTTTCGAATTGTTGGGTAGCCAACTTTCAGGCAAAGGGATGATAGGAGATAATAGTGGTTCACACTCAGGGGAAAAGATGAAAGGGAATGAGCATATTTTCTCAAGTACATGACCTCATAATAGACCTGATGAATTTCAAAGCACACAAAGGCATACTGCACCTAAATTTCTCACACCCAAAGAAGAACCCAATCTTGAATTGGATTACAAGAAACTAGTAAATGATTGGAATGATTTGAATGAAGAGTGTAAAAGAGGTGTACCACTCAGTGACTACATTGATGCTATGCAAAAGATTAAAATGAAGGGAGACAATAGGAGTCCATTCCAAAACAAAGAATTGAATAGTGCTATTGGAAAAATGTCACTTCCTACTTTTGATGGTTCTTCTCAAAATTCTGCTAACACTTGGGTGCAAAAATTGGATGTATATTTTCAGCTGAATCCTATGTTGGAAGAGGATGCATTAAAAATGGCCATTTTGCATTTGGAAGGAGATGCCAATGAATGGTGGTTTCATGGGATGAAAACCTTGGGTCATAATCAGGTTAAAACATATGGAGAATTTGTTGACAGGGTACTAGAAAGATTTGAACAAAAAGATCCAGAATTGCCTTTCAAAGAACTAGCTCAATTGAAGCAAACTGGGTCCCCTACCGAATATATGTTGGACTTTCAAAAATTATCAGTCAAGGTGGCTGATGTATCTATGGGAAGATTAGTATTGTTGTTCACTGAAGGTTTGGCTGAACCCTTAAGAGGTTTGGTCAAAGCCCACAAGCCAACTACATTAAAAGATGCAATGAGCTTGACTAGGGATCTCCAAAATGTGCTTCCTAGAACGAGATTTCCTCCTAAGCCTAGCCATAAATTTGAAAAGAAACCTTGGCAAAGGGATGGATATGATAAGAAACCTTGGCAAAGAGAGTCATTTGAGAGGAATAAAAAAGAGGGACTAAACAGGGATGAACTTAGAAAAAAGAAACTATGCTTCACATGCTTCCAACCATGGACACCGGGGCACAAATGTACCAAAGGAAAGGCTCAATACATAGAAGTATTTTCTGATAATGAGGGATATGATGGGGGCATGGATGAAGATGGACATATTTCAGATCAAGAAGAGGCATATGAGACAGCAGTAGAAGAGGAAAGACAAGAAGAAAATCAGCCTTCACCGGACAAGGCAAGAATGGCAGTGCTTTCAGCAGTACCAGCTATCATCCACAAATTGATGGACAAACAGAGAGGGTAAACCAATGGTTGGAAGGATACCTAAGAAACTATGTGGGAGGGCAGCAAAAAGCATGGGAAAAATGGCTACACTTGGGTGAGTTTTGCTACAACACCACTTATCATATGTCAATAGGAATGTCTCCTTTCAAAGCATTATATGGTTATGATGCACTTACATTTGCTGACATTATATTTGGTGATAGTAGAGCCCCAAAGGCTAAATATTGGGTGGAAGAGAGCCAAGAAATTTTAAAGCTCTTGAAAGACAATTTGCAGGTTGCTCAAAATCAACAAAAACAATATGCTGATAGACATAGAGAAGAGAGAACCTTTCAAGTCAATGATTTAGTATATTTAAGGTTGCAGACCTATAAACAAACATCTCTCAAAAAGAATGGAGCAGAAAAATTAAAACCAAGGTACTATGGGCCATACAAGGTAGTGCGGAAGGTTGGAGAAGTAGCATATGAACTAGAACTTCCGGAAGGGAGTAAAATCCACAATGTATTTCATGTTTCTTGTCTTAAGAAAGCTCTTGGTCAGAAAATCATCACTTCAGAAATACTTCCTCCTTTGGATGATGAAGGTCAGCTCACACTTGTTCCGAAAAAGATTTTGAAGACACGGGAAAGAAGGTTGAGGAGTAGAATCATCAAAGAATATTTAGTGCAATGGAAGGACTTACCAAATGAAGATGCCACATGGGAAGAGGAGAAGATTTTGCAGCATCCAAATTTGAAATTGCCTGAGGACAAGCAATCTTGGGTGGGGAGGACTGTAATGTCCCCATTCAAATAAGTGCATAGTAAGACAATCCCATCAATCCTATTAGTTTCCTAGGTTGGATGGGCACATGTGGGATGGTAATAAGGAAACTAATAAATGATATTTAGACATTAGAAGGGTTCAAGAATTTAATAAATATGATGAATAAATAAATTCAAGAGAAATTCTAGGTGGCAAGTGGTTTTGGAGACATATGGAGGTGGTGGGACCCACACTAGCTTGATTTTTCAATGACACATGGCAGCTCTCTCTTGCCAATTCGAATTCATGGGAAGGTGAACACTATTGGGTGAGTTGGTAAGTCATAACACATGGCATTGAGCATATTAGGTCGAAATGGGAAGGAATAGTAACCTCCATGGGAGAGGAAGAGTCAAATTGGAGATTAGTGGACACATGGGCTAGATTCCCTAGTTTTATGACAACAATAATGAAGCATCTATGACATTTTATGACAAAATTCAGACCTGACTTCTTACACATGACCATTATGACATGTCAGCCCCAAAAATAGGCTCAAGAAGGCGCTCATGGAGTTGGAGGAATCTAAAGAGACTCAAATTCGAATTTGGGAGAAGATGGAAGGTTGGAACTAGGAGACAAGTGGCAAATGAGGAATATTTTCTAAATGAAAAATTATTGAATCTATTGAGAGGATTTCGACCCCTTGAAGTCTAATGTTGGTTATAAAATGTAGAAATCAAGTATGATAATGGCTTTTGATGATTTGAGAAAAATTGCATTTGTGAAGAGAGAGCTAGTGGATGACTAGTTTCTTGCCTTAGCCAATTTCGAGGGTGAAAGATTCCCATCCAAGTTGGTGTTTGGAGAGGCCACTCAGGTCTTTCATGGTGCTTTAATGGAGTTTGTATTTGCAGGTAGCATCTACAGGAAGTTTCATGGTTTGGTTTAGTGCAGCACTTTCTCTCCACCGTTTCCAGTTTTGAAGGCATATTCGTGCTCCTTGAGGGAGGGCATTTTTGGTGAGCTATTGTACTCTTTGGGGGAGCTTCTAATGCCCCATTTATTTTGTAATATGAATTAAATACTCTTTTCTTCATCTCCAAAAAAATTCAGGTCAAAATTCCAAGTAGAAATGTATAAATCTCATTTTTAATGGAAGAACAATGCCATTTCCCCACTACCTTGTTGTGAGCCAATGTATTGATGATGATTTCGAATGTATGGATGATTCTCTGATATATTTGTGATAAATATATTTCCATGGATGTCTTCTACAAGTTTCATGTACTGTACTTGAGCATTTGAAGCATTTTTACTCAGTTTAGTTGTATTGGGAGGTGAAATAGTGCCATTTCCCCAAGGGTCGAATTGGGGGTTTTTGCTGTTGAATGTGAGAGAGTTAGAACAGTATTAAAAATCAATTAATGGTGCATATGAGACCTTAATCACATAATTAACACATTATATACCTCTTTTCATAAATTTGTGGGAGTTTGGAGGCATTTGGAAGGCCATTTGCAGTGTTACCCGAGGGGGATTTGATGCACAAATTACTAGTCAAAATTACATATATTGATCAGAATACAAATCAAGTTTGCAGCAATATTTGGAGGTCCATAAAACATCCCTGAACCTTATATTCAAGTCTAAATACCATTCATACACTCCTACAGAAGATTTGGGAGCATTTGGGTTGATTTGGAGGTCAAAACAGTAAAACTAGTCAAAGGTCGAAATTGGGAAAAAAAGTGGAAAATTGGGCATTTTAATAAAATTTTGAAAAAGGGATATTACACAAATTCATTGAAGATAAAAGTTGGAGTGATACAGCAGACATTTAGCAGACA
The DNA here is from genome assembly GCA_027924585.1 of Larix kaempferi. Taxonomy (NCBI): domain Eukaryota; kingdom Viridiplantae; phylum Streptophyta; class Pinopsida; order Pinales; family Pinaceae; genus Larix; species Larix kaempferi. Next base: position 833,769 of record BSBM01000005.1, on the reverse strand, counting down.
GACAATCCAAAACCACTCAAAATGCCCAAACTTGAGGTACAAAAGCAATAGCAACAACAAGAAGGGACACCAGCAGACAGTCCACCACAGAACCAAAGAACCAGAAGCTTAAGGGAGTTATATGAATAGACTCCTGTCATTTATGAGCAGCTACATTATGCTCTATTTTCATGTCAGCCAACATGTTTTGAAGAAGCAGCAAAAGATCCATAGTGGGTCTAAGCAATGAATGAAGAGATTGATTCTATTGAGATGAATTAGACTTGGGATCTAGTTGATCTCTCATCAGATAAAATTTGAATTGGTGTACAATGGGTCTATAAGACCAAGTTGAATGAAAAATCATAGATAGAAAAGTACAAAGCAAAGCTTGTTGCAAGAGGTTTTGCTCAGCAATATGGTATAGACTATGATGAAACCTTTGCTCTAGTAGCAAGGATGGACACCATCAGCCACCTGGTTATGTTGTCAAAGCTCAAGAACACAAGGTATGTAAGCTGAAAAAGGCCTTGTATGGTCTCAAACAAGCTCCACGAGCTTGGTACAACAGAATTGACTCTTATCTCATCAACAATGGGTTCAACAGAAGCAACAATCAACCTACTCTGTATGTCAAAACATATCAACAAGGTAACATTCTACTTGTTTGTCTTTATGTTGATGATATGATCTATACTCGAAATTTGATGCTAGAAGAGTTTAAGATAGACATGAAAAAGGAGTTTGAGATGACTGATCTTGGTCTTATGAATTTTTTCCTTGGTCTGGAATTTGATCAAAGTGAAAATGGGATCTTCATCTGTCAACATAAGTATGCTACTGACATTCTGCAGAGATTTAGAATGGATAAATGTAAACCAGTAGAAACCCCCATTGCAACAAGAACCAAATTAAGCAAGAATGATGAAGGACCAGCAATAAATTCTACAATTTACAAGAGATTAGTAGGTAGTTTAATGTATTTGACTGCTACTAGAACTGATTTGATGTATGTTGTCAGCCTTATTTCTAGATTTATGGAGTCTCCCAAAGACTCTCACTGGAAAGTTGGAAAAAGAATTCTGAGATATGTTGCAGGTACAATTGATTATGTACTTTGGTACACTCATTCACAGGACTGTACTCTCACAGGGTACATAGAAAGTGATTTTGCGGGTAGTATTGATGATAGGAAAAGCACATCTGGTTAAGCTTTTCATTTTGGTACCAGTCTTATTACTCGAGCTTCTCAGAAACATCCCATTGTGAGCATGTCCTCAACAGAAGCAGAATATATTACAGCAACTACAGCAGTATGCCATGCAGTTTGGCTAAGAAGAGTCTTGAAGGACATGGGACATACAGAAAAAGAACCAAAAGCCATCTATTGTGACAACAGTTATTCCATGCAGTTGTCTAAACATAATGTATTTCATAGGAAGAGTAAACACATTGACACTCGCTATCACTTTATACATGAGTTATTTTATAATGGAGAGAATAGTTTGATGTTTTGTGGCTCTAAGGAACAATTAGCTAATATGTTTACCAAACCTTTGGGTGCATCTACATTTGAGTTTCAGAGGCAGCACTTAGGTATTGATAGTGTTGACCACACCATCCCACTTGAGATTAAGGGGGTGTGTTAAGAGTTGTAATCTCATGTGTGTTTGTTGGTTAAGTTAGTTGAGTGTTGACTAGGACATTTAGATGTCCCATGGTATTCACTGGCCCATATTATTAGCTGGTGGTTTTGGTCCTATGTAGTGCTATATATATCTGAGTTCAATAATGAGAAGGAAATCAATATGCCCTTTGTGTTTTCTGCTCTTTTTCTATGTCTTTGCAAACTTTAACACTTATGAAGATAAACTCATTTGTTTATGTCTTCAAGGAAGCACATGTATCTTAACTTGTCCTTATTATCTATGATTATCTATGTGATTGTTGGAGAAGTATTACTTCTAAGTAACTCAGGTATTCCTCAATCCTTTGTGGAAACTTGTAGTAGTTGCATTTATTACAATGACAATGTTCTTCCGGACACACGTGCAATTTAATCTGGATCATGGACATAATTATCTGACTTCTCTATTCTTGTCACTCATGATCATGAACTTATCTAGTTTTCTGGAGCTACTGATGACAATTAGGCAACATCCAGTGTTCTTCTACCCAACATGGGCATACACTCTTCCAGGATTTCTTCGGAATATTCCACACTCATTATTTGATTCACTTATTTGGACCTCAATTACTTATTATGGGATTGGGTACTTCCCTAAATCTGGCAGGTTCATATCTAGTTTTACTATTGAAAATATTGTTTGATTCCATTCATGATGTAGATAACGTAAGCTAGTGTAAAAATAAAGTAAACTGAAGTTGCATTTGAGCTTCTACTTGCTCCACTTTAAGTTGCATGAAAATATGGAAATGGGTACAAATTTCCAAAACAGGTCCGCACAGCAAACATGACCTCCTAAAATTTTGGAAATGAGGAAATACAATATTGAAAATATAAAAAAAAATATAATTATTTTAAAAATGTATTTTATTCTCTTTTTTTCTTATCATGACATCTCAAATTTGTTCTAATATCAAGCACAAAGAATTTAACACTAGTAAAAAATAGCATACAACTTGTATGCACCACTAAAGCTCTTTTTTCTGGTAAGTTTTATTTTGCAACCAACCCCAGAGTCAAAGGTTTTTGCTTTAACTCCTTACAATCCTCTCATTTTGCACTTGTAGTAGAGACCTATTTCCCTTCATACTTAGTTGTTGAAGTTATGGGTGAACTCCGCCTTGGTGATTTTTTATTTATGGATTTTCCACAAAGATCCACCTATGACTTATCCTTCAAATAATTCTCCATCGTCCTCTTCCCCAAATTTTCATCATTTCTAACACCAATATCTGAAGCAAATTTCTCTGTCAACTATCCACTTTCGAAATCCTTTGTCTCAGGTTTTTCTGAATCATTGCATTGCCTTTATTATTTTCTATCAATAATCCCTATGGACCAGTAATGTTAACGCTACTTGCTGGAATTTGGTCATGCACTAGAGGACTAGTGGAGTTTAGATTATTGCTTCTTGGATGTGAAGAAGATAATGCAATTAATAAGACTCAAGGTGATGATGAAAGAGTAAGGCTATCAGGTAACAAGTTCCTTTTTAGGACCACTTCAATGTTGGATGACTTATATACTTTATGTGATACATTTTTTTATGAATATTAATACCTATTTTAACACAAAGTGATTCAAATTCCATCTTATACACTTCAAACTATTGCAGATAAATATATATAAAGAAAACTAAAAGCAACAACACATGATATATGATGTACCATAATACAAAAATTTTAAAATCTAAACCACCACAATCTCAAGATACATAATTACCAGGAAGAACTCATTAGAGTTTGAACTTCAAATACTATATTCATAATAGGAGCCCCCTATTTCCAAGAACTCCACACAGTCCTAAGATTATCTATTAAGAATCCCACCTTTTCTAACTATTAATCACTTACTAATCAATTTTCTAAAGTGTAGCTAGGATTTTACCCCTAGCTTGTGCAAATGAGCACCTACTAAGGAGAATGGACTCCTTAGTAGCAGTTCAGTAAATGTAAATTAAAATGCTAAAACAGAAATATAAATTACTCTAAACATGTGCATGAAACAGAAAAAATAAGATGTAAAGAATGGCTTTTGTATTGATTTTACCTCCAATGTGAAGGTTGGTGAAGCTCTTGCAATGTCCAAGAGGGTTGCTCCAAGCTCCAACTTGCTCCTTCTCTTTCTCCAAATGATGGGAATGGGCCAAAAGGGGCTCTCAAGGTGAAAGTAGCTCAAGGGTGAGCTAGGGTTTCAAGAGAGATTTTGGCAGAGTAAGGGTATACTTGATTGTGGATGTGAAATAAGGGGTCTCCATCACCTATTTATAGTTTTTTGGTGGTGGAGTGCTGGCCCATGGTTTTGGGAACCATATGGTTTAGGGCAGCTGTATAGGGTTTTTTCCTCCTTTTTCCTCATTATTTTATATTTTTTATTCCCTCTTTAGAGGGTTTTTGCTATTTTAGAGGAATTTTGGATATTTTTGGAGGGAAAAGGGGGTTTTTAGCCTTTTTGAGGCTTTTTTGATGGTTTTGTGGCCTTCTGGAGGCATTTTAGGCCTTTTGGAGGCTTTTTAGCGGGATTTTTAGGGTTTTCAAGGGAAACATGGTAAGGAAATGGACAAATGAGCCATGAAATGGGGTAGATGAGGTAGTGAACACTTTTTGGGTGTTAACAGATTGCCCCCTGATGTGTGAGGGCAGGAGCTCATCGTATGGCCGATGGACATCATAAGTCATGTATGGTTTTCCTGGGGTGTGGAGAAGAGAAGAAACAAACTGAAGCCCGGAACAACGATCCCGAACAAACTGCAAGAACTAAAAGTACATAACCTCAATAATGGATGAGGAATCATCTGATCATATGGACGAGGCGGGCATTCCCATGCTCATATCAGGATATAACATAATAATAACAATGGGGTCCAAAATATGGGGACCTGACATATACATGTCCTCAAATACTGAATGAGGAAGAATCTCAATATATGGACGAGGCGGGCATACCCATGCTCGTATCAAGATACATAAAAATAACTGTGAGGCCCGAAAAGAGGGACCTGTAGGATACATAGAAAACCACTATGTACATCATAAGGGTCCAAAAGGGACACAAATCTGGGACATACTGCTGGGCTGACCATGTCTGAGCTGAAAAACTGATGCACTGGAATGACAACAGTGCTACTGAATGTGGTACCAAAGGAACTGATGAGCTGCTGGATTAGAGTGACAAGGGTCATACTCTCAATGGTACACTGAACTGGAACTGATCTGGGACGGAACTGGGTACTCAAGGAAGCATAGAACTGGATGGATTCCGAATACAATCGCCAACGCAGCCCGGACATCTACGGGAACATATAACTGGTTGTTTTGACGTGACTCACCAATGTGATAGAGTCGGGGGAAATCCGGGGTCTTCGACAAATAAGGGAAGGGACGTAAATCCTACGCGATTCTCAATGATGCAATCAAGGTGCTGAAGTCGAGCATGTGAGAAACAACCATTCGAAGAGGCAATGATGACTCCTCCCAAAATGGTCCGTAGGCACTCACCACAGATGGTGATGGGTCCAAGGCGCAGGGGCCTCTGGGTCTATCCTCTGGAATAGAGGGGTTGTCGTCGACAGAGGGAGACCTGCAACTATCAAGGCAATGATGTTTCCTTGACAGGAGCGCAAGGTGGAGAATCGAAATGTGATAGTACTGATGGTAGGACTAACAAACTGGGGGGGAATAACTGGGCAAGTAGAGGGGGTGGACTCAAACTTCCTTTGTTCAGAGTATGATGGCGGGGATGATCGGGCAGCATATGAAACTGACTGAGGGGAAAGGGATCATAGCTGTACGGGGAAGGGACTGGGATGAGGGAGACTCATGCTGGTGTAAAATGGCAGGAGACTGCAGAATACTCTGAACAAAGGCGACCTGATTGGGGGTGCTGCCGAGATGATCGATCAGAGTGCCAGGAGGCACGAGGGGGGACTTCTTCATGGGTTAAGGAACTAGAACAAGTGTGTGTAAAATGGTACTATCGTGTGGATTTATACGAGCCCAGGACAGTTCATGCTCGTGGTTGCTTTCAATTTTAAGGAGTCTGAAAGCAATAAGAAGACTCTGAAGTAATGAAATGGTACTGTCGTGTGGATTTTACGAGCCCAGGACAGTTCATGCTTGTGGTTGCTTTCAATTTTAGAGAGTCTGAAAGCGATTAGAAGACTCCAGGGGGTTGCTTTTTCGTGTGTTAGTCTCCAAGGCCCAAAGAAGCATAAAAGAATGCCATGAAGAACTCTTCTAGCCGGTGTGACTAGAGTATTCCTTTTTCGTAATTAGTCTACTAGGTCCAGAAAAGGGTTAAACTTATACCAGATAGACGCCCTTTCAGGTACTTTAACGAGCATGAAAGGAAGCAAGATTGCTCGGCGATCTTTTCATTGTTTTAGGAGTCAGAAAAGAGCTTAACAGAAACTCCTTAAGTGCCTTTTTCGTAAAGGACTTGTCCGGCCCGAAAAAGGGATAAAATTATACCGAACAAAAGGAATGGCCAGGCAAGGAGGAAGTGTTCAATCAAGGAACATTTATGATGATCAGGAACGAGGGTGGGGGGGAACACTGATGGACCTCCTTGCGGGGTAATGAATGGTGGAAAAATAATGAAATGGTTGCAGTATGACAGGAGTGAATAGCTCATGGAAAAAAGTGGAACAATCCGATGGCGGCCGATGTGGCACGCAAATCGAGGTAGCAAGGTGTCAGGACACAATGTTGAAATTGTACCAAGTGAGAGCGAGAAATGATCTCAAGCATCATCACGAGCTCGAAAAAATGAATCCAACGATATAAAGAGTGCCAAAAACGGAGAACGGCCAATGGGGCACGCAAACCGAGGCGACAAAGGGTGTTTTGGAAAAAATGCCCAAAAAATCTGGGGGTGAGAGCGAGAAATGATCTCAAGCATCATCACTGGCTTGGAAAAATGATTTCGATGATATAAAATATGCTAAAAACGGAGAGCAGCCAAAGTGGCACGCAAATCGAGGCGACTAGTGGCGTCTAAAAAAAATGGGCAAAAAATGACATGTAAAAAATAATGCAACGAGGTGACTATCAGGACGGTCTCGTCGTGCTGATTCCAGTGGTGGAAACAGTTCAAAAAACGGACTCCGTATGGGTTCAGAATGGCCAAAACAAGAAAAAGTCAACGGACTATAAATAGTGAGTGGGTCCAATATGACAAGTGTCATTTGTACTATTTGACTTTGACTAGTGATCAGAGTGGACCAGAGCTGAGGTGGCATTTCTGGACGATCCGACCAGCCGATTTCAGATCCGGGAGAGACAAGTATTCCGTCAAACTCATACCTGCATGTTTTTTAGGGTCGGGGGTTGGGTAGTGGTTTCCAGGGATATTTGTACGGTCCACGTAGGGTGGACCGCGGGTTAGAGGGGTGGAACCGCAGTTGGGGACCGCGACTTTCGTGGTGAACCACGTGGTTTTGTATCGCGTGTTTCTTGGCTGGACACGTGGTCGGGTACCACGCGTTCCAAGGAGGAAAACGTGGTGCGAAACCGCGATTTTAGCGCTGACAGGCGCGGTTAAGGACCGCGACTGTAGGCCTGACAGCCGCGGTTGGAAACTGCGGCAGGGAGCCCTAAAGCCGCGGTTTTGGACCGAGCTATTAGGGTTTTCCAGGGGGGGAAGGACTAGTTTTTTTTCATGAGTCTGATGAGTCTACTTTGCTTGATTGACAGGATGCCGCAGGTTCTATGGAGAGAGCGGGAGATTCCAGATGAGATCGTAACCGTCGTCAGAGGGGATCGCCATGTGCGATCAGTGCTGGGACTATGAGGACTAGTAAAGTTCTCCCAAGTACCCATGATGCGGTCAGTAGCGTTGCTGCTGAACTGACTGATTAGTTTGTGGGAGCCGGACATACAGGCCTTCAGAGTGTAGGGTGAGAGGGTGGACCTCACCCTGACATATGTATACTTCCTGACGGGGTTGCCCTGTCTGGGTAGGGTGGCAGACACGCAGCCGCGAGTATCTGTGGACATAGATATGGAGGACATGCTGGAGCGGTACTGTGGTTCAGAGGCTAGGGTGCATAGGAATGCACTTCTGGTGAGAGACCTACAGGAGCCATCAGTACAGGCCATGGCGGCATGCGTGGTTCGCGTCTTAGGGTCCCAGTCACCGAAGAAGGTGTCTGAGGGCCAGATGCAGCTAGTGGAGCATGTACTGGGCGGTGTGTATTATGCGTGGGGCCAGATGTTCCTCACCTGCGTTCAGCGGCAGCTGACAGCAGCGAAGGAATCTGGCAAGGGGTTTTGCTATGGTTCTTTCTTATGTGCGCTTTTTTATGGAGAGGGTACCCACACTGCGGCCGCGGGTGCCGATCAGAGCAGGAGTCTTGAGGGAGCCACGGATTGTGCGGTGGGGCAAGATGATGCGCCGCCGTGGTGGCGGCGATGTTGGTAGGTATTTTACGTAGGATTTGTACCTGCAGTGGCTCCAGATACCATTGACACTCGATGACTATCCATATAGAGATATGGATTACACCGGAGATCCAGAGGCACCACGGGCGCCGGGACAGGAATGGGGACTAGATGGTACGTATGTGTTGCTTGCATGTTATGGATGTCAAGTTTTATATATGATAGTTGATTGATATATTGTTACTGACAAATGGGTGATCTGCAGATGTGGGCCCGAGGCCGCCGCTAGGGCATGTGGCACGGAGGGGGATTGTGGCCGTTCTAGCTCTGCCTAAGCGGGGGGAGGTGCATCGCCAAGATGCGGAGGGGACGCTAGAGTCCGTACGGGCACTACTAGACCGTTTGCTGGTGGGGGTGACCGACGAGGGGTGGCGGGACGTCGATCCGGATGTGGTTCAGGATTGCATGAGGGCACCCCAAGAGTTCAGATCCATTGCGATCCGGGTGGCTATCTTGGCGAACAGGGCACGGGCACATGAGCCCGTAGGGGATGAGGATTTGCCGGAGGAGGAGCGAGGGGAGGACTTAGAGGCAGCAGATGCAGGCAGTGATGCAGGGTATGACTCTCATTAGGGAGTGCATGGGACTCCCCCCGAGTTTTGTAGGCTACGGCATGTATTTTATGAGGCTTTAGGGATGTATAGACATTTTTTGTATAGCTGAGTACAGGGGTACTCAGGACATGTATAGCCCTATGACACGTATTTTTTGATATATATATATATGCACATGGATGCACCTTTTTGTGATGTTGTTTTAGTTGTACGCACGTGGATGCGCTTATGGTTTGTGATATGTTTAGAATGCATGTGGATGCAAGTAGTATAGGATGTTGGGCACATGGATGCCCCCTGTGTATGTTATGTGATGTATTGCACATGGATGCAACACTATGTATGTAGGACTAGGCACGTGGATGCCCCTTGATATGAATATGTTTTTATTTTGTATTGCACATGGATGCAAATGTTTGTGTGATGATAGGCACGTGGATGCCCCTTGCAGTCTTTTTGGGTTTTTATATATTTTATGAAATGCTATGGGATGATGATGATGCATGATGGAGATTTTACATGGTATGATTGATGTGCCAATCTAGGATGTTGTTTGCCATTTGATCTGCGACACTATTGTGAGCTCTTGGGACATGTGTGAATGTGATGGATTCAAACTGTCGGCTGAGTTGTTTTGTACGCAGGAATTTTCTAAAGAGGCAGGGATCACGCACCTGGTAGCAGTTGTTGAGCTGGGAGACAAGCAGCTGGGAGTCGAGGAACACATGAAGGTGACATATGCCTATCTGGAGGGCAGCAGTCAGGAGACCGATCACAGCATCATACTCCGCCTGGTTATTGGTAGCAGCGCCTATACAGATTCTGTCGAGGTGAATCATTTCATGGGAAGGGGAGTATAAGACCCATGCTGCAGAAGCCAGGTTAGGAGACCAGCGGCTTGCTCCATCGGCGAAGCCAGTGTAGTGAGGTGGAAGATGGTCCATCTGTGGTCATGCAAAAATGATGAATATGAGAGTGAGGTAAAAAAGGTGAAAAACAAAAAAGCGAACAAACTGTACAATACGAACCAATGGGGCCGCGAGCGATCTAGGGATAAAAGCGTTTAAGGTACAACCCATTACGAGGGTTGCGCAAAGGGTGACCTTCTGAGTCAGTTAAAATGTATGCCCCCTTGCCGAGGCAGGTCTGCACGATGTAAGGGCCTTGCCACATAGATTCAAACTTTCCTTTACCGGTTTTTTCATGGGCTTGGTCATACGCGAGGACGAGGTCCCCTTCATGGAAAGTTCGAGGGTGTACATGTTTGTCATAACCGGGTTTGGAGCGGTTCTTGGCGGCTTCAATAGTCTAGAGAGTGGCACGACGATCTTCATCGGCTTGTTCGAGGGATAGCAGACGTTGCTCGAGTGGGGAGGTATCGGGGAGAAGCTCGATGGCGATTTGTAGGGCAGGTATCTGACACTCAATGGGGAGGATAGACTCTACACCGTGAACTAAGTGAAGCGGGGTAAAACCAGTGGCGGTTTTAGTGGATGTACGGTAATCCCATAAGGCGGGGAAGAGCATATGGTGCCAATTAGACTTATGTCGGTCAACAGTGCGTTGGAGGATGGTCTTTAAGATTTTTTTAATGGCCTCTACTTGGCCGTTCCCTTGGGGGTAGTAAGCAGAGGAAAATTGATGTTCGAACTTGAGGAGGGTGGATAACTCGCGCCAAACGGAATCTTTGAAGTGCGAACCATGGTCTGAGACCAACTGTTTGGGTACCCCGAATCGAGTGATAACATGGTTAAAAAAGAAACGGGCAGCGGTATCAGTGGTACAATTGAAAGTAGGCATGGCTTCGGCCCATTTGGTAAAGTAATCGACAACGACAATGATGTATTTATGGCCGTTGGCAGATGGGGGTCTACGCTCCATGAATTCAATGGCCCACTTACAAAAGGGACCAACGGTGACGATTGGGTGTAACGGAGCAGGTGGTGTCCGGGCCTTGGGGGCAAAAAGTTGGCAATTATGGCAATGTTTGACCGCTGTGATGCAGTCAGTAAAGAGGGTGGGCCAGAAATATCCGGTGCGAACGACCTTTTGGGCAGTGGCCATCCCAGAGAAATGGCCACCGCAGGCACCGCTATGACAGTCATTGAGGACGTGTTCAGCTTCCTCGTGTGTAAGGCAACGACGAAGAATCATGTCGACCCCTCGCCAGTAAAGGACATCTCCGAGGAGGAGATAGCGAGAGGCCTAGTGACGGATACGACGACGTCCATTGCAGGTGACTTTGGGTCAGAACTTCTGCGTGCGCAGGTATAGCAAAATATCACCGTACCACGGGTCATCAGACAAGATGGCGAACAAATGGTGGTTGGGTAACTCGTCGGAGATTTGAGGGGACAGGAGAAGGGAGGGGAGATCGGTGATGAGCTGGGCAAGTGCGAGGGCTTTGGTGCTCTTAGGGGTTTCGAAAGTAAGGTCATATTCCTGGAGGATAATGACCCATTTAGCAACACGACCTTGCAGTAGCCGCCGGTTTAAGAGATAGATCATGGGGTTGGAGTCGGCGACGACTGTGGTATGACTAAGTAAAATGTAGTGTCGCAATTTTTGGACGGAAAAGACCACTGCTAGGGCTAGTCTCTCCTCATATGGGTAACGTAGGAGTGGGCCAGACAAGGTCTGGCTGACGTAGTAAATGACATGCTCTTGGTGAGAGGCGTCTTCTTGAACCAAGACTCCGGACACGGCATGCTCGGATGTCGAGACATATAGGATGAAGTCCTGAGAGAAATCCGGAGGGGAGATCAGAGGGGCTTGTGTGAGAGCTTTCTTGAGGCCGTCGAATGCAGCTTCTGCTTGCTCATCCCAGACGAAGGGTATGTGGGTACGGAGCAGGCGCAAGAAACCGTGAATGGTAGTGGCATAATCAGGAACGAATCGTCGAAGGAAATTGGATCGCCCCTGCAGACTTTGGAGCTGCCGGAGCGTGCGAGGAGAGGGAAGGTCTAAGATGGCTTGGACTTTCAGGGGATCAACAGTAATTCCTTTCTGGGAAACAATGAAACCCAACAATCGGCCTGTCGGAATGCAAAAGACACACTTTTGTGGGTTCAAGCGGATTTGGTATTTGTGACAACGCAGAAAAACTTGCCGAAGGTCGTTAAGGTGGTCTGATCATTTTCGGGAATGAGCTGTAAGGTCATCAAGGTAGACTGGCAAGATATGGACCAAGTCGTGAAAGCAATAGGTCATGGCCCGCTGGAAGGTGGCACCAGCATTTTTTAGGCCAAAAGGCATGACGCGATAGGCAAAGGTGCCCCATGGGGTGGTAAAGGTAGTTTTGTACTGATCCTCCTTTCGGATCTAGATCTGATTGTATCCGGAAAAACCATCCATGAACGAGAGGACTTCATGCCCCGCACACGCATCGATGAGCTGGTCAATAAATGGCGTGGGGAAATTGTCTTTGGGACAGGCGCGGTTTAAATCTCGGAAGTCAGTGCATACTCTAATGGTGCCTTGTTTTTTGTTAACGGGAACGGGTTTTGAAAACCAGGTGGTATAAGCAATAGGATAAATGAATCCTGCCTTGCGAAGTTTCTCAATCTCTGCTTTGACAGCTGGGAGCTTTGAGGGATGAATGGGACACTGTTTCTGACGAACGGGGGGTACATCAGGCCATGTGTCAATGTGGTGCTCTATAATGGCGGGGTCTAGACCAGGCATTTCGGTATAGGACCAAGCAAAGACATCACAGAATTCCTGGAAGAGTTTCTTGTACTCATCAACCTCATGCTCACTGCAGGATGCTCCTAAAGTTATGAGTTCAGGAGTACCTCCTGGGGCAGCGATATCAATTTGGATGACGGGTGAAATATTGGCCATGTTACCTTCCTCAAAGGCATCCGGAGCAGGAATAGGATCCTTAAACCAGTCGACCTTGGTAGGAAGGAAATATTTGGATTCAACCGCAAATTGGGTAGCGGTGCTAGAGGAAGATGCTTCTGGGAGGAAATACGAACGATGGTGCATGTCATCCCAGGGATACTGCGGGGCAGTGAGTGCCTCAAGAATCTCCTCATCAGAACGGAAAGACAGAGTCATCAAATCGGTTGACGAGGGAGTGGTGGTGGAAGAGATCATATAAATGGTATTAATCTCTCCAGAAGGGGATGAGACCGGGGGGTGAATCTCCTCAATGGTGGGTGGTGCCGTCTCAAGGTCCAGATTGTTCATCTCATAGAGAGTTGCTCTGTAATCTGGGAGATCGGGACAGTGGTGTGAGTAATTCCCGTAAACACCGCAGATGGCACAGGGGTGGTTGGTACGCAGGGATTTATCTTTAATCTTGGGGGTGGGGTTGAGTTTGACAACGGGAATATTGGGGTCGTCGTCAAGCAGTTGCATGTGTTCCTGTAATGCCAGTAACTGAGGACATTAGTGAGTCGGATGACCTAACTCATCGCACAATGAGCATTTGGGAGGAGCACGAAACACTGGGGGGTTTTTGACTGTTTTGGGAGGGGGTACAGCAGTGTATGGTTGTGGGCCTCTACCCCCAGTGGGCTTGGTAAGAGGAGGTTGGCTCGTGGAGGATGAAGGGGTAGCGACACTAGGAGGTGGCTGAGTAGTAGTGACAATGGGTTGCACCGGTTGCAGGACGACATCTGGTGTCGGCGGGGGAACGGGAGGCGAAAGGTACCACACGGGAAATCCCAAGGTTAACCCAGGGAGGCTAAGGGTAGCCATAACTGGGGCGCTTACTACTCCCGAGGGAGGGATTAGGAAGGGGATTGTGTGGATAGGTGTAACACTAATGTGACTAGGTACCAATGGTGGTTTAGGCAACAAGGGCGGTGGATTATTAGGAGTTTGTGTGTTATGGGACAGGGTACATAGGTCAGACACGTCAGTGGCGGTTGATGGGGGTGGAATAGATTGGAAGGTGGAGGTCATCAACACGTCTGAGTAAACTCCGTGCCCCATAGAGGAAACAAACGAGGTGGTGGCACCCGAAACAGGTTGCTCAACCATGGGGAGAACATTTTCGGGTGCCGCGGGGGCATTGGGATCATAGTAGGTGAGTTGGTCGACCTTGACCACGCATCCCTCATGGGGGAACATCATGGTACGAAAAACGGAAGAGGCAACCGCCCGCATGGCATACATGTAGCTGCGTCCAAGTAAGAGGTTATAATCAAGTTGGGCATTGATTACCTCGATGTCAATGAGTACGGTTTTACCACCTAACTGGACGGGGACATTGGCTAGGAGGCCTTGGGGTTGAGCCAAACGACCGTCGTAGGTGCATAACGCAGTGGTGGACTGCTGAAGAGTAGGGGATCCCAACTTCTGCCATATGAATGTGGACATAACGCATGTGGAGGCACCTTCATCGATGATGCACCGATGGATGACAAGATTCCGAACGGAAACAGAAACTTGGAATGCTAAAGTGGAAGGCAGGTGGGGTTCGGATTGGTCCAAATCAAATGCCATCAAATTCGAATCATTTGGGTCAATATCCCCAATGGCGGAGAGTAAAGTCTTGCGCTGGGAAGGGCAGTTTTTCAAGACTTCTAACGCGGACATGGCTGCGGGAGATTGGGCTAAGTCATCTACAATGTTGTAGTTTGACGCAGCGCGCGCATTGGGGTTATTGTTGATACGGAGAAGTGGGAAACGAGGTGCTTTGGGAGCCCCATCTAGTGGAGGTGGAGGTATACGTAATGCCTGATCAGTGGGATGAGCGTTAGTGGTTTTATTGACGGGAGGGGCTTCAGAGGTGGAGCCATACAGGTTCCGCTGGGTCTGGAGGTTGACGTCAGCGGAGGACATCATCAACAAGTGGTGGGTGCCTAAGTCAAACATGGGTTGATCAGGAGCGGCGTAAGTGATCTGTTGGTTGGGAGGCGCATTGGCTTGAGGGGGAGCCAACGGCTGGGTGTTCACTACGCCTTGGTTTGGTAAGGGTTTTTGCAGCACCAAAGGTGGCTGCTGAGGTTGTGGGGGGTTGGGCGGTGCTTGAGGAGCCGCATGCCCTTGACGATGGGCATCATCAACCCAAAGTTGTCGAGCTCACTCCAAGTGTGGGCAAGCATGTGTGTAGTGGCTATAGACCCCACAAATAGAACAAGGATGGTTTGTTCGCAAATTGGGGTTTTTAGCCTGCTTGGGGGGGGCGATCAGGGTTTTGGTTAGCAGGGGCCGCATTATTATTATTGGGGGGATTAGGAGGTTGACCAGCTTGGTCTGTAGGTTGGTTGTTCCCACGATTATGGCCCTTGCCATGGTTTTGTTGGCCCTGGTTGCGTTGGTTGTTATGGTTTTGCTGCGGGTTTTGCTGGGCGTAAACTTGCCCTTGGGCAGCAGGTGGATTCTGGGGCTGTGCAGGTGCTAGAGCAGGTTGTGGTGGGTGATATGTAGGTGTAGGCTGAGGTGCGGCACCGTGAGGGGGTTGCTAATATGTCTACGGAGCAGGTTGTGGGTTTTCCACAGGGGCTGCCTGTGGCGAGTAATAAGCGGGTTGGGCTTGGGAAGGTGCAGGAGCTGGTGCGGCCTGCTGGTGGTAATAGGGCTGAGGTGCAACCGGGGGGGTGTAAGCGGGGGGTGCATGACCGAAGCACTGAGGTGGACAGGTGGGTCCATGGGAATGGTGGTGATGTGTCATAGGAGCATACGAGTTGGTTGCTCCAAACTGTGAGGTAGCCCACGAAAGGTCGGGGCCAGGGTTAGGACGTGCTATGGAAAAGGGTTGGGGATGTGAAGAAACACGGTCGATGATGCCATATGCAGCACGGGATGCCCCCGACGCATCATGCTGGGAGGAATCGCCGCCAGGGACGTCAGGTATAATGGTATAGAGATAACCCAACTGGGCGTAAATGAGGTCGAATTGTTGGGCCTTAAGGATGGCCTCTTCTTCAGACTGGGCTCTTTTTGATGCCACATCCTTAGCAATGACAGGGAGAAGGGACTTGAGGAACCAATCTAGGAAGATACGGTCGTCTAATTTGATCTTGCATAAGCTACGGCGTCAACGCCACTCATGAATGTGGTCCGTGATGTGGGTAGTCGTGTTTTGTCTGCAAGATTGGAGGATCTCAACGCCCGCGTCATAGTGGACAGGTAACTGGAAGAACTGCAGGAAGGTCGAGGCAAGGGAAGCAAAGGTGGCATGGGTCCCGTGGGGTTGCTCGATATACCACTTGGCTGCAAAGCCAGTGAAGGTGCACTGTAACAGACAGAGGCGAATAGAGTCGTCCACTATGGAGTTGGAGGAACACCATAGATGGAAGGACATGATATGGTTTTGTGGGTCCTCACCTGCCTTGCCCTCGAATTTAGGGATGTCAGAGGGGAGCTTGGTGGGCATGTGAGGCCACGCAGGGTCGTGTCGGATAGGGTCGTTGGTCAATCTGGCTAGGTCGGGCAGGTTGAGGCTAGCCATGAATGGCAAACTGGAAGAAGGATGTGACACAGTAGTGGGTTGGACCAAGTTGGGGCCAATGCCCCCAAGTGGAGGGGCAGGGTTTGGGATGTTGCCCCCAAGTGGGGGAACGAAGGTGGTATAGGATAGTCCTGCACCACCATGGGTAGTGTGAGTCACTGGTGGAGTGGTGGTAGGTATGCCAGCTACAGGAATGGGTACGATAACTGAAATGGTGGTCGTGGCCCCCATCGAGGGGATACCCAAAGCAGGTGTGGTAACTGGTGTAGTGGCGGATGTGCCACCAATGGTCCCTACAAGGAAAGGGGTGGAAGTTGTGCCAGCCATGGTGCTAGTAGGGGCAGTGTAAATGGGATTCTCAGACTCTGCCTCAGAATCAGAGGTAAAATAAGGGGCATCAAGGTCAGGTGACGGAGTCCTATGCCACTGACGAGTGGAGTCAAGTGATAAGGCTCGAGATCTATGATAAGTGGTATCAAGTGATGAAGATCTGTGTCTATGACGAGTGGTGTCAAGTGAACCGTGCTGTGGGGGCTCACCCCTAAGGCGCCGAGAATGTCTCGGGGACTCAATGGTGACAGATGGTGTCAAATCTCTGTGGGTTGAGGTGAGTAAAAAACAGCTCAAAAACCCTAATGCAACCGAGTGTATAGAAGGAAAGCTCAAAAAATAGGGCACTCAGGCCAACAACCAACTCAAAACACCCATTGTAACAGTTGTGCTACAATAGGTGGAGTGTCAACAGAAATGGTCAGAATACCAACAAGTAGCAGGTTTCCTAAAAATAAAAAATGGTGGACTCACTAGACCAAAAAGAGGTAAGGGAGCATGCAAACACCTAACTAAAAGTATTCTGACTCAACTAGACATATCCTTTGCAAGGTAATGAAATCCAAGTCAGACAATATGAATAGGAAAGCCAAGTGGCTAAGATATCTCCCTACCAGGAGGGACACCGGGTAGTCAATCCTAAAGAATGGAAACTAAGTTACCCCGTTCATGACATGTCCAGAAAGGTGAATCTTCCGTTTGCTCCTTTTACTGCAATACCCCTATACAGGGATATCCTGAGAACTGCGAAAGGTAGCCCTTTGGTTACTGAATGGAGTGAGGTATTCCACTCAGGCCTCCGGAACCAGTCTGGCGAATTCAACCCTCCTAGGGGGAGAGGCCCTCTCATAAACTGGTCATGACCGTGCCAAAAAATACTAGGGGATTTTGGTTCCCTAATTGGACAACAGCTATGTCTCAAGTGTAAGTAACCGAGGGGTGTTATTGGAAGCCTATCCCCCCGATCCTACCTAACTACAAAATTTCTTTTGTGTTCCCCAAGTGGGGTTAGAATATTGGTTGAGTTAAGTAGTTTTTAAGGCTCACTTGAATTATGTGACAGAGTGTGTGCTCGTGAGGTGATGAACCCAAAATAGAAGTGCCACAAGGGGGGCAACTTTCTAACTAAAAATAATACTGAATTCGAAACTTTCACATGCAAAATTTTCTGAATTAAAATGCTGAAATTTTTAAAAAGATTATGTAAAAGGGAACAGAAATTATGTTGCAGAAAAGGCTGTAGGGAAGTAGGGCTGCAGGTGGAACAGATGGCTGTGCAGATGCAGAAAATATTGCAGCAAATGGGCTGGGTTCAAAAACAGGGAAAAAATGCAGAAATCAGACCGCGGGTCTGTGGTGAACCTAAGCAGTCGGACCGCGGGTTTGAGGGAAACAGGCGCGGACAGGTCGCGGCTTTTTGGCCGACAGAAGCAGTCGGACCGCAGGAAAAAGGATAACAGATGTAGTCGGGATGCCAGAAAAGGGTAGACAGACGCGGTCGGGACGCGAGAAAAGGACCGACAGACATAGTCGGGTCGCAGCAAACAGGCTGATTAGCCGCGGTCGGATCGTAGGTAACAGACTTGAATCCGCCGGCAGGGCGCCAGAACAGTCTAAGAGCCGCGGTCGGGTCGCAGGTAAAGGCCTGAAAGACGCGGTTGGGACGCGACTACAGAGGGAAAAGATGCGGTTTACAGCAGCCGAAAGGGATAGCCGAAAGGAAAAAACGGGAAATTATTGCAGAAAACTAAAAAAAAATTAAACTGAAACCAGAAATTCAAACCTAGGGGAGTCGCCAAAACTGTAGCTAGGATTTTACCCCTAGCTTGTGCAAATGAGCACCTACTAAGGAGAAGGGACTCCTTAGTAGCAGTTCAGTAAATGTAAATTAAAATGCTAAAACAGAAATATAAATTACTCTAAACATGTGCATGAAACAGAAAAAATAAGATGTAAAGAATGGCTTTTGTATTGATTTTACCTCCAATGTGAAGGTTGGTGAAGCTCTTGCAATGTCCAAGAGGGTTGCTCCAAACTCCAACTTGCTCCTTCTCTTTCTCCAAATGATGGGAATGGGCCAAAAGGGGCTCTCAAGGTGAAAGTAGCTCAAGGGTGAGCTAGGGTTTCAAGAGAGATTTTGGCAAAGTAAGGGTATACTTGATTGTGGATGTGAAATAAGGTGTCTCCATCACCTATTTATAGTTTTTTGGTGGTGGAGTGCTGGCCCATGGTTTTGGGAACCATATGGTTTAGGGCAGCTGTATAGGGTTTTTTCCTCCTTTTTCCTCATTATTTTATATTTTTTATTCCCTCTTTAGAGGGTTTTTGCTATTTTAGAGGAATTTTGGATATTTTTGGAGGGAAAAGGGGTTTTTTTAGCCTTTTTGAGGCTTTTTTGATGGTTTTGTGGCCTTTTGGAGGCATTTTAGGCCTTTTGGAGGCTTTTTAGTGGGATTTTCAGGGTTTTCAAGGGAAACATGGCAAGGAAATGGACAAATGAGCCATGAAATGGGGTAGATGAGGTAGTGAACACTTTTTGGGTGTTAACATAAAGCTTTTGTAAGCAGTCTAGAATTATTTTTTGAATTACAAATTAATTCTCTATAAATAAAATTGAAATGATAATTGGGTTCATAGATGATTATATATGAAATTGTGAATGTGAAAACTCCCATAGGGAAATGAATACCTCTTTTTAACATAAAGCGGTTGAAAGCTCCATCTCATACACATCAGATTCATGTAAATAAATAAGCAAAGTATACCAGAAGTAGCAAAGTTTCACAAGCATGCACATCATATGATTTTATAATAAAAAAATATGGAAAAAAAATTACAATCTCAAGGTACATGAGAACTTGAATTCTATCAAAGTGGGAGTCTCCTAAATTTTCAAAGGACTCAAAATAGTCCAAATATTCTCTATTAAGAATCTCGTAAGAGGAAGCAACATTTTCCCATATAGATCCTACCTAAACCTAATCCAACATAATATGAATCTAATTAGACTTACCAATAAACATCTCTTCTCCTCCAACACCACTATTTTATCCTCCAACAATAAAACTCTCTAGACTCAAATAATTGTTTGATCCCAGCCAAGTTATGAGCTCCTTCGCATGTAATTTTTCTTCCTTGGCCTTCATTTTCTTTCCATTTATTATTATCTCAAAGGAAGTACCAATCCCCGCCATGTGATCCTCAAATATTTCAATGGCCTCATGAATGAAATATCTCTTTGGGGAGCCATTACAACAACCCCAAAAGTCCACATAATAATCAAAGCAACTACAATCAAAACAATTCTCATGAGAGCTATTGTTCTACGTACCCTTCTTGATGCTCTTCCCTTGATTTTTCTACATTGAAAATGCCTTCAAAGAGCAAGCAATGAGATAAAATAGCACTTCCTAGTCCTCTCGAGGGAGTGTGATAGTGAGCGTGCTTATGGTCTCAGAAAGAAAATTGGGCACTGAAAAACTCTCCAACTTCTTCTGGGAGCTCATAGCGTCCAAAACTCTGAATCCCATGAATTGTCAAACTCTTCATATTATGATAAATTTATAAATAGGACAAGAAAAGGAACTGTTAGATATAGTGTTGTTTCTTTTCAATTAAGAAATTAAAGGACTCATCTCTGCTCCAAGTTCCATTATTAGGGGGCAAGACACAATTCAAAGAATTCAAGGAATTAAAGGACTCGAATCTATGAATCCACTGATCGAAACCCTATTTTTAAGGATAACCAAACTCAGGAAAAAATTCCAAATCCTCAACATGATTTTAATCGGCATCGCCTCCTTCAATACAGACTGCGGAGACATCGTAACTCTCCAAGGTTGAGAACAGGAAAATACATAGCTACATGAATCCCTCCCCCAACTCAAGCTTATCATATTCCTCCATCATGTTAGAAAGATCATTGCCCCAAAGAAAAGAGACTAGAACATCCAGGTCCTCTTCCTTGGGCAGCTGATGCACTAGAGGGTTTGATTGACTAGGATGCTTCGTTTATGAGATATTGAGTTTGGCATCTATTTATAATCAGTAAGGATGCTCATCCTACTTTGTTTCTTAGCTTTGGCCAAGGTATTTCCAGTTGATGTGGTATTTGAGGCGCTTACCATTATTTAGGATTTTGACATCGAGTTTTCTTCGGTAAAGGCCCCTCTAGTATCCTAATCTTTCCATTGTGATGTAGATTAGGTGTAACTATCATAGTCAGTTTTTGTCTTTAGGGGTCCTTGGATAGGTGATTATGGTTTGGGAATCATTTCTTACTTTCGTTCTACATCTTGTAACAACCCTCATATATGAATATATGGAATATTTAATATAACAAAATATAATGTAATATAATATAATGTAAAATAATAAAAAGAAACATGAAAAAAGTAATAGAAAGCAAATTTTGCATAATGACAAGAAATTAAACAAAAAATTAAGAAAACGGGAGAAGGGGGAAGACAAGAAGAGAGAGGGGTCTTTTTGGATTTTAAGGCTAAAAGATTTAGGGAGAGGAGGAGAAGAAGGAGGAGGCTAACAGAAAGAGGAAAGAGAGCAAGCAAGCACTGGCATAGGGTTAATTGTTGGGGGCTCGGTGGCCTCAGCCATTGGTTGGGGGTTGGTTGGGTGGAGAGTCATCCCCCCACCTTCAGTTAAAGACATTGGAGCTATCAGGGCAACCACCAGGTCATCTAATCAAGTATGTAACTAATTCCCTCAGATCTTATGGCATGTATTTTTGAAATTTTATGTATTATTGGTTACTTATAAATTTTAGGTTCTACATTTGGTATCAGAGCTCCTAGGATCAGACACTTGGATCTAAGGGGAAATTCTATAAACTTGTTTGAGTGAGTGCTTGACTCCGATTGATCAAAATAATGGATGTTTTCATACTATTGGTGGGAATATTTTATAGACCTATACTTCTCAAAGTTATGCTGGTTATTTAGATTATGTTGCATGATTTAAGTTAGATTTGCAAGGGAAGATAGTCTATGATTGGTTCTGCAATACATGTTGGATATATGCATATTTCTTGGAGTTTGAATGCAGATCTTAAAAGGGGAAATCGGTTCATGAATATTTCTATGAAATTTGAGAGATAGATCCTAAAAAAAATATAAATCGATTCTATGACCTTCTTGAAAGGCTAAGACTACCCAGGAGTAATCTATCGAGCTGTGCATTATGGACCAGAACACTTAGATCCATTTACTCTTGAAATGTTTGTGTCCACGTTAAAATTATTACCGATCGGTAATCCACATCCATTGGCCTATCCAGGCCTCAAAACTGTGTAAGGAATGTTGAATAGGAGACAAATGGACTTCTAAAGCAACCAAGCTCATGGTTGATTGACAAAAAAAAAATGAAAAACACAACTCGGGGTTTCATTTCTGCCATTTGATCTTGATGCGAGAGGACCAGTCATCTAACGATGAACCACGATGAACAAGAGATCAACTCATCAATAGTTTCCATGACAGGCTCATAACTGATCGATTTATTTCGAAATTGATCAGAGAACCACATAATCAGAATCTAAGTCAATCTAATAACTTATTTTCCCTCCTTATTGTCAGTCTAGTAGCATATCTGGTGTACAAATGATAGCTTCCATGATCTTGTCTCGAAGATAACCCTAGAAGATACCATGCGTGCGAGCAATTTGTTGTTATGAGATGTCTAGAACTTATTAATTTGAACCATGAGCTTGGATTGAAATTATTATTTCTTCATATTTTTTTTCTTTATGGTGTCTTTATCTCCATATTGTTCTTATATTTCCAAACCTTGCCACAATTTGTTGCAAACATCCTTATTATAGAACCTCAATTCTAAGGTCCATGATGTATGAATAGTGCAAGCATGTTAGAAGCTTGTGGAATCCATGTTGCGCTTTGAATCAAATGGCCTACACCAGTTGTTGTGGCTACCCACTGTCTTTATCATCTACATGGTTGTCTTAAAACAATTTTGAAATAATGCTTCAATACCTAGAAATAGTGATGATAGAGACCATCTAAATCGAAACTATAGCTTTACAAAGAACTGAATTTCATCATTAGACTCAATGCATATGTGATGATAGGTTTTGATTGTATTTTGTAAGTGTGTATCCTTTTATTCTACCACGCATTCATTCTCTCATTTGTGAGTTCATTCTCCCATTTGTGGGTCCAAAGTAGGTTTTGTATACATCTAGCAGTTGTTATCGATATAGGTACCAAGTGAATCAATATAGGAGGTGAGTCGCCCCAAGTATATCAACCATGCCTTCGATTTATCTTAATCAATTGTATATTCGGCAGACCCAATGCTTAGGTTTGATCCTTGATGTAATCAAGGAGACAATCTAACATCAAGAAACAGATCTATAGAGGCTCTTTGATAGACTTAAATGTCTAGCCTGGCTATCTTCCATGATGTCCTTCCTTCCCAGCTTCAGGTTAGTTGTTAAAATTCGAATCTGTTAAATTACAATTGATTCCCTTCTATATCTAAGTTCTAGTTTTTGTCGTCCTTCTGAGACTGGTGAGATTTGCATTTCAATCCATGGTGTTCGAAGTTTTATTAAAATGAAAAATCGTAGTCAGTATTTTGAATTGGTTAATTTGAATAGAAAATGAATGCAGGGCTATGTGTAGGCTCAGCTGACACTAGTAACTAGTGGGAAAGATGTTAGGATCGAGAATGGAAACACAGAAAGGGTAGAAACCTCCATCTCCTCAAACCAAAGTCAGCTTTTTTTATAAAAAAAAATATATTGAATGTATGTGTCTTATGCAACCGAAGGAAAACCTGTCTCCATGTGACTCCCGTAAACCTGTAGCATGGTCAAACTTATTTATTTCTATGTTTTATTGTTTATGTTTATATCCATTGTGTTTGTCCCAATAGTGATATCAGAGTGGTTGTGAATCTATGCTTGTGTTATTTTTGAGAGCTTTAGGTTCTCTCCTCAAGCCTACTCTTTTAGACTTGCATTATTCTTAAATACCTAAAGAAACCCTAATTCAAATATCCTCCTCGTCTATTCTTTGCACTGAGCGTTTCATCCAACCTACTGTTATTTTTTAAACATTTAATTCAATATGATCTAGGATCTTAACTGAGAGAACAACATGTAAAACATATCAAACACAAGAGACAAGAGACACAAAGCATTTCACCGGGGAAAACCAAGAAGGTGAAAAACCCCGCAACTTCCTCATAGATAGAATAAGCACCAATACAAAGATCACCAAGATGAAATCCGAAAACAAGAGATAGTATCCTAGAAGCATCTCCTCCTCCACTTGTGCATACTCCTCCTCTCTCTCACTAATGTGAATTGAGTGAATGAGAGAATGTCTCAAATGAGAGAGTCACACTCTCTATTTAAACTTTTACTTTCACTTGACCTTTACTCAACTAGGTTGACCCCAACTTAACCACTTAACATAATGTTGACTGGGCAGACCCCACTAGGGTGGTCTAATAACCATTTAACCCACATGACTCATACAGGGCCGACCCCATCAAGGTGGTCTAATAACCCATCAAGTATAAGTTACGACACTTACAATATAACTTGCGACACTTGAAAGTACAATTGACGACACTTCCAATTGGAGGAATAATACATCTGCGTTGGGGATACAATAAAGTACAAATACAATATACAAGTGAATATCTTCTGAAGTTACAAATACATTAACACTCCCTCTTAACTAGGAAGGTATTCTCTTGACACAAGTCATCAATACATGTAGGCAAAAGTCTTCAATTCTGGAGTTGGATCATCGTCACTGGATCACGGAGCATCATCGTCATTGCTGCTGTACTCGTCATCTCGATCACTGAGCTATCTCATAATTCTTCTAGTCATGGGAAGTTCTACAGAGCCAACCATTTTTCATGCTAGTTGTAGGCCTAGCCTCCTATAGGTATTCATCATCTTTGGCCATACTATGGGATCCTCAAGACTGATTACCTGCGTCAACAAAACCTTGAAAGAGAATCCTAGCACAGACTATAGGGTCTCCAAGGATCTTTTACATGTGACCATCACGAAACCTCGAAAGAGCATCATAGCATAGACTATAGGATCTCCCGAGATCTTTTCTATGTGACCTCCACCACAAAACCTTGAAAGAGCATCCTAGCACATACTATAGGATCTCCCAGGATCTTTTCTATCTGGTTAGGCAAAACCTTAAAAGAGTGTCTTTCAACCTGCAAGAACTCTAAAGAGCATCCTAGGACTTTTATGAGCACATAGCTCAACCTATCGGATCTCCAGGACTAATTACATGCCTCTAGTAGCAAAACCTCGAAAGAGAATCCTAGCACAGACTATAGGATCTCCCAGGATATTTTCTATGCTACCTGCACAGCCTTTCCATGGCCAACCTGTAGCAAAACCTTGAAAGAGCATCTGAGCACAGACTATCGGATCTCCCAGGATCTTTTCTACACTACATATAGCAATCTGTCTGAGGAGTATCATCCTGATACTCATGATCATACTGATCATCATCATATAGTACATCATCCTGATGCACATCATCATCACATGATCATCCTGATCATCGTCATAGCATCGTCCTGATGAATAGCATCATCGCATGATCATCCTGATCGTCACAGCATCGTCCTGATGCATATCATCATCGCATGATCATCCTGATCATCATCACAACATCGTCCTGATGCATATCCTCTGGAGCATCGTCCTTATGCCCATCACACATGATCGTCCTCTTAAGATCATCTCATCGTCCACGGAGCACAGACCAGATGCACATCATACAACACTTACACCACCGACATGGGAGAACACATCTACCACCATTCGGGGAAGGCTCCAGCCCTTACTTTTTCACCTTGGGAGAACACATCTACCACCATGTGAAAAATGGCTTCAGCCCTTACATCTACACCATGGGAGAACACATCTACCACCATGTGAGAATGGCTCAGCAATTACATCATGACCATGGGAGAACACATCTACAACCATGTTAGAAAATCCCATGTGCATCTCTTTCTTCTAGACTCATCACCTCCCCTTGGAAGGAACCTCGATCTGAAGTACACCAAGCCTCTTTCTGAAGTACTTGAACTTCACTCTGACTAGTGGTTTGGTCAAAACATCTGCAATCTGCTCATTCGTCGCAACATACAGGAGCTTTACTGCTCCTCTCTACACCATATCCCTGATATAGTGATATTTGATCTCGATATGCTTCGACTTGTCATGGAACACGGGGTTCTCTGACAACTTCAAACAACTATGGTTGTCACAATAGATACAAGTAGCATCCAATTGGAGATCAAATAAATCAGATAGTAGCTCCCTTATCCATACTGCCTCACAACTAGTTGAACAAGCTGCAGCATACTCTGCTTCGGATATACTCAATGTTACGCAAGAATGCTTCCTGCTAAACCAAGAGATCACACCTGATCCCATACTGAAGCAGCACCCCGAAGTGCTCTTCCTATCTGCAACACTTCCTGCCCAATCTCAATCAACATAACCCTCCAAGTTAACCTTTTGATTCGCATCATACTTGAGCTCATAATCAACCGTACCCTCCAAGTACCTCAGAATATGCTTTACAACAATCAAGTGAACATGTCTAGGATCCGTCAGGAACTGGCTCAAGGTTTTCACCGTAAAGAAAATATCTGGTCTCGTGTTCGTCAGGTACATCAAGGACCCAATCATCTGACGATACATCGTAGCATCAACCGACTATGATGAATCATCACTCAATAGCTTCAGGTTCGATTCCATAGGTGTGGCCATGGCCTTGCAGTCCATCATCCCGAACCGCTTCAGGATCTCTACTGCATACTTCCCTTGTCCAAGGAAGATTCCATCTGCACTCTGCCACACCTCCATACCTAGAAAGTAATGCATCGTACCCAATTCCTTCATCTCAAACTCGACAGCAAGCTTCCTCTTCATTTCGGCAATCAATCCATCCTCACCTGCCAAAAACAGGTCATCCACATACAATAGGAGTATCACTGGATTACCTTCCTCAACCTTGTAGTAAAGGTTGGAATCTGCTTTACTCTAGGTAAAGCCCAAACTGGTCAGGAAGCTATCTATCCTGTCATACCATGTTATGGGTGCTTGTTTCAAACCATACAAGGCTTTCTTCAATTTGCACACATGTGACTCCCTGTCATGTATCTCAAATCCGAGTGGCTGCTCCACTTCCTCTTCGACTACATCATTCAAGAAATTTGTCTTGACATCCATCTGGTGTATCTTCCACTTCATCACTTGCCTTGTATTTCTCTATGCTACTATTTGCAGCATGCTTGATCTTGTAGATCTACTTAGAAGTCACAACAGACTTCCCTTATGGTCTTGGGACCACATCCCAAACATCATTCTTCATGATCGATTGGTATTCCTCGATCATGGCATCCTTCCATTACTGCATCCCGGATCCTGGGAACTTTAGATTATTCAATATCTTCAATAGATAGTGAACTTCATTGCTGGAACAAATGTTGTTGTCATTCTTTTGTAGGTGATTGTACACGATCTTTCCTACAAGTCAAATTCAATTGCATGATTAGAAACTTCTCATAGTTTTTCAAAACAAATTCTTATGCATAAAGAAATATGTCATACAGTCATGCAATTATCTTAGCCAATGCTTCAATACAACATTTATCCATATCTCGTATTCACACAGTAACTTTCTAGATGCCTTCCATCTCTACCAGTACATCTGTTAAGAGTGTGCACAACTCCCAACATGTTAGCAAAGAGGTTTCATTCTAGATACGTAGCAATGGAATGTTGTACAGTACCATAGGCCACTTACCCATTACTTGCATATTAGTAGTATCTTGTTCATTAATGCAACTTTCTAATATGCATAATATACATCCTCAATATAGGAACATAAGTATGTAAATGACTGGACAACATTATTTAAGTAATCATATGATAATTCAAATACTTATCTTTGTTTAGTTGTGGGTGGACTCCCTCTCAATCTTTGCTTCCTTGCAGGAACTATTGGAGTGTGCTCCCTCTTCATCTTTGCTTCCTGGATTATCTGTCCTTGAACTTATATCCATCCTGGACCACTATGCATGCTTAAGTGTGCACTAGTGTCATCATTGTGTCATCCTCAAGATCTCATACATAGTCTTACATCCATTAGTATAATCTCAATACTATCAAAACATTATGATTCTAAATAAGATTAAACATGTATGGTCATGATCATTTCATACACAGGTAATTTATCACAAGCGTTAGTATTCAAGGTTTTAGGGAGTACTTCTTTTACTCATGCATATTCTTATTTGACCATAGGACTCTTCTAGTTTTCCATATCATCAATCAAAGTAAGAAGTATAATATGCATAAACCCATGATTACTCAAACTTATAACTTCATGAATAATCATTATCAATCATACAAAAGTATACTTATCTAATATCCTAACACAAAGTAGGATTCTAACTCGATATAGAAAAAACAGACCTAGATTATCATGTTTGTCTAGCATGCCCAAACAATGTCTTATTTGTTCTCTTAGAGACCTTGTGCTGGCAACCTGCATATCTCATAAGTTAATAATTGTAGAACCAAGTTATACATACCTCGTAAGTAGAGCTTCTATGCAATCCATGACTATGGATGAGTCTTTTCCTTCATGTCACCATGGTCATATGTTCTTGATCTAGAACTTGATTTGTATTTCTTGATGTACCCTTCATGTTAGTGGACAACATCATCCTCATACAACAGCACAGTGTATTAGTACAATCATGAGTGTCATACCGCTAATCAATGAATGTATTCACATGCATTCATACTTTTACTAAGGTGATAAGACAAGTCTAAAATTAATCAAGATTGTACTAACCTCAAATGAAGACAAACATATCATAAACTTAACATGAACAGATTTCAAAACCTACCTGTATCTCTTCAAGTCATACCTGTCAGGATTGCTTGTCATCTTCTTATGTAAGGCCTTAGCCTCATCTCCCTCTGAAACTGGAACTTCTCCACTTATGTAGGTGTCCAATTCATTCTCTTCTAGGATTAACCCAATCCACTTTGATTTGCTAATATTGGATCTGGAGTTGGATTAGGGTTTGTCAGAGAAACCCTAAAAATTCAAACTTTGAATTTCAAACTTCTGATTGGATGAAAAAATGTACCTTGCTGAGTTGATCAAGCTGGTATACTTCAATTTTGAAATCTCCAAAATTTGACACCTCAAAATTGCCTTTGAAACTTTTGGATCTTCTCATCAAAATCCCGAACTAGGGTTTGATAATGCCCGGCGTTCTGCCCAGCCAAAAGGTTCGATATTCTTCTCTAAACTTTGATTTTTCTGAGGAGCATCCAGCCGTGGTCACAGATTCAAAAAATTTCAACTTTTGCAGAAACCCTAATTTTCCACCTTTCCGATCAAGATCCCAAACTAGGGTTTGATAATGCCCGGGGTTCTACCCAACCAAAAAATTTGAACTTGGTCTCTAAATTTTGATTTTTCTTAGGATAGTAATCCTATGCTAAGATCACTCCAAAATTCCACTTCTCTCAAAAGCCATAATTTCCCGCAGCAGTGACAAGCCAAAAATGAGAATGCTCAGAATCCAATTCTATTTCACAGAAATATGTTCCTTATTGTTTCTGGTACATATCTGAAATTTTGGATCCAGAGGGTCTAAAACTTCGGCCTGTGGTAGCCTGACCTATCATATTTCCAACCCCATAGGTCTGACCTCAAATGGATTCTCTGAGAGAGAGATATGCCAAATGTCGCAACGTGACCTATTTATGGGATTAAACAGTATAGCGAATTTGTACGGAGTGCCACGTGTCACTATTTCAACTTCGCCCTCTGAAACCTGGGCCTGTGAAACTACAGTCCATGCTCTTTCTGTCACTTTTTACAGAATTTCATTTGGAGCTTCCTATCCAAATTTGTGACCTTTTTTCCTAGGTCACCTGTTTAGGACTGCATTCTGGAAGAGGCCAAAACCCTAACTTGTACGGATCATAGCTCACAAAGTACAACGAATCTGAGGTTTTTCTTTGGCCACAAGGTACATGGACATTTCATCTTCAACCTGTAGAATTTTAAGATCCTGAACCTTCGCCAAAATGTATTTATAGCGAAAGTTCCACGATGACTGGTTTTTACTATACCAAGCCCTAGCTTCCGATTTGTCGCAAGTGCAACAAGTGTCCTAAATGCCATACCATGCCTTCCTTCAGGATAGATCTGATACCATGTTAGTTTTTAAACATTTAATTCTATATGATTTAGGATCTTAACTGAGAGAACAACATGTACAGCATATCAAACACAAGAGACAAGAGACGCAAAGCATTTCACTGGGGAAAACCAAGAAGGTGAAAAAACCCGCAACTTCCTCACAAATAGAATAAGCACCAATACAAATATCACCAAGATGAAACCCAAAAACAAGATATAGTCTCCTAGCAGCATCTCCTCCTCCACTTGTGCGGACTCCTCCTCTCTCTCACTAATGCGAAGTGAGTGAATGAGAGAATGTGTCAAATCACACTCTCTATTTATACTTTTACTTTCACTTGACCTTTACTCAACTAGGTCGGCCCCAACTTAACCACTTAACATAATGTTGACTGGGCCGACCCCACTAGGGTGGTCTAATAACCCTTTAACCCACATGACTCATATAGGGCCGACCCCATCAAGGTGGCCTAATAATCCATCAAGTATAATTTATGACACTTACAGTATAACTTGCGACACTTTCAAGTACAACTGATGACACTTCCAATCGGAGGAATAATACATCTCTGTTGGGGATACAATAAAGTACAAATACAATATACAAGTGAAAATCTTCTGAAGTTACAAATACATTAACAGCTACCAGCTCCTACAGCCTCATCCTATGACCTGGACATCAATATCCTTAACTTGTAGAGTTGTGTATGCTCTACTTGTGACTAGCAACCTCCACGCATCTTCTTGCGTAGTTTGAGACTCCACAATGAGGACAAGCATAATGAGGATATTATTCACACACAGGTATAAAGGCTTCAAGTCGTAGCTTCTCAAATTGGTCTTGGTGGTGGTGCACCGGATGGTGGGGGAGGTGGTGGGACAATTGGTGGGGGTAGTGGGGGTGGTCCACCAACTGGAGGTCCAAACGGTGGAACAATATGGTGCCTCCCATGGGGTGTTCGTTTTTTTGGGATAGGGTAATCTAGGAAAAAGGTTTCGTGAATAATTTTGCCCGATAGGATGATTATGGTTGCCCATATAGATATACCCCCATGGGGGTTGGGTCCAAGTAGATGGTCCCCCATTGTGATATGTCCCCGTAAGTTGTCCCATGGTTGGGAGAGAACTTCCAACCATACTGTAATTCAAATGTTCTCCACTCACGTTATGTCCACCAGCTAGGGGTTTCCTCCCAGTTGAAGATTTTCCACTTATAGGAGTGTGCCCAGTAATCATATGTTGACCACTAATTGTAGGTTGACCCATAGTTAATTGTTGACTGCTAAATAAGGGATGACCTCCACTCGAATGTTGATTAACAGGTAGATGATAACCTCCCCTCTAATTTTGAGGCAGGGGTGGTGGAGGTAACGTTCCAGTAGCATAGTTAATAGTGGTTGAAGGTTGCCCTCCCGTGGTCGGGTTCAGATAAGGTATAGAACCAGTCGCTTGTGAGGTGTACTCATAGGGAACAAGGGTTGACCTGGTTCATAAGTGGTCATGTTGGGTGTAGATATTCGTGGTGAGTAAAAAGATAAAGAATGTATGGGGGCTGTCGAAAAATGGGTACTTCCATACCTCCTCTACGTGAGATACTCTGACGTCTAAGTTGTTCACCAAAAATGTGCAAATGGCCCATAGTCTCATAGAGTGGTGCAAGAAATTCGTCATTGAGAATCCATCGACGACGCGGAGTTTCTACCATTGGAAGTGACCCAAAATCAGAAACATGTTGACCTAAAGAAGTGTCCCAAAATGATGCAGTTGGACCAAACGTTGTTGATATGGGGTCATCCTGGGGCCAACTGAAATCCAATCTATGGCTCCAGGATTTCCTTCCATCGAATGATGAAAAGATGTGTCATGTGAAGTAGGTTGTTCCACGATCAAAGGTCTCGTAGGATCAATGATAGGTGGATTTGTGGGAGGTAAATAATCCATTCCCGGTTCTAAGGTAGAAGTGTCTTCTTCATGTGACACAGATGTGGTAGATTGATCCATATTTTCTCCTGAGTTCTCCTCCTGACTAAGGTATATTCAAGTGGCAAGTTTAAAATTCTGCGGGATCTTCTTAGAGGTTGATCAGCCAAAATGACTGAAGCAAAACTTCTCCTAAGAGTTTTCTACAAAAAAAAAACACACTCCACAATCTACTCAAGTAAAGTTGCAAGCAAACTTATGTGATGGGATTCAATAGTATGGAACCTCATGGGATTATCAAGGTGTCGCAACTCGTGATATACCACAAGGTCTAATAGTTATACTCGGCCCAAGATTTCAGAGCACTAACTAGGGAGGATTAGTACCATACCCCTGACCTTATAACCCGACTACCTAGTAGCACGTGTGTAGTAGCTCCCCGACTTTTGTTCTTGGTGTATTTCCACGCCAAGACGGCCAATGGTTACAGGAATCCTAGTGGGGTCTCCCGATATACGCAATGTACATGGGAGCTCAAATCTGTAGTGGTGTTGTCTAATGCACAACCGCACAACAGGATCCTTGTGATATACTATCGACTACATGAAGTTCCTTTCTATATACCCGAATGTGCGTGAAAGGCCATTCGATATACCGATTGGTACGTGGAAGAACTACAAGCCCTCGGGATGCAGTGCAAGAAAATAACGACAGTTTCGACGCTTAAAGATGCCGGAACACATATCTAACTTAACAAACAAGTTTCTATACAATTTTAACCTAAGCTACAATTAAATTTTATCTTGACGGTTAAGTGGATGCATGAGGTGAAAGACTTGGAATTTAAACATATGCAATCTGTCCTATATGGAAATGCAAGTCTCTCTTTTTCTTTCGATGAAATCTAGCTATAATAAGGAGAAACCTTTTTTGTTTTCGATAATGAAATGAACAAGTACCTCTATACTTTCAAAATCAACCAAAAATACTAACGAAACACTCTTTCAACAATCCAACAAAAAATAATAACACACCAAATCCAAAGTAATGGTCCAAAAATGGGAGGAAAATAAAAAATGTAAGAATTTTTTCTATCTTTGAAATGCTTTGCAAAATTTCAATTGTACTTGAATTCTTCAAGGAAATGATGAATAACTTTTCATAACCGTGAAGATGCAAGCTAATAATAATCTTTTAAAATTTTCAAAGATCTTCTAAGACACATTTCAAAGCATGAAAAATTCTCTACAACAATTCCAAGGAATAACACTCGAAATGAAGATAATGAACAATCTTTATTTTCTAATAAATGTACCCAATAGATCTGAGAATTATGCCACTTTTCAGACCTATATTCAGAAAATCGAAGAATAAACTACTGCAAACTCTAATTGGTTGGAAACTCTCAAAGAAAAATGATCACCCAAAATCTCAAAAATAGACAAAAACACACAAAATTGAGCAAAATTACAATAACCAAACATGGGAGCGCTCAGAAAGTCAAATCGAACAGATCAGATGGTCTGATAAGGAGTCACAAGACTGAGTGAGCTCATGGGGGATTGAAATTTCCCATAATGAGTGAAACACTCGCTTGACTAGCTATGACTCTAATCAATACTCGAACTTCGAAAATAAGCCAAGGATGAAGTATGTTGTGCCTAGGAGGTTCTGCAGCAACGAAGGAAAAACTCACAGAACTCAAAAATCCAACCAAAAACCAACTTGGGAGGCTTTTTACATTGAATTCCAATAATAAAGGGCGACGCGCCTGCAAGGGTGCACCAGAGCATTGGAAGACCCAATGACGTGCTCTACAAACTAGGAATCTGCGTCAGCGACGTAGTATGTAAACTACCAAAGTGTGTCAACGACGCAGTCTGCTAACACGTCAAGCGCGTCAAAATTACAATGACGCGGAGGTTGAACTGACCAAGTGCGTCGGGCGGGATCTAAGTAACAAAAATAAAATAAAAACTCTCCAAGAATAAATAGGAAAAAGGTTCAATAAAGATCCTAAGTAGAGTCTGGATGGGCCAGAAACTCTTTGAAAGTCAGATCCAAGAAGAAGAGGCAACTTAGAGGATAGAAGCTAATTGGAAAGAAATCAAAGAAGCCGAAAATGGAATGAAATCAAAATCATGGACTACTCTCCCCAGGGGAGTCACCAATTTTGTTTATGGACAATCTGTAGTAGTGAACTCAAATAGATCTCCCTAGTCTGAATGGTTCAGATCTAGAACAAAACAAGTACATAATACAAACAGCTTTCCTAGATTGATTAAAATGCAAGATAATGGAAGAAGTGGCTTACCTTATAGATGCAGATATTTTCTCCTTGCTGATCCAAATCCTGACCTTCAAATATCAAGTTGCAAAACTAGTCAATAACATGTGGAAACAAACAAGTGATAAAAGCACATGAATGTGTATCAATCTAGATCAACAATCAAAGAGGTCAATCCTAAACAATATTAACACAACAAATTTTATGGAAAGAATTTTTATTAAATGTAATGATAAGAAATACAAAGAGAGAGGTGTTACACCCAATGCTTTGACGTCATA
This sequence comes from Larix kaempferi, assembly GCA_027924585.1. Classification (NCBI taxonomy): domain Eukaryota; kingdom Viridiplantae; phylum Streptophyta; class Pinopsida; order Pinales; family Pinaceae; genus Larix; species Larix kaempferi. The sequence goes on along the minus strand of BSBM01000005.1, from coordinate 799,615 downwards.
ACCTCCTTCCAACAATCCTAGCCTCAAGATTTAATGCTTAGCCTCTAATGGATCAAGAGGATCTCCTAGAAAAATTCCACTAGCATATAGATACTCTATCCTTCATCCCTTGACAATGGAGAGGGGGTTCATATATATAGGGATAAATGGATAAGAGAGGTTGAGGATTTAGGTGATATACTTAAGGGATCATCCCACTAGGTAAGAGGATCGAGTGTTACCTTTCCAGGTATCTAGGTATAAGCCTCCATGTCATCCAAGCTTCGAGAAGTCACTCAAAGCTTCTCTTTTTCCATTTTAACCAACCATGATGCACCTTAAACAAGGGAAACACGCGTCAAATGGAGATCAACACACCTTGTACAAGGGCATACTGCATCATCAATGCACTTTGCTAAGGTGCAGAGTGCGTCATTAATTTGAACCTGACGCACCTTGCTAGAGGGTACTGCATGTCAAGGTGACCACATAAGGTTAAAAGGATGAACAACAACCTTCCTTCTGATGTTTTATCCTAGGCACTTTAGGTATCAGGGCATATAGAGGACACATAACTCATGGTGACGAGATTTTGATGTAGCAGATTAACTCCGGACGAGTTGCAGCCTTATGAAGACTTGATTTTTTTATGTTTTGATATAAACCATCATTTCATCAATAGAAGCATCTGGCACGTTCTGGTCTCGGATAAGGTGATATAATTCACCCCATTTATACTCAGGGACTATTCTAGTTACTTCCTTGGTATCTTCAAACAAGGTCTCCATCATGCTTTCTGGGACAATTTCAATATCTGAATTAGATTCTGCGACCTTAGCTTTGCGCTTAGAAACTCTCTAGTGCATTTCCAAATCCTGTGATAAAAACAATGTTAGTTTATAGACAACATGTCAAAATAGAACATTGTTATCTTTTCAAAATTCCATTAATGGCAACAAACTCCAATCAAAATGGAAATGAGTGTATAACCTTACTCTAATAAAAACTAATTCAAACAAAAAACTACAAAAAATATATGAGCTTGGTTCATACTTCCATTGAACACGGAATAATATCAAATTTAGGGTCTAAGCGCTTCTCTTGATGAATCTTTCGAGCCAAACACCAAAGTTACACCATTTTAGGGTTCCAGAAGAGAAATTCGGTTCATCATTTTGTTGAGAGATACTCTGCTGACAAGGTTTGCTACGGTTTGTAGCTTGAATGGTACAGATTTAAAAAATTGAGTAGTCTAGAGTCAATACTACATAGAGTGATGCAGGGGCATTTTAGCCCAGTCAACCAACTTAATTGAATATCTTATTAAATGATTGTTTATGTGGAAAATAGTAGGCTATTAGTTATAGATTCTAAGTAGGAATAAATGGCTATTTACAGCTCCCTGTGTGGAGGCTGGGCCGTTACAGCTTTTAGGAGCAGTAGTTAAGTTTAGAAAGAATTTCTGAGTGTTGGGCAAGTGGAATCTTACTAATGGTAGCTCCAGACCAAATCTATAACTCCCGGTCAGGGAGGAAACTGAAGAGCTTCTCTAGCTGTCACACAAAAATAAAAAGGAAGGAAATCGTAGCCGAGGGAGGGGAATCGGCAATATAGCCTGTCAGTAATAAATAAAACTGGGAAATTCGATGTATGGGGGGAGAGACCTCTTTAATCGATTTTTTGTGTGAATAACTGTAAATGAAAAGGGCATTTTCTTCTAGACTGAAATTTATTGCAGGATTCGTAGTATAGAACCGATATGGTTTTTTTTTCTGCTTTTGGTCATTTCTCCTTTAGTTTCAATCAATTGAGAGTTTTATATATAAGTTTAAGGTTCAAACCATCACTAGCATGGATCCATCGTTGTGGAAGAAAATTGAGACCACCAATTAGTGAGCTGAGTTATCCATTGTGATTGAACTCTAAAATTGATAGCAATGGTGTGTTTTCCCTCTATCTCAGACGCAGACAAAAAAAAAACAGAACCTTCGTTGATGAATGAGTGAGAGCCCATCAAGTTGGGAGACTGAGGAATACAGTGTCGATTCCATCTGCAACCGTTCGTGCAGGACCAAGCCCGAATACCCTCATCGTATTAATCTGTGGTCGAGCTGGAAGAAACCGGGTGTATCCCCTATTGTTGCAGGCGCAGGGTTAAGGGGGTCTTCATTGGTGAATGGATAAGCCTCTTCAGTCCTGGTAGTGTGGGACATGTTGGTTGAAGTTAGAGCCCACAACTTCCATTTCACAGTAAATGAATATCTGAAAATGATGCATTTAGCCATTGGCAATGTGATAGGGCCAGAGTCCCTCTCATCTACCCTATGCACCAGATTTTAGCCCTAGTGGAGCACTGGTGGTTTCATTACATTTATTTCAGGCTTACAATAATATTAAAACCCAGGTGTGAGTCTTAATTTGACATCGAAACCATAGTTAGAAAACTAAATCAATCCACTCAGTAAGTGAATCGAGGCTCAAGCATTTTCCAGCCATCAATTTTGGTATCAGAGCGGGAGATTGCTCAGCAAAATAAGAAAAAGACATGGTTGTTCATGTTGGTAGAGCTCGAGGTCGTGGCAGGGGAAGGCCAGCAACAAATGCAGAGGTTATGGAGGAGTTGAGAGAGCTAAGAGCACGTATGGCAGCTGTGGAGCTGGGAAGACAAAGAGATCCAGTGGCTGGAGATGTGAGTGAGCCTGATGAGGAAGAACGTGAAGAGGAAGCAACTCTTGTAGCAGAGACACCTGAAATGAGATGTCTTCGATCCATTTTAGGAACCACATCTAGACCGAAGCCCGAGCTGCCCACCTATGAGGGAAGCCTTACTGTTGAACACCTCATTGACTGGATCAGTGAGTTGGACAAATATTTTGAGTATGATGAAATTGAGGAGAACAGGAAAATCATATTGGCAGTGACACAGTTGAAGGGGCATGCATCCCTCTGGTGGGATAGTGTGCAGGCAGAGAGGAGAAGGAAGAATAAGCCACTAATCAAGAGCTGGGATAGGATGGTGGCCAAGATGAAGGCCAAATTCTTGCCCAAGGATTACCAGCTGACTCTGTATATGCAAATGAAAAATCTGAGGCAAAGAGTGCTAACTGTGAGAGAGTACACTGAGGAATTTTACAAAGTAAATTTGAGAGCTGGTTACATGGAGGAATCAGCCGAGAAGGTTTCCAGATATGTAAATGGCTTAAGGATGGAGATCCAGGATGAAATCAACATGATATCACCTAGGACAATGGAAGAGGCCTACCAATGTGCCCTGAGAGCAGAAGAGAAGCTATTGAGGAAACAAAACTTCAATAGAGGAAGAGGTTTAGCCAGAGGAAGAGGACAGCCAACTGGAAGGGAAAAATTTTCATCCCAAAAGGGAGAGTCCAACAATTCGAATCAACAGGAGCAGCAAGACAAAAATAGTGACCCCAGAGGAAGAAGACCCTACCAAGGAGGTAGAGGTAGAGGGAGAGGCAGAGAAGCTGTCTTTAAATGTTACAAGTGTAACAAGCTAGGTTACAAATCTTTCGAGTGCCCAGAGACGAAAACATAGGACAGCGAGGGGCCTATGTGGCTCAGAAGGAGCAGCAGCAACAGAAATTACCAGTGGCTGAAAACCTACCTGAGACTGGAGAGGCTTTGATGGTAAACAAAGTCTTGTTGAAACCTAAGAAGGAAAGTGCAAAACCTGCTCAGGGGAAAGCCTTGTTCAGGACTATGTGCAAGGTCAAAGGAAAGTGCTAAAAGATGGTGATTGACAGTGGGAGTACTGACAATCTGGTTTCCACAGAGATGGTGGAGAAACTGAACTTGAAGAAGATCAAACATCTAATCCCCTACAATGTATCCTGGTTGCACAAAGAACATCAAATCCTGGTAAGTGAGCAATGTGAGTTTGATTTACAAGTAGGTACATATAAAGATAAAGTAATATGTGATGTTATGCCCATGGATGTCTGTCATGTTCTTTTGGGAAGACCTTGGCAGTTTGACAGGAAAGTAGTGCACAATGGTAGGAGGAACTGCTACAGTTTTGATAAGGATGGAATGAGACACGTCTTACTTCCTTTGCAAGAAGGTAGTACAGTAGAACAGCTAGTAGCAAAATTCTTGATGTTGACCGGAAAAAAGTATTTGCAGCAGTTTGAGGAGGAGGAAGTGAACTACGCTGTGATGTGCAAGCCCAAGGTAGTAATGATGAAGACTACTATTTCAGATCTGCCTGAAGAGGTTCAGAGAATGTTGGCTGAATTTGGTGACATTGTAGTGGATGATTTACCCAATGAGTTGCCGCCAAAGAGAGATATCGGCCATCACATTGACTTCATTCTGGGAGCTAGCTTACCTAACAAGGTATCCTATAGGCTAACACCTCGGGAGAATGAAGAGATCAGAAAGCAAGTACAAGGACTGTTGGATAAGGGGCTGATTAAGAAAAGTCTAATTCCATGTGTAGTGCCTGTAGTGTTGAGCCCAAAGAAGGGTGGTGAATGGAGGATGTGCACAGATTCACAAGCCATTAATAAGATAACCATCAGATATAGGTTCCCATTGCCCAGGATGGATGACATAATGGACTGTCTGAGTGGGGCAGCATACTTTACAAAGATAGATCTGAAAATTGGGTATCATCATATTAGAATTGGAGAGGGCGACGAGTGGAAGACAGCCTTCAAAACTAATGAAGGGCTTTATGAGTGGTTGGTTATGCCATTCGGGTTATCAAACGCCCCAAGTACTTTTATGAGATTGATGAATGAAGTCTTGAGAGACTTCATAGGCAAATTTGTGATAGTCTACCTGGATGATATACTAATTTTCAGTCAGTCAAAGGAGGAGAATCTAAGGCATCTGAGGTATGTCTTGGAAAGGTTGCAAGCAGAAAAGTTATTGGTGAACATTAAGAAGTGTTCATTTCTGAAATTTGAGTTAGTGTATTTGGGCTTCGTGGTTTCGAAGGATGGTTTAAAGATGGATCCAGAGAAGGTGCAAGCAATCGTGGATTGGCCTTCACCCCAAATCATATTTGAGGTAAGAAGCTTCCATTGTTTAGCAAGATTTTATAGGAAATTCATAAAGAACTTTAGTGGCATTTGCTCACCCATTGTGGAGACCATTAGAAAGGACAAGCAGCCATTCAATTGGATAGCAGGAGCTGAAAATAAATTTCAGTTGTTAAAGAAAAAGATTACGGAACAGCCCGTGTTGGGGTTACCATACTTTAGAAAACCATTCCAAGTTACGTGTGATACTAGTGGGATAGCCATTGGGGCTATGCTCAGTCAAGAAGGTCAACTAGTGGCCTATTTTAGTGAAAAACTAAATGATGTGGTTGATGTGGTTGATAGCAGGTGTTGGCATATCTCCTATTTTCAATGTGGTTGATATATATCCCTTTACAGTAGATGATGCAGATCAGGTTGCAGGAGACAAAGATGTTGATGATGATTTGAAATGGCTGAAGCAGATGCCAGTAGCATAGGAATTGGAGTCAGAGGAGATCTTAGACACTAAAATTGCAAAGAGAACTAGGCAGAAGGACTAATTGGAGTATTTGGTAAAGTGGAAGGCACACCCCGTAGAAGATGCTACTTGGATGAGTGCAGCAGAACTAGCCGCCAAGGGTTTTGTTGTTACAGATCTCTTGAATAGGAGTCCATATCTTTCTACCCTGGGAGTCTGATGCAGGGGAATTTTAGCCCGGTCAGCCAACTTAATTGAATATCTTATTAAATGATTGTTTATGTGGAAAATAGTAGGCTATTAGTTATAGATTCTAAGTAGGAATAAATGGCTATTTACAAATCCCTACGTGGAGGCTGGGCCGTTACAGCTTTTAGGAGCAGTAGTTAAGTTTAGAAAGAATTTCTGAGTGTTGGGAAAGTGGAATCTTACTAATGGTAGCTCCAGACCAAATCTGTAACTCCCGGTCAGGGAGGAAACTGAAGAGCTTCTCTAGCTATCACACACAAAAAAAAGGAAGGAAACCGTAGCCGAGGGAGGGGAATCAGCAATATAGCCTATCAGTAATAAATAAAACCGGGAAATTCGATGTATGGGGAGAGAGACCTCTAGAATCGATTTTTTGTGTGAATAATTGTAAATGAAAAGGGCATTTTCTTCCAGACTGAAATTTATTGCAGGCTTCGTAGTATAGAACCGATATGGTTGATTTTTTTTCTACTTTTGGTCATTTCTCCTTTAGTTTCAATCAATTGAGAGTTTTATATATAAGTTTAAGGTTCAAACCATCACTAGCATGGATCCATCGTTGTGGAAGAAAACCGAGACCACCGAGTAGTGAGCCAAGTTATCCATTGTGATTGAACTCTGAAATTGATAGCAATGGTGCGTTTTCCCTCTATCTCAGACGCGGACAAAAAAAAAACAGAACCTTCATTGATGAATGAGCAAGAGCCCATCAAGTTGGGAGACTGAAGAATACGGTGTTGATTCCATCTACAACCATTCGTGCAGGACCAAGCCCGAATACCCTCATCGTATTACTCTGTGGTCGAGCTGGAAGAAACCAGGTGTATCCCCTATTGTTGCAGGCGCAGGGTTAAGGGGGTCTTCGTTGGTGAATGGGTAAGCCTCTTCAGTCTTGGTAGTGTTGGACACATTGGTTGAAGTTAGAGCCCACAACTTCCATTGCACAGTAAACGCAGATCTGAAAATGATGCATTTAGCCATTGGCAATGTGATAGGGCCAGAGTCCCTCTCATCTACCCTATGCACCATAGTTTAGCCCCGGTGGAGCGCTGGGGGTTTCATTACATTTATTTCAGGATTACAATAATATTAAAACCCAAGTGTGAGTCTTAGTTTGACATCGAAACCATAGTTAGCAAACTAAATCAATCCGCTCAGTAAGTGAATCGAGGCTCAATCATTTTCCAACCATCATAAAGAATGATGTATTGTAATGAAGTGGCATCAAACAACCCTGCGCAAAAATACCACGCCATTTTGTGTAAACAAAAAAAAACTCTGGAAACCCCCATCTGTTGCCCAAAACGCGTTTATATGGTCATAGGTCTCAATACATTTTCCAAACCCTATCTGGTTATTATTGGCGCCAACGATGAGAATCTTTTATGGATGAAAATGAGCTTCAAGCAACTACTAACGGCAGCCATTACTAGTATGAATTGTTGTCGTCGTACTATACAGATTTAGATCTATGTGGGTTTCCCTATGTATCTAGCAGGCACTAAGTGTAATCTCTTCCAAACCCTACCCGCATCTGAAAATGGTGTTCCTAGGGTTTAAACCATGTGTATACAGGTTTTGGCCTTACACCCTGCCAAGTTTTAGGGTTTTAAAATACACAAAATAGGGGTGCAAAAACAACAGTTGAACTCTCCCTTTTAAACCCTAAAAGAATGCCACTCTTGCACAACAGGTGCAATAGGATTAATGGATACAAGAAATCCTACTTGGCTATGCAAAACGATGTTGGTGATCTAGCATTCATATGTTTGCAATCACTTTCCCCTTGACCAAACGGCGTTTGCAAGTTCATGATAGGTGAAACAAAAAATGTTTTCCCTTTTATATTTACGGGGTAACCCTACTATTGAATGCGCATTAATGACGTTTTTAAAATGGACTCCAAAAAAAAAAGTTAAAATCAAAAAATATATTGGTTCCCCTATGGTTGGTTTTGAATCAAACGAAATTTCCACCGGACTGTTTCAGGCCAACTCTGATTTTGGCACCAATCTGTTTCGAGCCAAAACTGGGTTTGGCACCGATCTGTTTCCGGCCAAAACTAGGTTCTACGCCAGTTGTTTCATTCTACTCAATTTCGGAGGAAAAACTCCTTAAGCACCGCTCCATTTCACTTTAAACAATTATGGAGACAAAAATCATTTTTGTCATTGGAATGTTTCGGGCCACTTTGAAAACTCAACTCCCCAACACTGACTTCCTTTGGGGAAATCCTTCTATCGCAATATCGGTGGAGAATCATAAGTTCATGCGACCCAACATCTGCATGAAATAACATTTTACACTGAACGTTTCAAAGTCAAAGCTAGTTTTGTTCCAACTGTTTCGGTGTAAAACCAAATTTTACCCAGATCAGAAAAAATTGTTTTCTTTCGATTACTTTCGGTGTAAAAACAAATTTTCTTTCGACAAAAAAAACTTGTTTGGCAATTTCGGTGAAGAATCAAACTCATTCCGACTATTTTGGGGAAAAACCTAATTCTGCTCCGATCGGAGTGAAAACCTATCTCCTTCCGACTGTTTCAGCGTAAAAACCAATTTTTCTTCCGACTGTTTCGGGAGTAAATCACAAGTTGCTCTAAAAAAATAAACTTAAAAAAAAAATTCTAAGTTAAAAGAAAAATCCAAGTGCCAAGAAAATGTTTGCAATCAAAGGAATATGAAGCAAAAAGAATCATAGTAAATCAAAATAAAATGAGGGACCCTATAATTTTATGCAAAAAAATTGGGGATTAGGTTGCAGCTGCAACACATTCATAAAGAAAACATCGATATGAAGGAATTCATTACAGTGACAGTTTTAACAAAACCACAGAATATTCAAACTCAATGATCGCTAAACCTAGTTCAGAAAAGACAATATCTCATATTCAGATTAATAGGATTTCATAACAAATAACAGAGCATGGTCTAAGACTTTCCATAATACCCTTCTCAATCCCTTTACAAACTCCTCAACCTATTGGCTAGAACCTCTCCTCCTTTCCTCATATTCATCATGGATTATATAGGATGAATACAAACTATCTAGATCCACAATCTCTGGGGTAAATATGATTTACGATTTACAAATATATCAAATAACTATCCAAGTGTCTAACCCAAACTATATCTGAACTATAATTCCAACAAAACAATCAAATCTAGATAAACTGCTCTCCTGGAGTAAGATCTAGAGATGTCATACAAATGATTCCAACTAGAACATGATATGGTCTTCAACTATTTTCCTGGAACATATATGGGAAGAAATCTGGAAACTGCCCATGATTCGAGCCCAAAAAGAGGATCCAAATCTGCCAGATCATATGCATAGATGATCTTTCCAGAATAGAGTATTTGTTTTGTATAGACAAAAATAACTTCACCAGATCTTCAATTTCAAACTTATCTTGATTCTTTAAGTCGATCTTCCAAATGGTATCCTGTTGTGATCTTGTAATGCATCCGGAAGGACATTTATTAGCTCCACAAGTAATAAACTTTGACCTTTTCTAGAACTGGAATTTTATTGTGACAACTGAGCTTGCAATAGATCACTTGAAATATGAAATGTTGGAAATTCTCTGCCACCTATTAACCAATTGCTTCAATCCTTGAATGAATTTATTAAGATAAACCCGACTTCACCCTTAATACTCAGGCTCGGGCTCTGTTTTCAATTTTGAGTTATTCAATTGTTTTTCCTTGAAAGGGGAACAAGATACTAAATAAATATTTGAAAATATTCAATATGAAGTCATCTTATCAATTATTCTTCCATCTATATCTTAGAATCCTGATGCAATGCCTGATATTATGGATTTGATCCTTTGACTAAACGTTTTTGTAGGAGGCAAATTTGGCGAAATTCTGGGAAAAAAAGTCTCAAAGAAACACCTACATTTCGTAAACCATAATAGTTGTGCAAAATATGAGGGAGGTTATTGTATATGGGTCTATGCTTGACAAAAACCTCTCATGGTTTTCAAAACATAATTTCCACATATTCAAAAACCGCACCCAAAGTTTGTGACTAAAACAGGAAATCATTTACTTTTTAAATCTAGAAAAATAGGTTGTAAAGATCCATTCGAATCTTCCAAACCATGATACCTGTTACAAAACTGAGAGAATTTTTTTTAATGGGCCTGTTCCCGACAAAAAACTCTTTTGGTTTTCAAAAATTCACTTCCACCTCCTCGGAATTAGTGCTTAACTTAAGTGTCTCAAACAGGAAAATACATGAAATTATGTCTGAAAATATACTCGGTTTTGATCTACTTTGCCTCGAGAGATTTGATTATTTATGAATAGAATTCACCAAGTTAAATATTTGACATGAGGAGAAATAACTAGGCTTACTAGAACACTCACGATTTTGGTGAAAATACTAGTGGACTTTCCGGCAACAAAAACCATGGTCTCTCTTTACATGTGCATTGTCGGAATGTAAAAATTTTGATGGAGTAGATCTTGGTACCAACATCTAGCTCTGGATGGGGATGGATTCCTCCCTACGAGGATCCAAGAACATGAAGACCAAGTTCCTTCTCCTGAACTCTATCTGACATATGTATCCTTCCCTGCACACCAAATTTATCCTACAACTGAAAATAAGAGGCACCAGTGCTCTTCATTGGGATGGAGTCTTTATTCCTACTGATAAAACACTACAAACCAATATGAACTGTAAACCAGTTGCTTTACCGCAATTAATCCACACACTACAAACTGAAATCAATGCTCAAGAGGTGAGCTTATTTATTCACACTCCTACTTTACTAACCAACTCAACTTCTTGATCAAGTAAAGACAAACTTCCAGTTCAACCATTCAAGCAGTTGATTGACTAACCAGACTTCTCGAACATGCTTTGTCAGAATGGAATTTTTAAAATCAAACATCAATTGATCATAAAATTGAACTTCACACTTGCAATGAGACCAAAACAGAAGATTGGAATCGATGAACTCCTCTAAATATGCAGTGACGGGATCATAGAGTTCATGACAAATTACCTCTTCTTGTTGCTTTAAATGGATAGGTTGTCTGTAAGAATCCTTTGCTCCATGAATGATACCAATTCTCTGCTCATAAAATGATGTAAGAGGAGAAAACGGAAATCTAAAATCTTCGACTCTGCTGAGCCCATCCTGTTTGATGTCTTCTGTGAATCCAAGTTGACTGCTTTTTTAATAGTGTTGTGCAACTGATGAGGACTGGATAAATTGTTGTAGTTATTCTTTCTTATCTTTGTCACTTCCTTTCTCAAAACCTAATCCATAGCTATCAAATATTGGATCACTATTGTAAACCTCAATGAAAGCTGATGTAGAAGTTGTTTGTTCCTCTGAAGTATCTTCATAAAATACTAGTCAATCATTACGAATTCTTGAATCTTGAAAATCAGAGACCTTTGCTTCGTGATGCTCTTCAAGGTTTGGATATGCTTCTAAGTTATAGCTTCCATATATCAGCTCTATGTCCACATGACAATGTTGATCATAGATTTCTTGATGTAAAACTTTAATATCATCATCATAGTCATCAAAAACAGGAAGGTCCTCATAGACATTTTGAACAACAAATGGCATGACTAATAGAAACTTCTCATGAAATATCAAAGGTATCTGTAATATGACTATCATCAGCTGCAATATGAATACATTTTTGAACATCCTTTTGCTGAAAATCAAAACTAGAAAAGGTTTCATCAGCTAATGAGTCTTCTTGAGTTTCATAAACATTAAATTCCTTCTCATTATCACTGTATTCATCATAAACTAGAGTAACCTGATAAGTTTCTGATGATGATGAATATTCATGTTTTTCTTCATCTAATAGATCCTGAATAGCCTTTTGTGACAGCATATTATCATGAAAACAACTAGAAACTTCTTGAGAGTCATGAGAACCAAATATTTCTACAACAATCTCTTTATTACTAGGCTGATCTTCAACACGAAAATGATTTTCAACATGACTTAAAACAACATCTTGGATATCATAATGATCGTGAGACTCTTCCTTAACAGCAGAAATTGAAAATGTTTCCTCTTTATCTTCAGCTAATTTTGAAACTACAGCTTCCGCATGACATGTTTGGCATCCTTGATTACATTCATCATCGTGACTTTTTGGATCACATAAAGAAGTTGCATTATGGAAATTAGCCTGCTTGCAGCAATCTTTCAAGAGAAGTTCAATTGAGAAAATATACTTACAATGTTTCTGGAAACATGCATGGAATTCTCTCAGTGAGGAAATGCTAGCGGTCGGAAAAGATCGGTACCACTCTCAAGAATCTCCTTCAAGTGAATACATGAACATTTTCATTAAGGCATCCTCATGATAAATTCCCAGCTGATACATAATTTCATGGAACTTACTAAGATGTTGTGCAGGATCATTCTCTTTCCTTTCTCTGAATCTGGGAAGAATATCTCCCCAAACCTCCATAGCAAGAACTGCATTTGGAAATCCTGGAATATTAGCAAATTTAAAAGGAGCAAACATTTGTGCCAAAATGGCTTCCATAGCCTTCGACATCTTGAATCAGTGGAGTCGCCAATAGATCCTTCCTCTGTGGAGTCACCTAGTGAAAAATTGCAGTCCAAACTATGTCACCAGCCCCTATTCACCGTCAAAGACTGGATATATCCGTTGTTGTACAGCCCAGGGAAGATGAATTCATTCCTCCACTCCTCGGAAATGGTGCTAGAAGATGGTTGTCCTAAAATATGTCCTTGACTGCTAGAGTACAGAGCTTAGGCATCTGAAATTGGATGATTGAATTTGAGGGTGGTTGTGTAAAGAGACAAGAGAATATATACATAGGGAAGACATAAGATCACTGAAAAAATCAGGCTTTGTGAATATGATGGATAGTTGAACTGAAACGAGGATGATGTCAAAGATGCCTGAGGTTCAAAGTTGATTAATAACATAAGGAACAAACAGTTCAATCATATGTTAAGATGAAGAACTATGTTTAGAAAAACATTCCAAACATAGATGAATGAACATTCAACCATAGTATTGAGCATTCATAAAGAAAACATCAATATGAAGGAATTCATTACAATGAAAGTTTTAACAAAACCACAGAATATTCAAATTCAATGATCACTAAACCTGGTTCAAAAAAGACAAGATCTCATATTCATATTAATAGGATTTCATAACAAATAGCAGAGCATGGTCTAAGACTTTCCATAATACCCTTCTCAATCCCTTTACAAACTCCTCATCCTCTTGGTTGGAACCTCTCCCCCTTTCCTCATATTCATTATGGATTATATAGGATCAATACCAACTATCTAGATCCACAATCTCTGGGGCAAGTATGATTTACAATTTTACAAATATATCCAATAACTATCCAAGTGTCTAACCCAAACTATATCTGAACTATAATTCGAACAAAACAATCCAATCTGGATAAACTGCTCACCTGGAGTAAGATCTAGAGATGTCATACAAATGCTTCCAACTGGAACATGATATGGTCTTCAACTATTTTCATGGAACATATCTGGGAAGAAATCTGGAAATTGCCCATGATTCGAGCCCAAAAAGAGGATCCAAATCTGCCAAATCATATGCATAGATGATCTTTCCAGAACAGAGTATTTTTTTTGTATAGACAACAATAAATTCATCAAATCTTCAATTTCAAACTTATCTTGATTCTTTAAGTCGATCTTGCATATGTTAGCCTATTGTGATCTTGTAATGTATCTGGAAGGACATTTATTAGCTCCACAAGCAATAAAATTTGACCTTTTCTAGAGCTGGAATTTTATTGTGACAACTGAGCTTGCAATAGATCACTTGAAATATGAAATGTTGGAAATTACCTGCCACCTATTAACCAATTGCTTCAAACCTGGAACGAATTGATTAAGATAAACCCAACTGCACGAGTAATACTCAGGCTTGGGCTTTGTTTTCAATTTTGAGTTATTCGATTATTTTGCCTTGAAAGGGGAACAGGATACCAAATAAAGATTTGAAAATATGCAATATGAAGTCATCTTATCAATTATTCTGCCATCTGTGTTTTTACAATCCTGATTCAATGCCTGAGATTATGGATTTGATCCTTTGGCTAAATGTTTTTGTAGGAGGCAAATTTGGCAAAATTCTGGGGAAAAAGGTCTCAAAGAACCACCTGTATTTCCTAAACCGTGATAGTTGTGCGAAATATGAGAGAGGTTTTTGTATATGGGTCTATTATTGACAAAAACCTCTCATGGTTTTCAAAAAAATCTTTCCAACTCTTCGAAAACCGTGCCCAAATGTTGTGACTAAAACAGGAAATCATTTACTTTTTAAATCTTGAAAAATAGCCTTTAAAGATCATTCAAATCTTTCAAACCATGATACATGTTACAAAAATGAGATCCCGACAAAAACCTCTTTTGGTTTTCAAAAATTCACTTCCACCTCCTCAGAATCAGTGTTTAACTTAAGTGTCTCAAACAGGAAAATACATGAAATTATGTCTGAAAAAATACTCGGTTTTGATATACTTTGCCTTGGGAGATTGGATATTTTATGATTGGAATTTGAATATAATTCGCCTAGTTAAAGATTTGACATGAGGAGAACTAACCAGGATGACTGGAACACTCACGACTTTGGTAAAAATACTAGTGGATATTCCGGCAGCGAAAACTGAGGTCTCTCTTTACATGTGCGCTGCCGGAATGTAAATATTTTGATGGAGCAGATCTTGGTACCAACACTTGCAAGATACTTTAAACAACCACCTTAAAAAAACAAGATTCTGAAACTAAAATGTTCATATTTGGTGTTAATCCTTGGTTAGCCTTCCTGGAAATGAAATTTTTTCTCATTGTTTTTGGTTTACTAAGTTCGCACAAAGTGCATGTCAAAGAGCATACACAGCAAATAAAACCCTTTCCACTATGTTTTTTATTTGTCGAGTTCATAGAGAGCACACGGAAAAGAGCATACAATATTAAAAAGGTAGCAGATCAAAAATAAAATAAAAAAACATAAAGAAATAAATAATATGAGAAAATTAAATAAAAATGCGTAACAGTAAACAGTATACCTCTAAATCTGGTAAAATGGTTGTATCTTGAGAAAACAAAGACCTTTTTCGGTGAAAAGAAAAGTGTTTCCAACGGTAAACGATGCTCCAGATGCAACAGAACACATCTAATAGCTCAGAAATGCACAGAATATTAGAACCATAAAATCATTCATGGTCTCGGCAACACCAGTTTGAGATCTAGATCACCAATGGAAGCGAAACTTCATGAGCGCTCCAATACTATTTCGACTATCACGTGATACTTCCAAAAGAACAAACACCTTTAGAAGCCACTCACACAAACATATCACAGATCAACACACTGTTTTTTGACAGGGTTCAAACCCTCGAAGAGAGAAACATTCCAAGACCCTAGCCAAATAGCTACTTGAGGCAATATTATTATGCAATATAAAGAATATTACAAAATGAGCTTCTCATAATCAATCAACTAGCAGATGACCCTCCATGCTCCTTAAATGGAAATCGGGGATCAATCGGGTGTTAAGCCACGGATCAATGGTCATTAAGATCGAGGAAAAGTTGAACCATTGGATCACTCTATGACAATATCATATCATGACCGTCGAATTACATATATACAAATGCATACTAAAGAAACACACTTTACCTAACGGCTATATTATGACAAGATTATCTTAACTAACTCCTAAGTGTCTAAATATCCTAACATTAAATATACCCTATAAATTAATTCAAACTAGTCTATGACATAAATAAATATTTTTTGGAATATCTACCCTAGAGATGCCCTAAAAGGCAAGGAAATCAATAAATTTCAGTGTTTTTTGGTTGAAGAATTTAGAGAGGTGACTAGTGCCTTCAAACTCTTGGGTTATGAAGTCTTGGGATCAAATCGTCCAAATGGCCTTGTATGTAAATGCTTGGCTAGAATCTCTGCAAGAAACAAGAAAAAATCTTATTCCAAACTATAATTTAAAGCTCCATGCAAACTTTCACCAAGGAAGGGTGGCTTCTATGGCACACACCTTCAACATATGCCTTAGCTTGTGCCACTTTCATTTGTAGCCCCTACAAAGGTAGCCAAACCACAAACAAGCAACAAAGCTAAACCAAAAAACAATAAAGTTATTTCACTAGAGCAATATTATTACCCTTGTGGTGAACTAAGAACATAAACCTTACAATGATAAAAATAGCATGTTACCTTAGCAAGAAGATCACAAAGTTGTGACAACCATAGAAAAAGCCTAATATACAAAAACCTTTGGATTAAAAATGATAGTATTACTCTCCAATGCTCAACAACAATGAGAATGAGAAGTCAACTCTCTTATAGAGAAGAAAAATTCAATTTACTCTACAAGAAAATAATAATAAAAGTGTCAAAACCGTAGTTCCAACCTAGGGATCCTCCAAAATGAGCCAAAATACATAAAATAATCCCCAAAACCTCCAAGAGAGAGAAAACCCCCATCATATCATGGTCTATAGGTGACAAATGGTACAAGAAATGGTCCAACAAGGAGGGCACTCCATCAAGAGATGGTCAAACCCTCACACGTGTGGCTGAAAAAGGGGTCCCATGTGGGATGTCACCCTCAAAGAGTGCAATGATTTCCTCCAAAGTGGGAGCACTAGCCTCCAAAACCCTGCCAAGTGTGAGGGGGTGTTATCCCAAGGCTTAAACTGTAGGACATCATCCTCTATATGCTCTAACAATCCATCAAAATGTGCTAGAAGAGGGAAGGACCCGTCAAGTAGGCTCAAATGGTCATGTAGAAGCCCCCACAAGTCCTGTCAATGGTACAAAAGTGAAGAAGTAACCTCACATTTATGGGAGGAGGGGTCTATGAGTCTCCCAAACCTCCCACATGCCAAATATAGGTCATGATCATGCTAGGAGAAGGTGACACCGCCCTCATGTGCTAGGAGACATGACATAAGATCATCCTCAAGTGCAGCGCTCCATTAAAAGGGTCCCTAATAATCACCAAACATACCAATCAAGTCATAGTATGTGTGTAAATAAAACCTCTCTAGTGTAATAAAGTTCACCATCATCAAAACTTAGGCAAATGTTTATCTAAAATGAAAATAATACACAAGATACAAGTTACAAATACACTTTTTTTAATAACTCAATGAAAATAATTTTACCCATCTAGGCTAACATTAGGGTAACCCTAAGAACCATTTTACATGTGAAAGTTCTAACTCAACCTACATAGCTTAGCTTACCTAAGTCAAGTGAGGGTATATGAGGTGAAGTACGTACATAGTGAAGAAAGGGGGTCTTTGTGAAATAACCATCCTAGTAACACGAGTGTGATGGTCTATCCTTAACTTTCAAGAGTTATAATTTTTTATATTTTTTCCACTTGTGCATAAGGAAGTGTTGTTATGGATCATCCATCCTCGTGCCTTCATATTGCACTCCATTTATTTCATTTTCCTTTGATATTTCATTTATTTTCACTTCATTTAGCCCTCTCATTGGCTTCGTCCATTTTTCTTTAGATGTGGCTTTGATAACCTAGGACAAGGGAACCTAGATTTTGTGATGGGGAGTATCTGCCATGAAGTTTTTCACTTGCATTTTGCATTTAATTCATCAACAAATCCCTTTCAGGAGTGCAAGACTCTTTTAACTTTATTTGAGTCATTTATACATTGGAATAGTAATGAGACCATATGTTATTACTAGTGACAAATCATTCACAAAAGAGAAGCATGAAGGGGATGGGTGGATTGGCTAGCAAGATGAAAAATGGCTAGGTAAAAAGTTATGAAATGGATGAAAATCACTTGACTTTGTTCACTAAGGTACAAATTAACCTCATACTAACTATTAGAGTTTGCACTTTAATTCAATTTAGTTAGATCTTTTAATTGAAAAATAGACAAGCACACCAAAACACAAAAGACACAAGAATTTTCCTTGGGGAAACCATAAAGGAGAAAACCCCGCAACTTCCTCAGAAATAGATTCATCACTAGTACAATATCAAACAAGATAGAAAACCCAAATATAAGATATCTTCTGCAGCGTTCTCTCTTTCTCCTCTAGCGAACTTGTCTTCTCTGCCACTTGGTGTGAACTTGCTTGAGTGAGTATGATGTCCAAATGAGAGAGTGACCCTCTCTATTTATACTTTAAGTGAGAGTGACCTAATTCCTTAATGGGGTTGACTTGTCTAACTAACTGGGCCGACCTACCCTAGGGAGACTCAAAAATACATTTTACGTTTGACCTTTGGGGAACTATTGCCCCAACTTACAATGGAGGTTTTACCTTGATATTCTTGCATGACCAAATACAATAATGACATCCCCGAACGGAGGAAAAACATCTCCGACGAAGGTACAATAAAAATACAATAATAATATTATAATAATATACAAAAGAATATCTTCTGAAGTTACATTTACAACAACACTAACACACTTATTAAGCTAGAAGAATAACATTAAGATTAGGTTAAGAGACAAGCAATAGTTTAAGTATATGAGTCATTATAGAAGCATATGTGTAACATCTCATGCTAACATACCATCATACAAGAAACATGCTAAGAGTAAATGAAGATTAGAAGATATCACATCCCCAGATGATTGAGCACTGTCTCTGACTAGGCACATCGAGGCACATAGACTATCTGATAAGGATGGAGTAACCAATTATCTATGGTGGAACCACAAATCTCATCTGAAAATATCTAGCCAACATCACCCCTACTGAAAAGGGCTAGCAGACCTCATTCTTACACTTGGAAGTCACTTCACGAAGAAGAGCTTCCACATTTGGAACCAGTTCTTAGAAGACTTCCCTTTTTAGCTATAAAAGGAAGCCATGAATATGCAATCCATAAGAGAAAAATAAATCAAGGTTATGTTGCAAGAATTGGATTGGAAGACCTCTCTTACTTCTATTTTCTTGCCACTCGTTAGCTTCCATGCTTGCTTGGCTTCTTCTTCTAAGAAGCAAGTGTTTTCTGTCATCATTCCCAAGTTTGTTTAGAGCAATTAAAGAGTTAAAGGACCCTTCCCAAAGGGAGCGTTGAATACCATCTTGGAAGATACATTCCTCAAGGTGATCCTATTGTACTCATGCATTTTCATTGGACATTTGGAATTTAGTTGAAGCTTGCTTATATTGCTTGTTTTAATGTCATTTTAGTAGTTTTAATTGTTAAAGTAGCTCTTATGCTTGGTTTCTTCGTTCATTTGCTTCAATGCACTAGTACTTGTTACACTAAACATCTCATGATCTATTGTCATGTTTACAACCAACAAGAAAAGGGAATTTTGCTCACCATTGAACCAATTTCTCCACAATCAAATGACACACCAACTAGTAGTTGAGGTTTATTTAATGATGATTCAAAGGTTGAAGAGGATTCAAACAATTTATTACTTGTGTATTATCTTCCTTTTCCATTTTTTCCTCTATCTCTCATTTCACACATGTAATTTTCAGCTTGGGATAATGCCTAGATGCAAATTTGTATTGAGATTTGTTTGTTGCTATATAGCATTCCCCTAACAATTGTTAGATATAATCAATGGAGGATAGTCCTAAGGCCCTACTAAAGGTTTCAAAGCCGTTTTACTTTGATTTGTCGTTGAGGTGACATTGTTGTAGCATCTTGTTCCAATTGCCAATGAAAATAATGATTTTCTCAATGCACTAATGTGTTTATGCATTGAAGGTTATGATCGATGATTTCTCTTCTCTATTATGCTAACTAAGCAAATGGATATTTGAATTAGCAAGATTCAAACCTCTCACTATTTGCCTTGTTGTTTCTCTTTATTTGATTCCATTTGCCCAAGGAACAAGCACCAGATTTGGTTGTACCAATATCATTTAAGAGATATTGTCAAGTTTAGTTGATTAAAGTTCAAATCTGCATAGGGCTTGAACGGGACAAATCTCCAATTTCACGCGTGCTATTCACATAGATGTGTTGTTTTTTTCATTAATTTTGAGTTTTATATAAGATTTTTAGCCTTGGGAGGCCTAAAAATTAGTGAAAAGAGGTTCGAATCCAAGCTGTTCGAATGAGAAACATTTATCCCTAGTTCTGATCCTACTAGGAAGAACCCCTTCATAATATAAGAATCAATGCAAAATGAGAAGAAAAATAAACAAATTGACACCACACACCCCTAAGGTTTTCCCAACACTTTGGGTAGTCATCATTCGAAAAGGTTTTCTAGGGATGGCTAAAGTGTCTTTCCATCAAGAAAAGGATGGTCTTTTGAGTGAACAAAGTGAGTGAGGGAGTGAAGTAGGATATACCTCTTACTAAACTTCTCCAATTTCATCTTTTTTATTTCCACATATTGATTTTGGTTCTAGTCTTGCATATATCCCTTTATACGTTAATGTGAGATAATGCAAGGCAATATGGAAAAAACAAATATAAGGGGTCACCATCTCTTATGTGATGACCAAATATAAAAACAATTTAATCAAATTTTAATGGAAAAAGTTAAGTTCCAAATGGAACTTAAATTAGTGAGGGGTTTTCATTCATGGGAAAACCCACAATTTGTTTAGAGGTGGAGAAAGTTGATGAGACGTGTTTACCTCCAATCAATTGATAGATGGCGAGCATTTATACTATTGCCTTGGTTTAACTTCAAATAAACAATATTTATTGTCTCAAGGCCTCAAGCTCTTGAAGGATTTCAAAATTGATAATCTATGAATTATTGATAACTAATAAAAATATCCCCTAATAAGGAAGGGTAAAATTTAATTTAATTTGTAAAAAAACAATTTGACCACATCACATTAGAAGGTTGGCAACAAAGTACTAACAAACTCCATAACTAAAAGGTAAGCACCAAATTAATAACAAATCCCACAAGCAAAAAGGATAAACAAGCCACAATGCCCTTTTGGAGGGAAAAATATTACGTAAACCTTGGGTTATCTACTCTTAACACTAAAAGCACACTATATAGACCCCCCCACCCTCAACCCTATTTGCCTAACACCTCTCTTTTTATAAGCATGGGAACTTAGCAACCTCCCAAGAGTATATGCAATAACCCACAAGCCACATATAACAATAACTCATAGGTCAGCCTAGGCCAAGACTTCACACCAAGGAGACGCCTACCCTTTCAGCCTCCTAGATGGGTCAATATGTGAAGCCCTAACCCCCACCAAAATTGAACATGTGACCTCCCCAAAGATAACACATGCTCATAACTATTGGGCTCACTCATGTGCACTTGCTTGACACCTCTTGCATTAAGCATTTAGGAGCATTTGGAGGACTCCATGTCAGAGAATGCCCATGTAGTTCATGCCAATAATCCCTTTTCCAGTAGTGGTAATGAGTTTGATGATTGATAATGTTGTTTAGTGACATTTAGTAACTTGTAGGCATACTGTTTTTTGGACTTTAAAGGCCATTTAACGCCTCATCGACTATGTATTTTGTTTCAAATATAACATGTAGCATATTGTGTTTTGGACTTTAAAGGTCATTTAAACCCTCATTGATTATGTATTTGTTTCAAATATGTATTGCACTCAATGCCATTTTGATATATTCACCTTTACATGGTATATACATGAGCAAACTTTGCATATTTTGTCTCTAATGGTTTGGAATCTTCATATATATATATATATATATATATGGTTTGGAATCTTCATATATATATATATATATAAACTGAATCATAAAATTCAAGCGGGTATTTGGGTCCAAGTTTAAAAACATTGATGATGAGTGGATGGCAATTTTCAATAAGAACAATCTGGTTGGCAGAGTCGACAGAAGAGGGTTGAGAGGATGGATCCTCGTTGCAAATAAAAGGATAAACTGTGGTGGTTGTCCTAAGAGTTCCCAACCTGCTGGGTGAATTGAATTTACTTTTTATGCTAGAGGAATTGAAATTAATTTTGCTTTGAATTGGCCAAGCTCAAGGAGTAAACCTGTATCCTGTTTCCATGCTTATTGGACATCTGCATTATGACAATCACTTTAGAGGTCTACACCAGTTGCTATCAAACCTATATATTGTTTCCATGCTTATTAGGCATCCACTTCTCACTATCACTTCAGAGGTCTACATCAGCTGCTTACAACCCTATCTCTTGTTTCCATGCTTATTACACATCCACTTCATACTACCACTTCAGAGGTCTACATCAGCTGCTTACAAACCTATCTCTTGTTTCCATGCTTATTAAACATCCAGAATTCTCACAATCGCTTCAAAGGTCTAATCTCTTGTTTCCACGCTTATTAGACATCCACATTTCAAAGGTCTACAGCTGCCTCTAACAAATTTTCAAATTAAAGTCTTGAAATAACATCTTTTCCATGATAACAGAAACAGAGCCTCTGGTCTCCAATCTCAATTAGATTGTTTCACCAGATATGAAGTTGGCAAGGGTATCATGAGGTACTCTGAGATATACATCAGATGTATAGAACTCTGAAGAAGCTAATAAGCATCGTCAAACATAGTGGGGCAGTAGATAAAAACCCCAGCAAATATTAGAAAAGAAAATTTTCAACCCAAAATACATCTAATTATGCTTTGCTTTGAGGAAGCAGAACAAAAAAGCATTCCTTTAACAATATCAAATAATCTCAACAAACATGCCTTGTAGTTAATCTTTGGGCATCCACAATTGCCAAGTTACAAGTTCCATTCCCAAGGACAGGTACCAGAAACCCATGGACAGACACCTCATTCACAATCATGAGCAAATACCTGATCATAAAAACCTATTCCATTGCAAACCTCTCCACTGCTACGGATGAGAATGTGAGTATCTAAGAAGCAGAGTTAGTTTTGAACCCTAGGTTTTAACAACTCGAAAACAAAAGAACTCCTCCCGCATTATCCATTATTTGTCTCTTAAACACTTTTATATCAACACCTCAAACACAGACTGTATCAAGATGTAGCTTCTGCTTAATGGTTGTTACCAACTTATCCCTCGACTGCTTTCACTAATTGAACCAAGTAGCCTTCGTAGTTCCAGGTCACTATTGTCCTTTGCAGGCCCAGCTTCCACCTCAACCAATCTGCTGATATCACCTACAAAGTTCCGGTACCGATATGTGTCCTATGCAGCTCATCAGCTGAACTAACATCTTTCAGTGTTAGCAAGAATAAGCAAGAAGGAATTGATAACTAGGTCTATTCGTATCAATTCTACTTATATCCCAGTTAAAACTTGCCGCCCTGATACATTGTTAAAAAATTACAGCTTCACAGATTGATATATCCATTTCTATGTCCGTCGTAGAAACAAAACTGAAAAGACTCAAAATACCATAGTCACAAAATACCTCAAATCCATTTCCGAACCCAGAGTAAAAACAGCACGTAGTACGAAATGCCACAAATCCATCATGATGTACTTGAATTCGGGTATCATAAGAAAACAAACTAACAGTTATATAAAATAATGCCAATCACAAAAAAAAAAATGGGGAAGAGAGACAAATACAAAATAAATATTTAACAAATCAATAAATCAGAAAATTTAAATATTGAAACGGCACTGCAACAACATATAAGTTCTTGTTTTGATAGATTTTTCGTTTGTGGGACAAAGCTTGAGGAAGATTACCTTTAGACTATGTATTTATCGAGATAAAAATATATCATGGCTCAGATGGGGCGAGCCTCCAGCTATCTTACCTCCAGGTACATCAATCTTGGCCGATTAATTCCCGAAAATATATACCTATAAATGACATTAAACGGAAAAAAGCCACCAGCATAACTGCAGGATCCACATGCGAATAGATTCATAGACATTGATAACAAGCTGAGCTAAAATTGCATTAACTGCAAGTCATTTAATAAATGGGACAACGATCAGTGAGTTTTAGATTCATTCAGATCCATTGCAACTCTGAACTAGTTAACTGAGATGATGGATTCGAACTCTAGCTGTATCTATATTTTGGATCTCAAATTTCAATTAATACAATCTAGTCGGTTATTTCTAAATCATAAACTATACAAAGTATTTGTGCAATGATTGTCCGTCTCCAAATGTTTTTTATTACAGTTTATTGAAGCTAATAATCTATATCCTTAGTTTCAATTTCCATCCCTCAAACAATCAGCAAAAGGCCCATGTTCGAAATAAACAATCAGCAAAAGATTTCATGCTAAACACAACTCACGTAAAATTCCATGATCTCATCCATCAGTCTACTGGCAACCAGAACTTGAATCATGTTCCAGCAAACATTGGCAAATACCTTATAGAAACATCGAGATTATTATGTCTACATTACACAGCACTCTAGGATGCAACACGATCTTTTGCAACCAGAGCTTGAATCATGTTCAAGTAAACATATTGGCAAATACCTTATAGAAACATCGAGATTATTATGTCTACATTACAAAGCACTCTAAGATGCTGCTCAACAGCATAACACTATCTTTTATTGAGAACTCGACAAGATATAGTAATATAACTAAGAAATAAAAGTCCCTACTGGCTTATGAGTCATGCACAAGCCATAGCGATTACATAATCCTAAGCTCTCAAATTCTCCCATCAACAACAGCTAAAACACAAAAATAAGTTGAAAATCAAAATGCACACACCAGAAACCCAAATAACAATAGGGAGACAAAAGAATGCCCTTAACAGTCGCAGGCTATCGTACAGGCTTGCATATCAAATATATGAAATGAATCAATTACACACATACAACCCTCTCAACAAAAATCTAGCCGGGACAATCACTTGTCGTCTGTGTTCTCAGTCACCCCTTTTGTAGGTGTTCCCTTCGCAAGCTGACTGAAGTTACCTTTCTCCCTAAAGAGTTGAGAACTATGATGCCTACAATATAGCCTGCCTTCATGAGCAACATAATTTGAGGGACTGATGACACAACCACCATGACTACACTTGAAGCAAGGTCTGTGGTATGATGTACCATCAACAGTAACCTGCCAAACAAAACCATCCCTACGTAAAAATTCCAGTATTGGATATGCTCCTCAGAAAAGTACTCAGAATTATTAGTGATATTTGTTATTCATTCTAGACATCAAATATATCTCACTCATGTGGATTGCAGTGCATCTCAACAAGTTAAACACAACTTCCTAATCCGGATTAAAGGCATTAAACAAGAAAGTAAAGGTAAACACAAAACTTCCTAATCCAGATTCCAGATTAAAGGCTGTAAACAAAAAGAGGAAAGGTACCTACCTTCTCAATTGGGTACACTGTCTTCCCACATGCAACACATTTATCCTGTGTACCGGAAAACATTGTTGAGACCCTAGTGGGTGTCTTGTTCTGCAAAGTTACAAAACTAAAATTAGAAACACTGTTGAAAAAACACACAAAATATGTAGCTTTTCAGGTCTTCAGTAAACAAATAAATTTAACGTGCCATAAACAAAACTAATGCTAAGGCTAGCTAAACAGTTCTTGGCTAATATAGAACAATTGGCAGAATATCCACATATTTTGCATGCTTTCAAAGACTTTATAATTGTATTTCTTACATACTATTAAAAATTTGCTATACATGTGTCAGACCAATTTGAAATGTAAATTTTGCATAAATACTGATATGGTTAAGATCTATCAATGGCTACTTTTAGAACAAATACTTAGTTCAAATCTGCAAGTTCGGCAAACGCTGTATGTTACACAATATTTAGCTATATCTTTGATTAGATAATATCATCATTACAGACTACTACCTCATTCTCATGTGACTTGTCATTTCTCGATGCTCTAGGAATGGCTGCAAACAGACAATGCCAGGAAGCCCGAAGAATTAGATCGACTACAATCACTCATCACTAAGCTTAGCATTTTAACTTCAAGAAAAGGATTTAATTCACTTCAAAAGAAACAGGCAAACAAAAGTTACCTTCAAAACTTTTATCCAAACTTCCCGTCCTCTTAAAGAGCTGGTCAAAGTGAGGCTTACAATATAGAACTCCCTCAAATGACGAATAGTTACTAAGCTGTAATGACATTTGAAAATTTAGACACTGTAAGGATCTAAATGATACCTAATTAAAATGAAAAATGAATACAAAGAACAATGGAAGTTAGAAACAGCTTTAAAAAAACAATAACCTGTTATCAATAAGAAACTAAACAAAGTCATTAAATCCAGGAGATGAACAGTCACCGACATTTCAGAACCCAATCACCTTTGGCAACCAAAAGAGCATTCTGTAACTGAAGTGAATTCCTATGTATAGAATGTCTTGTATGAAGCATAGCAAATAGAATAAAATACTCAGTTATATTCTCTCTCTCTCTCTTACGCTACCTTTCATAGAACATTCCTAATAAAAACTAGGTTGCATTCTATTGGCTTTGTATATTCACTATTTGTTTCAACTTTATTTATGCTCCCACTACAATACTGTTTAAAGTTATCCTCTGATTTACATCCCGGATTAGGTTCAAGCTACCTAATAAAAGCAATTCCTAAAAACCCTTGCAAGGATC
Organism: Larix kaempferi; assembly: GCA_027924585.1. NCBI lineage: Eukaryota > Viridiplantae > Streptophyta > Pinopsida > Pinales > Pinaceae > Larix > Larix kaempferi. Next base: position 773,375 of record BSBM01000005.1, on the reverse strand, counting down.
TTACACTTTTAAAAGGGTAAGGGTTGACCTTCCACTCGGGTAAACCATGAATCTGTCAAAGTGGATGTGATAAATTCAGCTAAAAGTCACATATTACATCTCAAAGTGAAACATTGACATCCACTCAAATTGCCCCCACTTTAATTCCACCCCCAAATTAAACCTTGAAAACCCTATTAATAACCATAATCTGCACATTGGATGGCATGACATGAATCAGTCAAAGCGGGTATGATAAAGTTCCGCTAAAAATCACATATCAATCCAACGGATACTTCCACATTGCCACCACATAGATCCCATCCCAAAATAAAATCCTAGAAACACTAGCAAATCTTTTATCTAGCAAAACATAAATCAGTCAAAGTGGGTTTGATAAAATTCAGCTAAATCCATAAATGCCATAGGAAACCCAGACATTTGATATCAATCCCAATTCCCCCAGATCAAATCCAACCCTAAAAAAATCTGTAAAAAACCCTAACAGTAAACTGAAAAGTCAACCCAACACACTAAATCAAACAATAACAGAACAGAGAACAAAAACAGCACCTTTAAGGTTCCATTGCAGTGATGGCAGCGGAAGCAGGACTTGTGATAAACAGAATTATCAGCCGTCAATTGATCGACCAAATAGACTGTCTTTTCACATGCCTTACACTTCTGTGTTGTGCCGGCGAAAGCCATCTTCGGGGGCCTGGGAAGCTGAATGAATCGCCTCTCCCTGATGACAAGCAAACCCGAATCCAACCCAGCTCAATCCCGGATTTCGTTAAAAGCAGACCAGTTCGGAGCAAGGTCTGATTATCAATCTTCCGAGCTTCGGCTACAGTCTTGATTGAATAATCTTACGACTGAACGGATTTCAAAAATACATTGAAATCTACCATATAGGCGATTTTTTCTCATTTTTCTTTGGCCTTTTAATTTTTCTTTTGCCTTTTTAATTTTAATTTCCTCTTTTTCGCGAAAGTGGGAGTTGGCCGGTGACACGTGGGTTCTTTGTGTTTCTTCGTTGGCATACACTCATCTCTTGGAAAAAAATGATTTGTTGTTTTTCGTTGGCTCGCAGGGTGGATCTCTCATCGGCTTTATAATTTGTCTTTATGGTGTTCACTGTGGTGTGAGGCACCAGATCCCAAAAATATATTGTGGGTGTGACCGTGTGGGGTTAGGCAAGCCTGGTTTGCGGGTAGACAGGCAAGGTAGGTGGAAAACATTCACATTTTCAAATTAATCAATTGATACAATATTCGTTATTTTAGTTAAATGGATTAATGGTTTTTAATGAAAAGGTTGAATTTTCGATCAATGTTAACCTTTCAGTTTTGAATATTCATCATAACATTTTAATTATTTTGTAAATTAGTTGGCAACTTAGAATATTAAAAATGCAGAGGAAATTTGAATTAAAAATGTCTAGGAAATTTGAATTTAAATAGAAAGATTCAACACAAGTAATTTTAGAATTTAACAGCTTTCAAATATTATGTTTTATGTAAATTTGTATTTAATAAATAAAGTTTTTTTTTTCAACTGAAAAAAGCGTACTATTATGACATAAGATATATGTTCTCAATATATTGTGTATCTTGAAATTCTTCCCATTGATAATGCCTTCGACTCCTGTGTGCGCTTCTTTAGTCAAATATGTTCACACTGCCAAAATCAATGCATTGTGTATCTTGAAATTCTTCTCATCTGACAATGCCTTCGACTCCTGTGTGCGCCTCTTTAGAGAAAGTATCAGCCATCCAATTGTGCTCCCGAAATATATGTTCAAAAGCAATGTTCCTAAACATCTGAATCTTCTCCTTTGTTCTACAGCACCATTGATATAAGGAAATCACATTTAAATTAAAAATCAAATCCAATTTCATAGCTTATATAAAATGAAGAAATAACACAAAAGTTATAATTTTAAAAAGTAATTAATATAAATTAGTAAAGACCTCATCTTTGACGATATTTATTTTAATTTTTTTTTTTAATTTAATTTGAATGTTTTTATTCATATTAAACATTTTTATAGGTAGTTTTATAAATGGAATCATAAAGACAAAGTGAAATTACTATAATGCATGTTTGTATGTAGAACGGTTGAAATTGCTATGCATATTGCAATGTAACATTTTGGTATAAGATGTGTAAGGATGCAATAGACACATCTAAAATCAAGGGATGTGAAGCGAATCGTTTTCATCTTGCAATTGGGGTTTATCCTAGTTGTCGTTGAGCTTTAATCTAACCTCTTTAAACGTTGTCAAGCTTAAATCTAGACTAGATGCATATGTTCGAAGGAAAGTTGCAGAAAGCTTTGTTGATATGAGGAAAGCTTTTAACATGCTACCCAGAAATAATCTTTGGACTGTATTAGAATAATTAAAGGTTTCTCTTGAGTTAAGAGCTCTTGCTATAAGGTAATATGAGAATGTTATCACCAAATTCGGGAACATTAACGGTTGGTTGGAAGATATTAATTGTAAAATTGGAGTTAAGTAAAGTTATCATATGTCCCCTACCCTTTTGGCCTAGAACCAAGATATGACTTACTTAAATTGCCTTGCTTTAGACTAAAGCTCCTACTCCATGTACAAGTGGTGAGAATGTGGGTTTATTCAATTTGGAACTAGGATATGGCATGAACCACTACTCCAAATTATGACCCTACTCTAAGTGTGGGTAGTGGATAGTGTTTGTGTTTTATATTAGTTGTTAAGTTTATTAGGAAACCAAGAAAAAAGATGGTTATAATGGCACAATGCCACTATAGTGGTGGATGTTGTGTCTTGTGTGAGCTTAGCGAGGTGAAGAGAGAAGTGAAGGAATGTGAAAGGGAAACAACATAAGCATGGTGTAGTATAATGTGTTTGATCATTCATTGGAATAAACAAAAAGATGATTTTGAGAGGAAAATCTAAAAGAAATTGAGTCAGGCATATTTGTGCAGTTTACACAATAAAGTGCATACTAGAAATTCAGGAATGGGAGAAAGAGGCTAAAGGATTCACAAGGATTCATCATAGGAACTGTCGACACCTAAAAATCGCACACATGCGACATTTCGGTGAATCATCCAGTAAGTCGCCATCAACATAAATAATGCATCTCACCACATGCATCCTCAACATATCCAAAACACATCATGAGTCCACAAATGCCAAGAAACAGTCAAAACAAAGGGTAGCGCGGGTATTACACAGTTGACCCGCGCTATAGCGTAGGTTACCTGAACAATTCCCACACTACACCCGCGCGGCTTTTCCTTCGATAGTCATGCTACTGTCAAAAAGGTGGGACCACTCACGCCCAACAGTGCATTAAAAGCTCAATCCTCCCCAAGGATTAGAATTCGGCTCCTCACACACTTGGTCGCATTAATCATCCCCCTTGTGTACCTTGGAACTGGTTCATAAAGGAGGAGAGTTCACATTTGGATCTAGTTGTTTGTTGGCCACCTCTTGTCCTATAAAAGGAAGCCATTGTCATGCATTTGGTAGAGAGAAATTAGAGCAAGGTTATGTTGTTGGATTTCAGTTAGAGATTCCTCATAGCCCACCATTTCCTACCATTGTAAGCATTTACAAGCTTTCTTGCCACCTACCATCAAGGGACAAGTGTTTCTCTCCATTTTTCTTCCACCTACTTAGCATTTAGTTTGGACAATAAAGGCCTCCCTAAGGGATGTTGTTGGCTTCCCTTGAAGCCTTCACCTCCTAGGTGTTGTACATCTATTCCATTGGGCAATACAAGATTGGTTTAGCATACCTTTGGGTTGTTGTTGGAGTTTGCATCTTCCCCCCATCTCTTTTATTTTATTTTCATCAATATTTTCATGTTTGAATGTGAACTACACTAACAATCTCTTGCAGGATCACTTGGAGGAATACCAACCATCCAAAAGGGGCTCCAAGGACTGAGGCCTTGAAGCAACCTACAAGGCTTAGTCCCTCACCAAGTGGAAGGGTGCACTTGTGTAATTTTTCCTATAATAGGAACCACTTGGTGCACAATGATAAATTAAGAATTTTGCAATTGTAGGTTGGAAGTATCATTTCCCATCTCGAGCTACCTTTGGAATTTGTTTCATACCCCCCACCTATTGAATCGATCCCATCCAATGAACCCTCCCTTGATGAACAATGTTTAGGCCTTGAAGAAACATAGGGACACTTTGCACTCTCAAAGTCTGGAACTAGTGGATGGCACATGTGAGGTCAACCCGACTACCATAATTGAGGAAGAGAAGCACTTATATAGTGATGGAATTGAGCCAAAAGAGGATGTGCAAGCATAAGGCTACCATGTTAAAATTCCATACCCTAGGTGATTGTTGTCCTTATGTTTTCAACTAAACAAAACTATTATTTAATTGCATAAATTAAATTCTTCACATAGCAACAATCACACATATAGTTGGAAAGTAAATAGTGGAAGCATAAACTCAATACACAAGTAATTACTCTTTCAAATCATCTTTTCATTAATAATTCCAAGCTTACAAGGAAACCTCAAATAACTGTCAAACTAATAGTTGTACGATACACCCAAAAAGCAGATATGCACACCTACTTAGACATTTTTCCTACTGAAAATGAGAAAAACTACTAGTTTCCTAATTTGGGATACTATACAACCATGTTTCATGATGATCAAGGTAGCATGGTCACCTTCCTATGCTCCCTTAATCTTTTCCTACAAGTTTGAGAACACTTGCAAGTGACTTCCATCATGCAACTTCTCATTCTCATCGTTCTCTTTCAAGAAAGCAAGTTGCGCCTTCCTACTCAAGGCATCTGCAGTTGCATTCAGCTTGCCCAAATGATACTTAATGGTCATGTCAAACTTTGCCAAGAAGTCTTGCCACCTTGCCTTCTTAGGTGACAACTTCGGTTGCATTGCGAATTAGCTCGTCGCAATGTTGTATGTCTTCAAAACAAATGGATTTCCCAACAAGCAGTGTTGCCTACTTGCAATCAATGCACAACTACAGTCATCTCCTTCTCATGAACAAGATATCGCATCTCTCGATCTTGTAGCTTCCTACTCTCATAAGCAATTGTATGGCCATCTTGCATCAATACTCCTCCTATTGCGAAGTTTGAAGCATCTGTCTATACTTCGAATGGATTCCCAAGGTTAGGTAGCCTCAACACTAGAATTGTGGCAAGATTATGCTTCAGTTTGCATAATATTGCTTGAGACTTTTTGTCCAATTCCACACTCTATATCCTTCTTCAATAGTTCACTCAAGGATGTTGAAATCTTAGAGTAGCCTACGAAGAACTTGCAATAGTAGTTCGCAATCCCCATCAAACTTCTTACTTCATGCACAGTTCTCGATTCCTCCCAATCCTCAATGGACTCAATCCTATTAGGGTCCATGCGGATGCCTCCTTGACCAACCTAATGGCCTAAGAAGGGGATTTCTGTCTGCCCTAACATGCACTTAGACTTCTTCAAAAACTGTTAATGTTGCCTTATCGCAACAAAAACTTCTTCCAAGTGCTTCTTATGCTCTTCCAAATTCTCGATGAACAACATGATGTCATCTAGATAGTTAACAATATACTTGTCCAAAAATGGCATGATCATGTCATTCATGAGAGTGAAAAAGGTCATGGGAGTATTACACAACCCAAAATACATCAACGAGGACTTGTATCTCCGATACCTTGTCACACAAGTTGTATTCCACTCATATCCTTCCATAGCACTCAGTTGATAGTGCCCCTTCCTCAAGTCCAACTTGAAGAAAACTTTTTCCTTAGCCAACTTGTCAAAAAAATATAATGTTAATGCCAATGGATACTAGTTCTTAATGGTCTACTTGTTCAATGCATGAGCCTTGAACAAGTAGACCAAACACTATCCAAACAGAGCCTCAATTTCGAGGTGTCCAAACAGAGCCTCATAGTCCAAAAAGAGCCTCAGTTCTGGGGTGTCCTTCTTCATTTGAAAGAGTATTGGTGTGTCATAGAGAGACCTTGAAGGTTTGATTAAGCTCAACTCTAACATCTCTATCAATTGCTTCTTCAATTCTTCCAACTCTAGTCCTGGTAGTCGATAAGGAGCCTTTGCAACATGCCTTGACCCTGGCTCAAGATCAATACGGTGGTCAATAGTACACCTAGGTGGGAGTCCCTTAGGAAAATTATTGGGCATCTAATCCTCATACACTTCTAACACATTGGCGAGTTATGAAGGAACAGGCATCCTCATTTCTTCATCTATCACTTCACGAAGCAATGTTGTGACATAGAGTTGTGAATCTGAACATTGAGCAGCTTTCTTGAAACTCATTGCAAATACCAACTGCAGTTTTCCTCCTAGTCTTTTTTCCATTGTGTGCACAACACAAGGCTTATATCCCTTCAATATCACTAACTTGTCAATAAACAGCATGACAACCACCTTGGATCTTTGCAGAAATTCATGCCCCAAGATGACATCAAAATCATCCAACTGCACCACTGTGAATTTTTCTTGACCTTTCCACTTTCCAAACTATATGTGAACTTTGGATGCAGTCCCAACAGCTACTTTCTCATTAGATTGTATAGCCTTGGCTAAAGCACTTGAATGTTGATCTCTAAGTCCAATCTCATTGTCCAACTCCTTCCTCAAGAAGTTGTGAGAGGCACCCAAGTCAACCAATGCCTGCACAATCCTCCCATTTATTATCAAGTCCATAAAACAAAGTTGATGTTGCTTGTGAGCTCGATTTCCATTCAAGGCTCCCAATTGCTACATGTCCTACACCAAGCAAGGTTGCACCTCACTTGCTACTACTGAAGTACCCTACACAAGCCCCTCTGTTAATTGATTCACATTAAGAAAATAACAAGTGTCATCTTGGTTGGGAATGTGTGATGTCTTAACGTCATGCAATAGGCCGCCCATATAGATTTGCCCGATTTGGAAATGTGTGCCTTGCCCCAACCCCTGTCCACAAAGCACCCTCCAATACTGCTACATACATCTTCACTCCACTGAAGTGTATCCTGAGGCACGACGGGAATTTTTTCCAATCATTTAACCCTATCACAGCCTGCAGTAAAAATTCTTTATTTTCCTCATCCTAACTCTCCCCATATTCATGGCCAGGCAACTTTTCAACCAAATCTTTTCCATGCCTTCTTTTTGGCAATCGTTGTGGGCATGAGCATGTGCCCTATGCTTGTTGCACCAAGAACTGCTAATCCTTCTTCCCATAATTCACTTTTCTCCCATGCCATACCATGGAATTGCAATGCCTCTCTAGTGCCAGAATTTGTAATGGAGATGCATAGTGAGTCGACTCTAACCCAATTTGCCTCTTTTGTGTATCCAAGGTCTACGACCCAATTGATCTCAATGTCTCTGCAAGCTTCATGGTGAAGAGCATCCAAAATATCTCTGATACCACCTGTCACGGCCTCCCAAGTGAGACCCTTCAATTCTGCGCTAAGCATCTTTTAGGGGGTGTATGCCACTTCCCAACTTGACACTTAGTGGTGTGGATCATGCCTTAGGAAAGCTACCAAACTACGCCTAACAGGACCCAACCCACTTAGATTTACTATGTTTATACTTAGTTAATTTTTAGTGCCCATCAAGTAAAAAAAATCAAGACAATGTACACAATATATAATGTAACACTTAATGGAGTGTTCGAGAGATTTCTTATTGAATAGTTGCAATGTATAAGACTGTCCGGCCACTACCTGTGGCATACAATAGTTTACAAAGAAAACTGAGGCATATGCGTGAAACCCCAGCAATTATGCCCCTCTCACATCTTCTCTACATGTCGCACTTTTACATTGACACAAAACCCTGTGCATTGCCCTAAGTTTGCCTCTGGGCACCTCCAGGAACACTACTACACAATTCTTCCCATAGACCAGCTAAGTGAGCCTAAGAACCACGGCTTCCCTAGTACTCAACATGCTTTAGAATTACCAACTTAGACTACGCCTAGCTCTTGTTGTGATGCTTTGTGAAAGAATGAATCATCCCTCCTTATGCCAAACATCCACCCCTATATGGTGTGTCTCCCACTTAGGTGCACTTCCAAGCTAACATGCCCATCCACTAAGTATGCATGCTCAGGTTCCATTCTTAGTTTCTTAAGTGACATGTTCCGCACAAGGCAACCTTATCGCACGCCCTTACATTGCATGGGAGCCCTTGGTCTGTGCCCTAGATCAACACGCCCAAGTTTGTTTGCTTCTTGGGGAGACCAATGCCAGTTTCCCCCCATGAGAACCAGGCATTGTTCCCATGCTTGCCTCCACGCTTCATTTGGGGCTTGTCGATGCCCCCGCAAGCCACCCACTAGTGCGTTACAAATGTGGGGTTGCCTTGATAATGATGACATTTTATGGAGATATCTCTGATTTATTTTAATGTAATCTTTAACATATTCTTCCACAAATTACATGAGATATTTTAGGTTTTTAATTCAATTCAATTCAATGTATGTGAGAAGGGATAAATTTAAAGGTTTTATATTTATTTTCCTTCTTTGTTTAAGAAATGAATGTGTTATCTCAACGGTGTGTGTTTGTAGTTTTATGGCTCTGATGAAAGGTGCCTTCCTATGAGTGGACCTGTGATGTTTATATATATTTAAAGAGCTTTTCTTTGTCTAATTGTTCACCAATGCAATTGTTTTTCCCATGAAGAGGGACTGATCCAGAAAATCACCCTAGCATAAACATCCAAACAACATGAATGGATCTAAGATTCAACACGCATAAGGAAGTTGACTACTAATGAAGGTGGAAAAAAAGAAAACACGGGCCACAATAAAGAAAGTCAATGTAAGAAAGAACAAAATAATTAAATAAAAATAAAAATAGGAGAGAAGAGAGTAGGGAAATGCAAGGTCAAGTCTTTTGACCTTCCCAATGCCCCATCTCTGCATAAATATTATTGCAATTTGACTCACAAAGGGATTTTTGGCTGGCCAAAAGTGAAAGTGCACAAGATCCATAAGTTGCAATGTAACATGATATTGCTGAAATGAAAACTTAACTATTCGAAGTTGGTTTTCACAATTGGGTTTCTAGCATCTCCATTGGATGTGCATTAGGTAAGCACATGTAGGAAATGAATAGGGTATACAGATAGCCCATGTGATTGGCACCCCACCTGAAGGAGTCAATTATGTTGTAGAGAGGTTTGCACCTAGACTTGTAATCTAGAACAAAGATCATAGACTCAATCTTGAAGATTGAGAACTTGACATCATATAGAGAATAGAGATCAAAATTCATTTTTGTAGAGTATCTTTGTTGGTGAATCAAGTGTGCTATAAGTCCCCTATTTACAAATCATAATGTATTAGAGCAATTGAAACCTTGACTGTGACACAACTGTTAGAAATTTGAAGAGAAAGCATACTCAACACAGGTAAAGAAAAAAGTGGCAGGTTAAAAGACTATAGGTCATCAATGTGTAGCATCAAGAATAGAATAGGAACTTGAAGAAGAAGGTACATATGTTTTACTAGAGAATCACAGAGTTTGAAAGGAACCTTGACACCTCTTCAAAACCATTGTCATTACTAAAGGACCATTTTGTTGAACCTCAAAACTCCCTCAGAAATGTCATGACATATTGGGGCAAGCATGTGCGATTGGGAGAGAACATCATTCAAGTCAATATATGGCAAGAGGAGAGAATGATTCAGATGATGAATCAATTTCACTAAGAGTTGCGAGATAAGGAAGAAGCGGTGTTGGAAAATATATAGGGAGTTGTCAAAGAGTACAAGGAAGCAAAGCAACCTTCCATTGCTATTACAAAATCCACCACCATGAGGGAGTCAAGCATGGTAAGTTCATCATTTTTAGACCTTTCTTAAGAACCCTTTGATGAGTTTGAAAAGAATACAAGAGTAATTATATTGAAACTATTAATGTAGATGGAATATGATGGGCAAGGCTAGGTAAGAGAAGACAAGGCATCCTAAACCCCATTGTAGTTGAACTAAGGGATAAACATGAAGGCCTATGTTTTGATGGCAAAGAGAAAAAGGCCACAAACCCCAAGATCAAATTTATGGAGGAAAAATACATGGCATAATTGACTTTATCGTTAGAGGAAAGAGAAACAATGAATGAAGGGGGTATCACAATGACACTCCAGTATTTTGTGGCATATTGCAAAATGGCGATGGTGAGGAAAGTGAAAAGACTCATCCCACACCAACACTTAGAAGAAGTGACAAACATATAAATTGGATCAAGAATAAGAAGACTTATAGAAGGTATGGTTCAAGTAAGGCATCCATTGTTTATCATTGTTGTGAGAATAAAGTCCATAGCCCTGAGAGATCTATTGGTACTAATAGCCATGTTCATTTATGGGAAGAAAGGCCATCTTAAGGAATATTGCTAGTAGAAGCAAACAACATGCCACAAGTTGGATTGCTTTTAGAGGAAGAATGGAAAGAAGACTTCCTAATCCAACAACTAACTTAGAAGCATATGGAGAGAAAGAGTATGTCAAAAAGTCTATACACTGATGCCAAAAAAAATTCCATCACTACAAATTTAGTGGACTTTGGAAAGCAAAGTGTTGGAGGCTTCATCCATAGATTCACCCCAAAAACCACACATCCAAGAGAAGAGTTGTTAATCCCTATATATTGTGACAAACATTTCTATTATTATATTAGTATTGTCTTTATTGGTTAGCTAGGGCCTTAAAAATAATTGTATGGTCATATAGAACATTAATTGTAATTGTACAATTTGTCTCCTATATATACCAAGGAGACCTAGTTTTAGGACCATATTATTTCATATTGTGCATTTGATCCATTGTAAAAGGAGATTGCCCCCTCGAAGAGGCTTCTTATTCATCTCTTTATTTCATTATTGAGGCATTGGGTTACTCTCTCTTTCTAACATTATGTTGTTTTGGGAATTTGGTGCATAACATTTGGTATCATGTCCATTTTCTCTATAACTTAAGTTTTGGGGACGTTTCAAACAACAAAATTTGGCCAAGATTCAAGAGACATTTAAAAGTAAATTTGGTAAATGTTTCAAGTCCCGATGCACTATAATTACAAAGAAACATCTTGTGGAAGTTAGGGTTTTTTACTAGTCCAAAAGTTAGTCTCAAAGAGTTGTTTTGGGTAAAATGGTTATAACTAAAGTCTGAAGGATCCAAATTGAGTGCCACATATTGCATAAGAAATAAAACATACAATAGTTTGTCTGGTAAAATTTTTAGAAACAAATAAAAAAAATTGAACAAGTGGTAGGTCATACAAGTTTGCTCTCCTGGAAGGGACCGAAACAACACATTTTTAAAAAGTAACCATAACCTTCTCTCAACACATAATAGGTTAACCAAACCTTTCGAATTATAGAGAAAACACATTAGTATACTAAATGAAAAAAATTTAGACTCAGAGGAGCCAAAAGTTCATAGATAGTTCAAGAGAAAGGTTGGTCAGCAAGAGATCCTACAAACTAGGGTTTTAAAAGGTATGTTAACTTGAAACTTGCATAACTTTTGATTGAAATATACATTTTGGGTGATTCAAAAGATGTGATAAAGAGGAAACAAAGAATAAATCTAGTAAATATTAGTGGGATAAAATGGCAAGAGGTAGAGTAAAAATTTATGCACCCACCAAACCTCCTAAAGGATCATCCATGACACAAGATGAGCATGATGATGTGACTTTTGAGGCATCCAAACTTAACTATAGAATAGAAAACATTGAATACAATGCTAATAAAGGTGGACATCATGAATATGGTAAATAAGGATGAATTCTAAACATTGTAAGTACAATGCTAAGAAAGGTGGACATCATGAATATGGTAAATGAGGATGAATTTCGAACATTCAAAAGGGATATGCAAGTTGAATTCCAAAATTCAAAGGGGATATCCAAGTTGACCTAAAAAAGAACCTTGAAAATTGTGATGCACCCAGTGCCTAAACCAAGGCCAAAGACACCTAGGAACCCAAGGGGAAGGCTGAATCAAGGTAATGCATAGTAGAATAAGGATACCCAATGCTAGGCTAGCATCCCCAAAAGCCAATAAAATAAAAACAATCAGCCTTTTAAACTTAAATGTACGAATACAAATTAATGCAAATAATTCCCCAAAGCACATGTTATGCATGGTAAATGAAAGCATGGACTGCAACCAGATCTAGGCAAGTTATTAGCATGAATGCAAACACTAAATATCAGATCTATTCAGCCATTTAAACTTTAAAATACTCAGATCTACAAGCCACCATAAACAATGTAAATAAATAGACCTACAGGCTGCCACAATCAACCATATTAATAGTGTTAAAAATTAGATCTATTGACTGCCACCTACAACCATATTAACATCAACAAAACCAGATATGAAGGCTTCCATCTACAGCCATATAAATGATAAATAGATCATATCCCATAACCTCCACCTACATCCATGTACATGACAACAAAATCATATCCACACACACACACATATCAGAAATTGCAATAAATAAGCATATAACAAAATACTCATCTCAATGAAAAGCAACTAGATTCAACAGGACAAAGTTCCACCTAGCCATAGACATGCCATGCTCATGCATCTTTCAACATGCCAGTCATCCCCGATCTGAGGCCATAGATCCATGGGAGAGGTACTCTCAAACCAAAAGATATGGTGTGCTCATCTCAACATCAAGAACACTACCACACAAAAACAACTATATCTCAATCATACAAAAACCTTTTTTAGTGAAGCAAAACGTATTCCTTACTATAAATGATGTTCTGGATGTAATGGAATAGGTCTCACAACCAAAAAATGCTTAGAAATATCTAAACAAGAATATATGGTTGCACTTTTCTCAACACCGTGAGAATACCACAACTACACCTTTCATCGTATCATCTTTCTCTTCCATCTACACTACCTGATGAGTTTTGAATCCCCTCGCTACACAATCCCTTGAGATATCACCAGCCTCACCCTGGATTTACGAGCTATATTGGACAGAGAAAAGCAATGGGAGATGGACTCATGTTGTGTAAGCATAGATCAATCTTCAATCCCCATTACAGGGTCTTCAAACCTCATTACAAGGCCTTCAATATTCCTGCAATACAATGCATCTACTACTCAAGAACATGTATTTCCCAAATAAGAGAGAAGAAGAATGAAAGATAGCCAGTTCGAATCCTTCTATAGCCATTCAAATTCCCAAGGGAGGTAACTCAAATTCACTGGGGGTTACTCAATTCATGAGAGAGAGGTTACAATTAGAGATTCCATTTCCTAGAATAGAAAAAGGTGAAACAAGAGGGGAGTTACACTTTTTTTAAGGAGTGCAGACTAAAAATAGTCAGTGAGGGTGCACTAGCACATGAGGAGCATCAAAATTGGCTTGGAATATCCAAGGACGGCGCACTAACCAAGAGGGTCCCACCAAACATAAAAAGGGTGCAATAGTACCTCCATAAACCAAAATAATCAAAATAGGGTCCAACAAATAATGTTAGGGAGAGAAACAACTCCTAGTCCCCAACCACCTCACATGTGGAATCCATGCCCCCCCATTCTCGTTAGTTGTCCATGTTGAACTAGTTATTTAATTAAACAATAATAATATGAAAGTTCATAGTCTCAGCACCTAGTGCCATAATAATAACAAAATAATAACATATGTATGGGGCTTAACAATTGGGGCATTACAAAGACATGAGGGGGGAACTTGTGAATGATATAGGAAACCTACTTACCCAGAACTCAAATCCCCGAGAAGAGGATAAGGAGAACAAGATGGTGGAGTTCCAATAACCCCATAATAAAATTCTATTATACTTAGAGAACAAGAGCCTTGAGTCCCAGAAACATAATTTATCATTACTCCAAGATCCACATAATCATGGGTTCAATTTGGGACCAAGGAACTTCTTCATTCCCAAGATTGATATGAAAATTTTTAATGGCAATGATCAATAACATGGATATTCCATATGGATCAATTCTTTGATCTACACCAAGTTACAACATTACAAAAGGTAATTGCATCTCTGTATTTAGAACTTTATCAATTTGTGTGATAAATGGCTTTGTAACCGTAAAAAGGAATCTATTGTCTCTTGGTCTATATTTGCAAATGAATTAATAACACATTATGAGGATATTAGGAGCAACACCTTCTTTATCCAATTGATAAATCTTAGGAAAACAGGTCTAATTACAAAGCACATTAAATAGTTTCAAAAGTTGAGTCTTAGAGTGAAGACCATTCCAAAGGATAATTTATTGTATCTCTTTATGGGCACTTTAAAGGAGAGAATTCAACATGAGGTACGTCTCTTTGAAGTCGCATCATTAGAGAATGATTTTAGTTTGGCAAGGAAAGTTGAAAGTGAACATATCGTTACTGGAAGGGTTGCTACTAACACCTATAGAGAGGGAAATGTTCCCCTCTAATCTCACTCATCTTACAAGGTTGACACCTCATCAAGTGGAGGAAAGAAGAGAAAAAAGGATCATGTTTCAATTGTGATAGAAAGTACCATAAGGGGCATAAGTGGAGCGAGATGAAATTATTTTACATATATTGTTAAGAAGAAGAAGATCCAAAATTGAAATAGTCTCAAGAGGCAAAACTAGAGTATACTACTCCAACCATTCATTGGCATGCATTGGCTAACATTATCACTCCTCAAACTCTCTTGATAGAAGGGTATACCAAAAAGGAAAAGGTAATATTCTTGATTGGTTCATGTAGTACCCATAATTTCATTAATTGAAAATTGTCCAAACTTATCAATTGCTTTGTAAATCCATTACTAGAGTTTTAAGCAATGATTGCAGATGGAGGTACCATAATTTTTTTAGGGGAGCACCATAGTAGCAAGCTTACTATGGGGGAGTATTTATTAGATACCCCAATGATTGCAATCCAAATAGGTAGTGTTGATTTTGTATTAAGGGCCCAATGGTTACAATCATTGGGAACATTGGCTCTTAATTTTCAAGACCTTTTCATGATATTTTCCTTAGAAGGAAAGAAAGTTGAACTCATAGGCATTCTAGGGAAACCCTCTAAAGTGAGAATATATAACAACGTGACAAAATTGCTAAAAAATGGACACCGTGGTGTAAATGCAAAATTATGCTCACTAGATGTTCAAGCATTTATACCCTCTCTTCCAGTGATCTCCAGAAATTTATTGATAATCATTCCAAGGTATTTAGAGAGACAACTAAAGGTATTCCACCTGCTCAAGACTGTGACCATTTGATTCACTTGAAACCGATAAGTGTACCACCTAACATATGACCTTACAGGTACCCATATCCACAAAAGAGTGTATTGAGAATATGGTTCAAGAAATGTTAGATGGCGGCCTCATTCGGCCTAGCGAAAGCATGTTCTTTGCACCAGTGGTGATGTTTCATAAAAAAGAATGTTCATAGCATATATGTCCATCTTATAGAAATCTAAACAATATAACCATTAAATATAAGTTTCATACTCATGTCATTGATGAACTATTAGATGAATTACAAGGAGCAATTTTCTTTACCAAGTTGGATCTTCATTAAGGATATTATCAAATCCAAATGAGGCAATAAGACAATCTGAAAGCAACCTTTATAACACATGAAGGTCATTATGAATTTCTAGTGATGCCATTTGGACTTACCAATGCACCCTCCACATTTCAAAGCATGATGAATTCTATTGTTAAACCCTTCCTTGGGAAATTTGAGCTAGTATTTTTTGATGTTATACTAATCTATAGAAAACCTTAGGAAGAGCATGTACAACATGTCAACGTGGTCTTAAAACTATTGGAGGGGAAACAACTATATGTGAGGCCTTCTAAATATTCCTTTGGGGTTCAGGAAGTGGAATATTTGGTCCATATTGTATCTCATGAAAGCATCAAAGTGGACCTTAGCAAAATTAAAGCTATAATGGAATGGCTAGTTTCCAAAACCTTGAATATTCTTAGAGTATTATTAGGATTGACAGGCTATTATTGCAAAATTTTCAAGGATTATTGTCAAATAAAAACACCTCTAATAGTTATATTTAAACACGAGGCATTTTCTTGGACTCAAGAAACAACCAAAGCTTTTGAAAAACTTAAATTGGCTAGGTGTACAACTCCTATATTAGTCGTGATTGGCCTCCAAAAAACCTTCTATTGTGGAAAGTGATGACTTAGGGAATGGAATTGGTGCAGTGTTAATGCAAGAAGAAATACCCCTTACATTCAAAACTTGCCAACTTAAACAAAAAAAACTTACTCAAACCAATTTATAATAATGAAATGTTGGACATACCACATACAATTAAGAAATAGTGCCCTTACCTAGTAGGAAGACACTTCAAGGTAAGAACATATCATGATAACCTTAAGTACTTCTTGGAATAATGATTATTTTCAAAAGAGCAACACAAATGGGTTATAAAGATGTTATTTTATGAATTTGAAATTTTTTACAAAAAAGAAAAAGAAAATGTAGTGGCAAATGCACTTTCAGGGAAAGAAGAAGACATTAAGGGCTTACTTTGTGCTATTTCCATTATGCAATCAAATTGGTTGGAAGAATCAAGGATAGAATTGGATCAAAATTAGAAGGGCGAGACAATTCAACAATTATAAGAGGACCCAAGTGCATTAGATAAAATTGTGTGGAAGAGCGATTCACTATGGTACCAAGATAATCTATATTTATATAAGAATTGCCAACTCAAATAGAAGGTCCTTTTGGAATTGCACACTTCTCCTATAGGAGGACATTTAGGGCTCTTGAAAACTTATCACAAGATCAAGAAGGAATTTTTTTTTTGGGAAGGTATTAAAACTGATGTCCAAAATTTTGTTGCAGAATGTTGGTTTGCCAACATAATACAAGAGAGACAATCAAGACACCAGGGCTTATACATACATTAATCATACCAAGTCGGTGTTGGGAAGATGTCTCAATGGATTTTATCACATGTATACCATGACGGAATTGATGTCATGATGATAGTGGTGGATCGACTCACAAAGTATGCTCATTTCTTCTCTCTTTCTCATCCCTTTAAAGAAAGTATAGTGGTTGCAACATTCATGGAAATAATTTAGAAGCTACATGGAATCCCCAAGGTTATTGTAAGTGGTAGAGATCCAATTTCCAGTAGTAATTTTTGGAAGGAAACATTTTCTTGTTTGGGCACTCAATTGGATCACAACTCCTCTTACCATGCTCAATTTGATGGGAAAACTAAGATAGTGAATAAATTTATAGAAGGATATCTTCATTGATTTTCAGCTGATAAACAAACACAATGAGTCAAGTGGTTTCCCTTGGTAGGATGGTGGTACAACACATCCTTCCATACTTCATAAAAAATGTCACCATTTATGGCTCTTTATGGCTATCGAGCTCCATCCATCACATCATTCTTGAAAGAGAAATCTAAGGTACAAGTAGTGGAGGATCACATAGAGCACCAACAAGAGGTTTTCCAACTATTGAAACACAACTTGGCTATAAAAAAGGATGAAACAACAAGCATATCAACATCTTAGTGAAATAAAATTTGAAGTGGGGGATTGGGTATTTTTTATACTTAACAATTAAAACAAATGTCCCTCAAGCAACAAAAGAAGGGCAATAAATAACACCCAAGTACTACGGTCCTTATAAGTGTTAAAATTTAATATGCTAAGATAGAAAATAGCAGCATTACATTCCATTTCACAATAATAGCATATACAGGATCACTAAAGAAACAACAAGCATAGCATAAACACAAGAGACACAGATTTATCCTGGGAAACCCTCATGGGGTAGAAAACCCAGTAAAGCTTCCTCAATATAGATGACCAGCAATATACAAAGATTCAAACCAAAGACATGATCTCCTCCTCCACCATAGCAGACCTCTCCTCCACAAGTGCGCCTCTCTCAAGTGAGTGAGTGTGTCAAATGAGGAACACACCTCCTCTATTTATACACTACACTGACATATATTTTACACAAGTACATGTAGGCTCGTATTTAACCATTATGTTAAATACCCTATTATAACTGACTGGGTTGACTCCCACATGGTGGGTCTAATAACCCTAGTTACCACAACTTCTCGGAGGAATAAACATCTCCAGATTCATAGTATAATCACATCGGAGGTATGGAACATCTCCGGAATAAATAATATACAAATATAATATTCTTAGAAGTTACAATATTCAACAATAAGGTGTTGCAGAGGATTGGAAGTATGGATTACAAATTGGATTTGATTTCATCTTCACATATACATATATTCTTATATGTTTCTTGGCTAAAAAGGGTAATTGGCAACATGATCTAGTTTAGACTATTTTACCATAAATTGGTGAAGAAGGGAAAACCATACTAGAACCTGAAACAATCCTTAAAACAAAGATCAAGTAACTAAAAAAATGAACAATTAATAAGTACCTCATCAAGTGGAAGAACTTGGAAATAGAAGAAGTGAAATGGGAAGATGAGTTCTTCATGCAAAAACATCCATAGTTAACCAAGTGTTGAGGACAACACGTTTTTGAAGGGGAGGGGCATGTTAAGCCCTATATATTGTGACATTAAATTTATATTACTATATTATTATTGTCTTTATTATTCGTCTAGGACTTTAATTGTAATTGTATGGTTATCTAGGACCTTACTTGTAATCGTACCCTTTGTCTCCTATATATATACACACCAAAGAGACCTAGTTTTAGGATCATGCCATCTCATCTTGTGCATTTGATACATTGTAAAAGGAGGTTGTCCCCTCGAAGAGGCTTCTTATTCATATATTTATTTCATTATCAAGGCATTGGGTTACTCTCTCTTACTAAATTTATGCTATTTTTGGAATTACGTACATAACAAAGTGTGGAAAGTGAAGAATAAAGATGATGAGGAGTTTCTCGTATCTCCATCCCAAGGAGATGAGATTGGATAGGGAGTTATAACAACACCAAAGGTTAGCATAATAAATGAGGTGGACAAAAATATGATGTCGACATCAAGGGAAATCCCTAACCAGTTGTTTCCTTTGATCTTCTAGAAGAACATTCCCTACTTGGAGATGTATTAGGGATTGGTTCAAGGAGGCCAATTACCTTTGGGCTTCCTTGGAAATTTATGAAATACACCAAAGAAAATTGGATGCTAGATAATTCATGAAGGTTTTCATCCAAATGACATTACTACAGAAAATAAGTGTTGTGCAAGCATATAAAACAACAAATAATGGTTTCATGTTGGAAGCAATTGATCCCCTTGGAAGAAGGCAGTCCACACTTCTTGTTGTGTGTTTTTTGTTTGATTGCATAGTTTGTTGGGATTACACTAAGCAAAAAAATACCATAATTTGACTTGGCCTTCATTGAATTCCAAGATGGACCATCTCCAAGTCTTAGAAAGATAGAGGCTTGCACGTTGAAGATGGGAATCAATTATGATTGAAGGGCTCAAATTTGAAGATTGCTCAAAGATGAGAGTCGATGATCATATTCTTTTATTGTGGGAACAAGTGGTCCAAGAACCAAAGCAAGATCTAGAGCCGTATCTAGAACTAGAGCTAGTAGTTAGAGATATGAGACAAAGTTAGGAGCCATGTACCAGAGAAGCAAATAGAAGGCACATTGATTTAGAGATTGGTTTCCTTGAATATTTTGGAGACCAAAAATTCTCTCATTTGGGAGGTGTGATTCAAAATGAATCAAAACAACATGAAATATTTTAAGAATTGATACACAAAAGCAAGTCAACAATTAATGAAGGTAGAAAAAAAAATAAAAAAAAAATGAGATGATAAAGAAAGCAAATGTAAGAAAGAAAAATTAAATGAAAAATAAAAATAAAAATAGGAGAAAAGAGCATGGGGAATGGGAAAGGAAAGGTCAGGTCTTTTGGCCTTCCCATATCCCTATATATGCTTATATCTTATTGCAATTTCATTCACAAATGGATCTTTGGATGAAAAATAGGTGAGGATGCATAAGAGCCATGAGTTGTATTGTAACATGGGATTCTCAAAATGAAAATTGAGCAACCATTCCATGCTAGTTTTCTTGGTTTGATTTCCAATATATTTGTTGGATGTGTACTGGGTAAGAGCACATGTGAAAGTAATGGCTTATTTAGGCATCCCATGTGACTAACATCCCATCTGAAGGAGTTAATTGTGTTGAATAAATGTTTGCACCCAGACTTGTAATCTATAACATAGGCCTCATAATCAATCCTAAGGATTGAGAATACAACATCAAACTAGGAACAAATATCACACTTCCATTTCCATAAAGGATCCCCGTTGGTGAAGCAGTGGGCTACAATTCCCCTATTTGAAAATCATAAGGTATTAGAGCAATTGAATCCTTTATAGTGATGTAGTTGTCATAACTTTTAAGAGATATAGTTGGAAGGCATGTAAGCCATCAATGTGCATCTTCAAGAAGAGAACATGCACATGAAGTAAATATTGAATATGTTTGACTAGAGAATGGAAATGATAGAAAAGAACCGTGATACCTCTACAAAACTATTGTTGTTTCAAAAGGACCATTTTTTTTAATGCCAAGACTCCCTCACTACTATCATGGTAGATTAGAAAGTGCAGAGTTCATTTTGTGTAATTGGGAGAGAAGGTTATTTAGATGGATAAATGGTAGGAGGAGAGGCTCACTTAGATGATGACTTAGCTGAACCAAGGCTTGGTAGAGAAGGAAGAAGCATTGGAAAATATATAGGGAGTTGTCCAAGAGAACAAGCAAGTAAAGTGACCCACCATTTCCACTACAAAAGCCATCACCATGATAGAGTCAAGCACGATAAGTTCATCCTAAAATACTAGCATGGTAAACACCACATTTGTTTTGATCAAAATAAAATACTAACATTTGTCCCCCATGAACTACTCATCTTGCCTCATCTTATAAGCTCTCAAAATATAAAAACACCCAAACAATTTCAATTGTGAAGACAGCTATAAACTCAATCACTCCTGGAAACAAGTAATCCACTGTCTTGGTTATTGAATTGATTAAATTTCCTCCTTCTTACCAATTGTTTCATTTCAATCCTCTCTTCAAGGTGTCTTTCTTTCTTTGGTTTCCTCTTGTTATGAATCTCTAGCTTTGTCCTTGTTCTCTTTCCTATTTATTTTCCCCTTTTCTCTCTTTTTGTTTTATCCTCCTAATCCCAACCCTTTTAAATCTCGCATTCCCTCTTTCAACGCTTTGCAACCCTTATCATGGTCTTTTAACCAATATCATCCACATGCATACATATTTTGAGAGAGAATATTAATTATTTCATTCTCCCAAGTTTTATTTTTATTTTTATTCTTTATCCCCATCCACCCTCTAATATTATTATTATTATTATTATTATTTAACTAGGGGAATCAGCAACTAGGGACTGGGCTGGTACTCGCGTGACACGGGGTCCAGGGATCCATTCTCACTACCACTATACCCTTAGGTGCCCTACAACCGCCCGCAAGCATGGGACACGGGTAAGCCCGAGTGTGATTTGAACATGTGACCTCTGTTTACAACATGTGATTTCATATCAAGCGAATTGCCAATGAGCCACACCCATGTGGGCCATCCACTCTCTAATATTAACCCCCACCTTTATTTTTAATTATTTTTAGTTTCAAACATCAAACATCAAACCCTAACTTTTATTTTTATTTTTAATCTTATTCTTATTGTTATTTATGTTTACTTTTACCCACTTTAACTAATTTTCTCCATCCTCCTAATTTAATTTAATTATATATATTCAATTTTTTTTTAATAACCAATTTGATCTATTCCATCTATTCCACTTCTCTTTGACCAATCAATTTAACAAATTCTTAAGGACTAATTTCTCATTCTTTATTTAGTCTTCCTCTTCTTTTCTAATATTCTTTAGCATGTTCTTGAACCACACTCCTTGCTTACCATTCTCCCTATTCTTCTTTGGAGAGTGACCATTGCCTCTTACCTCCTTCTTGGATGGCATGATTAGTCCCTACAAAAATTGTATCCTCCAACATTTTTCCATACAATGCTAGTTACCAAATCCACAGAAAACACATGGATATACATTCCACAAGTATTTTGGTGCTTGATCTTTCCTTTCATAATCAAAAGAAACATTAGAGTACTTACCAAACTCTTTAGAATACTCCATTATACCATCTTCATGAGGAGAAATTGTATTCATTCTTCATTGGGAATGTTCATCTCTTTTTGGAGATGACGATGTTGAGAGTGAAGAAGGTCCTAAAGGTCCACCACCTTCACCTCCTCCTTTATTTCTTACCGAAGATACACCTTCTCCAGCTTTTTGAGCTCTTTAGTACAAATATCCCACCAGTCCTTCATCTTGAAGAGTGTGGACATAATTTCCTTAAGGATCATGAGATGATCTCCTCCTTCATTTCATGTGAATTCCATCTCATGTCTATGAGATATTCTTTGAACTTATGGATTGTAACTAGTAAGTTTTCCTTCTCCTTGCTTTAGCTTAGCTCTTGTAAGCATCCACTTGTCAATCTTGCTCTGATACCACTTGACCTGAAAATATATTGTTATCACTTAACCATTAGCTCTTCATGATAACAAATATTTTCAGTGTTAGGATCTTTTAAAATGACAATGCTTCTCGCAATCTTACATGGAATAGTTTCTCTTAGCTAAACATTCAAGCTTATGAAATTAACTTGCTCTAATCCATATTTCTTAAGAGCATTGTCAAATAGAAAATAAGAAACTATGAGAGAATAAGATCAACACAAGTGCACAAAATATTTGTTAACAGATTTCGCCAAACTTCTTGGCTACGTCTTCGGGTCCACTCCCAACAATGGGACCACTCTTATTATTCTCAAATACTGAAAATTACAATGATGGATTTACAATACCAATTTTGGAGACACCCTCCATATTTGTGGCCTGGATGCACAGATGGAATTCATCGCTAAGATGCTGCCAAAAAAACGAGAAGAATGAGTATAAACTCAACCATACTTTGACACAGTGCTCAAAGACTCCCTTTGGCATGCACATCAAGACAATGCCTTGAAAATTCACTGCTCGGATGCTGAAACAAACATTAGAGTTGGAATCCCCTTAAAATTATGAGAAATTCGACATTTAAACATGCCCATACTTTCTCCCAAGTTCCCAAGGACTCCCCTTGGCACAATAACTGAGGCAAGTGCCTTCTTGGCACACAAATCAAGACAAATGGTCACAAAAGGCCATTGGGCCTCCATGTCTCAACTCCTGAAACTCTTCCAATAAATCCACCTCGAGCTTCTTGTCAATAGTGAGAGTGCACATCTCTTTTTATACCCAAAACCGATCTCAAATGGCATATTTATGGTTATAACCATAATTAAATGTCATAAGAAAATAATATAATGCCAATATTTGATATATTACTAATAATGGGAGATTTGGTTAAAATTTTGGAACCGCTGGCTAGAGACCAGGGTTAAATCCTCCATGTGGCCAAAATTTTTGTATGGTTAGTTATATAGTTATAACTATTAAAATCATATATTAAATATGTGCCACCATATTAAAACTATTAATTAAATGATATAACCAACCCATCCAACACATTGAACCAACATTGACCAATCCGGAGGTCAATGCACATACCGAGGAGGCCATGTGGAGGTGCCATGTGGCACCATGTGATTGGCCTATGTGGAAGCTTCTCATTGGTCACTGCCATGTCATCAACACCTAGTCATGTGCCACGTGTTAGCCATAGAACCTACCATGTCATCAACTTGTGTGCCACATCAACAACCAATCAGTGCCATGTCAACACTATAGCCTTCCATGATCAGTGCCACGTCAACACTGTAGCATTCCATGATCAGTGCCACGTCAACATTGTAGCCTTCCATGTGTCTTGTACGGATTGTATGGACACTACCACGTGGCACCCTCTGGTGCTACCATGTGGCAGCCCTGCTTCCATTTTTGTTGCTGTTTGGCGTAAACTTCATATCGTGATATCTTCCTCATATGACATCTGTATGAGGTGATTCAAGCACCATTGGAAAGCTACCGCCGATCCCTATACAATGGTGCCATCTATTTCAACATTTGAGACTATTGAATTTTGAGGGTTCTTAGATCCACTTGGATAAAAAATACACAATGGATTGATATACCATATATCCTTCAACCACTGAGCCCTTTAGATGTGAACTTTGTCTAAGAAAATCCTTCCATGCCTCAAGTGCCTCTCCACTAAGTACATTGACCTTGTGTGTGTGTGTCCACATATTTCAATCTCCTTGACTAGGTGTATGACGTAATGTTCTTGTGCATTGAAAAAACATTGAGGTAGATACTTTTGCATTTCACACATTAAATGAGGAGTTTCTATCTTCCAATACTTGACATATTCTATATGGATTTGTTTAGATGTCAACTAGCTACTAGTGTGCAAAGAAATCACATGTCAACATAAAATTATATAATTCAAGTAAATCCAATAGCAATGAATTCTACAACATTGCAATTGTAAGTTTTCACTTACCTCATGTACTCGCCAAGAGCATATATAACTTGCTTTATGTTATTGTCAATGTTGTTTGGGAGAGAAAGAGATATAACATACTATAACAGGGAAAGAAGCAATATTGTTAAATTTTCATTAAAAATAAACAACTATTGCTAACAAATAATTTATATATCATAGGATGATAAATATTATAAAATTTCAAACCATTATAAAGGTATGCCATTCACGAGTCTTTTCCCAACCAAAATCATCTTTATTCATTAATCTATTGTTTGGGTTTGAAGCAAAACCAATGGGAAATTTTCTCTTCTTTATAACCTCTTTTACAACATCAATTTCTTTGCTTTGTTAATAACCATGGAATATTTGTCGATTTTCCATCACTATAACAATGTGCCAAATGTTGTATTACATTGGCTTCCTCAATGTCACTAATAATTTTATCAAAATTTTCCTTGTTATTCCTCCCATCTATAATTTTCCATAAACATTATGTAACATTCTTTCCCATATGCATTGTGAAAAACAAATGAATTACTTGTAGGTTCTCATAGTAGGGCAACCGATTGAATTGGATGGAGTATTATTTCAAACCTAATGGAAGCTATCGACCCTGATGGACTTTGAGGAACATAAATGGAAATATTTTTTTTATCAGAGTAATATATAAAAAAGAAACACATAATACAAGTAACAAATATGGGTGTACCTAATACCAATTGCTTACCATGATTATTCTCAAATGCATTTTTCCATGGTTGAGGTGCCATCCTTCATGTTTTCTTCCACCTTCTTCCTTCCCACCAAAGAGATTCTTTTTGGTAGTTCAATACTGATGGTTCTTAGGGAGGAAA
Source organism: Larix kaempferi (assembly GCA_027924585.1). Taxonomy (NCBI): domain Eukaryota; kingdom Viridiplantae; phylum Streptophyta; class Pinopsida; order Pinales; family Pinaceae; genus Larix; species Larix kaempferi. Next base: position 747,973 of record BSBM01000005.1, on the reverse strand, counting down.
TGCCTAAACTCATTATACATCTCCTTTCCTAAACTTCTTGAATGTCTAAATATTGTTCTGGGATCACATACTAGACTTGCATATTTACCCTTTGTTTGAATCCCTACAAGATATAGAATAATGTTAATAAAATATCAAAATATTTAAGAAAAAACTTGAGTAATAAAGGATATATATAGTTACATTATAAATTAACATACCACAAAAATGTGTAAGCCCCAACTTATCATGAATTGTCCATGTAAGTATTCCATGGAATTGAAATTGTTTTTGGCCTATTGTTTTGGATATGTTGTAGATATTGATGTTGTCCCATAACTTTAAAAAATCATCAATAGGAGACTCTAGATATGTATCCATATCTCTAACTTGGTGCTTACCTAGTTGTTTGAAAATATAAATAATTAAATTCTTGTACATGCAAAAAATGTAAATGTAAAAATAAAAAAATAAAAAATGTACTATTGTGTTGTTAACATTCCTAAAAATAAATACTTAGAACAATTAATGCCAACATTACATGCTCCTTGTTTATTGACATCCAACGAGGAAGGTTTTTGTTTATAACAAAAACTAGCAAAAATGAATAATTGGATCTAAGCTCTCCAAATGAATTGACATCATCAACTGCCATTGAAAGTATAACATTACAAGGCTCTTCTTTAAAAATGGGCCATGTTTCCTCAATGTTCCTAAATGCATAATCATTTGCATCCATTCTCATAACACCATATTTACTTCCATTCCATGCATGGTAATCAATAAATTTTGCTATGTTTTTGCACCTAAATGATTGTTGGAGATGTGGAATTATAGGGATATGCCAAATAACTTTGTGAGACACCTTATTTGTTACCTAATAAGTTTGATATCTACTAATTCCACATTTAGGGCATTCCAATTTTGTTGCATATTGTCCATAATATATAATATGATCATTAGGACATGCATCAATTGTGTTATACTCCAATCCTATATCTTTCATAATGGCACACAATTCTTGGTATGTGCAAGGTAAAGTATTTGATGGTTGTAGGAGAATATCACCTAAAAGTATATAAGAAAAATAAATTAATATACTGAACAATGGATATAAAAGGCATATATATTACAATCATAAAAAGGAGAAAAATATATATTTATACACATACAAAACTTGCATATCTCAAGCTTCGTGTTATACACGTGTTTGAAATACTATTTAGTACCTTCAAGTTGACCAACAATAAAAGAGCATAGAGAAGCCTTGTTTTTGAGTCTTTCTATAAGGGTTTTTGTGACTTATCAATAAGAGATACATCATGAATATATTCATAGATCTTATTCATGGGTATTCTCATCCATGGCAACAAATTTATCATGGATCAACTGATTTATCCCTCTATTCTCAATAATATCAATGACATTTTCTTCCATAATATCAACTTCAATTTTATCACCCTCTAATACTAAATGGATCAACATGTAATTTGTCACCTATTCAAATCCTTTGGGGTCAGAATATTGCATGAATTGTCTTGTAGAGCCCACTTTATGGGTAGCTCTCATTTTGTAAATTTGGGGTCCGAAACCTTCTAAGGCATGTTTAAGGGTCAAAATGGATTTTTTGGGGGTTTTAACATCCCATCACTTTGTAATGTTACTTCACGTGATTCTACACTCAGTGACCTTTCCAATGATCCAAAAATTGTAGCAAACATAGTCCATATGAAGAAGTTATGTCTCTTGCAAGTTGACCTATCCAGTTGACCACCATGGTACTGAGTAGATTCCACGTCGGTTCTCATTTCTCAAACATGTGGACCTATTCACGTGTGGAATTTCAAGAGCATTCCAGAAGTTCCAAAACCCTAACCCTAACCAATATTTGGACATGTGAAAACCCTAAAATTAACGCTAGATGGCTATTGAGCTATGTTAAATACTGGGCCGTTAAGAGAAGAAAGGGTTCCATTCTTTTTATGTATTGTATTGTTCCATAGTCGAGCAACAACACGGGAGTGGATATTAGATTAGAAACGAGAAGATAGGAGGAAACAAGAAGATATGAGTCGTGTAGAATCCATTTTGGTTGTAGAGTCATAGGTAACTCCATAGAGACTACAATTTCTTTTGTATTTGCATTTTGTCATAAAGAACAAGACATAGTCCTCATTCGTGGCTGATTTTTTCCCCATAATGAGTTTTCCCAAGGTATATCTTGTTTTATTGTGTGGATTGTGTATTTATTTTCTCTAGTTATTCTTGTTTCAGTTCCAATTATTTAGCATTCAATAAAAATAAGCTAATAAAAAAATAACTAAGTTGTAAGATTCGTTCTAACAAAATATTACATTCAAATATCCATGAACGTTTACGAATCATATTTGTTTCAAAGTTAGGTTTTATTTGGGTTTTGTGGGTAATCACAAGATCCAGTAGTTGGCCCCAAAAAAGAAGTCTTCAAACTCTATCCATGGTGGATGAGTCTGTTCAAGGAGTGGTAGACAATTATGAGCAGCAATTTTCAACTGGAAATACAAGTCATCGATATCTCATGCAACATTTCAATCCTCATGGAAGATTTGAAGAGTAAGACTAGATCTTTCGAGGGAACTCCATCTAAGAATAAGCAATATATCCAAACCCGAAGATAAAAACCGTGGTGGATGCATTTCTAAATATGATTTAGCTATCCATGATCTTTTGGATTTTTCACTACGTTAAAAATTTGAAACCAATGTTTCGAGTAGAAACCCTGTTGCTCATCTTTAGGGAGGTAGAACAATCAAGAATTCTAAGAAGAAACCATCATGATAAATTATGTATAGATGCAAAGATAAGTGGGATATTTATATTGTTAAGAAAAGTAGCTCTTAAATTTGTAGGGTAAGAAAGTCAAAAGTTGTTTGATTAGAATAATAAAATACTAATTTAAATTGGAATTTTAAAATTAAGTTGAAATTGGTAAAGAATAAGGTAAATAATTAATTTATTAAATTATTTTATTGCATTAAAATAATAATATAACTAAGGTTGATGTGTAAAGTAAAGAAATTAAAGAAGAAATTGAGGCACAGATGTGAGAGATAGCGCAGCATTCCAATGATGGTTACGTTCTTGTAACAGTATTTGTTTTTATGAAACCGGATTATGCGGTTGTAAGGACAGCAGTAATATTGTATGGACAGCAGTAATATGGGATCGATATGATGTTAATAAGGGATAGAAAATATGTGACAATGTAGGGATCTCAGTGATTCTACTACATGTGCGATCATCTATTTGAAATAAAATTACGATTTTTTCCGAGGAAAAAAAAAAGTAAAGAAATTAAAAGAATAAAAGAAAAAGAATTGAGAAAATAATTCAAAAGAATAAAAGAAAAATAATGCAGAAAATAAATTAAAATTTATAATAAAGAAAAACTTTAAATTGTAAAAGGAAAGATGAGAGGTATGGAAGATGAAGTAATGATTAAATAAAAATAATAATAATAATAATTAAATAATTTTTAAAATAAAATAATTATTAATAATAATAAGTATTTAAATAAAATATTTAATAATAATAATAAAATAGAAAAATAATTAATATTTTTAATAAAACTGAATAATAATAGAATAAAAATGAAATAGAATTAAAATTTATAATAAAATTGAATAATGATTAAAAGCTTTGTTGAGGGAAGGAATAATAATCAAATAAATAAATGTCATACTGATCTTTGCATATGGATATAATTTTTTTATGATGGTTACTTCTTAGAATTCTTGCTGGGTCTACCTCGCTGAAGATGAGTAGCAAGGTTTCTACTCGAAACATCGGTTTCAAATTTTTAACGCAATGAAAAATCCAAAAGATCATGGATAGCTATATCATATTTAAAAATGCAGCCATCACGGTTTTTATCTTCGGGTTTGGATATTGCTTATTCTCAAATAGAGTTACCTCTAATTCCATTGAATGGATGGGGTTCCCTCCATCTCCCACTCCATGATCCATCGCTGGTTCTCCCGTAGTCGCACCCTAGTCTCTACTTTTGCCCCAAATCACTTACTATTTCAATGGCTTCAAGCAGATTTTGGTAACATGGAGATTCTACCCTAGAAAGAATTTCCTTGTAGGAGAGAGCTAAACCTCCATTGTATGATGCATTACAAACCCTCAAAATTGCCAAGATATGAAACCATAGTAAAATCTAGTTGCATTTTTTAAATAACTTTATAACAATTTTGATATCTTTATTTCCGCATATTATGTATTTTCATATAGTGTTGATGTTGATGAATTGTTTAATTTATAAAATGTATTGTATATGTTAGTGAATGACATCAATACTTATTTTTGTGTGTTTTTAAATTAAATTTCAGATGCATCACTGATTTAAATTTGAGATGCCATATAATGTTGAATTTTAGTTGTATGAAATTATTTAATTTGAAATCATTATAATAATTTGATGTTAGTATATAATGTGTGACAAGTCTTGAAGATGAATTATTTCTTGTGTAGGAAAATACAATATATTGATTAAACATGTTTACAGACTTAATTAATATTTTAAATTGATTTTTAGACTAAATTATATTTTTAAATTTATCATTAAATGTTTTTAATATTTTTGTATTCATTTTGATAAAATTAAAATGATTATACTTAAATCTAACAAAATAATTATTCTTCCAATTGTATATAATGAGAACATTATGAATATTAAATCATAACAACAATTCTAAATAAAATATAATTAATTATCAATGTTTATTAAATATTATGTTATAATGAAAATAATTCTAAATTCTAAATATAAAATGAAAAAAAAAACTTTCAACTTAACTAATCCCAATAAAAATAATTATTAATATAAATTTTACAGATACTAGTAACATCTTAGAACCATGAATATAAAGTTACATTTTCATTTAATTAAATCTTTTATTAAATTATGAAATAAAATTTAAATTATTATAATCTTAAATTATTGTTTTTAAATATCTTTAATAAAATAATTTAAAATTACCTAATAATATTAATATAATATAAATCTCATAATAAAAAAATGCAAATTTTACAATTAAATACTTGATATTCATAAAATCTTAAAGATCTGCATGTATAATCATGGAATACAATTAGATCTTACAATGCACTTTATATTTAATTTATGCACATATGCTTCCATTTTGTATTTTACAATAATATATAATTTTATCATATAATTATTTATTTATCAGAGTTTGCAGGTCTAAATCCCCTTTTTTCTGGACAACTCAAACCGAAATCCAATTCACGTGAATAACTTTCCATTTTGAAAAACAAGAAGATACCCTAAATATTATATTAGAAAACAATAGACCAAAAAACAATTATGTCATTGAGAGGTTAGTGTTTCAAAATTTGATATCATCAAAGAAGTAAAGAAGCACTAACATATAAATATTATATGAAAAGATAAGAGAAAATATATTTAGATCTCGTAACCTATATCTTTTTTTTTTTGGTAAGTAAGAAGTTTTTGCATTATATAAAAGAGGAATTACAGAGAAATTATAGAAGGAACAATTTGACCAAAGTTCAGACTTGTTCATCAAAACAGACCACCTTTTTACTGGCTTATAGACCCAAACAACCTTAACAGTTCGGTAGGCAATTATCATAAAAGCAGATAAGATACTTTTATTCAACTGACCAACCCTATTCTTGAAAGCTTTGAAGCAGCAAAATCTACTATTTGACCAAAAACCAGCTAAACCTGAGATGTTCTTAGCATAGGCACGTAGGCCTGAAATAAAAAAGCACAGCACATGGCCACAACACCCAACAGGCAAAATATACATTAGATAAAAGATACCCAGCTTGACACCCGACCCACCTTGATTACAAAGACCGAAAATTTGGAAGAACAGACTCCTGACCAAGCGTTAGCGAATAATGTAAGGAGCTTCAGGAGAGATCCCCGGGTGGGGAAAGCTGGAAGACGAAGAAGGACACGCGAGGGGGGGGGGGGGGGGCGAAGCTCCATTGCTTGAAAAAGAAAATCCAGCTTCCAGTTCATCGCACGAGACTCTTCTAGGTTACACTGCTCCATAAGTTGCAGTGCCGTGTCATCTCTGAGGGTTTGTCTGTTGCGAATGGCATAATCAAAAGGGTTCTTCATCATCCAATACAGGGAAATCGTGCACTCATAAAGACTAACACACCTGGCCGTGTTGCCTGGATCCATAATCCTATTCTCCAGTTGTTTGCGCTCCCCCAACAGTGTCTCCCTACTCATCCTCAGCCACCATTGATGCTCATAATAGCGAATCTCCCTCTGAATCTCCCTAGGGACGTTGAGAGCGAAGGAGTTAGCCTCTCTACGAGCTTTCTGATATGCTCGAGATAAGCCACCACTTGGCTCCCCTGAAGACTCCCCACAGCTTCTCTTCCTATTACGACTAGTATTTGAATCTTCCTCCACATGGCAATTGATGTCCGCCAGTTCTTCCATCTTCTTACTAGGGTCTTGCTCCATAATCAACCAAACAAACAACACTTGCATGCACGCAGAGGAATAGCGATGACGATCCCGGATGCCACCCTGCTCCGCCATATAAACACGTTTGCCACCCCTGTCATGATGATCCTGCTACCCTCTATTAACTGAAGGAGGTACAACGGGTGACACTCGCACTGACAGCCACTAACTTCTCTTAAAATTATTTTCATCATTCAACCACCCGAAGTGTACCCTCCAGGCTTGGAGAAGACTACGCTAGATCCGCTTAAATGAATGAAAAGAGAAAACATCCCCCAACTTTTAAAGATCGGCACGAACCATTGCAGAAGACGAGGGATACATGTCTCAAAAAGCTTCCGCTCGGTGTAGCCTCGCATGTTCGGCACGAAAAATCTTCATGTCATTGTCTTGGGTAGCTTTGCAGCTGTCTCGAGCAACCAAGTCCGTCAGATCCTCCCACGTATTAGCATTGGTCCACGTGAACACCAGTCCCATAGTTGGCCAACACATCTGCTAATTTATTGCCACTGCGTTTGACATGGGAGAACGAGAGCGCCATACCCTGAGAAAATAAAGATGACAAATCTTCCAATTTTCCTTCCAGCCACCATGACAATGCCACCTTGGAATTGGATTTGCCACGGTGTATGTTAGCAGCCATGTGGAGAATTATCTTGGAATCTCCCTCTACAATTAGAGGGGTCCAGGAGTTTTGACGAGCTAGCCGGATACCCTGGAGCAGCCCTTCCAGTTCCACAGCATTATTAGACTCAATTCCCAAAAATATAGCTTTGAGGCCTAGCATATAACCTTCAGAGTCGTGAAAGACACAACCATACCCGGCTGGGCCGGGGTTTCCCTTAGAGGCACCATCGAAGTTCAATTTGACGAAACCTCCTGGGGGAGGGGACCAAATTTCCGGGCTCGGAACAGTCTGGGAAGTTTGAATAAGTTTCCCGCAGAAGGGGAGAGAACCCATAATGCCCCGGTCACGAAGAATTATGGTGTCAATTTCGTTAGTCTCCCAGTCCGAAGTCCCCCAATGCTGAAGCTTGATGGTCCATCACCTTATTTTGCATGGCATTCCAAACTCTGTCAAAGTCATTTTCTTTGTCCCTGAAGACTCTAGAGTTTCGTTCCGTCCAAATTTCCCACAAAAGGAAGTATGGAAAAATTTGCCACAGTCGGTTCACCACTTGGTTCTGGAATGGATCCTTAGACCAGTCAGTGATGGATAACACCGGGTCATTACGTCTTTTGTCCGTTCGCCTGAAGATCATTGCACCATGATCCCATAATCTCGACGCAAACGAGCACGAATCGAGGAGATGCGGCATGGTTTCTTCTGCCCCGTTGCACATAACACACAGTATGGGCCTAAAAACCCCCTTTTTCTGCAAATTTTCCCTAGTCAAAATGCGTCTTTTCAAATTTTGCCAAATGAAAAGGGAGAATTTAGGCCAAATGTTTGCAGACCAGAGCTGTTTCCATTTGGGGATAGGCTCCAAGAGGTTGAAGCCCATCCGAATATCATAGGCTTCTTTAATGGTGAAATTACCCCGCGGTTTGTCTCCCCAATGAAGCCTGTTTTCCCCATTTTGCATTTTGATTTTGCAGTTTTTCAGAGCCTCCTCCACCTGGTTAACCTCTACCTCTGGGCTGAAAGGAGTCCACCAGTCATGAGCATGCCAAACCCTGAAATCCCGTTCAGGAGAGTCCGCATCAAGTCCTTTACTCGAACAATATTATTATTAATGCAGCCTTGAATAACCTGAGGGGCATCAATGGAAGTGGCAATGGGGGGCAATTGCTGCCACGAGTCGACCCAGGCCAAATCCCAACTACCATCTTGAACTTCCCAAGAACTATTTTCTTGGACCAAGCTCCTCCCTTGAGAGGCCAATTTACAAATTTGAGACCTTGTGATAGACCCTGTGAGTGCCAAAGTCTAGCCCAAGGCTCCTCCCTGTGGGTTACCCACCTCCACCAAGTCTTTGCTCCAGATATGATATTAACCTGCTCTGGGTCTCGAAGATTGAGGCCACCTTGATTCTTCAGATAACACAGCTCTTCCCATTTGACCAAGGCCCATTTCCTGTTCTCCCCAGGGCCGCTCCAAAGAAAATGTCATTGAATTTGTCGAAGTTATTTAAGAATAGCTTTGGGGGCCATCATAGCCGAAAAAAGATAAGTGGGCATCGCCTGTAAAACAACTTTAAGAAGGATTAAACGACCGAAAAAATTCAAGGGATGGAAGGTCCAGTTTGAAAGTCATTTCCTCATTCTATCCACTAGTTCCCGCCATGACCCATGCCGGGCTCGTGAATCCACAAGAGGGGACCCCTCATATTTGGACGGAAGGGAGCTCTCCGAAAAACCCAAGATCTTGCAAATGTTTCTCCTGGTGATTTTAGGAGTATTGAAAAAGAAAACCTAAGATTTATTACCATTAACTTCAAGACCAGAGGCCTTCCCAAAGTTGTCTAGATCCAGGCGGATGGCCATCGCCTCCTGGATAGAGGGGTGACCCATGATCATGGTATCATCCACAAATTGGTGGTGGGTTTGACAATCCTCTCTAGGGTGAATGATAAGACCCTGGAGCTCATGATTTCCCTGCATGGCTTTGATAGTTCGTACCAATCCTTCCGCCATAATAACAAAGAGAAAAAGTAAGAGGGGATCCCCTTGACGAATCCCTCTGGAGGGTTTTAAGAGACCCGTAGGGACACCATTAAGAAGAATGGATGAGAAAGAGGAGGACACCAAATTCATGATCCACCTGATCCATCATTCAGAAAAACCAAAAGCATGCAGTATTTCTCTCATAAATTGCTAGTTCAATTTATCATATGCCTTGTCTATGTCTAGCTTCAACATCATCCCTGGGGTCTTTTCTTTTTTGAGAGAATGCAAGACCTCATGGACCAGGATAATACCATCTATTATCTGTTGGCCTTCCACCAACCCAGATTGCTCAGGGGAGATGATGGAAGGAAAGATGGGTTTCAGACGATTAGCAATAACTTTCGTGACAATCTTGTAGGTCACATTGCAAAGGGCAATCGGTCTAAACTTGTATGGGGTGTCAGCACCATTAGTATTGGGGATGAGGGAAAGGAAGGTAGCGTTAAAAGCTGGAAGGATTTTCCCCGGGCATCTTGAGGATTCCACAATCTGTTAAACCTCCTCCTTCACCAGATACCAAAAATAATGGAAGAAATTGGTAGTAAAGTTGTCAGGACCAGGGGCTTTTATCATCCATGGCAACAAATTTATCATGGATCAACTGATTTATCCCTCTATTCTCAATAATATCAATGACATTTTCTTCCATAATATCAACTTCAATTTTATCACCCTCTAATACTAAATGGATCAACATGTAATTTGTCACTATTCGAATCCTTTGGGGTCATAATATTGCATGAATTGTCTTGTAGAGCCCACTTTATGGGTAGCTCTCATTTTGTAAATTTGGGGTCCGAAACCTTCTAAGGCATGTTTAAGGGTCAAAATGGATTTTTTGGGGGTTTTAACATCCCATCACTTTGTAATGTTACTTCACGTGATTCTACACTCAGTGACCTTTCCAATGATCCAAAAATTGCAGCAAACATAGTCCATATGAAGAAGTTATGTCTCCTGCAAGTTGACCTATCCAGTTGACCACCATGGTACTGAGTAGATTCCACGTCGGCTCTCATTTCTCAAACATGTGGACCTATTCCCGTGTGGAATTTCAAGAGCATTCAAGAAGTTCCAAAACCCTAACCCTAACCAATATTTGGACATGTGAAAACCCTAAAATTAACCCTAGATGGCTATTGAGCTATGTTAAATACTGGGCCGTTAAGAGAAGAAAGGGTTCCATTCTTTTTATGTATTGTATTGTTCCATAGTCGAGCAACAACACGGGAGTGGATATTAGATTAGAAACGAGAAGATAGGAGGAAACAAGAAGATATGAGTCTTGTAGAATCCATTTTGGTTGTAGAGTCATAGGTAACTCCATAGAGACTACAATTTCTTTTGTATTTGCATTTTGTCATAAAGAACAAGACATAGTCCTCATTCGTGGCTGATTTTTTCCCCATAATGAGTTTTCCCAAGGTATATCTTGTTTTATTGTGTGGATTGTGTATTTATTTTCTCTAGTTATTCTTGTTTCAGTTCCAATTATTTAGCATTCAATAAAAATAAGCTAATAAAAAAATAACTAAGTTGTAAGATTCGTTCTAACAAAATATTACATTCAAATATCCATGAACGTTTACGAATCATATTTGTTTCAAAGTTAGGTTTTATTTGGGTTTTGTGGGTAATCACAAGATCCAGTAGTTGGCCCAAAAAAAGAAGTCTTCAAACTCTATCCATGGTGGATGAGTCTATTCAAGGAGTGGTAGACAATTATGAGCAGCAATTTTCAACTGGAAATACAAGTCATTGATATCTCATGCAACATTTCAATCCTCATGGAAGATTTGAAGAGTAAGACTAGATCTTTCGAGGGTAACTCCATATAAGAATAAGCAATATATCCAAACCCGAAGATAAAAACCGTGGTGGATGCATTTCTAAATATGATTTAGCTATCCATGATCTTTTGGATTTTTCACTACGTTAAAAATTTGAAACCAATGTTTCGAGTAGAAACCCTGTTGTTCATCTTTAGGGAGGTAGAACAATCAAGAATTCTAAGAAGAAACCATCATGATAAATTATATATAGATGCAAAGATAAGTGGGATATTTATATTGTTAAGAAAAGTAGCTCTTAAATTTGTAGGGTAAGAAAGTCAAAAGTTGTTTGATTAGAATTATAAAATACTAATTTAAATTGGAATTTTAAAATTAAGTTGAAATTGGTAAAGAATAAGGTAAATAATTAATTTATTAAATTATTTTATTGCATTAAAATAATAATATAACTAAGGCTCATGTGTAAAGTAAAGAAATTAAAAGAATAAAAGAAAAAGAATTGAGAAAATAATTCAAAAGAATAAAAGAAAAATAATTAAAATTTATAATAAAGATAAGCTTTAAATTGTAAAAGGAAAGATGAGAGGTATGGAAGATGAAGTAATGATTAAATAATAATAATAATAATAATAATTAAATAATTTTTAAAATAAAATAAGTATTAATAATAATAAGTATTTAAATAAAATATTTAATAATAATAATAAAATAGAAAAATAATTAATATTTTTAATAAAACTGAATAATAATAGAATAAAAATGAAATAGAATTAAAATTTATAATAAAATTGAATAATGATTAAAAGCGTTGTTGAGGGAAGGATTAATAATCAAATAAATAAATGTCATACTGATCTTTGCATATGGATATAATTTTTTATGATGGTTACTTCTTAGAATTCTTGCTGGGTCTACCTTGCTAAAGATGAGTAGCAAGGTTTCTACTCGAAACATCGGTTTCAAATTTTTAACGCAATGAAAAATCCAAAAGATCATGGATAGCTATATCATATTTAAAAATGCAACCACCACGGTTTTTATCTTCGGGTTTGGATATTGCTTATTCTCAAATAGAGTTACCTCTAATTCCGTTGAATGGATGGGGTTCCCTCCATCTCCCACTCCATGATCCATCGCTGGTTCTCCCGTAGTCGCACCCTAGTCTCTACTTTTGCCCCAAATCACTTACTATTTCAATGGCTTCAAGCAAATTTTGGTAACATGGAGATTCTACCCTAGAAAGAATTTCCTTGTAGGAGAGAGCTAAACCTCCATTGTATGATGCATTACAAACCCTCAAAATTGCCAAGATATGAAACCATAATAAAATCTAGTTGCATTTTTTAAATACCTTTATAACAATTTTGATATCTTTATTTCTGCATATTATGTATTTTCATATAGTGTTGATGTTGATGAATTGTTTAATTTATAAAATGTATTGTATATGTTAGTGAATGACATCAATACTTATTTTTGTATGTTTTTAAATTAAATTTGAGATGCATCACTGCTTTAAATTTGAGATGCATCACTGATTTAAATTTGAGATGCCATATAATGTTGAATTTTAGTTCGATGAAATTATTTAATTTGAAATCATTATAATAATTTAATGTTAGTATATAATGTGTGACAAGTCTTGAAGATGAATTATTTCTTGTGTAGGAAAATACAATATATTAATTAAACATGTTTACAGACTTAATTAATATTTTAAATTTATTTTTAGACTAAATTATATTTTTAAATTTATCATTAAATGTTTTTAATATTTTTGTATTCATTTTGATAAAATTAAAATGATTATACTTAAATCTAACAAAATAATTATTCTTCCAATTGTATATAATGAGAACATTATGAATATTAAATCATAACAACAATTTTAAATAAAATATAATTAATTATCAATGTTTATTAAATATTATGTTATAATGAAAATAATTCTAAATTCTCAATATAAAATGAAAAAAAAAACTTTCAACTTAACTAATCCCAATAAAAATAATTATTAATATAAATTTTACAGATACTAGTAACATCTTAGAACCATGAATATAAAGTTACATTTTCATTTAATTAAATCTTTTATTAAATTATGAAATAAAATTTAAATTATTATAATCTTAAATTATTGTTTTTAAATATCTTTAATAAAATAATTTAAAATTACCTAATAATATTAATATAATATAAATCTCATAATAAAAAAATGCAAATTTTACAATTAAATACTTGATATTCATAAAATCTTAAAGATCTGCCTGTATAATCATGGAATACAATTAGATCTTACAATGCACTTTATATTTAATTTATGCACATATGCTTCCATTTTGTATTTTACAATAATATATAATTTTATCATATAATTATTTATTTAGCAGAGTTTGCAGGTCTAAATCCCCTTTTTTCTGGACAACTCAAACCGAAATCCAATTCACGTGAATAACTTTCCATTTTGAAAAACAAGAAGATACCCTAAATATTATATTAGAAAACAATAGACCCAAAAAACAATTATGTCATTGAGAGGTTAGTGTTTCAAGATTTGATATCATCAAAGAAGTAAAGAAGCACTAACGTATAAATATTATATGAAAAGATAAGAGAAAATATATTTAGATCTCGTAACCTATATCTTTCTTTTTGGGTAAGTAAGAAGTTTTTGCATTATATAAAAGAGGAATTACAGAGAAATTATAGAAGGAACAATGTGACCAAAGTTTAGACTTGTTCATCAAAACAGACCACCTTTTTACTGGCTTATAGACCCAAACAACCTTAACAGTTCGGTAGGCAATTATCATAAAAGCAGATAAGATACTTCCATTCAACTGACCAACCCTATTCTTGAAAGTTTTGAAGCAGCAAAATCTACTATTTGACCAAAAACCAGCTAAACCTGAGATGTTCTTAGCATAGGCACGTAGACCTGAAATAAAAAAGCACAGCACATGGCCACAACACCCAACAGGCAAAATATACATTAGATAAAAGATACCCAGCTTGACACCCGACCCACCTTGATTACAAAGACCGAAAATTTGGAAGAACAGACTCCTCACCAAGCGTTAGGGAATAATGTAAGGAGCTTCAGGAGAGGTCCTCGGGTGGGGAAAGCTGGAAGACGAAGAAGGACACGCGAGGGGGGGGGGGGGCGAAGCTCCATTGCTTGCAAAATAAAATCCAGCTTCCAGTTCATCGCACGAGACTCTTCCAGGTTACACTGCTCCATAAGTTGCAGTGCCGTGTCATCTCTGAGGGTTTGTCTGTTGCGAATGGCATAATCAACAAGGTTCTTCATCATCCAATACAGGGAAATCGTGCGCTCATAAAGACTAACACGCCTGGCCGTTTTGCCTGGATCCATAATCCTATTCTCCAATTGTTTGCGCTCCCCCAACAGTGTCTCCCTACTCATCCTCAGCCACCATTGATGCTCATAATCGTGAATCTCCGTCTGAATCTCCCTAGGGACGTTGAGAGCGAAGGAGTTAGCCTCTCTACGAGCTTTCTGATATGCTCGAGATAAGCCACCACCCGGCTCCCCCGAAGACTCCCCGCGGCTTCTCTTCCTATTACGACTAGTATTTGAATCTTCCTCCACATGGCAATTGATGTCCGCCAGTGCTTCCATCTTCTTACCAGGGTCTTGCTCCATAATCAACCAAACAAACAGCACTTGCATGCACACAGAGGAATAGCGATGATGATCCTGGATGCCACCCTGCTCCGCCATATAAACACGTTTGCCACCCCTGTCATGATGATCCTGCTACCCTCTATTAACTGAAGGAGGTACAACGGGTGACACTCGCACTGACAGCCACTAACTTCTCTTAAAATTATTTTCATCATTCTCCCACCCGAAGTGTACCCTCCAGGATTGGAGAAGACTACTCTAGATCCACTTAAATGAATGAAAAGAGAAAACATCCCCCAACTTTTAAAGATCGGCACGAACCATTGCAGAAGACGAGGGATACATGTCTCAAAAAGCTTCCGCTCGGTGTAGCCTCGCATGTTCGGCACGAAAAATCTTCATGTCATTGTCTTGGGTAGCTTTGCAGCTGTCTCGAACAACCAAGTCCGTCAGATCCTCCCACGTATTAGCATTGGTCCACGTGAACACCAGTCCCATAGTTGGCCAACACATCTGCTAATTTATTGCCACTGCGTTTGACATGGGAGAACGAGAGCGCCATACCCTGAGAAAATAAAGATGACAAATCTTCCAATTTTCCTTCCAGCTACCATGACAATGCCACCTTGGAACTGGATTTGCCACGGTGTATGTTAGCAGCCATGTGGAGAATTATCTTGGAATCTCCCTCTACAATTAGAGGGGTCCAGGAGTTTTGACGAGCAAGCCAGATACCCTGGAGCATCCCTTCCAGTTCCGCAACATTATTAGACTCAATTCCCAAAAATATAGCTTTGAGGCCCAGCATATAACCTTCAGAGTCGTGAAAGACACAACCATACCCGGCTGGGCCGGGGTTTCCCTTAGAGGCACCATAGAAGTTCAATTTGACGAAACCTCCTGGGGGAGGGGACCAAATTTCCGGGCTCGGAACAGTCTGGGAAGTTCGAATAAGTTTCCCGCAGAAGGGGAGAGAACCCATAATGCCCCGGTCACGAAGAATTATGGTGTCAATTTCGTTAGTCTCCCAGTCCGAAGTCCTCCAATGCTGAAGCTTGATGGTCCAGCACCTTATTTTGCATGGCATTCCAAACTCTGTCAAAGTCATTTTCTTTGTCCCTGAAGACTCTAGAGTTTCGTTCCGTCCAGATTTCCCACAAAAGGAAGTATGGAAAAATTTGCCACAGTCGGTTCACCACTTGGTTCTGGAATGGATCCTTAGACCAGTCAGTGATGGATAACACCGGGTCATTACGTCTTTTGTCCGTTCGCCTGAAGATCATTGCACCATGATCCCATAATCTCGACGCAAACGAGCACGAATCGAGGAGATGCGGCATGGTTTCTTCTGCCCCGTTGCACATAACACACAAGTATGGGCCTAAAAACCCCCTTTTTCTGCAAATTTTCCCTAGTCAAAATGCGTCTTTCCAAATTTTGCCAAATGAAAAGGGAGAATTTAGGCCAAATGTTCGCAGACCAGAGCTGTTTCCATTTGGGGATAGGCTCCAAGAGGTTGAAGCCCATCCGAATATCATAGGCTTCTTTAATGGTGAAATTACCCCGCGGTTTGTCTCCCCAATGAAGCCTGTTTTCCCCATTTTGCATTTTGATTTTGCAGTTTTTCAGAGCCTCCTCCACCTGGTTAACCTCTACCTCTGGGCCGAAAGGAGTCCACCAGTCATGAGCATGCCAAACCCTGAAATCCCGTTCAAGAGAGTCCGCATCAAGTCCTTTACTCGAACAATATTATTATTAATGCAGCCTTGAATAACCTGAGGGGCATCAATGGAAGTGGCAATGGGGGGAAATTGCTGCCACGAGTCGACCCAGGCCAAATACCAACTACCATCTTGAAATTCCCAAGAACTATTTTCTTGGACCAAGCTCCTCCCTTGAGAGGCCAATTTACAAATTTGAGACCTTGTGATAGACCCTGTGAGTGCCAATGTCTAGCCCAAGGCTCCTCCCTGTGGGTTACCCACCTCCACCAAGTCTTTGCTCCAGATATGATATTAACCTGCTCCAGGTCTCGAAGATTGAGGCCACCTTGATTCTTCAGATAACACAGCTCTTCCCATTTCACCAAGGCCCATTTCCTGTTCTCCCCAGGGCTGCTCCAAAGAAAATGTCATTGAATTTGTTGAAGTTATTTAAGAATAGCTTTGGGGGCCATCATAGCCGAAAAAAGATAAGTGGGCATCGCCTGTAAAACAACTTTAAGAAGGATTAAACGACCGAAAAAATTCAAGGGATGGAAGGTCCAGTTTGAAAGTCATTTCCTCATTCTATCCACTAGTTCCCGCCAGGACCCATGCCGGGCTCGTGAATCCACAAGAGGGGACCCCTGATATTTGGACGGAAGGGAGCTCTCCGAAAAACCCAAGATCTTGCAAATGTTTCTCCTGGTGATTTTAGGAGTATTGAAAAAGAAAACCTGAGATTTCTTACCATTAAATTCAAGACCAGAGGCCTTCCCAAAGTTGTCTAGATCCAGGCGGATGGCCGTCGCCTCCTGGATAGAGGGGTGACCCATGATCATGGTATCATCCACAAATTGGTGGTGGGTTTGATAATCCTCTCTAGGGTGAATGATAAGACCCTGGAGCTCATGATTTCCCTGCATGGCTTTGATAGTTCGTACCGGTCCTTCCGCCATAATAACAAAGAGAAAAAGTAAGAGGGGATCCCCTTGACGAATCCCTCTGGAGGGTTTTAAGAGACCCGTAGGGACACCATTAAGAAGAATGGATGAGAAAGAGGAGGACACCAAATTCATGATCCACCTGATCCATCATTCAGAAAAACCAAAAGCATGCAGTATTTCTCTCATAAATTGCTAGTTCAATTTATCATATGCCTTGTCTATGTCTAGCTTGAGCATCATCCCCGGGGTCTTTTCTTTTTTGAGAGAATGCAAGACCTCATGGACCAGGATAATACCATCTATTATCTGTCGGCCTTCCACCAACCCAGATTGCTCAGGGGAGATGATGAAAGGCAAGATGGGTTTCAGACGATTAGCAATAACTTTCGTGACAATCTTGTAGATCACATTGCAAAGGGCAATCGATCTAAACTTGTATGGGGTGTTAGCACCATTAGTATTGGGGATGAGGGAAAGGAAGGTAGCGTTAAAAGCTGGAAGGATTTTCCCCGGGCATCTTGAGGATTCCACAATCTACTAAACCTCCTCCTTCACCAGATCCCAAAAATAATGGAAGAAATTGGTAGTAAAGTTGTCAGGACCAGGGGCTTTTCCATCTGCCATTTGAAGAACAGCTTCCTCGACTTCTATCATAGAGATAGGTTTTAGAAGGAGGTCATTTTGTTCCTGAGTCACCAGGGAAGGGATGTTGCAGGTTATTGACTCAATGTGTCTTCGTCTCTCCATAACATTTTCGGTCATGATGTCCTGGAAGAAAAGATGCAATTCGCCTTCAATCTCGTCCCTGGTCTCCAATCTGACCCCCTCCCTATTCTTGAGCTTTAGGATCCTGTTTTGCTGACGATGCTGGATTGCAGAGTGGTGGAAGAATTTAGTATTTTGTTCACCATCCTGAAGCCAATTCACTCTCGCCTTTTGATGCCATAAGACCTCCTCTTGTTTTTCTCGTTCCATAATCTTTTTATGCACAGAGGTTTCCTCCCTCTGTAGCTCTGGGGTATATCCCGAAAGCATTCCCATCTCTTGGATTTCCTCCTGTCGAGTCTCAAGGGCTCGTTTATCCTCATAGATGTTCCCAAATTCCTCTTTATTCCACTTCTTGATTTTAGCTTTAAGTGCTTTCAATTTCTGTTGGAATTTGTACATGCTGTGGCCCTCTCCTGTGTCCAACTCCATCCACCATTGAGAGACTTTCTCTTTGAAATCCAGGTGACTCAACCAGAATTGTTTAAAGCGAAAGGGTTTTTCAAATTGCGATCCCAAACCACTCCACCACAGTTTGATGGACCATTGATTTGATCCCGAGGCTGGGAAGATGGAGGAAGCAATTTCACTCCATCACCGATTCCGAGACCAGGAAACAGTCCAGACGAGAAGCAATATGGTGATCTCCCTGCCTCTTATTGTTCCAATTAAACTGACCATCACCCGAGACCACATCAACCAGTTTCATATGCTCAATAGTTTCTTTGAAGCGGACACATTCCTCTTCCAGATGTCTCCTTCCCCCTTTCTTTTCTTCTAATGAAGAAATAAGGTTGAAGTCTCCTCCCACAATCCAGTGCTTTCCCACCGCCATCTCCCCCATCCAACAAAGAGAATGTAAAAAGGAGGATTTAGCTCCTTGGGTATGAGGACCATAGACATTAGTGAGAATACCAGAAACCCTGAAACCCATGACCTGGAACTTGACAGAAAGGAAGCACTGATTTCCAAAGAAGCTCGATAGGCTAACTTTGTAAGGATTCAAGAGGATCCTTAGCCCTCCAGCAAAACCCTTCGCATCAATCCCCATTACTTCACAATTTCTCCAAATCTTTTTACATCTCTATTGCAGCTTAAGAACCGTGCACTTTGTTTCTTGAAGAAACACGACTGCGGGATTCGTCTTCTTAGTCTTCTTCCTAAGGGTTTTAGATTTTTGCTGGCCGTTAAGCCCTCTTATATTCCAGGATACTATCTTCATTAAATAAGAAAAAAATTACAAACCTAGGGCCACCCTGATGGTAGGGTACTGGCCAGATTCCACCAATTTCAAACCTGTAGTTGCAATCCTTTACCAATTAGACTTCCGACCTAGCTTCTTAGTACTCTCTTCATGCTTTCTCTTGCAGTCCTTTTGAGATCCAGGATTGATCCCCAACCGATTGGGATCTCTAGCTTTTAGAATGGATTCCTTCAAGAGGATCACCTGTTCTTGAGGGACATAACCTTTTTTAGGATCACCACATGCTTGTTCAATCCCATCTAGATCCAGGTCTCCAATATCCATTTCTTCAGTTTCCTCATCGGCAGCATCCCCAATGTCAACCATAATTGTCTCTTCCGACGGTTGCAAGTTAGGACTAGGGGATGCAACCAAGAGCTCTTGGCTTTGGCTGTCTGGTAGTTTCTGGGGAGGATCATATCTATTTTCCTCCTCCTGCTCTTTTAGCGCATCGAAAGAGTTAGATGTCATGGTCTTCTTGGCTCCTTCCATGGCTTCTTGTTTCCTCCCACCCCGCTTTCGGGTCTGCACCTTGGTAAAACCCGGATCCTCACTCACATCAGCCTTTTTGGGGGAGGGTTTAGGGTTATTCATAGGGAAATCCCTAAATAAGTGGCCATGCTCATGACATCTGCGACATCGGAACAGGATCTGTTCATAATCAAGGGTTTGGACCCATTCCTCATCCTCCCACATCAACTTGATAGCTTCAGGCAGCTCCCTCGATAGATCCATGTAAACATAGATTCGGGCATAAGCCGTATATCGCTGGGCTTTTGTTTGTTCCGAGATTTTGATGAAGGTGCCCAGATTGTTTCCGATATCTTCCAGGAATTCGGCTTCCCAATATTCAGTTGGAAGATAGTAGAGTCTGATCCAAACTGGGGCAATCCTCATGTCTTCTTTTTCTGTGCAAAACTTTTCTTTCCATGGCCTAAAAAATAAGCCAACAGAATAAAAGAAATAAGGGCCCCCATCAAGAACCCTATTTCTATCATCCCAGTTTATGAATGTGATCGTGACGAAACCCTTGGACCCTAATTGAAGATCATAATGGCCTTTAGGTTTCTAGGTAGAGTTAATCCACCAAATGAAACACTTCTCAAAGGGTAAAACCCCAACAAACTTCCCAATGAGAGCATGGTCTTGCATCTTTTGAATCCTGTCTCTCAGTGTATTGGATCTGATAACCATCGAGGGGATAATCGAAGCTTTGGGTATGCATTGACCCAGCTTACCACCCGCCGAAGGAGTGACATATGTCGTCTCCTGCGCCTTTTTTCCAACACCACCCAATCCATCTACAGAGATTGGAATCCCGCCTACTTGAAACTTCGTATGAGAAGAGACTTGGGGGGTTGAGAGCCACCCCCCCACAGAAGCAACCATGATTCGTCGTCAATCCTCCCGCCTTTAGAAAGATCCGAAAACCCTAGCTCCGAACCCGACTTTTTCATATGACTAGTCTTCCACTTCCTTAAGCAAGGTGTTAATAATATATTTTCTTTACTTCTCATAACCTATATCATAAGCAAAAGAAAGACTTGTTTTTCAATAGATTATTTGACATATAATAGATTATTTGATATATAATAACACAACTATTTAATTTGTGGTTAATGAATATTAATAAGTTATAAGTTAAGTGTCCTAAACAAGTTATCAGTTAGTTGTTCTCCATGCTTAATTGTAATCACTTGTTCTCTATTCCTTAGCTACATGTTACATTTTTTAGTTAAATGGGTTATTTCGAATTTTGAACAATAGCCATAAAATCAATCTGGAAAGTACACTTATCCTATCCTCTTTCAATCTAGGAAAATCATAAATAGTAATCCACCCCAAATTCTAAGATATAAACACCCATTTCTGTAAATATATGGTTTTTTTTTTAATTTAAGATAAAAATATTTTAAAATTAAAATAAAAATAAAAATTATTTAATAATTTACTTTTTACTTTTTTGTTTATTACACCGAAGGCATTTATTAAGGGGCCAACTCCCCTCGGGCTTTCGTCGTCTGTCGACGGCCAATGAGGAGCCACCCCCTGTCTTTCAACGCGGCCATAAATATTGTACGGATTCAACCATTAATATTTAATATTATACGGACATACTTAACTTCACATGTTCAATATCCCAATCCCAAGCCAGTCGTTTGGCCGTGACCACCACACATGAAGATTTGTAGAGTCCCAAGTATTCTTCGAACGATAGTTGTATCTCCATCATCTCCATTTACATGGGATTACCCTCGCTACCCCAACCATTTTCTAGCACCGGCTCGCATGGGAAGGGCAGCATCATGTATCCCTCTACCATATACTCAACTTTTGGGTCCCGGTATGGCATGCTCGATTCCAAGAAGTCCCTAGACACTGCATCCACCGCAGGACTGATGCTGCTAGTCCCATAAGTCCACACTAAGATCACACACGTGTTGAACTTGAGAGTAAAAGGTCTCGAGGTCGAACCAGTGGACTGTCGTGGCCACTGTCACCAGATCCACCCATCCCTCCTCCCCCACGATTGAAGACAGTTCTTCGTCTATCATGACAGGCGAAGTGAGAGCATATATCACTTTGGGATGCTTCTGCACCAACTCTAGCTGTTCCTTACTTCTGTCTGTCGCGATCACCTGATCATAATGCTCTGCAATCTATGCTCTCATAATTTCATTAACATTGTCCAAGAACTCATAGTTTCATATGAAACGGGAAAATTCATAGACATGAAAAGAGTAACAGAGTGAAATGAAAGAAGAAGTTAAAGTGAGCTTACAGAAACAGAAGCCTGGCCATTGCCGGTGCCCACTTCCTAGGCCAGTTGATGATTAGCAGTGAGAGAGGCCAACATGGAAAACAATGATGCAGGATAAATAAGCCTGCATATGGAACCACGAATGGTAGTCATGAAGGCAGTGCATGGGAATAAAAATTGATGGAGGATACATGCAATAGACGAGCGTTCAGATAACATTGTGTGCTGCTCCCCTATGGCGAAAGAGGATGGGGCGTCATTATAGAATCTCAAGGTCACCCAAAAAAAACTAAAAAAAAAATCACAAAGAAAAAAATACAAGATAAATTCATTCTCCCAAATGCTAAAAGCTCTGAATTTTGCGGACTAAAACATTTCATGCCATTTGTTGCAAACGGTGTGAAGGTGTAATGACATTGCAAATTAAGATTCCAAGTTGTCTAGACATAAGAAAACATGTGGCTACCAATCTACTTATCGTGCAGGTTTCTTTGACCATGTAGATGTATATATATACAGAAAACACGTGGCTACCAATCTACTTATCGTGCTGGTTTCTTTGACCACGTAGATGTATATATACAGATGTTTAATTTAGGGTATTGCAAGAATACTACATCCAAGTGAAAAACTCGAGGTCGGCGAGCGTTCAATCACATCTTGTCCAAATATAATCTTGTTCCTCTCTATGTCTTGGTAGTGAGGCTGAGGAATAGCGGGTCCCAAGCACTGATAACCACGCTTTCATCGGAGTTTAATGCATTGGGAAAGGTCCTAAAGTGATCCCAGGAAATCACAACCATGCATTCATGGGAAGTTACTTGCATTGGGAAAAGTCGTAACGTATGAACACTTGTCTTTTAAAATGAGTACCTTTCGCCACAATACACCTCATTTGAATTCTTATTCACCCAAGCCTGGTTGTTTCTATCTAACTTGATATTATATACAATATTTCTTTCTCCACTGTCTTAGTTTTTCATATTATATACAAAATCAACGTTTTGTCCATGCACATGATGTGGCCATGGAAATAACATATTGATAACCATTATTGGTACACCTTCAAAAACGTATATTAATAGTAATGGATTCATGCATTTAGTAACCACTGTCCATGTTACAATATGCGATAAATGTGACAGGAAAATCCACGTTAATAATTATAAGCTCTACGCACTTTTTACAAGCCAATGAGTTCTATAACTTAATGATAGTCATGACAATATTTTCAAATATTTGATAGGCAAACTGGTGAGCAGAAAAGCTAGAGAAATGTTCGTATCCATTGTTTTTTAGTATCATAAAAAGCAAAGCAAATCCACCTTGTGCACATATTAGGATGATGGTGCACTTGATTCTTTAAGAATAATAAGTAAATACATTATTGTCATGCCACTTCGTAGTGATAGGTATACTTTCTAGCTATATGTATAGGAGATGTGTTATGAGTGCAATTGTTGATCGAGACATCAATGCTTTGAGCTGCGAAAGCTTATACTAATCGCGAGGATAGTCTTTTCTTTATTAAGTAAATATAAATACTCCATATTAAACTAAGAAATTTATAAGGAGTTCCATAATTAGTAGATCACAAGGGAAACTTGATAAACAATAAAACAAAATATTAAAATAAGAGCATGCATAAACATCAATTTATTTGACTAAGTTAAAAGAAATCTCAAACAAAAAAAAAGATTTAAAAGTTTACGTGTAACCTAACTTTCAAGATCTCTATTAAAAAGAGGCAACAATAAAAATACATATTTATAAAAATATAATGCAATGAAATTGAAATCTATTTTCACTCATCATAACCATAACCATATTCTTTTGTAAGCAAATTTAAATAATCTATATTAAATTGAGAAAAATATAGGGAGTTCCATAGCTGGTCCGTCGCAAGGAAAACCCAACCAACAATAAAACGGAATATCAAAGTTTATCACCTTTTTCGTTTTAGAAGCGTTGAAGTCTAAATGACAAACCTGAAACACTCTTGAACATATATAGTAAATTTTCAAAACTAGAATTACTTCTACTAAACAAAAACTTCACACAACTAAATAAGTAAGACCAAATATCTACAAAAAACGGACTATGGACATAAGTCCTCATCATCATAAATTGAAATAAGTGGCACCTCAGAGGTGGAGGCCTCCAACATCACCTTGGGACAGTGGCTGATCCCCATTCCCCTTCGTCCACCTTTGCTCATTGCATTTCGCTTACTAGTAACCACAGTGGATAACAAAGCCAATTGTTTATTGGAAATCCCAAGCACAACCCAACCTTGATGTTTTCGGCCTTTTAAAGCAACACGAAGCTCTTTCTCTCATAAACCCTCTAAAAGCCAAGAGCAATACACTTCAACTCCAACTCCCTTTGGATAAGGAAGGAAACGACCATGATTTGAGGCAGTGAATTTTCCCAAACTTGCATGTTTTTACCATCATTGCCTCCAACTCGACCCTTCATTCTGGTCTTGCCTCTATACTTTGCCTCTGTACTAGGGATGCAACCTGTGCAAGGGCAGGGGATATGCATCATGATAGAAACCATAAGGTAGTCTCCACCGTAGTCCTCCCATACATTGACCATTAAACTTGCACAGGTCTACCTCCAAGTGGAATTTTCCTTATTACCTCGCATCATTTGCATGAGTGTCCCTATTGGCTTATGAAGGGTTCACCCCCTCAACCCAGTTAGGTCCTATCAACCGAATTTATGTGTGATCCGTCACCCGAATCAAGGGAAATGTTCATAAACATTAAAAATGATTAAAATTTGAATATAAATTTAAGTAAAAAATTTAAAATATATCAAGAGAGTGACGATCAGAGTGAGGGTGAAGAGTGAAATTATTTAAAGGTGAGAGTAAGGGTTGGTGGAGAACCAACATCTTCCCCACCCTCACATAGACACACATGTAAGGTGAGGATAGAGGAAGGTATATTTAAAAAAACACATAAAAAACAATTATATAAATCTTTTCAAATATAATTTATAATTTTTTAATTTACAAATTAATTAAATTATTAAGATAAACTCAAATTCATATTGTGACCATAATCCATTTAAAAAAATCCATAATTATAGATATAACATTTATTTATAATAATATTAATACTCATAAAATATATTTATATATAATAAATAAATATTTTTCAATAAATATTATAACCTTACTCCATCTCCTTACCAAATTAGGAAAGATATTCTTAACAAAATACACTTCTATATATTTAAAAAAAATTCACTTTACCATATGAAATGAAAGATGAATTCAACATAAAAACTTACATATATTTTATTAAAATTAAAATTTAATATACTTAGCTTATAAAAATGAATATCTCAGATTATAAGATTAATATATATAACTATTGGCTTTACACATTTTAATTATATATCATAATAAAATTTGGCTGAATGTATATTAATTGTAAAATATTTTTTAAAATTAAAACTGTCTTGTTGAGGTCAGAAGGCGTATTTCTACAACCCACGTGAATGGGATGGGAAGTATCTGTCTATCCCATAATAAATAAATAAATAATAAATAAAATAAAATATAAAAATATAAAATAAAAATAAAAATAAGAATAAAGAGGGACGTGTATTGTAGTTTAGTGGTGAAAGATTTACATATGTGATCCCTCTCAACTCTTTGTAAAATCGACTCAACTCTTTGTAAAATCGAAGTTAAATGAATAATAAGTAATAGTCATGACAATATGCGATAAATGTGACAGGAAAATCCACGTTAATAATTATAAGCTCTGCGCACTTTTTATAGGCCAATGAGTTCTATAACTTAATGATAGTCATGACAATATTTTCAAATATTTGACCGGCAAACTGGTGAGCAAAAAAACTAGAGAAATGTTTGTATCCATTCCTTTTTAGTATCATAAAAAGCAAAGCAAATCCACCTTGTGCACATATTAGGATGATGGTGCACATGATTCTTTAAGAATAATAAGTAAATACATTATTGTCATGTCACTTCGTAGTGATAGGTATACTTTTTAGCTATATGTATAGGAGATGTGTTATGAGTGCAATTGCTGACCGAGAATCAAGTGCAATTGTAGAACTTATAAGCATTTGTTGACCGAGACATCAGTGCTCAAGAAACTTGCAATATGTTACAAAATTTACCCCTTCCCTACATACACACAACTTTCTCTCATTTTACAACATATTGAAGTTCTTCTCAACGTTTCATTTCCCCCGCTTTGAGAGTATGCTAATCTTATTTTCTAATAAGCATATTTAAAGTTTAATATGTATTATGAGTTGTAAAAAAAATCATCAATTAATTTCTCATGTTATATGCAAAATTATGGAAATTGTAGTTTATTTCAATAAATAATTATTTGATTTATATTCATCATTTATACACCTATCCGTAAATATATGTTTTTTTTTTAAATTTAAGATACAAATATTTTAAAATTTTAAAAACAAAAAAAATAATAATTTATTTAAGAATTTACTTTTAACCTTTTTGTTTATTTTATTTTCTAATATGCATATTTAAAGTTTAGTAGGTATTGTGAGTTGTAAAAAAAATGATGAATTAATTTCTCATGTTATATGCAAATTTATGGAAATCGTAGTTTATTTTAATAAATAATTATTTGATATTTTATTGGAAGCTCGGCAATGAAAGTTAAAGTAAATTAGCATTTGCTGTTATGGCATATTCATCATTGATACGTGATATTTAATTCAGGTGTATAAGTTCCTTCCCTCTCTACTTTTTTTTTATATTTATACATATTTATATTTTCACATAAATATGAATAATTCACCATATTTACCAAAAACCGTTAACATAGTTAATATCCTACAGAGTCTATATGAATATATGGAGTCGTAGAGAAATGTAGGGAAGAGGGAGAGGCTAAACTTTATGAATATATAAAATGCTAGAGAGACGTAGGGAAGAAAGAGAAGCTATTTCAAGAAGAGATCCAAAAATAAATAGATGATAAGATAAACAAATTAGAGAACAAGGTAGAGATAATGGAGATTAGACTACATGCAATGGAAACACAAAAAACACTCGAACAAGAAGATGCACCTACGGTATAAAATCTTAAGTTAAAACATAGGATTAAAGAGTTAAAGGAAAAAATAAATCACAACCTAATCCTAAATAACATAGAAGGTAAATTAGATATCAAACCCATTAAAGAGGAAATGAATAAGTTGATAGCTTTAGACCACGAGCGTAACAAAAGATCTTTGAACCTCATAATTTTTGGTATAAAAGAGGAGGTAGAAGAGGATACTTTAGCCATTGTCAAGACATAACTTCACAATAAATTACAAATTGAAACTATTGGTCTCACCGAAGCAACAAGGCTTGGAAAATTATTTGAGAATAAAGAAAGGCTAATACGGGTTAAGGTTAGCTCTACCAAACAAAAGTATGATATACTTAGTAAGACCTCAAATTTAAAAGGCTTGGGGATATTTGTAAATGAAGACCTCATTCCATAAGATCAAGCCGAACTAAGAAAGGAGGTCCAAAAGGTAAAATAAACTAGGAAGGAGGGGAAATGTGCATTAATTAGAAACATGAAAGCCGTTATTTGAGATAGAAACCAAAATAGTAATAAATAGCAATTTGACACACTCTGGATCCTCTCCTAGAAGTGCCAAGGATTTCCATGGAGCAAAGGCCCCAAGTTAAGTTGGATCCTGAGTGAAATTGATATTATATTACTAGTTGAAACTTGGGAGCACAAGGAATGCAAGGTCCCTGATATAGACGGATATGTCCTTTGGTCAATATGGAATAAACGTTCATGTCATAGAGACATTGAGGGTATAGCCTGCTACATTAGGAAGACCATATCCCCTCATGTTAGGCTTTATAAGAAAGACCCTTACAACCAATTTATTTGGATAGAGATCACATACATTAATAATGAAAAAACCTACATAGCCATTTGTTATTTTGCCCCTATTAATTCCATCTTCTATAAAAAACAATTTAGATAAAAATTGTCCTTATAATGGTTTAGAACATGATATTTCTAGTCTAAGGAAGGAAGGCAACATCCTTTTGATGGGTGACTTCAATGCCCAAACTTCGAGTAGCCAATCTATTGTTTTAAGCAATTATTCCAACCCTAATCCTCTTTGGTTAGACGAAGACCTTGAGCTAACTAATTGGTATAAAAGAAGTTATGAAGATCTAGGTGCAAATTTATTCGATTCTGAGCTAGTCAATTTTTGTAGTAACCAAGATCTTATCATTTACAATGGACTAACAAAATGGTCAAATTCTAGCCGGATGACTTGTATTCACGGGCTTGGCAGTAGTGTGGTAGATTATGTTATTTCTGATATCCCTTTATACAACAAGTTAGTGGATTTCGACATCTTAAACGACCATGAGCCTGACTCTGATCATAAGCCTTTAATTACAACTCTTAATATTGCCACGCATAGCGATCCTAAAAGAGGAAAACTATCATTTCCAAAAGCACATGATCTTCGATAAAAACAAAACAGAACTTTTTCTCCATGATTTAAAAAACAATTTGTTTCCTTTATCTAGTATGGAGAATATAGAAAATTTCTACCATAATTTTACCACATCCCTCTCGTCGTCCATTACCAAGTTCTCTGTTGAAGTCTCAGTTAAAAAGAGAGATAGTATAACCAACCCTTGGTATGATCAAGAGTGTAAAAATGCGAGAAAAGAAATTAAGCAAGCTACTGCAGAATCGATAAAAATGGACAAGATAAATCACTACAAAGCCCTAATTAAAAGAAAAAAAGGCACTATCTTAGTAAACAACAGGAAAAGATCGTACACCTCTCCAAGGTGGCTCCTAAGAAATTATGGAGGAAAATTCTAACTCGCAAAACAAAAGAATATAATAATATTGATTTAAAATATTAGAATTCTTATCTTAAAAAGCTTTATGAATCCTCAGATAACAAAGATAACATTCAAACCCTCCTTACAACGAAAGAAGTTTTCTCATTAGAAGACAAAGATTTCGGGGTTAAGCGCTTAGCAAATGGAAAAGCCAAAGACATTGAAGGCTACCAAGCAAAAATATTAAAAAATGGGGGGCCTGTGCTCATCCCGCACATCCACAAACTCTTTAATTTAGTAGTCAAGAAAGGGTTCCCTACACCTTGGACTTAGAGCCTCATTATTCCTATTTTCAAAAGTGGCGATAAAAATAACCCCTCTAATTATCGGACAATTATGATTAGCCCTCTCCTAGCCAAGTTATACGGTATTATCTTAGAAAAGAAGATCAATGAATGGCTAGATATGGAAGGTAAGAGAGATAAAGGCCAAACAAGTTTTAGAAGGAATCATTCAACCATGTACCACCTCGTTATGCTTAGGATCATTGCAGAGGATTGTCGTAATAATAAGTCAAATATTTTTTGTTGCTTTGTGGACTTTAGGAAAGCTTTTGATACAACTCCTAGAAATAACCCGTGGAATAGGCTAGAGGAGCTTAATGTTACTTTTGAATTGAGAGCTACCATGATAATGTTATACAAAAATACCATTGCCAAGCTTAAGAACAACGAGGGCTGGTCAATGGATATAAACTATAATATTGGAGTTAAGCAAGGTTTCCTCCTCTCTCCTACCCTTTTTGGCATTTACATCGATAAACTAGAAATGTGTTTAGAAGAAGCAGGTTGTGTCGGCACGATCTTAGCTAGGATAGTTATCATCCTCCTGCTTTACGCTGATGATATTGTTCTTATGGAAAGGTGCTCCTTTGATTTCAATAAACAATTAATAATTCTCAAAGATTTATGCTCTAACACAGGTATGACTGTTAACACTGACAAGAAAAATTTATGATTATAAAATCTAAGAAAAACACCTACGCAAATTTTATTTATGATAATAGTAAATTGGAGGAAGTGACTTCTTACAAGTATCTTGGAATTGATATTCATCACAAGCTCAATTGGAACCACAACATTGAGAACATGATCAATGGAGGAAGGAATTTTTTTTTTGGTCTTGAAAATAATTGTAAATCAGCCAACCTCGTCATGTGGGATAAAAATAAGTTCCTCTTTGAAACTCTTGTCATCCTCGTTATCTTATACGGTTATGAAGTATGGGGGTGCAACATTTCTAGATAATATTGGAGAAATATTGAGCAAATCCAAAAGCGGTTTATAACTTATAAACTCAAATTCTTTTTTCACTGAAAGGAATAAAAAATATATAATTAATGTGGAGGTCGCGACCATAGCCTAAAACAACCTGATTACAATTTTCCAAATGATTCTAATTTTGTTCTGATTTTCTTTTACAGTTTTAATCCGTTTTCCGCTAGATTTTTGATATCAAAATCTTGAGATTCCAGATTTATCTCCTTATTTCTAAACTATGTTGTCACTATTTTTTCTCTCTTGTAACTTATTCAATTTTTTTTCTCCTATTCCTCACTTCCAATTCATTTCCACCTGTGTGTAATCCTTGATTGCCTCTGCTTCCAATTATCCTGCTCCTATTTTCACTTTTGTATTGATCTCATTTTTCCATAATTAGTTATTTATGAACTAACTTCTAATTATTTCTCTCTTTCGACGGTTAGTAGCTCCATTGCCTTGGGATTCTGCACTTAAATGCTTGTTTCTTGTTCCTTAGTTGAATACTCCTGCGCTTGACTATTCAATTTCTGATAACACCATACTTCAATTGGATTACTTAATAACGCCACACTTAAAAATTGAATACTGCTGCGCAGATTTGAGCTGCTTGTGCTTGCAGTCGGCTATCCTCTGCTTTGAGCTTATGGAATTATATGGAGAATTATGGGGACTTTTTTAATTAATACTTATGTCTGCGCCAGCCTGCATCCTAAATTTTCCCGCCTGTTAGCTGCCTTATTGGAGCCATGGAGAATATGATAGATTTGAAACTTGGAAAATCGATGGAGTGTGTTTCAAATCCTTTCCATGGTCACATTTAATTTGGCATTTCCAAATTGTTTCTTTGTGATTAGATTATTGATCAAGATCTGTGAGTCACCGAAGATCTGAACTTCAGTGTATTTCTCTCTCAGTGCCAGCTGACATCCTTTTAGGAGAGCTAGTGATTCTGCTTGATTGTTGGAGAATTTTCCTAGTCCCCAGTTGTAATTAAATTCTTGTCTTCCTCCTAGAGAGCATATCACCCTGCCAGCTCCTGCAACTCCAAGATTTCCTTTAGACGCTCCATCGAAAAAAATAGTGGCTTTGTCTTGTGCTTTCCACCATTTTTGAAATTCCTTATCCGATAATCTAAGAATCCAGGCTGGCATGGTAGTCGGTCTTTTACCTATACTCTCCCCTTTATTGATGGTTGTGTTTCCAATCCAATTTTTCTCTAGTGTAGTGAGAGATGAATCCATATTTTTCACCTGATTTATTACTGCTTTCATGAGGTAATCCTTTTCTTTGGCCGCCACTTGTTCCAGTGTTTGCACCTGATCATTGAATATTCTGCAACTCTGGTCCATCCAGACCTTCCAACAGATGAATATAGGCAATGTTAGCCAAATATTTTTCCATACAGACTTGTTTGAGAGGGTATGAGGGTAACACTTTTTCAAGGAGGAGAAAAGAGTTGTGACTGAAATCTGCGTGGGAGGAGAGATTTCCAAATTCTGTAGAGAAAGCATCCAAATAGAATTCGCAAAAGGGCATTCCAAAAAAATATGGTCTATTTTTTCTGACCATTTGCAGTGGAGTGGGAATCTATGCGGCCCTATAAATCCTCTTTTTGCAAGGTTTTTGGCAGTCAGAATTTTCTTGTGCATTAAAATCCAAATCAAGAAATTGATTTTTGGAAGGCCATATGTATTCCAGACTAGCTTCCAAAGTGTGGGAGTGTGTAGTGGGTTCTGAGTTGCTTGTAGCTCTTTGAATCCTTGTGCAGCAGTGTAAGATCCCGTTTTCCCCCATCCCCACTTATCTTTCATTAGCTTATGTAGAGGATCCAACCCAATAAGATTTTGTAGCAGCGTTGTCTTCTGTGATGATAAACGATCTGGGACTTCTGGCAAGGACCATTCCAGCCAATTCCCATTTTTATCCCAATGGGAGATGTATGCCAATCTAACAAGGCCTCTTTGTGTGAGCCATTCCTGAATGTCTGTGATATATTCTACACTTCCAAGAATGGGGTTGCCAAGACTTCTGTCTGTCCAAACATGAGTT
Source organism: Larix kaempferi (assembly GCA_027924585.1). Taxonomy (NCBI): domain Eukaryota; kingdom Viridiplantae; phylum Streptophyta; class Pinopsida; order Pinales; family Pinaceae; genus Larix; species Larix kaempferi. The sequence continues at coordinate 715,728 of BSBM01000005.1, read as the reverse complement.
TTAGCCCCATTTCTTGGGATGCGGTATAATTGACTTTGAAAGTATTCAATTCCTGCTCTACATAAATTCCATATTGAAGTGCCTTTGGGTATGTTTTCAATAGGAAGTTTGTGGATAGACCCCCCTTTAAGATATTTTTTCCACAATAATTTTCTAACCGTATGGGCACGGTTTGTGAACAATTTCCAGAGGATTTTCCCACCCAGATCTAGATTAACTATGCGGGGGTCTCTTACTTGCAGTCCACCTTCTAGCAATGGCCTTTTTACAATATCCCAACTGACTAGATGGAATTTGTTTTTGTTTCCTTTTCCTCCTTTCCAAAGAAACTCTTTGATTAGGATAAATATTTGATCCATTATTGAATTAGGCACCATGAGAATAGAGGATTGATAGATTGGGAGAGCAGAGAGTACTGAATTTATAAGGATCAGTTTTCCTGCATGGTTGAGCCATTGTCCTCCCCAATCATGTATTTTTTCCTTAATCTTGCTTGTGAATTCTATCCATAGTGAATTTTTGGTTGTTCCCAAGGTTAGGGGAAGTCACAGATATTTGATTTTTTCCCATGTAGAAAACCTTGAAAATCCTAAGAGGTGTGTTATTCTATGAATTGTTTACTGCTCTGAATTCCATCCATATACTGCACTTTTTCTATTATTAACCACCGCTTCCGTTACCTGACAATATTTCTGAATTATATCTTTGAAGGTGCTTGTCATGTCCCAAATTTGGCATTGGGTCACAATGGCCTAATCACATTGGCCATATTCATTAGATTTTGTCAAATTGATGTTAAGGGTCAAATAATTGCCAAGAAGGAAAATTACTAGTTTCCTAGGTTTGGGGTGGAAGCTTTGGGATTTGGAATAAGGGGGATAATAAATGATGTTTGAACATTAGAATGGAATAAATATTTAATAAAGGATCTAAATAAATATATACAAGTTAAAATCAAAGTGGCATTTGATCATGAAGACACATGGAGGAAGTGGACCCACATATGGCTAGATTTCCCCACTACACTTGGCATCATTCTCTCACCAATTCCAATTCAAGGTGAATGGTAACATACTTGGGGGAGTTAAAAAGGTATTATTCATTTCATTACTCATCCAAGGTCTAAATGTAGAGGAAGAGTAACTCCCATGGAAGAGGAAGAGGCAATTTGTAGCTAGTGAGACACTTGGGTTAGATTCCCTAGCTCTATGACAACAATGATGAAGATGCTATGAAAACTATGACACAAATCAGACCTGAAGGCTGACATATGACATATATGACATGTCAAGGCTAAAAATAGCCTCCAAGAGGGCGCTCAAGGGAGTTAGGGCAGCTAAGATGCTTGCACATGTGATTTGGTGGAAGTGGGAGACTAGGAATTGTTGTACAAGTGGCGTTCTTTGGAATCTCTTCCCAACTTGAGTTGGCATGAGTCTCTTGGAAGGAATTCAACCCATGGAGTACATTAGAAGTTTATAAATGTCAATACTAAAGAATGAAACCAGATTTTGATCATTTGTAGAATTTGCAATTGCATTTGTGTAGAGGGAGAGCTAGTGGATGACTAGTTTCTTTCCTTAGCCAATTTTGAGGGTGTAAGATTCCCATCCAAGTTCGTAATTGGAAAGGCCATTCAGAAGTTTCATTTGGAGATTTAATGGAGTCTTTATTTGCAGGTGTAAGCTACAGGGCAGCTCATGGTTTCTTCTAGTGCAGCACATTCTCTCAACCATTTCCAGTTTTGATGGCATATTCTTGATCCTTGAGGGAGGGAATTTTTGGTGAGCTATTGTACTCTTTGGGGGAGATTCTATTTCCCAATTTATTTTGTAATATGAATGAAATACTCTTTTCTTCATATCTAGAAATTTTCAGGTCGAAATTTCAATTAGAAATGTATAAATCTCATTTTTAATGAAAGAACAGTGCCATTTCCCCACTACTTGGATGTATGCCAATGTATTGAAGGTGATTTCGAAGGGAAGAATGTTTCTATGATATATTTTGATGTATGGACTGCCATAGATTATTTTTACAAGTTTCATGTTCATCACTTAAGCATTTGAAGCCATCTTGCTTAGTTTATTTTCAATTGGAAGATATTTGGTGCCATTTCCCCAAGGGTCGAATTAGTGATTTTTGCTGCTGTTTGGGAGAAGGTTAGAACATAATTAATAAATAATTAATGGTGCACATGAGACATAAATAATCTACTTTAGACATCCCATACCTCTTTTCAGAATTTCGAGTGGGTTTAGAGGCATTTGGAGAGCCATTTTTAGAACATACCTTAAGGGGCCTTGAACCTCAAATTGCTAGTTAAATTCCATACTTTGTCCAGAATATTAAACAAGTTTGAATAAGTATTTTGATGGTAATAAATCATCCCTTAACATCATAATCAAGTACAAATATCATTCAGACACCTTCATTGAATATTTGGTAGCATTTGGAGCCAATTGGAGACTTGGAGACCAATACTAGTCAAAGCGAAATTGCTAGTAAAGTTCCCTACATTGGTAAGAATTGAAAGTGGATTTGAAGAAGTATTGGAAGGATCCAAAAGAATCCTTGAAACACATATTTATGTTCTAACATCATCCATCCACCTTCTCAGAATATTCGGTAGCATTTGGAGCAATTTGGAGACCTAGAGCCAAAAACTAGTCAAAGGTCGAATAAGGGGGAAAAGTGGAAAATTGGTCATTTTAATAAAATTATTAAAAAGGGATATTACAGTGGTATCAGAGCATGATCTTGGCACCTGATGTGGTCTGATATTCATGAGGACAAGAAGTCAGGTACCACCATTAGATATTGAAACTAAAAGTGCTTTTGTTGAAGAGGAAAAAAAAAGTAGGAGAAGAAGAGCAAATTATTTGAGGAAACTATGACTAGGGATGAAAAGGGAACTTCATATGATGGTGAGGAGCATATAAAAATCATGAAAACAATCGTTGAATATATGACCAAGCAACTTAAGGAAGGATTCGAATTGTTGGCTATTGAACTTGAGAGAAAAATTATTGATTTTAAGAAAACCAAGGGGGAAAATGCATCAGTTTGCTTGAAGGAGAAAAAGGAGGAGACCCATGAACCACCTCGTTCTGAAATAGGTGAAGTAGAAGAAGCAGTACATGAAGATGATCGAAAGTCACTCCCAAGTGACTCTGAAAAAGATGAAGAGACATCACATGAGCATGAAGAAGATTCTATAGAAAGTATTGAATATCATTTAGAGATCCAAACACTTGATGTGGTTGAAGACGAACTTGAATTGTCTCTTGATGAAGGTTATGCAATTTTTAAAGAATAGCATGATTCATCTACATTGGAACCAATCTATGACAAAGGTTTCCCACCTTTGAAGGAGTTGCATGATACTACCCATATGGATCCTTCTCATGATGAAACTTCTGCACTTTTTTATCATTTGGGTGAGATAGTTCAATCTCCTACATCCTACAATTCCATGTTTTGCAGCATTAGTCTCAATGAAGTATGGGTAAAAGGGTTTTTTTTATGGTGCCACATGAGGAGTATGGAACTCCTAGATTTACTTTTTATGATGACATGGTTGGAGCACATTCTTTTTCACATTTGCAGCAGCATCCTTTGTTACTTTATGGTGATGCACATCTACATGGATGCACCTATGATATGCATTCAAGTCACTTGAAGACTCATGGTTTTTCTCGCTCAACACTTGGTTCATTTGATGTTGGAGGAACTTCATCCAAAACCAGGGTGAATAGATTTATGCTTGAAGAATATTTTTGTTGGCAACCACATACTTTGTTAAATCTTTCTGATTCTCACATTCATGGATGTATGGGTGAGACTTCTTTGAGTCCTTTTAAGTCTCCTTGTTTTTTTTGCTCATTATTCAGTTCAAATTTTAGTGGAGATTCTTCATTCACTTCTTAGATGAAATAATACATGGCTGACTATTTTGATGCATATCACATCCTTTTGGAGCAACATTATTGGACATGGGATCCTCACCTATGTCATTGGAGCAGATTTGATTGTACACTTCAAGATTGTATGCACCGGGAACATGGTGGTCTACTGACTTGGAGGTATAAGCACTTTCATGATTCTTTGATGAAGCACCTCCTTGATGTACATTTTCATTATGTTGTTATGTACTTTGATGATATATATTTTGTACTCATGATGTTTGGTAGAATGCATACAAGAAAATGGGATTCAGGAATCCTCTTATCTAATGGTGTGGGTTGGAGAGAACTCTTAATTTTTGGGGTGCAATAAAAGCAATGGGACCCTGGAATAATTTTTATCTCATTGGTTTCAATTTTTTTGAGGAAAGAAGTAGTATGGGAGATGGATTTCCCACTTAATAAAGTGTTTTTTATCAGATTAGTGCAGCAGCAAGCATGGTGGTTCCTCTCTAAAATATTCATGGAAACTCAAAGACTCAAGGTTGGGCAATTCAATGGCAACTTCAAAGAATTATATAGAAAGCAGGTTCTTCAACACCCATGTTTGAAATTGCTTGAGGACAAGCAATATTGGGGAGGGAGAATTTTTCATGTCCCAAATTTGGCATTGGGTCACAATGGCCTAATCACATTGGCCATATTCATTAGAGTTTGTCAAATTGATGTTAAAAGTCAAATAATTTCCAAGGAGGAAAATTACTAGTTTCCTAGGTTTGGGGTGGAAGCTTTGGGATTTGGAATAAGGGGGATAATAAATGATGTTTGAAAATTAGAATGGCATAAATATTTAATAAAGGAGCTAAATAAATATATACAAGTGAAAATCAAAGTGACATTTGATCATGAAGACACATGGAGGAAGTGGACCCACATATGGCTAGATTTCCCCACTACACTTGGCATCATTCTCTCACCAATTCCAATTCAAGGTGAATGGTAACATACTTGGGGGAGTTCAAAAGGTATTATTCATTGCATTTCTCATCCAAGGTCGAAATGTAGAGGAAGAGTAACTCCCATGGAAGAGGAAGAGGCAATTTGGAGCTAGTGAGACACTTGGGCTAGATTCCCTAGCTCTATGACAACAATGATGAAGATGCTATGACACCTATAACACAAATCAGACCTAAAGGCTGACATATGACATATATGACATGTCAAGGCTAAAAATAGCCTCCAAGAGGGTGCTCAAGGGAGTTAGGGAAGCTAAGATGCTTCCACATGTGATTTGGTGGAAGTGGGAGACTAGGAATTGTTGTACAAGTGGTGTTCTTTGGAATCTCTTTCCAACTTGAGTTGGCATGAGTCTCTTGGAAGGAATTTGACCCATGGAGTACATTAGAATTTTATAAATTTCAAAAACAAATAATGAAACCAACTTTTGATCATTTGTAGAATTTGCAATTGCATTTGTGTAGAGGGAGAGCTAGTGGATGACTAGTTTCTTGCCTTAGCCAATTTCGAGGGTGAAAGATTCCCATCCAAGTTCGTAATTGGAAAGTCCATTCAGACCTTTCATTTGTATCTTTAATGGAGTCTTTATTTTCAGGTGCAAGCTACAGGGCATCTCATGGTTTCATCTAGTGCAGCACATTCTCTCAACCATTTCCAGTTTTGATGGCATATTCTTGATCCTTGAGGGAGGGAATTTTTGGTGAGCTATTGTACTCTTTGGGGGAGCTTCTCATGCCCCATTTATTTTTTAATATGAATTAAATACTCTTTTATTCATCTCTAGAAAGTTTCAGGTCGAAATTCCAAGTAGAAATGTATAAATCTAATTTTTAATGAAAGAACAATGCCATTTCCCCACTACCTGGATGTATGCCAATGTATTGATGGTGATTTTGAATGGAAGAATGTTTCTATGATATATTTATGATGTATGGACTTCCATTTATTATTTTTACAAGTTTCAAGTTCATCACTTAATCATTTGAAGCCATCTTGCTCAGTTTATTTTCATTTGGAAGAGATTTGGTGCCATTTTCCCAAGGGTCGAATTAGTGATTTTTGTTGTTGTTTGGGAGAATGTTAGAACATAATTAATAACTAATTAATGGTGCACATGAGACATAAATAATCTGCTTTATACATCCCATACGTCTTTGGAGAATTTCTAGTGGGTTTGGAGGCATTTGGAGAGCCATTTTCAGAACTTACCGTGGGGGGATTCGAACCTCAAATTGCTAGTTAAATTCCATACTTTGTCTAGAATATTAAACAAGTTTGAAGAAGTATTTTGATGGTCATAAATCATCCCTGAACATCATAATCAAGTACAAATATCATTCATACACCTTTACTGAATATTTGGTAGCATTTGGAGCCAATTGGAGACCTGGAGACCAATACTAGTCAAAGCGAAATTGCTAGTAAAGTTCCCTACATTGGTCAGAATTGCAAGTGGATTTGAAGAAGTATTGCATGGTTAAAAAAGAATCCCTGAAACACATATTTATGTTCTAACATCATCCATCCACCTTCTCAGAATATTCAAGAGCATTTGGAGCAGTTTGGAGACCTAGAGCCAAAAACTAGTCAAAGGTTGAATAAGGGGAAAAAGTGGAAAATTGGTCATTTTAATAAAATTATTAAAAAGAGATATTACAGTGGTATCAGAGCATGATCTTTGCACATGATGTGGTCTTATATTCATGAGGACAAGAAGTCAGGTACCACCATTAGATATTGAAACCAAAAGTGCTTTTGTTGAAGAGGAAAAAAAAAGTAGGAGAAGAAGAGCAAATATTTTGAGGAAACTGTGACTAGGGATGGAAAGGGAACCTCATATGATGGCGAGGAGCATATAAAAATCATGAAAAAAATCATTGAATATATGACCAAGCAACTTAAGGAAGGTTTCGAATTGTTGGATATCGAACTTGAGAGAAAAATTATCGATTTTAAGAAAACCAAGAGGAAAAATGCATCAATTTGCTTGAAGGAGAAAAAGGAGGAGACCCATGAACCACCTAGTTCTGAAATAGGTGAAGTAGAAGAAGAAGTACATGAAGAGGATCGAAATTCACTCCCAAGTGACTCTGAAAAAGATCAAGAGACATCACATGAGCATGAAGAATATTCTATTGAAAATATTGAATATCATTTAGAGATCCAAACACTTGATGTGGTTGAAGAGGAACTTGAATTGTCTCTTGATGAAAATTATGCAATTTTTAAAGAAGAGCATGATTCATCTACATTGGAACCAATCTATGACAAAGGTTTCACACCTTTGAAGGAGCTGCATGATACTTACTATCCATGTGGATCCTTCCCATGATGAAACTTCTGCACTTTTTGATCATTTGGGTGAGTTAGTTCATTCTCCTACATCCTACAATTCCATGTTTTGCAGCATTAGTCTCAATGAAGTATGGGTGAAAAGTTTTTTTTTTATGGTGCCACATGAGGAGTATGGAACTCCTAGATTTAATTTTTATGATGACATGGTTGGAGCACATTCTTATTTACATTTGCAGCAGCATCCTTTGTTACTTTATGATGATGCACATCTACATGGATGCACATATGATATGCATTCGAGTCACTTGAAGACTCATGGTTTTTCTCTCTCAACACTTGGTTCATTTGGTGTTGGAGGAACTTCATCCAAAACCAGGGTGAATATATTTATGCTTGAAGAATATTTTTGTTGGCAGCCACATAATTTGTTATATCTTTCTGATTCTTACATTCATGGATGTATGGGTGAGACTTCTTTGAGTCCTTTTAAGTCTCCTTGTTTTTTCTGCTCATTATTCGGTTCAGATTTTAGTGTAGATTCTTCATTCATTTTTTGGATGAAAGAATACATGGCTGACTATTTTGATGCATATCACATCCTTTTGGAGCAGGATTATTGGACATGGGATCCTCACCTATGTCATTGGAGTAGATTTGATTATACAATTGAAGATTGTATGCACCTGGAACATGGTAGTCTACTTACTTGGAGGTATAAGCACTTTCATGATTCTTTGGTGAAGCACCTCCTTGATGTACATTTTCATTATGTTGTTATGTACTTTGATGATATATATTTTGTACTCATAATGTTTGGAAGAATGCATACAAGAAAATGGGATCCAAGAATCCTCTTATCTAATGGTGTGGGTTGGAGAGAACTCTTAATTGTTGGGGTGCAATACAAGCAATGAGACCCTGGAATAATTTTTATCTCATTGGTTTCAAGTTTTTTTGAGGAAACAAGCATTATGGGAGATGGATTTCCCGCTTAATAAAGTGTTTTTTATCAGAGTAGTGCATCAACAAGCATGGTGGTTCCTCTCTAAAATATTCATGGAAACTCAAAGACTCAAGGTTGGGCAATTCAATGGCAACTTCAAAGAATTATACAGAAAGCAGGTTCTTCAACACCCATGTTTGAAATTGCTTGAGGACAAGCAATATTGGGAAGGGAGGATTTGTCATGTCCCAAATTTGGCATTGAGTCACAATGGCCTAATCACATTGGCCATATTCATTGGAATTTGTCAAATTGATGTTAAGGGTCAAATAATTTCCAAGGAGGAAAATTACTAGTTTCCTAGGTTTGGGGCAGAAGCTTTAGGATTTGGAATAAGGGGGATAATAAATGATGTTTGAACATTAGAATGGAATAAGTATTTAATAAAGGATCTACATAAATATATACAAGTGAAAATCAAAGTGACATTTGATCATGAAGACACATGGAGGAAGTGGACCCACATATGGCTAGATTTCCCCACTACACTTGGCATCATTCTCTCACCAATTCCAATTCAAGGTGAATGGTAACATACTTGGGGGAGTTCAAAAGGTATTATTCATTGCATTACTAATCCAAGGTCGAAATTTAGAGGAAGAGTAACTCCCATGGAAGAGGAAGAGGCAATTTGGAGCCAGTGAGACACTTGGGCTAGATTCCCTAGCTCTATGACAACAATGATGAAGATGCTATGACACCTATGACACAAATCAGACCTGAAGACTGACATATGACATATATGAAATGTCAGGGCTAAAAATATCCTCCAAGAGGGTGCTCAAGGTATTTAGGGCAGCTAAGATGTTTCCACATGTGATTTGGTTGAAGTGGGAGACTAGGAATTGTTGTACAAGTGGCATTCTTTGGAATCTCTTCCCAACTTGAGTTGGCATGAGTCTCTTGGAAGGAATTCGACCCATGGAGTACATTAGAAGTTTATAAATGTCAATAAAAAATAATGAAACCAACTTTTTATCATTTGTAGAATTTGCAATTGCATTTGTGTAGAGGGAGAGCTAGTGGATGACTAGTTTCTTGCCTTAGCCAATTTCGAGGGTGAAAGATTCCCATCCAAGTTGGTAATTGGAAAGGCCATTCAGAACTTTCATTTGGAGCTTTAATGAAGTATTTATTTGTAGGTGTAATCTATAGGGCAACTCATGGTTTCTTCTAATGCAACACATTCTCTCAACTATTTCCAGTTTTGATGGCATATTCTTGATCCTCGAGGGAGGGTGTTTTTGGTGAGCTATTGTACTCTTTGGGGGAGCTTCTCATGCCCCATTTATTTTTTAATATGAATTAAATACTCTTTTCTTCATCTCCAAAAATTTTCAGGTCGAAATTCTAAGTATAAATGTATAAATCTCATTTTTAATGAAAGAACAGTGCCATTTCCCCACTACCTGGATGTATGCCAATGTATTGATGGTGATTTCGAATGGAAGAATGTTTTTATGATATATTTATGATTTATGGAATACCATTGATTATTTTTACAAGTTTCATGTTCAACACTTAAGCATTTGAAGCCATCTTGCTTAGTTTATTTTCATTTGGAAGAGATTTGGTGCCATTTCCCCAAGGGGCGAATTAGTGATTTTTGCTGTTGTCTGGGAGACGTTAGAATAGACTTAATAACTAATTAATTGTGCACATAAGACATAAATAATATACTTTAGACATACCCTACCTCTTTTCATAATTTCGAGTGGGTTTGGAGGCATTTGGAGAGCCATTTCAGAACTTACCCTGGGGGGATTTGAACCTCAAATTGCTAGTTAAATTCCATACTTTATCCAGAATATTAAACAAGTTTTCAGAAGTATTTTTATGGTCATAAACCATCCCTGAACATCATAATCAAGTACAAATATCATTCATACACCTTCACTGAATATTTGATAGCATTTGGAGCCAATTGGAGACCTGGAGACCAATACTAGTCAAGGGGAAACTGCTAGTAAAGTTCCCTACATTGGTTAGAATTGAAAGTGGATTTGAAGAAGTATTGGAAGGTTCCAAAAGAATCCTAAAACAAATATTTATGTTCTAACATCATCCATATTCCTTCTTAGAAGATTCGGAAGCATTTGGAGCAATTTGGAGACCTAGAGCCAAAAACTAGTCAAAGGTCGAATAAGGGGAAAAAGTGGAAAATTGGTCTACATACTATTAAAAAGGGATATTACATTGCTAGCCATATTTAATGATGGTCCTCCCAAAAAGAGTGAATCATCAGCAAACAAAGCATTATTTAAGGAAGGAAGACCTTTAGCCCTTCTAATTCCTGTGATTTTACCTGCTTCTCTTTTTGCCTCCAACTTCTGACTCATAGAGTCTGCCATTAGTATATAAAGAAAAGGGGATAGAGGGAACCATTGTCAAATTCCCCATGTAGCCTAGAAGAAGTTTACAGGTCTTATGTTTATAAGAGGGGCAATCCAAGGCTTGTCAATGCAGGATTTCACCAGATCTATAAATTTTTTACTGAATCCAAATGAGGACGAGACTTTGTAAAGATACGAAAGTTTAACTCTATCAAAGGCATTAGCCATGTTGAGTTTTATAAGCATACCTTTTTCTTTTCTGAGCTTGCCGGAGTGCATTTCTTCCTGCACTAGGATCACGTTATCCAAGATTTGTCTTCCTTTAATAAACCCTCCCTCATTGGGAGAGATCAACTTGCTGAGCAAAGGTTTGATCCTACTGGCTAGGAGTTTAGAAATGATTTTATAAGAGGCGTTACAAAGCGAAATAGGTTTGTATTTGTCAAAGGATCCGGGATTCACTTCTTTGGGAATCAAAGCTAGAAAGGTAGAGTTAGTATTAACTCCAATATTAGAGATTTTATGAAATCCTCTAATCAGTCAGATGAGATCAGATTTGATGATGGGCCAACAAGCTCTATAGAAATGTATTGTAAACTCGTCTGGTCCTGAGGCTTTATCCGGCTCCATATTCCATATCACGTTAACGATCTCTGTTTCTGTAAATGATAATAAATTTTTATTTTCAACAAAATTTATAATATTAGCGATATGAGATAGGAAATTGATCACGGTTTCCTCATCTTGGTGGTTGTCCTCCATGTACAAGTCGTGGAAGTGAGTTTCTGCAGCCTTTTTAATATTTTCAAAGCCTTTGATAATTTTTCCATCTGCTTGTGTGATCTCGGAGATGTAATTTCGTATTTTTTGGCTTTAGCTTGTCGATGAAAGAATGGAGTGTTACGGTCCCCTGCCTATAGCCACAAGCTGCGCCATTTCAATCTCCAGTGTTCTTCCTCTTGCCGGAGTGTTCTGTAGACGTTTGCTTGGACCTGTTTTTCCTTTATCAGATCTGAGGGGGATATTTCCTATTCTTCCAGCTCCATTTGGAGAGAAGACAACTCCAAAACTACTTCCTTCCTATCCACTGAGGGGCACTTGAGCACTTTCTTGATCCAGTTTTTTAAAGCATATTTTGTGTTCTTGAGTTTCTGCTCCCAAACAAATTTCAGGGGTTTTGTGATAGGAATGTCCCAGGATTTACACACTTCTTCCGTAAATCCTTCTTGCTTGATCCAAAGTGGACTGGACCTAAAGGGGATTGGTCCTAAGTCATCCTCATCATTCAAGTGCAGGAGAATTGGCTTATGATCAGATGCTAAATTGGGCAATATTTTTGAAAAATTATTTTCTTTTCAAGTAGAAGAGAGCTTTGTATTAAAAATCAGTCAAGGCACGCTGCAATGTGTTGAGAACCCGTCCGGTTGTTTGTCTAGGTGTATTTTCCCCTCTTGGGATTTATATCAACCAGATCCCATTGTTGTATCAGGTCTTCGACCAGGTGCAGCATGGGATCTATTCCTTTATTCCCCCCCTTTTTTCTTTTCTTTTGGGCTCATAATTATGTTGAAATCCCCTGCCAGAATAATGTTCAAAGGAGTGTAGATCTCCAAGAAATCTATTAGAGTTTTCCAGCAATCTCTTTTCTCAGAATATTGAACCAGTACATATAAATTAAATAGTGTGAAGGTTAGCTTCCTTTGAATATGGTTGAGTTCAGTATAGATCCAATGTTGTGTTCCAACGGATTTTTCTAATCTAAACTTCTCTTCAGACCACAGAGTAGCTAGCCCTCCTAATGACCCTCTTGTGCTTACTGTATTTCCTGCGTTCTTCTTCCATTTGGATCTGCTTATAGAGAGGAGATTTTCCTGTTCTATTTTGGTCTCTTGGAGCATGAGGATGTTTGATGTATCAATTTTGAGGAGATATTTAACTGCGTTAGATTTCGAAGGATTCCCCAATCCTCTACAATTCCAAGAGACCAGATTCATTACTTACTGGTTGATGGAGGTAGACCACTTTTAGGGGTCTTGTATCTGGTATTTCTTCCATAGGCCATGTCCATGGTTCCCTGGATTCCTTGCATCTTGTGTCTTTCAACCTCTTCTTCTCTTATTTCTTTATTAGATTTCCTCCCTGCTTTCTTCGAGGATCTCTCTGAGAAGTCTTCCTCAGAGGAAGAAATCACTTCCATAGGATTTATTTTTTTCATTTCAGCGTATGAAGGTGAAGAGGTAACCTCTTTCTGTGGAGTCGGTTTTTTTTCCTCGCCTTCCACTTTTAGCTCTCATTCTTCCTTCTCTTCGGGGGCATCTTATTCTTCCATAGTGCTTAAAATTTCAAATTGGTTTTGTGTAGCTTCTGCCCTAGGGTGGGTATTTTCCATTTGACCTTTCTCTATTGAGGGGTTCATTATCCCAAAAGGGTTTCCTTTCCCTTTGTCTTGGAGGTAGGTCTTGTCGTTGCTTATTTCTGAACTAGGTTCCACTGATCTCCTTTGTGTTTTTCTATTTCTTCTTCTGTTTTTTTTTTTGCAATGACAAGCAAAGTGGCCGTATTCACAACAATGTCTCTATTTAAAAGGAATCTGTTCATAGTCTAGCTCTTGGACATGGGACCAATCTATTATGGTTAGGTTTATTTCTTCTAGTAGTCCTACTTCGAGATCCACTTCTACACATATCTGTGCCCAGGTGTATTGATCTTTTTTTTCCACCTTGTCTATGTATCGTTTGAGGGCGTTCCCTATGGCCTCTAATGATTCCGGATTCTAGCAGTGTAGTGGGAGATGGGGTAGCCTGACCCAGACAGGGACCGTCGAAGGAATATCCTGGGTAGGGTCAAAATCTGGGGTCCATTTGTTCAAGTATAGGCATTTTGGTCCCATAAAGTATGGCCCATTTCAGAATCTAAGATCCTGATCCGCTGTGCTCTTGAAGACAAACACAAAATATCCCTTTCCTACTAGGTAACTTTTGATGTCTTTAGTCGTAAGGGGTTTTTAGTTTCGTTGTACCCATGCTTTTATGGATTTTGAAAAGGGCCATAATCTAGTGAATTGGCCAATGAGTCCTATCTATGAAAGATTCATAGCCGTTCTGTATGGACACTCAACTGGAAGAGCCACGGTGGGAATCCCTGCGATCGTTTTTACGAATTTCTGCTGGATCAATGGATCTCTTCGCTTCCCTTGTGCTGCAATTAATATTTTGAATGTTGAGATCTCAAGAGGAGTCAAAGATGGAGGAGGATCCGGTCCTCCTCCTTGATCCATGATGACGGGTGCCCTAGTCTAAACGTTGGTTTCCTGTTGTTCCCTCAATTGCTGCCTCTAGTTCTCCACGCAGAGCGCCTCTCTTAGATCTTTCTATAATGATCGCTAAATAAAAGTTGTGTTTTAATTAACTCTAATAACCTCAAAATTAAAAGCAACACTCCTTATCCTATTCTCCTCTTAAAAGTGGGTCTTTCCCCCATAGAGAACATGGCTATGACTGGGTGCCTGATGTACAAGCACAAGATAAATAACATGGAAAATGAGAGAGTTCCTAAAATTGTTTTAAATTCAAGTCAAAACCAATTACGCTTCAAGCAGAGTTGGTGTAAAGATACGATGACTTGGTTAGACCATTTGGGCATTGATGAAAATGACACTTTGTAGAATATTGATAATGTCAAAAATATTATTTTTTCTAAGTTTAAAGAGAAATTGTGGTGCGAGGAAAATTTAGTGATTAAGAGAAAACTAAGATACTATAAGGAGGTCTTTAACTCTAATTTGGAAGATCAGAATTATCTCTCGATAGTAACTAGTTCAAAGAAGAAAATGAATATAGCCAATATTAGAATGAACTCTCATGAGCTCCATAGCGAAATAGGGCGTTGGTCTATTCCCAAAACTTTGTGGGAAGAAAGGGTTTTCCATCTTTGTGAGTCTATGAGCGTTGATGATGAAAATCACTTTCTCTTAGAGTGTCTTGCTTGTACTCATATTATATATGAGTTTCATAGTATTTGCTACAATACAAACTTTTCTAACCTCCCGACTTGCCAAAATTATAGTGATCTTGGAAAGCTTCTTTCTAATCTTTTTGAGCATAGAAACAAAAGTTTAAAGCAAACCAAGTAATAACCTTCTTAAAGTTCGATAAACCAAAGTTGGTCTCAATAAACGTTAATCATCATCAATATAAATATATAGAACATTTTCTATAAAAATAAATTTCATTTTTTATTTTTAAATATCTCATTTTACCTTTTGTTAACTAAAATATATTTTAATAATAATAATAATAAATATAACTAAACTATTATGTATGTCCTAAATGTTAAAGTGATGGTATGTGGAAAAAAGATCATGCAAAATGTACAAAATTCTTAAAAAGCAATTCAAAATCCAAAATTATAGAAATATGCACATTTTTATGAAGACGTCTCACTTATTTCAAGTGACCTCTTAAAAGCTCTTCCAAGGAGTAGATAAAGCTCACCGCACATATGATACAACGGTTTCTTTTTCATACAAAAGGTATCGAGGAGAAATCAGATTTAGTGATTTTATTATCATTTAAAACTTTTAAATAATATCTAGTACCACTCGAGATCACATATTGTTTATTGATTTTATTATCATTGTAAACTTACAAATAATAATTTAATAAGATTAATAAAATGGCTTAATAAATTTAATGAGATTGCTTATCTACTAATAATTTTACAAGACTAACCAATAAATTAGATATAATATGCTTTATGGTTATGGCTTAATAAATTTAATGAGATTGCTTATCTACTAATATTAATTTTACAAGACTAAACAATAAATTAGATATAATATGCTTTATGGTTGTTAATGGAAAGAAAGAGAGCTAAAACATTTCTAAGTGTTCGAGATTCAATGCTGTTGATAGTGTGCATTCTCACGGCAACAACAACTGAATTCACAAGGAAAAGGTTAGGTGTATTAGTGGAAAATTTCCTATCTGAACATATGTTATTGTTTTTGTGGTTTAAAGAAAAGATTTTAAATGTTAGTTTTGGGAGAAATTTTTTGTAATAGCTGAAGCAACCGATATCCAAGTAAAAGCATAGTAGATGTGCAAAGTTTAAACAATGCTATAAGTATAGTAAAATGAAATATTAAACAGTGATTTAAGTGCTTAAGCACCTGAAGAATGTATTTTGTTTTTTTCTAATCGAAAAATAAAATACTTTTTTTTCTTGTCTTAAAAAAAGTTGTGCTAATCAACACGGCTGTATTGAAAATTTGGGCTTGTTGTAAATAAAAACAGACTTTTGATATTAATAATTTTTCTCTAGAATTTAACTCAAAAGTAGATAATTCTCTTAAAAAAGTAAGGCTTTTTCAAATGACTACCTACATGAATTCACACAGAAGGCATTTTCCTTTCAACGTTCATAAAAAAACCTTCGTATTTACTCACACTACATACAGTTCAGGATGAAAGAACTTTCAAAGCATGTGTTTGTAACCTTAAAGGCTTAAAGGACCTTATATGTTGATTTTAGTGTCTTTATGATATTAAATGAAGACTAATTTTGTAGACTTTCTGTTCCAGACAGTGCAACGATAGCTCTTATCCCTGGTTACAACTAGATTTTTTTCTTTCAGCATAATATAACAATGTTTATGTTACATAACAACAGAGCTGTGTTGTAGTGGATGTGAATTCTCAATATGCGTGGTTGTCCACAGCAAGGGTGTTCAGAGTAGGATTAAGCAACCATCATCTAGGCCCACCCAAATATCAAAGTAAGTGAGAGATCAGCCAGGGTCCTTCCTCAAACCAATCATCCAATCAAGTCTTTCAAGCAAACATCGCCAATCCATGTAGAGTTGGGGCTTTCAAAACCAAATAATAGTGTGTGCTAGCAGAAGTAACTTGATTGGGATAATAGGTAGTGGGGAACCAACCATCGACCAAGAATAACAAATATAGTCATTTGATGGAGCAGTCCAAAAGGATAAAAATTCAATCAACGACTGAAACATGGTGATAGTAACAGAAAATGGCAAAAAAACACAACCGCCAGAATACAGGAGAGACCCCACTGCCACTTACAGAAAGAGGTATCTGAAGGATATAGGCTAGTTTACAAACTCACCTGTCCACGAAAACACAAAACACAATGGTGATAGAAACAGAAAATGGCAAAAAAACACAACCGCCAGAATACAGGAGAGACCCCACTGCCACTTACAGAAAGAGGTATCTGAAGGATATAGGCTAGTTTACAAACTCACCTGTCCACGAAAACACAAAACACAATGGTGATAGTAACAGAAAATGGCAAAAAAACCCAAGCGCCATAATACAGGAGAGACCCCACTGCCCCTTACAGAAAGAGGTATCTGAAGGATATAGGCTAGTTTACAAACTCACCTGTCCACAAAAACACAAAACACAACGGAATTTTTTTTGTCTCATCTTTGTTCTCTTATACTTATACTTAATGTATATATAAGAGGTAAAAATCCAAACATATATACACAAACAATATTTTTCACATCCTTTGGGTTGGAATGATTTACAAAACACCGTACAATATACTTCCAAAAGAATTATTCATTCCAATTGGTCTATGGGAACTTCAACCTCCTATTTCCTTTGTGGTGTTTGAACATGACTGCCATTGGTCTTTGGCTATCCTCCAATACACCGTGGCTACTTATTCTTCCCAATTAACTTTGATTACTTCTCTGATGTGAGAACTGTAACATCTCTTTTTTGCCTTATTCTTTTGTAATTGAAAATGTAACTATGTACTTGTTTTTGGTGAGGAGCTCAAGGCCAAGGTCTCATCAGTAAACTTTGTAAGTATTGTTTTTTTTTTTTTCCTTGGAAAAAAAGCGTAATTTTATTTCATCTTTCGAGTACAAAATTACATTGATCATCATCACTCTTTAAGGGTGGCATCGCTGTTATACAATAACAGTTGAGAAAACCAGTGACTGTGTCCACATAAATATGGTAATGTTATCAAAATTACAAAAATTACATACCATAAGCTGTAATATGCAAACTGTAAAATAGATCCGCCTAAAAAGCAAAATAATTGTTATCCAAGGTAAAACCCTCCAAAATACCGTAGAAGAGCTGTGACTGCCACGACTGCCAAAGTAAACAAAAAATGGAGAAAAAGACCAAAACATATCCATATACCATAGACGACCCCTCAATCTATGAAGGGCCTATGATAAAATTCTCTGACCAAGCCCTCAAAATATCCGTTAATCTTCTAGATCCTTGGCCCCAATAGCAGCCCCGCTTTCGAAGTTGTAAGTATTGTTATTTATTCTTAAGTTATAATTTTGGATTTGTAGACTTAAGAGATTGAAGAATTTGACACTACTCAAACGATGGGACAACAAAATCCACTAGGGAGTGGGGTGAGTGGCAAAATAGCCATGGAAAAATCTAATGATAAATGGTAGGTGTCATCTTAGTGCGTTGACCTTAAGTTATAAGTGTCGTGGTCCTAGGTTGAGATTAAGGAATTTTCCAAAATCTCAACAAGGATGCCTAATAAATATCTTAATTCTCCTCTTTGGAAAGAAGTTAAGGTCTTTCCTATTTTTTTCACCTTAATAAAAAGGTAAGAGAAAGATTATCTTAAAAGTACTTATCATTATGATTCCATTACAAAAATATGTTCATATATATATATATATATATATATATATATATTTTGCGAAAAGATAAATAATTGGTACAATAAAATAATCCAAATAAAGTGTGATTATAAATAATTGTAATACTCTTTTTCCATGTTTTTTTTTCAAAAAGAGATTTGTCAATTTACATTTTTTGAAGCTTCATTTCGCCCAAT
Organism: Larix kaempferi; assembly: GCA_027924585.1. Lineage (NCBI taxonomy): Eukaryota > Viridiplantae > Streptophyta > Pinopsida > Pinales > Pinaceae > Larix > Larix kaempferi. The sequence continues at coordinate 697,321 of BSBM01000005.1, read as the reverse complement.
TTTGATGGGGTAAATTTTTTTCACTCTAAAAATCGTCAAATTATTATATAAACTATATAAAATCCTTAGAAATTGGAATAATTTTAGAAAAATATTGCCAAATATTTTATAGTTGACATTTTGAGAATTTGTAAGATTTGCCAAGGTTTACACACTTTTAAATAAATATAGATCCTTAAAATTATTTCTGCAATTATATAAATATGATTAATGATCATTGCAAAAAATACAGCTCCTTTATAAATGTTGACAAATATATATATATATATATAATAATGTTGAATATATATTAATGATCATTGCAAAGAATATAGTCCCTTTAAAAATGCTGACAATATATATATATATATATATCACGGAATATATTTATTTAAGTTGTTTTACTTTGCGTACCCCGTGAATAGGGGAGGGATGCCAGTTGTTGGACACCCCACGTGGCTCCCTCCCCCATGCCACGCTGGAGAGTCGACACGACCGCAGCCCGGGCCCAGATGGCACCGCCACCTGTCGTGGTGGGTGCTATAATTAAAGCGGCCTTTATGGCACGCTTTTTCCCGCTTTTTCGGCGCTTTTCCCGCACACTCTCCATCCTCCCGTGTATTGTTGCTCGGGCCCTGTCTGTGAACGCTCCGCCACCCCAGTTCCTGTTCACGCCCGGTCTGGTTCTGCACCACCCCCGGTCTGGTTCTGCACCATCCCCGCTCTGGTTCTGCACCATGGGCGCTCTCGTTCTGCCGGTGTCGTCACGTGCTACTGTTATATGGCGGGCGCTTGTTGCCTTACCCCCCGACGAATGGCGTTCGCCGCTGCTGTGTGTTCTGTCCGCTAGCTCGCCCGACATTGACCCTCGCTCCATAGCCATAGCGCACCACAGGCCCTCGAAGTTGTCTGCGGCGGACCCCGTTGGAGGTTTTCATCGGTTCGGTGGTAGTGTTGTTGGGTTTCCGCTCGGCTGGTTTCGCTGGTGGTGATGGTGGCTTCCATCAGGCTGTTCCTGCTCACGGCGGTGGCGTTGGTTGTTCCTGCTCATGGCGGCGGCGTTGGCTGTTCCTGCGTTGGCTGTTCCTGCTCACGGCGGTGGCGTTGGCTGTTCCTGCTCGCGGCGGTGGCTCATCCCTTCACGCTTCTTCGGTTTCGGTGGTAGGTTTCCTACCAGCCATTCCCTGCAGTGTTTGTCAACACTCTCAACCTTCTGGGGATTTCGTGGACCATTTCTGCTGCTTTTAAAGGTTAAATTCTAGTTTTCTGGGTTGTGAATTTGTGCATTTCTGTTGGTGAATTGGTTTGGTGCCCTCCTGCTCGCACTTTGAATTGTGTATGGTGGGTTTACGTTGCATTTGTGGCAATGGTGAAATGCATTTCGTTTATGCTGCAGCAGGGTTTTGTAATTAAGGTTCTGTGGTTAATGTTGAAGCTGCGTTTAAATTTTTTTAGGGTGTATGAATTAGGGTTTTGTAATTAAGGTTCTGTGGTTAATGTTGAAGCTGCGTTTAATTTTTTTTAGGGTGTATGAATTAGGGTTCTGTAATTAAGGTTCAGTGGTTAATGTTGAAGCTGTGTTTAAATTTTTTTAGGGTGTATGAATTAGGGTTTTGTAATTAAGGTTCAGTGGTTAATGTTGAAGCTGCCTTTAAATTTTTACAGGGTGTATGAATTAGGCTTTTGTAATTAAGGTTTTGTGGTTAATGTTGAAGCTGCGTTTCAATTTTTACAGGGTGTATGAATTAGGGTTTTGTAATTAAGGTTCAGTGGTTAATGTTGAAGCTGTGTTTCAATTTTTACAGGGTGTATGAATTAGGGTTTTGTAATTAAGGTTCAGTGGTTAATGTTGAAGCTGCGTTTCAATTTTTATAGGGTGTATGAATTAGGGTTTTGTAATTAAGGTTCAGTGGTTAATGTTGAAGCTGCGTTTCAATTTTTATAGGGTGTATGAATTAGGGTTTTGTAATTAAGGTTTTGTGGTTAATGTTGAAGCTGCGTTTCAATTTTTATAGGGTGTATGAATTAGGGTTTTGTAATTAAGGTTCAGTGGTTAATGTTGAAGCTGCGTTTCAATTTTTATAGGGTGTATGAATTAGGGTTTTGTAATTAAGGTTCAGTGGTTAATGTTGAAGCTGCGTTTCAATTTTTATAGGGTGTATGAATTAGGGTTTTGTAATTAAGGTCCTATGGTTAATGTTGAAGCTGCGTTTCAATTTTTATAGGGTGTATGAATTAGGGTTTTGTAATTAAGGTCCTGTGGTTAATGTTGAAGCTGCGTTTCAATTTTTATAGGGTGTATGAATTAGGGTTTTGTAATTAAGGTTCTGTGGTTAATGTTGAAGCTACGTTTCAATTTTTTTTAGGGTGTATGAATTAGGGTTTTGTAATTAAGGTTCTGTGGTTAATGTTGAAGCTGCGTTTAAATTTTTATAGGGGTATGAATTAGGGTTTTGTAATTAAGGTTCTGTGGTTAATGTTGCAATCATAGTTTGGGCAGAATTATTGCAGGTTCTATGGTTTGTGTTGCAGCAGGTTCTATGGTCTGTGTTGCAGCAGGGTTTGCAAATTTTTTAGGGTTTATGTATTTGTTTCGGCTGAATTATTGAAGGCTCTATGGTTAATGTTGCAGCAGTGTTTATAATTTTATTTGGGTTTTTGAATTTCGTTTGTTGCTGGTTTATGTTGCCTTATGTTGTAATAGGGTTTGTAATTTTTTTGGGGTTTATGATTTTAGTTTGTTGCTGGTTTATGTTGCAATCATAGTTTGGCCTGAATTTTCTATCTTCTATGGTTTATGTTGCAGCCAGGTTTGTAATTGTTTTAGGGTTTATGAATTTAGTTTGTTGTGATGTTAATGTTGCAATCATAGTTTCTGCCGAATTAATGAAGGCTCTATGATTAATGTTGCAGCAGTGTTTATAATTTTATTGGGGTTTCTGGATTTCGTTTGTTGCTGGTTTATGTTGCAATCATAGTTTGGGCTGAAATATTGAAGGTTCTATGATCTATGCTGCCTTATGTTGTAGCAGGGTTTGTAATTTTTTTGGGGTTTATGATTTTAGTTTGTTGCTGGTTTATGTTGCAATCATAGTTTGGCCTGAATTATCTATCTTCTATGGTTTATGTTGCAGTCGGGTTTGTAATTTTAACTAGTGTTTATGAATTTAGTTTGTTGTCTGTTAATGTTGCATCATAGTTTGGGCTGAATTATTGAAGGCTCTATGGTTTATGATTTTGGTTTGTTGCTGGTTTATGTTGCAGCAGTGTCCCTAAATTTTATCTGGTTTATGAATTTAGTTTGTTGTTGGTTTATGTTGTTGGTTTTTGTCGCAGTGGAATGGTAATAGTTAAAAGGCAAAACTGCATCATACAGGGGATGGATGGCAGTTGACAACAATGACTTCTCCATTGTCTCATCTAATTGGAAGAATACCCATAATTCAGTTTTTGATATCAGCAAGTTTGCCAAATTGGCTATTGTTGATGCATTTTACAAGCGATCTGCTCCACCTTATCATCTGCTGTTGTTATTGCAGTTTACAAGTTGCATGATATTGTTAAATTATAAGTGTATGATGCAGTTTTTACTTTTACCTATTAACATGAAGTGATCTGCTGCATCTTATCTGCTGTTGTATGATCTAATTTAGGCCTGTTATGTTGATTAGTATGATACTGTATTAAGTTGTAATAAGTCATGCATGACAGCCCTCCATGGAACATTCCTTATAGAATCATTTTAATAATAGGAGAGAGATAGGCACCATGTTGCAGTACAGTTAGCATCGAATGGATGGGTATCACACCCATGCAATGGTTCAACCCCATTCCTAGCTGCTAGTTTAAGGAAAATATAGGGGTCAAGGACCCTGCCACATTAACCACAGAACCTTAATTACAAAACCCTAATTCATACACCCTATAAAAAATTAAACACTACCCTTTGTAATTAAGGTTCTGTGGTTAGGGTTTTATAAACGCTGCTGCAACATTAACCATAGAGCCTTCCAAAATTCGACCGAAACTATGATTGCAACATTAACAAACAACAAACTAAATTCATAAACCCTAAAAAAATTACAAACCCGGCTGCAACATACACCATAGAAGATAGATAATTCAGGCCAAACTATGATTGCAACATAAACCATCAACAAACTATGATTGCAATGGTTGGGCATATGGTTGTAATCCCATACTACTGCAACATAAGCCATGGACCCTGCTACAGCATAAACCCTAGAACCTTCAATAATTCAGCCGGATACCGGCAGAACGAGAGCGCCCATGGTGCAGAACCTGAGTGGGGGTGGTGCAGAACCAAAGCGGGCGTGAACAGGAAGTGGGGTGGCGGAGTGTTCACAGATAGGGCCCGAGCAACAATACACGGGAGGAAGGAGAGTTTGCCGGAAAAGCGCCGGAAAAGCGGGAAAAAGTGTGCCATAGAGGCCGCTTTAATTATACCACCCACCACGACAAGTGGCGGTGCCATCTGGGCCCGGGCTGCGTTCGTGTCGACTCTCCAGCGTGGCATGGGGGAGGGAGCCACGTGGGGTGTCCAACAACTAGCATCCCTCCCTTATATAGAAATACAACAATGTTTGTTTGGTTGTAGAAGATATTTTGATTCCATCAATAATGATGATTAATCATTTTGGTGTGTATGTGTTGGTCTTTCATAATGGTAGTGATGACAATAAGTTTTTTGGGTTGTAAGTGCATAAACCCTAGAACCTTCAATAATTTAGCCCAAACATAAATTGCAACATAAACCAACAACAAACTAAATTCATAATCCCTAAAAAATGTTAATGAAATGTTTAATCAAAGTACATTACAGCTTGCTCTTGAAATGATGAAATTGTATATTAAACCTTATGATAAACCCCTGATTACAATGCCGCAAACATCAGGGAACGATATGGCCTAGGATTATACCCAAAAATGTATAGGATTGTATACAAAATGGCCATGTTGCAGTAGTTAGACCCAGTGATTACAAAATCCACAATGCAATGTGGTCACAACAAAAAATTTGGCATCCCTACATGACACTCCTATGCTTGATGTCGTCCAAGATCTTCACTTCCCAAGCATGTTGAGTTTCCTCCTTGAGCCAGGTTGGTTGGCATACCTAGCAATGGCTGATTAGGTTGTGGTTGGTTGCCTCCATATGTTATCCAATTTGCTTCTTGCAGCCATGGAGGAATTGAGTAGCCACAGTGGACACTAGTGCTACTAACCCCTGCATTGGTTTGAGCCCCCCGATATTCATACATCTGTCTGACACCTGCACTGGTAGGAGGGAATAAAGTGGGCATGCGCACTTGTTGATAGCGGGGGACTTGGATGTTTAGGAGGTCTTGGAAACATGGAGTATTATCTGCAAGATGTTCCAATGTGTTTGGCATCATCCTACTCCCCTCCACTATGTTTGCATCAATGGAAGAACTTTTTGCCACCCCTTGTTCTTTTTGAAGCAATTGTTGAGCCTTTCTCAATTCCTTTTCATGCCTTGCCATTTGTTTTTGATGAGCCTTTTCTTGTCTTTCTTTCTCTCTGTCAAGCCTCTCCTGTGCTCGAATTTCTGCTGCAGCAATCCTTGCAGCCTTCTTTTCTTTAGCTAAGTCCCTCTTTTTCTGCTTTAAATCCTGGAGTTCAAGTTTCCTATGCTCAAACTCAACCAATAGTTTTATATAGTCCTCTGATGTGAGTAACTGTGAACTTCGGCATAGACGAAGATTGTCTGCTGTAAATTGCCTTCTTTTTGCTGACACTCTCTCTACCAGTAGCTTTAGAAACCGACCAAGCAACTAGCTCTTCTTTGACACTTGTTGCTCCTTGCTTGACTCTTGCCTCTCAATATTTGGGTCAATGTTCTCCTGCTCTATCTGAACCATATTGTCCTCTTCAGCTGGAACCTCGTTGTGGACACTATCTTCTACCAGGTTTCCATTGTCCACAAAATAATGAACAATTTCTTCTTCCAATTCTCTGGGCTGTGAAGGCATGTTCATGCTTTCTTCATTTGTCCTTGACACAATATTTTTGTCCAAATTCATCATGGCTTCTACCAGCCATGATTGTGGGGTAACCTGGCTTGGAAAAGTCAATTCTCCATTGCTGCTTCCTGGTGCATGGTCAACGTTTTCATTGACATGAACAGAAGCAGAAGTTGCAACTGTTTCTTGCATAGAGACATTCAGAAGATTAGAAGCAGAATTTGCAGCTGTCTCAGTTGGTGTATGTACCTCCATGTTACTGTCAATTGGTTCATTGTTATACTCTGTTTCACTTACCTGTTCTTCTTCATCACCACAGTATGGTTCTCCTTGAGAGAGGGATATCATATGATCAGCAGCAGCAGTGTCTTCCTCTACCTCCACATCTTCTTGGCCAACAACATGTGCTTGGACATCCTCTTCTTCCTGACCATTCAGATCAAATCCTAGGCTACAACTAGTATCATGCATGAGAGCCTCAGAATTCAGTGGCCATATTCCAGTCCTCCTAAACCCAGCCTTGATATTCGAAGGTGTGAGAGCCCTTTTAAAGGCTTTACTTGCAAGCTCGGCTAGCTCAAACCTTTTTACCTCCACCCCTGGATTCTGTGCCATCCATGAAGCTCGCTCACCCCTGAAATAGTTCTTGAAAGGCCCGAACACACTGACATCTAGGGGTTGCAATCTGTGAGTGGTATGAGCAGGCAGTGTCAACAGGTCGATGCCCAAATTGTTAGCCTCCTCGATTGTTTGCACAGCAATGTGGCTTCCATGACCATCTAAAACCAGCAGGTGTCTATTTACAGGTGAGACACCGCCTGGTATAGATGCAGCAAAGTGAGTAAGCCAGTTCAAAAAGAGTTCTTTGGTCATCCAAGCATGGGGATGTGCAGCCATGCATGCACCTGGTTCACAATTCTGTATATAGTTTTTGAGTTGAGTTTTACCTTTAAATAGATAAAATCCTAGGATTGAAGCACCAATTGCATTGACACAACATAGAATAGTGATCCACTCCCTGCTCCTAGGCAAAATCTTTGGCACATTACGACTCCCTCTCTTGGCAATTACACGCATGCCACAGCTCCTTCCTGCCTGTAAACCTGTTTCATCACAGTTCCATATATGGTCTGGAGCATACCCATGGTTCTCATATGCACTGGAAAGGGTGGCATAGAACTTAGTCAGAATTGCAGGGCGTAGATTGAGAGCCCTGTCTCTATCTAGGCCCTCAGCTGTACACAACACAAGGTCTGGATGCCTTTTTTTAAACCCAAACCACCATGACTTACCAGGAAACCCATCTTTGAAGGGGTTTGGCCTCCCTTGACAGATTTGAGCTACTGTGGATTTTAGCTGTATCAGCTCTAGCCCATGTCCCATTTCAGCCATCTCCTTACACCACTGAACCACCTCGGCCTCCTCCTCTTCACTCATAACTGTAACAGGCCTTCTGCGCTTTGTATGTGTGAGTCCATTTATCTAATAATGTACTGAAGAGGTAGCAACTCCATGTTTTTTAGCAGCAGCACGAATGGAATATCCATTGAACTCTATATCATCAATAGCAGCTAGCATGTCTTCTTTTGTCCAACCTCTTATTGCACTGATTTTGGTGACTGAACTTGTTCCTTGAAATGTGGTTGGAAGTGACTGTGTGGTTGGTGGTGGGACAACAATGTCCTCTTCCACCACATTGTCATTCTCAACAACATTGATGGGAGCATTGTTGGCATTTGTATCATTGGGCCTCTCCTCATCCGATGAGGTGCAGCGTAGCTGGGCACCCCTACTCAGTCGACGACTTGTTCTCCTTGCATTGCTGACTCTTGCCATGCCTACAACAACCTGCACATTTAGAAGGGAGGCTGGTTATGTAGAAGAAACTGGAAGTTGATTATAACAGAAATGTAAATAACAGAAACAGAAACATAAATAACATAAATAACATAAGTGGAAACATAAATAACATAAATAATATGAATAACAGAAACATAATTAACATGAATAACATAACTGGAAATAACATAAACAGAAACTTAAATTACAGTAACAGTAACCTGAATCTACATAAATAATATGAATAACAGAAACATAAATAACATAATTAACATGAATAACATAACTGGAAATAACATAAACAGAAACTTAAATCACAGTAACAGTAACCTGCCTCCACTGTGCACACACTTCTGCTGGTATGCCTCCACTGTGCACACACTCTGTTGTTCAAATTTCTGAAATGCAACTGTGCACACACTCTGCAGGTCGAATTTATGAAATGCATCTTCATAAGGGTTGTGGTTCATTTATAGTTGTTTGCTATTGAATTGGGTTGGTAAGAAGGTTGCACATGGATTGCAATCTCTCAAATTTCAATGTGTGTTGTGGATTGATTTGAAAGTGATCCAATGGTTGGGAGCTTGTCATTGTGGATCCCTGTGCCTTCATCTGTTTCATGATCTGTGTGCTTCCATCTGTTTAATGGGTGCATTTAATGGGTAGGTGTCATTTATTGAATACAGACGGTTGGAATGTTGAACAATCTTGCAGTTATGGCTGACACTATATTTTCTGATGCTTGAACAAGTATCAATGAATGTTTGAACAGGTTTCAATGAATGCTGGGATATTTAGGCTCCATTAGATATTCATGGGTCCTCCTTTGATAGGTACCTTGCAGTAGGTGGCAAAAACGAGTTGGGTTATTTAGCTGTTTATGTACTTCTGGATATTTGAGCAGATCTGTACTTTGTTGGGACAAGATGTTTTGTACAGTTTGTCATATAAAGACTATTTATTGACAGCTATTGGCCCAGTCAGTTAATGGGCAATTTTTGGACATAATTTAAATATTTTCTGCACTTAATATGGAATGTGTGTGTTTAATTTATGGGTTTATTTGTGTCAAGATATGGTGGTTATGTGGGACCAGTACTATGTCAACTACTGGTCCCTTTTCAACAATAGACAACTCTCCCCTAGAGGATATCTAGTCTCCTTTGCGAGGAACCTCCCTTAGAGAGATGGCTTACCTTGATTGGTGGGGGGCGCTCCCGTGATTTTTCTATACCTGCGGTATTAGCGTAAAAGAGAAGCAGGGGCGTTTTCTCTGTGTCCCTTCGCATTGATTGTTTTGATCCATTTTTTTCTCCATAGAAGAGAGTCGAGCCTCAACCATGAAGGGGAGAGTTGCCAAGTTTGTGTTTTTATTGATTTTCCTTGATAGGGCAATCTCTGACGATCTGCCAGTGTTTGGGGGATTTTGTTTGGTATTAAATGTTATGTTGGTAACTTCCCCGAGGAGGAACAGAGTGATTTCTAGTTGACTAATCCTTTGTTACTAATTTTTTTTCTCCGATGATCTGCCAGTTTTTGGGGGATTTTGTTTGGTATTAAATGTTATGTTGGCAACTTCCCCGAGGAGGAAGAGAGTGACTTCTAGTTGACTAATCCCTTGTTACTAATTTTTTTTCTCTGATGATCTGCCAGTTTTTGGGGGATTTTGTTTGGTATTAAATGTTATGTTGGCAACTTCACCCAGGAGGAAGAGAGTGACTTCTAGTTGACTAATCCCTTGTTATTAATTTTTTTTCTCCGATGATCTGCCAGTTTTTGGGGGATTTTGTTTGGTATTAAATGTTATGTTGGCAACTTCACCGAGGAGGAAGAGAGTGACTTCTAGTTGACTAATCCCTTGTTACTAATTTTTTTTCTCCAATGATCTGCCAGTTTTTGGGGGATTTTGTTTGGTATTAAATGTTATGTTGGCAACTTCACCGAGGAGGAAGAGAGTGACTTCTAGTTGACTAATCCCTTGTTACTAATTTTCTTTCAAATACACACTTTATGTTTTAGCTGTGTGAGCGAGTTGCCTCTCATGGAGAGGGCCGACTCTGCCTTTTTTAAAGTTTATTATGATCACTTAGTTCCGTAAAGAGCTCTTCCTTATTATTTAAGCAATAAGTTATATCGCGTGTTAGAAGGGATAGTTCATGAATTTACTTACCTGGAAGAGCAAGGATCTTTTCATGCTTTAAGGGATGTAATGTCTTATTAAAGATTGCTCAACCAAAAAAAGGGGTTATCCTTTGTCTAAAAGAGCTTAAAGTTTAGGAATTGTTGTTATGAAACTAAACTTTATCATAAACTTTATAATTTAGAAATCAAAAGCAATTATTCACAAACGATTTTCTTTTATAACATAAAGTTGAAAGCTTTAGTATGATAAATATCTAGATACTAAGAGTTGAAAGCTTGAAAGCATATTCCAATTCTTTTCTAAGTGGATAAACTTATCCTTTATAAAATTGAACCTTTAATTTGTGAAGATGAATGTAACTATTGAAAAAAAATGTTATTTGCTAGTCTGGGTGATGGGATTAACCTTAAGGTCATATTGAGGAATCTTGGTAAAGATTTAGTTGACCCTTAATTCTAGTGGTTTCATTTCCCATCTTGGGGTGGCCTCTCGGTGAAAGGAATATACACTAGACAGAGAGCCAAAAGGTTGGGAGGAAAGTTGCAATCCAACCTTTAGTCGCCTTTTGTCGCACAAAGTTTATTTAAATTATATAAGTATATTTCATTACTGTTGTTGAAAAATATCAAGTTCTATAAATATATGTTCTTGACATGTTAAGAATCATATCGTACAAATGTTTATACTTATTCTTCCTTTGATGTAAATGTTAGCAATTTATAAATTAGTGACTTCAATTTAAGGTAGAATATTTATGTATTTTACTTTCACAGAGAATAAGTTCCTATATGTTGATTAGACTTATATTTAAAAATGCTTTCTATTAAATGAAGGAAGAATATTAAAAAAATATTAGCTTGTTATGTTTATATGCACCTCTATTAAAATACTCACCAAGTCCATTAAATAAATGTGTTGATATCATATGACTAATGGAATAAAATACTAACCAAGTCCATCAAATAAATGTGTTGATATCATATGACTAATGGATGCATTGGCTTGATTTTCATCGAGTATGTATTAAGTTGAAAATTTACGAGAGAATGCATTTGCTTCTTCTAAAGTGGTTGTTAGTTCATAGATCAAAGATGGTTATGTTATCACCACATTGTGGTGATGTGAAGCAATTGTTTTAATTATAAAGGTCTACAATGGTAGAGGATAAATTATTTCCTTATTATTGAATAGTTGATCCTTATTTAAAAGAAAAATGAAATTTGTAATTAAAGGATAAGTTTGGAAATCGAATGAAGGATTTTATGATGTCAATGAATGTTAATTGGTAAGTTCAAAGGTTACATTCAAAGGTACGATTTAATTAGTTGTCTTAAGCTATGCTTGATGTATAAAGGATTGGTTAGATAAATATAAATCCTTTCATGTTTGATGGTAAAGTAACCGAGGTGATCTATATTTAGGAACATGACCTCCACTTGGTCGAGGTCTTAAATCATTACATGAGGCACCATAATTAAAATGGATCAATACGTTGTTTTGTATATGCAAGAATGAAATAAATGGCTACATTCTTTGTTCATCTCGAGTTAGTAATCATGGTAACTAACTTATTGTTTTTTAGATGATGTTTTAAAGGAAAAATTTATACCCCATTTCCCCTAATAATGCATCGACAATTTTGGGCATGTTACAAAGTGGTATCAGAGCAAGGTTGCAGCACTCGGGCCTATTTGGTCTCAACATGAAGTAAGAAAGTATAAAGTTTGTTGAACTAAAAAAATGATTTTGTTTTATATGCATAGAGGGAATGGACAAAGGGATGAATTAGATGAATTAATCTTCAAGTTCTCCTAGAGATGACCAAAAAGAAAGAGAGATTGAATTTTATGACAAGGTATTTTATTGCATTGCCAAAAACAATTGGTCGGATTGAAATCTGTAAGTTTATAAGCAATACTTTCATTTTGTGTTATTTTTGAAGTATTACGTTTACATACTGATAAATTGAAGTTGGGTTATATATATATATATATATAAGGCCATAGTCTTGCAATTTTTATTATGAATACGCAAGTTAAATGTTTGAATTGGTCCACAATTTATGAATGATGGAAATAATAATCAAAATGGAATATTGATTACAATCCATCTTGAATGGATATTAAAGTTACTGGGGGTGAGTGGTGAACTTTAACGTTTTATGGTATTTGTTTGGTTATATAAACTGAACATTTAGAAAAATAAATTTCTTAAATTTTGACCGTGTACTAACAAGTGGCTTGTTGTCAGTATCTGCCTGACTTGTTGAAAAAACAAGAGCATTATAAATGATTGTGCCTAAAATATGGTGATTAGAAATCATATTGCAAGGGTTTGAATAAAGATCAAAACTTAAAGGCTAATGTATAGTGATAGTTAAATCATCAAAGCATATGAAATGTTAATGAGAAATAGTTGATCAATAAATAGGTGAACCTATTGTTGATGGATTGATGATATGATGTTGCGACTAACTATCTGTGAAGTTGTAACATATTCAAAGGACTTGGTGATAACAATAAATAATGAAGCCACAAAGAGAACCAAGTTTATGCACGTCGCAAGTAGTAAATGCTGTGATTGACATTGAATGCGAACAAAAAATAATATGATCATTATTAATGATTCATAAAAAGGAGAAAGAGAATATCAAGAAGGAAAAACACCAAGTGGCAAAATTGATGATTCAACCGTAACCATGCTAAAATAATTTTATGGACTCAAGTAAAAGAGCTTGAGTGGAAAAGAAAATAATTTCCTGGACTCAAGCAAGAGACATTGAGTGGAAAAGCAAGTAATTTCCTAGACTCAAGCAAGAGAGCTTGAGTGGAAGAGAGAGAGGTTCAGTGATCATTAATGGAAAGACCTAGGCGCACTAAATTAAAAATAACATATGGGGAACATGACGTTGTTTGATGTTTTTTGAGGATGAATTTTTTTACTCGCAATCAAAAGAGGAGTAATCTCAAAAGTTTAAATCCCGTAGGACCGCGTTTAATTTGGTGACAATTCTCAAGGGAGAGTTATGTGTTCAACAAAGTGTTGTTCAATTCCCAATTCTCAAGGGAAATTTCCGCGTTCAACAAAGTATTGTTGAAGTCTTTCATCTCCATGATATAACAAGGGAGCATAAGAGTAAAATATGCCAAGTAAATGGGCTATTTCAATGTGGCTTCAAAAGGAAGCAATCCTAAGGGGCATGATAAAAAAATACAATAGGTAAAACCATGCTAGTCTTCTACAAATACCTACAAGATTTCCTATGAGACATTAAGCAACATTTTCAAAAGGAATCAGTCCTAAGGGGCTTGATCAAGGAATACAAAAGGTAAAAACCATTTAGTCTCCTAAAATTCCTACAAGATTGCCTATGATACTTTAAGAATCATTTCCACACAATCAGATTCAATAATGTGAAAAGGAATGCCAACCAATAAGTAGATTAGATGACTAATGAGGCACTCCTCTTGAAAATGTCAGGAACTATGTAACTGAGTAATAAGAAAACCAAAGGACCATAAATTGAAAAGTTATCTTGGGAATAAAAAATTTCCAATCATCCCAACATGATGGATAAGAAAATCAATCTCAAGGAAAACCTAATCCAATTACAACACATTCAAACCAAATCGGTAAATTAGCAAATAACCTTGGTACCTTTTCCAAATCAAGTGGAGTTCAAAGATAGTTGGAAATATTGGAGCAATTAATTCAATGTAATTATAGATTACTCACTAGAAGACCTCCGAGGACAACCTCAAATCAATCCTAGAAAGAAAAAGGCATAGAGAAACAAAAGAGAACCTAGTTTATAAAAGAGCAAGACTACAATTCAATACCTCTCTGAGCCCCTAGTATAAAGAGCTCCAGACCAAGAAATTTTTCTATATTTCAAGCAATGAATGACCAAGACAATGGGAGTTGAATCATAAATATGCCATGAGCTTGAAACAAATCTTAAGGAATGTGAGACTAGATACGGATGTAGAGGAAGTAAAAAAACATTATGAAGAGGCATGTAGAGTATGATTATGAAAATAATATGCCCACATGGAAATTGAAGAGAAAGTTCGAGACCAAGTGAGTAGCATCTCAAATGGAATGATTTGGGGTTTGAATTGGTTTCTGTCATGCATTACCACATATAAGGTGGTTTTGAGACAACCTTTGTGCAAATTGTCTCAACTTAAGGCTAAAAAGTGTAGTCTTAATTATTCTCTTTAAGAAAATGTCTTAAACTATTGTCTTTGTAAAGATAATACAATTATTCTCTCTATTATTGTATGTATTAGTGGTCTCAATTATTGTCTCTATAGAGACAATATCTAATACAATTATTATTATCTCTCAATAGAATATATATATATATATATATATATATATTTTTTTTTAAAATTTTCTCTAGAGACTATAAAAGGTATTAAAAGGCAGCTACCATCTCTCTCAGACAACATGAAAAAATTGTTTAAAAAGGAAAAATAAGCTTATTTTAAATGTTTCATAAATGTGGCTTTAACCATTCAAAGTTCACAAATAGTGCATATTTCCAACAGACTTTAATTTGTATGATATTTAAAAATAATTTTTTAAGAAGGAAAAACAACACACCCATGATAAACACATAACTTGACTAGCATCACAGTATAACTATAATTATTTTCAATATTTTTGTTTTACAAAATGATTGGATAGTTGTTCCATGGCCAAAAATACATACTATCTCTATGCCATAGTCATTATAAAATATCGACACTACATTTCACAAACTCTGCATCCTCAAAAAGTTTAATGGTGTGGAAAAAATGTCCCATAATTTAATTACAAATTATCAACTAAAAAGGGAAAATTTGATTTTCAATTAGTCCAAATCAAAAGGTTTTTTTTTTTAATGGCATATCTAGAGTGATCATTTGTTGATAGAATTTCCTATTAATGCTTTTCATCTTTTATCGTTAAAAAATGATCAAAAGGAAGCACATCACACTCTTCATGTTTCTCTTGAAACCTACAAGATACAAGAGATCTATAAGAGAATAAACTAATAAATCAAAACATATATTTAATGTATACCTATGCAAAATCAATAACATATTACAACTTATCTACATTTTATAACTTTGTATAAATAAATACAAACCACCATTCTCATTAACATCTTTCATTAGATTCTACCAAATTTCACAAGATGTTAGGTTTCAAGGCTAAACAGGAATATTGTATAGTTATAAAACCCAATACTATAAAAAATATGAAAAATTTGGAAGGGAAAAGTTATAAAAGGATTGAAATATACCTTGCATAGAAAATTCTTATATATTATTGTTATCAATCCTCTTTCTACAAGGAATTACTAGATAATTATGGATGTGGCATGCTCATTATCATTTTCTTTCCTTTGTTGAGTTTCAAGAATGGCAATTGATTCATTGTGTGCAACAAAGAATTCATATCCTTCCCCTATGAGTTTGGTTCTTGGGCCTTCTATACACAACAAATTTTAACTTATTAGTTTAAAATAATATCTTCAATCAAATTATCGCACAAGTCATCAAATATTTTGAATAACGTACATTAGATGTATACCCAGAGATCAATTTCTCCCCTTGCTCTAGCATATGTTGTTAGAGGCCTCGAGAACCATGTAATAAAGCATATGTACAACCCTCCTTTGGAGCTTCTTTCTGAAATTGATGAACCTACATGAACAAAAGGAATCAAATTCATATTCTATACAAAAGGAATCAAATTCATATTCTATAATGACTCATAAATACAACTTATTCATAATTTTTCAAGATCTTTTCAAATAGAGGATAAAGTAAATGAAAAAAAATCACTCACCAAGTTACCACAAATGTTATTGTACCCATTAGATCCTAATTATGAGATCCAATACTTGACACCTTGGGGTTAGTTGCTTTTGTTGTATCACAAAGGCATCTTTGACTTCCTTCTCATGTGGATGGAATGTAGTTTGGATTCTTATTGGACTCCTCTTAAACTTGGCATCATTTATAAGTTCATCCCATGTTGCTTGATCTATGATTCAATATGGGCATGGAAATCTCAAGTATTTTGTTAGCTTGGACCTTAAGTTGTCCCTTTCAGAGTGAATGTCTTTTTGAGAAATATTCAAAATAATTTCCTTATTGAAGCTAATATTTCCAAAGGTTGTTATGACATCATTGAAGAGTTCACCTTTCTTAACATTAAGTTGTTTCCTCCAATCAACCTCGATTGTATTACCAAACAACTGCTTTGCACAATAAAAGATAAAATGGAATAATTTTAGCCCATTTCATCCTTCAAGACATTTCCTTCTGATGTTAGCATGATTGCAACTTCTTTCAATCCCTTTGTAGTCATCGAGGAAATCATTGCAGCTTTAGGGGTGAAGCAAATTCCCATATACATACATTAATCACTTTTCCATTTATTTCCTAAATTTACAATTTGAATGTGAAAATGTTATGAAGCCAACCAAATATTAAAGAATTATTGAGTTTGAAATAATTTCCCTACACACCAAATATGAAACTAAAAAAATGAACTAAGCACCTAAGAATTAGAAGCATTTAGAGATGCAATCAAGCTTGAGAATTTGATAAAATGGTATGTACTAAAAAATTGAAGATGCAAAAATTGAAATTCAAAATGCTAAAGAAAAACCAAAATTGTAGAATATATCTTTAGATATTTTTACTAGTTCATCTGAGCTAAGCCCTTCACTTTCCAACAATTTTGTCTCCCATATAGCTGAATTTGTTGAAGTAATTCTTTCATAATCTGATCATTTTCAAGAGTATTTGGTACATAGGACCCTTAATATTCTTTCTTGTGATCCTATGAGACTCCTCAAGGAAACTTGTTTTGGCGTTGGTGGAAGAATTCCGATTGAGCCCACATTTGATAAATTATTTCTTAATTGTGGTGTACTCTTAATGGTTGTCGACATGCTCAATTCAATTGGGATACTAGAGGAATCCATGTTGGTCATAGAATGCATGTTATCAGCTTGAGCACCATATATATGACATGACTATTCTTGTTGATAGATTGCATTCTTCTTGGAGTTATTAATTCTAGAAACATCCTACAAGGAATAAACATAGATATTAAAACAATATAATAAGGGAAAATAACATAATTAAACCCACATAAATCTATTATTGAATCTTGTGTCAACCATAATGTTGGATGCATTGGATGGGATAGTAGGATCCTGCATGCCAACAAGATCCAATCACTAGAGTTACTCTAGTAATTTTGTATGTGGTGAAAACATATATATTAAGCTAATATTGTTAATAAGAAAAATAAGTTGAAACATAAGATAATTAAACCCACAAAATAAAATTTTCACTCTTACCTCATGCACCATTGTGGTAATTTGTTACCTGGATAGTAGGATCCTGCATGCCAACAAGATCCAATCACTAGAGTTACTCTAGTAATTTTGTATGTGGTGAAAACATATATATTAAGCTAATATTGTTAATAAGAAAAATAAGTTGAAACATAAGATAATTAAACCCACAAAATAAAATTTTCACTCTTACCTCATGCACCATCGTGGTAATTTGTTACCTTTGATCATTCTAAACATCTCAATTAAATTGTTGAAGAGTTGTGGATCCCCATAGTAGAACTCAAAGTACCTTGTGAACATTCTTACAAATTTAGAACAAAATGACATAAAATATAAAAATATTAATTGAAACACATATGCAAGTGATATCATTATCATAAGACAAATTTACTAACAACACAACAATAACAAAAACACAAACTTAATTTTCACTAAGTTTTCATGCATAAAAAAAACCATAAACAAATATTAAGGTTTTATCTTTTATTTCGATTGCATTTTTCTTACCAATGTGTACATTCCCTAGCCCTGCCAAATTCAAATATGTGCTTCAAGCAAATTGTTACAAAAATACTTATTTCAAAACAAGGTAAAGTATTCCAAAATTTTAAATGTTTTTAATTATTTTATTTATCAAAGAATGGAATTAAACAAAACCAAAATATTCTTAATTCTATTATTAAGAAATGGATGCTCAAGATTGAAGTAATAAACTTCCGTGCATGTTTTAATCTTATAATTACTAATTATTATGGAAAACATTATAGATTATTTGAACCGTTTAAGTACCAAACAGCTATTACAACATATCGATCCAAAGTGTATTAGGAGATTATTTGAATCGTTTAAGTACCAGAAAACTATTCCAACATATCGATCCATTTCCCAATCGAACCAAAATGCATCGGGTTTCATTTTCCTTGGGGAGGGAAGGCAAGACGCTCAAATCAAATTTGCACATTAAAAAAGAATGGCATAAAACTGAGACCTGGGCGTAGAGATGCCTTCCTGTCCCTTGTGAAATGCTGTGACCACCTTGAGAATTAAATTATATTTCATTATGTTCTAAAAGCCATTTTAAAATGAGCATGAAGATCAAACCATTTCATCATCACATAAAATTTATTCATCTAAAGACATAAGTACATCATCACTACTCAGCCTTAAATCCACAAATAAATTAATACCATAGTTCTCATGGTCTTAAGAAATTGTTCCAAAACAATAAGATGGTGTATTTTAATATCTTTTGTTTTCTTTCCAAGAAAAAAAAATTAGAGAAGTCCTTAGATAATACAATTGTAGAAGATGTGTTTTTTAAAAGACATGCTCAAAGCATAGGGCTTTAGAGATTTCAATAAGACAGAATATATGTACAATCCTATTAGGCTCGAAGCTTCAACATCGAGAGACAAAAAGGGAATGTAGAGGAAAAACTAATAATAGTTCAAAGATATTAAGAAGCAAACATTTAGACCGTTGTGTTTAGCAATGCTAAAATAAAAACAAATATAAAGGATATGGATAATGGGTTGTTAATAACAATGGAGATTTGGCAATCAATTTTCTCTATTTTGTTTTCTTATTCTTGTCAAACATAATTCTTCCAATAGGAAGAAGACCAGGTAGGACAATCATAGTAAGCATATGCAAGGGAGGTTGTTTTCCAATTGTCATGAATGGGTGCTTCGGATGATCATGATATTCTTAAAAAAATTATAGGTTGGCCATGGGAAATTAAAAGAATTAATTTTCAATTTGGATAAGAATAGGATAATAGATGGAAAGTTAGGATCAAGGAACTCACATTGGGATATTGTTGATAGTTGTCTATCTGTATCTTGGATGAGGAAATTAATCAAAGATTGCCAAGTCTCATCGTTGAATATTGTGAAAAAGGTATGCTCTTAAGTCGTTGTGTAGGTCAACATCCAAAACAAATCATTACAAACAATACACTAAGTGCCCAAGGCGCCAATGAGAGTTTCAAGGCACAAGTGTTACTTTTTTTCAACCTACAAAATAGGGGTGGTTTCAACATACAATGAGGTTGGAGATTTGGTATAATGAAGGATAACATCATATCTCTTAGATTGGAAACTAATTGAAGAAACCATTGAAGCCAAGACAAACCATTGAAGAAAATCTAGAAGAAAATGAAGATGAATAGTCAAGTCGGATTGAAGATAAATAAAATTTGGTGGGAAAAAAGTGCAAGTCAACCCCAGTGGAGAAAAGACAAGTTGGCCCCATTGAGGAAAGTTCTAGTGACTTGATGAATATAAATAAATAGCTTCACCTTTCATTTCTTCAATCACTCAACACACTCCTCTCTCTCCACTTGTGTGCATCACCTAGGAAGGCATACCAAATACAATAAGTATAATCTCGGGTTTATCTTATTCTCTTGGAATATTATCTACCCTTGCTAGGGTTTCTTGTGAAGCAAGGAAAATATCTCTTGTACTCAAGTTCATCTTCATGATTGGTATTGTTCTTGTATTGGATTGATTTCTTCTGAGAAATTTTGCTGGGTTTTCTCCCTATTGGGTTTTCCAAGATAAAATTCTTTGAGTCTCTTGTACATGATAATCTTTTGGTGATGTTTTTATTTATTTATTTCTATTGCACATGAATGATGTTATAACTGTGTGATGAAATACGAATTAAACATTGAGAGAGATGAAAATCATACTGCTAAGTTAAAATTCAACATGGTATCAAAGTAGTACTGAATAAAAGCCATTGCTAGAGACTGTTTATGCCCTAATATGGAAACTAGGGATTCAAATATTATACACTTCTCTCCATAGTTTGGACTTAAAAGGATCATTTTGGAACTCACCCTAGGAGAGGACATTTATCTGTGGAAACAGATCTTAGTTTTGTGAAGATTCAGTTTTGACCTAATTTCTGTAGGAATCAAGGAACTAGGATTTCCAGTGTCTACCCCTTTTGACCTCACATTGGTTTTGATCTTATAACCTTGGAGCTCACCCTAGGAAGGTGCATCTATCCACAGAGACAATTTTCAATTTTGACCTAATTTTTTGGTATAGAGTTTTTGGATTAGATTTTCAAAAATGGCCTCCAGGTCCATCTTCAAAATTTTGTCCAAGAAAATCTTGAAAAATGGAGAAAGACAAGCATTAGAACACAAGAAGGATCTTACAAAACTTGTGTTGGTTGTGGAGCCTGATTTTCCATATTTAGAGATGTTTTTTCAGTCGTGTTTGTACCCCAGGTTTACTGTACACTCGTTCCCCCACTTTGAGGTTTGGGGTTGTTTTCGCCAACAGTTTACGGGCCCATGGTTTTGGGTAACCCATGGTATTTTTTCCATTGTATTTCCCCTATAAAAGAAAGACATTGTAATACAACTAGGGTTGATGTATTAGGTATTATGCATTGTAAAGATCTCTGAGATCAGGAAGAGAGACTGTGAGATAGTGAAGGGGAAGTGCAGCAGATGTGCTGCAGGTTGTATCCCTTCATTTGCTGGATGGTATAATAATAAGGAATGGAAATTTCAGTGTGGACATAGCCCATCTTGGGTGAACCACGATATATTGGTGTCTCTCTTGTAATGTGTCTGTGTGATTATATTTGCATTTTTGTTTATTGTTATTGCTTTGCGATCCTGTTTTTCTAACAAGTTGATGACAAGTTTCAAAAGAATCATTCTCTTATCTCCACTCTCATAGGTACTATAACAGATAATAGTGATACTCAGTTGGTAGACAGTGGTGCCTCTAGTTACATGACATGTTACAAATATTCTTTCACAAACTTGAAGGAAAATAACTCATCATTGCAAGTAGAACTTGGATACAATTCCAAGTATGCTGTAAAAGGAGTTGAAACATCATCAATCCAACTAGATTACATAGACTCTCTACATATGAAGGATGTAATAGTTGTACCAAGACTAAGGAAGAACCTTCTATCCATTTGATATTTGGAGGATAAAGGTTATAGAGTTTCACTTTTGGATGGTCAAGCCCTTGTATGGACAAGAGGTTCAAGCATAGACTCAGCAGGAGTGATTGGAGTTTGAGAGGGAGGACTATACAGAGTGACATGACAACTAGCCCAAGCATTGATACATGATAGTTTCAGTTCAAGTGAACTATGACATTGAATATTTTACCACATACACTATAGAGCCTTACCGACATTGAGAAAGATGGTTACAAGCTTTCCAGAACTTCAAATAGAACATGATTCCATATGCAAAGGTTTTGCAATTGGAAAGAATGTCAAGGCTTCCTTTCCAAACAGTGATCGTAGATCCAAGGGGATCTTCGATATTATGCACTCAAATGTTTCTATACCAATGTTAGTGTCATCCTTGGGTGGATTCTTATACTATGTAACATTTATTGATGACTTCTACCATAAAACTTGGATCTACTTTATGAAAACCAAATATGAAGTCTTCAGTAAGTTCCAAGAATTCAAGGCTCAAGTAGAGAACCTGATAGGAAAGAAGATAACATTTTGAGATCAGATAATGGGGGATAATTCACCTCCAAGGAATTTAATGATTTATACAAAGAAGTAGGGATCAAGGTGGAGATGACAATTCCCTACAACCCTCAACAAAATGGGGTTGCAGAAAGGAAGAATATATCGATCTTAGAAGCTGTGAAAGCCATGGTACATGATCAAAATATACTTATGTTATTATGGGAGGAATCCACCAACACAACAATATATGTTCAGAACAGAATTCCTCATCGAATGTAGTGTCCCTTCCAAGGAAATCCCTTGGATTCACCTTGTTTTGACTCTAGGGTTTGTTTACAACTGGTTCCAAACACCTCCAAATGATTTCAAATTTTGGGAGGAAGGTCTTGATGGGGAATAGGACATATTAAAACACCTATAAGAAATCCAAACAACTGATATACCGATCCATGCTATGCAAATTGCATGGGAAGAAGTTTCAGAACAAGACTAGTTAATTTGAGAAGTGGAGATCCCCCTAGGTCTACCATTAGATGCTCTTCCAAACACTATACGACCTTCACTAATTCTTGGTATGAGACTTGGATCTGTTATAGGACATTAGGAATAATATATTTGCAACATTAGATTTGGTTTTAGGGTCGAGTTGGAATCCTAATGAACAATAGCTTCTAGAGTCTAGTTTTTGAGGTGAAATTGGTGGGAAAGGAGTCTCGAATTTCTTCATAAACCATAGTAACACTTCAGAGGTCTGCACACATCATTTGGGACATCAAATTAACTTCATATGAATCTCATAACATGATAAATAACTCAACAAACTCTGATATAAAACAAGTACAATACCATTCCAAAATCACTAAGCAAGTGCTATGGGGAAAATGACTCGAATCTCTTCCTTGAATGTAAATATCACTTGAAATACATAGTGTTTCGAGCTGTGGCTCTCATGATATGATTATTACAGAGATATATAGCAGCTAACATGTCAATGAAGTCGAAATAACAGTCCTTCACTACATATGCAACAACAAGTGCACTATGCAGAAGCTATGGGGAAAATGGCACCATTTTTACATAGTTTGACATTTACACATAGTTTCACTTGGATATTTGACCTAAGGTTCATATGAGCATCAAATAAAGAGTGTAGAAATCACATTACAAATAAATGGGTCCCCTTGGACTTCCCCAAAGAGATCAACATCTCACCATGTGCGCCCTTCCTCCAAGAGAAAGAATATGAAGAGAAAAGTGAGAGAGATGTGGGAACAAGTTGAAGAAGACACGGTCACGAGCAGACCTGTAGCTTCAACCTGTAACAAATGAATTCATTGCAGCTGCAAATGAAAGGTCTAAATGGACTCTCCAATTTCCAATTACGATGGGAATCTTGCACCCTTGAGATTGGTACTAAGGCAAGAAGAATAAACATTCAACTTGCATGGACAAGCTATGCTCTCCAATTTGTAAAATGAGAAATTATCAAAAGCCAGTATCCTTCTTTCTTCTTGTCTTTTATTAACCTCCAGTTTCTGCCTAACACACATCTGGGGGGGAAGCAACAAGAAACCTTCAAGCCACTCGGGTGTGTCCCTGGGGGCAAGTCAGAGTCAAGTGTTGTCACCTGATTACTCAACTGCTCCATCTAGCCTTACTCCTAGTGAAGCCAAGGGGGGTGGTCCCTATGAAAATTAAACTAAGGCTTTTAATCTATAACAAAAGAAAAAGTCTGTTCTAGGAGTTAAAAGATAACGAGAATGGAAAAATAACAACTAACCACTACTTGCAAATTAAATCAATTAATTAACCCCACACAAGATAGATAAGCATTCACGACATTTATGATTTAAACTTAAAACATGGAAAATTAATGACCAGTGCCGAGAATGTGAAATGCGTGCGATTGTTGCTGTGTAGGGTTGTGCCGTTGCCGGGGATAAACCTTTCTATTCCCGGGTCACGACTTTTTTTTTCTCCTTTTTTGTTTTTGCTTTGTTTGATGATTGTTTAGAGTAAACCTTTATTCTTTCATCTGGCAACTCCACTAACCTTTTTCCTTTTAAAAAAAAAATTGAAAGTAAAAAAATAAAATAAAATTGTGAGTTTTTAATGCATATTTTTTCTCACATGACGACTCCATTGAAGGGATAAAAAACTTGTATCTCATAGATTTGTTGAGACTGGTTGTGTGTAGGTGAGCCCATGCGACACAGTAAACTTAAAATCTCATCATTATGACAACTCCCCTGATTCAGTGCAAGTTGTCCTCCATGGTTATTTCAGACTGATGCTTTTGACACCGATATGGATGATGAAGAGTTTGATGCTCAAATTGCTAGTGCATATCATCCCCTCATTTTTTCATACATCCCAGGTTTTCCTAACTATCAATATATTGAGGAGGATATATCAAGCTATTTGCCGAGGTTTTATGGAAATGGTGATCCAGTTGTCCAACACATCAGGTCTTTCCTTAAGGTTCTAGCTGACTTCAATGTTTTGCATGAAGATAATATAATGCATATGTTTGCGGATACTCTGGAAGGATAAGCTTATTATTGGTTTTTTGAGGGCCTTCCTAGTAAATGTATTACCTCCCTTTCATGCTTCCTTAGAATTTTCTTAAAGCAGTGGCAGTATGATGATGAAAATATGGAAAGATTCCTTGAAAAATCCTTGGCTTACTTCTTACTCGAGATAAAATATCACATGGAATACCCCGATCCTCCTCGTGTCTTCATGATAGAGAACATTGAATATGTGGAGGCTCCTCTAGTTGCTCTCACTAAATAAGAGATTATGCAGCTTATTGAAAAGCATGGTTCCATTCTCTCTGGAGCACATTTTGACTTTGAGAAAATAATCCATGATGATCCCATTGAAGAGTTTCATGAAGCATCCTTGATTGAGGAAATTGTTGAGGACCCTCCTCATTTCACTTTAACAAAAAATATGGAAGATTCCGAGTGTTCCCAGGTCCATTTCAATAATGATGATCATATGTATGTTCCAAACTTACCTGAAGAGGAAGCCATTGAAAAGATTAACGAAGACATTCATGAGGGATCTTGATTGAGGAGGTCTTTGAGGAGTTTCCTCACGTTGCCATGGTAACAAACATTGAAGATTTGGGATTTCAATATTACTTTAGTGAAGATGACGACATTTGCACTCCAGATGTTCCTACAAAAGAAGCCATTATGGAAGTTGATGAAGCAACTCTTAAGCAACCATTAATGGAAGATGTTATTGAAGAACCTCTTCATATTTCCATGATGAAAATCATTGAAGAGTTGGAGTTATCTCAACATCATTTCAGAGAGGATGATGACACTTATACTTCTCATCTACCTTCAGAAGAAACTAGTACAAATGCTTATAGAGAAATTTATGATGAAGACCGTATTGTGTATGATAATACTCCTCTTTACTCTCCACATGGTAATGAAGTTAGGGAAAGCTTGTTCTCTTGTAATTTTTTTGAAGATGAGCCTTGTAAAGAAGTTTATTATGACCACAATGAAGACATATATAGCCAGGGACATGATACAAATAGTGAAAAATCATCCATCTTTGCCAAAGATACCTATGATGATTATTGGACATACATTGAAAAACCCATTTTTGATGTATCTAGAGAAGGGAGTGTACATTCAGAAATATTGGGAGATCTTGATATTGAAGAGGATCATGCATGTGCTTCATGTGATCAGTCATAACCAAACATGAGTACTAGTAATGAAGACCCGAAGGTGCTATGCATTGAATATTCAGATGTGACTTAATCAATTGAAAGTCAATCACAACCTTCATCTTCACATTCAGACTTCTCTTATGATTTGGGGCAGCCTGGGGCTTATGTTACTACAATTTTTTTTCATCCGATAAGCCCTCTAAGGCAGTATGGTGGTGTGGTTGATCTACCCCATCCTACAGATTTATACGTCAGTCCTATCCAATCTTGGATAGAAGCAGCCTGCGAGAGGATCTGCCAGTTGAGGAAACAGTTTGATAATATTCTACATGGTTATGATTTCCCATCCATCCTGCCCGTCCTCAATATTTCCATATGTTTGCATTTCGTGAACAAGGTATCCTTGTTTTGGCTGGTAACCAAACACAAGGTAAAATCTTTTTATATTGATGAGATGTTAAAATGGTTGGATTGGATTGATCATTTTACTTAGCATTTTTATCATGTTATGCTTAGAGTAGGAAATAAACTCCTCAAAGTGAGCATTCACTTTTATTAGTTAGTTTTTTCCTTTTGAATAAAGTGACTTATGGTTCATTGGTTTCTTGCAAACACGTGTTCTACCGAAAGGTTTTCTTGTCAAGTTGAGATGTTTTTACAGGTCATAGAAACCAGAGATTCTGGTATTCTCGTATGCTCTCCTTGCCTTAAGACTAGATCAAGCACATGTCCCGTAGTTGGGGCTAGATGTTACCACCTAAAGTTGCACTTTAGTGGACTTCAATGAGCCTCCAATATTGCACAATTACTTGTGCTCTTTCAGAGTTCAGAAGTTCCAATTTTGGCCTATTTAGGGCCCCCTTTTTTAAATTTTTGTAGTGCATGACGATGTCCCACGGGGTTTGTAATAAGAGTGCTAGCGTGGTGGGATTTGAGTCACTCGGTTCCGTAGTACTTGATAACCAAAGAAGGTATTCCAAGGAGTTTTTTCCTTGTCGATTATGATTTGCCTTTAGTCGAGTGTAATCGATGAGTTTTTCTCCTGCACCTCCAAAGCTGGAATGCCCAAAGTGGTGGTTAGGACTTAGGGGGTTATTAGAGTCCATTTTGTAACGTTTATAAACATGCTAGATGCTAAAATCTTATCGTTTGGTCATGTACTAGGTCCCCTAGAAGTTTCAGTCAATTCCAAGAAAAATAATTCTTTCGCATTTTTAAGCCATTTTTTATGGTTTAAATGAAAAACTTAAAATGGTGATAAAAGTGCGATCCGGAGTCGAAATTTGGCGCAAGGATGCTCGTTTTCAAGCTCAGAACATCCTCTTTACCCTGGTCAGAGCATCTAGAGTCGGAATTTGCGAGAGACCAAAACGTCCCATGGAGCAGTTTTTCCTATCAGAGCTATAGGTTGGCACTTTAATGCTGAAAATGCACCATGGTAAAAAATTAAAAATATAAAAAAATGCATTTGTCACATGCCAAATGAGTTCGCTTATGATCTCATAAGGTGGGAGACTAAGTGAATAGGCCAAGTCATAATGTTAAAATTCATTTTTAGTGGTTGGGAGATTTATCTTATTTTCCATGCTACGTTAAAGAGCCTTCATGTGGGTCAGCTCTCTTCTCCATGGCGATTTTCGATTCGATGGAGGATAAGTTATTTTGGATGGGAGAATGTTATAAAAGACCAAAGCATATATTTCAAAGTCATATGCTAAATTTTTTAAAGGTGAGCGATTGTATTATTTCCAAAGGTTCACTCTTCCTTCATGTGGGGCCAATTACTCCACATGGCCGTATGGATTTCTGTTTGAAGAGAAGTGTAGGGTGGGGTCGCCTACCTCTTATGAGGTGGAACTACCTACTTGGATTGGTTTCTAATTAGACAACCAATCACCCACCATTCAACGTAAAGCTTCAAAAGCGTGGAAACATCACATGATCGCCCTCTTCGTGAGCTGCTTTCTCCATCAATTCGGCACCTTCCTCTTTGAAGTGATTTTTTCCAAGTGAATTGGCGCTTCTCCATTGGCTATGAGCTTACTTGCTCTACAATTAAGGAGGATCCTCTCCTTAGGGTTTTGCGCCCTAGCTAGTTTTCATTATGCACCCTAGCTAGGATCATCTGAAGGTGGAACCTCTACTCTTGTCTATTGTAATATTCTTTTTGGCTTATTGAGTAGTAAAAGGATTTGGAGGCTACCCTGGTGTTGTATGCAGTGTGTATTGTCATGTTCTTTGATCATCAATGAGGTAATCTGTATCGTGGTTCATGCTGGTATATGTTGGGTGTTTGGCTTTGTAAGGAAATTACTTTTTTCATAACGATAGTAATCCTTTATTTATAGAATTCTTACTATTGTGAGTGATGTTAGAATGCTAGAGGTAATGATATTTCTTGTTTGACTATGTTATTCATTCTTATTTATATCAATTGTTCACACAAATCTCTTAATCCCCTTTTCTAGTGTTGAATCCATTTTGCAAGTAGCTCAGGTTGAAGGAGCGGATGAGCCTGTTAGCCGCTCTTCCTCATACTCAATAAGTCCAAAACAAGGAAGCCAATATTACTGGTGCATCAACAAGCACACTCCACAGCCCATTTAGACACTCATCCCCCAAGGGTTCAAGCTTCAAGATCCAAACCCTTCTAAAACTAAATCGGTTACCTTATTTCAACTTCTTAGTTAAAAGTTAGTTTAAGATCCAAAAATTTGCCCCCTCCAAAAAGGTTTTCTACATACTAGTTGCATTAGTTTTCAATTTGGCAATTTGTAGAATTGTCAGAACACTCTTAAACTGTTCTGATTTTCATTTCTAATCAAATTTATCTCACTATTCTGTTTTATGTTCTTAGTAGGCTGGAGTTGAAAAACTCACAGAAAAGTCATCCTAAAGCTCCCAGAACCACCATGTGAATCAGTTGTTCAAAGCATTGTTTCACTTTCTCATTTTATTGTAAATTGTCTTGTTCCCTATTGATAAAGGGAAAGCAGTAGTTCTCTGAATTTATTTATTATAATCAAAAGAATAAAAAGAGCATAGCAGGAAATTCCAGCACCTAACCCCAATCCCTCTAGGGGGATTCGCACTTTTCCCTTTTTTAATTTTTTTTCGCAACTTTTTTCTAACTTTTTTCATTTTAGATTAGTTTTATTTGAGCAGTAGTAATTAAACAACTCACTCAAGCACAAAATATCCTTCGAGGACTCATTTATCATTTGGTTATATGCTTATGTGTTTTATTCAATCATACAACTGTTCTTAAAATCTAACTCTAAAATTAAACCCTTGCTCTACTGAAGTACTCCATCACTTTGCAGTGCGAGGAAAAGATATTCTTGGGTTGTAGTTTTGTTAATCATCCACTCACACATTTTAATAAAATGAACAATACCCCAAGTCCAAAGTATGCTCTTGGTCGCTGCAGCTTAGTCGGAATAGTTGGACCAATCAGAAACAAGTGCAAGGTACTTAGTTTAATAGGACAATCCAATATCATCTTTCTTGGCGGATTTGGGAGGTTGCATGGGTGTATACCGTACAGTAAGCAGGATACTTTAAGAAGGTTTATCCTTGCCTAGTTGGACACTCGGTTAAGCCGCTAAAGCACTCAGTCCAAAGAGCTAGATTTGGTTGGACCAAACCAAGAATTAACCCATTCCTTAATCCACTCATTTATTAATCTTAAATTTTACCAACTGAGACACTACAATACTTTCACCGACACCACATAAACAACCCTCACAAGCACTCCATTTTCATCGACACTGATCTTTAATATTTCTTTGTTTAAGTTAATTTTTACCAATTTCATGAATGGTAATGTATCTTAAAGCTGTGGGTTTAATTTCATATTGCAGTGATTTATGGTTTATGTTTAATTTATTTCATCATAACTCCTAGAATACACTTTTACTTTTGTTATAGATTAAAAGCCTTAGTTTATTTTTCATAGGGACCACCCCCCTTGGCTTCGCTAGGAGTAATCCTACATCGAGGAGTCGAGTAATCAGGTGACAGCACTTGACTCTCACTTTCCCCCAAGGACACACTGAGTGGCTTGAAGGTTCCTTCCGCGTCCCTCCAGGTGTGTATTAGGCGAAAACGACGCCAAAATGTTTTCGCCTAATACACACCTGGGGGGATGTGGCAAGAAACCTTCAAGCCGCTTGGTGTGTCCTTGGGGGTAAGTGAGAGTCAAGTGTTGTCACCTGATTACTCGAATCCTCCATCTAGGCTTACTCCTAGCGAAGCCAAGGGGGGTGGTCCCTATGAAAAATAAACTAAGGCTTTTAATCTATAACAGAAGTAAAAGTCTATTCTAGTAGTTATGATGAAATAGCTTAAACATAAACCATAAATCAATTCAATATGAAATTAAACCCACAGCTTTAAGATACAACACCATTCATGAAATTGGTAGAAATTAACTTAAACAAATAAATATTAAAGTTCAGTGCCGATGAAAATGGAGTTCTTGCGAGGGTTGCTTCCATGGTCTCGGTGAAAGTATTGCAGTGTATCATTTGATAAATTTTAAGATTATTAAATCAGTGGATTAAGGAATGGGTTAATTCTTGGTTTGGCCCAACCAGATCTAGCTCTTTGGACTGAGTGCTTAAGCGGCTTAATTGAGTGTCCAACTAGGCGAGGATACACCTTCTTAAAGTATCCTGCTTACTCTACGGTATACACCCATGCAACCTCCCGAATCCGCTAAGAAAGATGATATTGGATTGTCCTATTAAACTAAGTACCTTGCACCCGTTTCTGATTGTTCCAACTATTCCGACTTAGCTGCAACGACCGAGAGCATACTTTGGGTTTGGGGTGTTGTTCGTTTTATTAAAATGTGTGAGTGGATGATTAACTAAACTACAACCCAAGAATATATTTTCCTCGCACCACAAAGTGATGGAGTACTTCAGTAGAGCAAGGGTTTAATTTTAGAGTTAGATTTTAAGGACAGTTGTCTGATTGAATAAAACACATAAGCATATAACCAAATGATAAATGATTCATCGGAGTTTGTTTTGTGCTTGAGTGAGTTTTTTAATTACTACTGCTCAAAGAAAACTAATCTAAAATGAAAAAAGTTAGAAAAAGTTGCGAAAAAAAAATAAAAAAGAAAAGAAAAGTGTGAATCCCCTTTGGAGGGATTGGGGTCAGGCGCTGGAATTTCCTGCTATGCTCTTTTTATTCTTTTGATTATAATAAATAAATTCAGAGAATTACTGCTTTCCCTTTATCAATAGGGAACAAGACAATTTACAATAAAATGAGAAAGTGAAACAATGCTTTGAACAACTGATTCACAGGGTGGTTCTGGGAGCTTCATGATGACTTTTCTGTGAGTTTTTTAACTCCAACCTGCTAAGAACATAAAATAGACCAACGAGCTAAAGTTGATTAGAAATGAAAATCAGAACACTTTAAGAGTGTTCTATAATCAACTTATGTAATTTATTAGCATAATATATTATATTAACGTAATATATGTATGTTTTATTTAATTATTTTAATATTAAATTCAATTAAATTTTAATATATATAAAGTTTATTAAAAAATGAAAAATTTAAAGAATTTATAAATAAAAAAATACCACCCATGTCGGCTGAACCATGTGGCTTAAATTAAATGGACAGAAAATTATTGGTTTTGGGGTTTTTTTCTAGGTCCACCATCATCTCCCATGCCCGATCACTACTCTTACTTGCGCAATAGTAAATTATGCCAATGATTCGAGAATCACACAGTCTGTGGGGTGCAATAAATCACATAGCAATTTTCAGCGATTGCATCGAACCTCAACAAAATTTGGGGTTATTTTTCTGGGTCATTGATTACCCCACTGTTTTCCATGCCCGATCACTATTCCCAGTGGTAAATCGTGCCAAGGATTCGGGAATTGCTATCCGTGAAGCACAGTAAATCGCACCAAGGCAAGTTTTGACGCATGCATCGAACCTTAACAAATTTGGGGATGAATTTCAACGAATTTTAGGTTTTCTTTTGGAATTCAGTGAACCTGTGACTTAGTTTCACGATGAGTTTTCCCGTGTTTGACACGATTTTGATCCGAGTCCAACCGAGTATACGCATTCTGTCGAGTTTGAGAGTATGGTTGAGTCTAGGGCCGATTCTCTAGCGGTTAACTGACATGGGAGTCGACTCGGGGAGACTCGCGAGTTCTAGCCGAGTCGTGCTTCACTGCTACAAATTGCCAAATTGAAAACTAATGCAACTAGTATGTAGAAAACCTTTTTTTGGGCAAATTTTTGGATCTTAAACTAACTTTGAACTAAGAAGTTGAAAGAAGGTAACCGATTTAGTTTTAGAATGGTTTGGATCTTGAAGCTTGAACCCTTGGGGGATGAGTGTCTAAATGGGCTATGGAGTCTGCTTGCTGATGCACCGGTAGTATTGGCTTCCTTGTTTTGGACCTATTGAGTATGAGGAAGAGCTAACATGCTCATCCGCTCCTTCAACCTGAGCTAACTGCAAAATGGAGTCAACACTAGCAAAAGGGACTTAGAGATTTGTTTGAACAATTGAAAGAATTAAGAATGAATAACATAGTCAAATAAGAAATATCATTACCTCTAGCATTCTAACATCACTCACAATAGTAAGAATTCTATAAAGCAATGCTTACTATCCTTATGAAAAAGTAATTTCCTTACAAAGGCATACACCCAACATATACTAGCATGAACCACTATACATATTACCTCATTGATGATCAAAGACCATGACAATACACACCGCAAACAACACCAGGGTATCCTCCAAAGCCTTTTATTACTCAATAACCCAAAAAGAATATTACAATAGACAAGAGCAGAGGTTCCACCTTCAGATGATAACAATGGAGCTAAGCTCCTCAATTTATAGCATAATGCAAGCTAGCTAGGGCGAAAAAACCTAAGGAGAGGATCCTCCTTAATTGTAGAGCAAGTAAGCTCATAGCCAATGGATAAGTGCTAATTCACTTGGAAAAAAACACTTCAAAGAGGAAGGTGCCGAATTGATGGAGAAAGCAACTCACGAAGAGGGCGATCATGTGATGTTTCCACGCTTTTGAAGCTTTACGTTGAATGGTGGGTGATTGGTTGTGTAATAAGAAACCAATCCAAGTGGGTAGTGCCACCTCATAAGAGGTAGGCGACCCCACCCTGCACTTCTCTTCAAACAGAAATCCGTATTGTCGTGTGGAGTAATCGGCCCCACGAGAAGGAAGAGCGAACCTTTGGAAATAATACAATCACTCAGCTTAAAAATTTTTAGCATATGACTTTCGAATATATGCTTTGGTCTTTTAGAACATTAGCCCATCCAAAATAACTTATCCTCCATCAAATAGAAAATGGCCATGGAGAAGAGAGCTGGCCCACGTGAAGGCTCTTTAATGTATCATGGAAAATAAGATAAATCGCTCAACCACTAAAAAATTACTTTTAACATTATGACTTGGCCTATTCACTTAGTCTCCCAGCTTATGAGATCATAAGCCAACTCATTTGGCATGTGACAAATGTATTTTTTTATATTTTTTAATTTTTTACCATGGTGCATTTTGATGCATTTTTAGCATTAAAGTGCCAACCTGTAGCTCTGATAGTCAAAACTGCTCCACGGGACGTTTTGGTCGCCCACAATGAAGGAAAACCGAGTACCAGGGTAAATAGGATGCTCTGAGCTTGAAAACAAGCATCCATGCGCCAAATTCCGACTCTGGATCGCACTTTTATTACCATTTGAATTTTTTCATTTAAACCATTACAAAATGGCTTAAAAATGCGAAAGAATTATTTTTCTGGGAATTGACTGAAACTTCTAGGGGACTTAGTACATGACCAAACGATAAATTTTTAGCATCTAGCATGTTTATAAATGTTACAAAATGGACTCTAATAACGCCCTAAGGCCTAACCACCACTTTGGGCATTCCAGCTTTGGAGGTGCAGGAGAAAAACTCATCGACTATACTCGGTTAAAGGCAAAGCATAATCGACAAGGGAAAAAACTCCTTGGAATACCTTCTTTGGTTATCAAGTCCTAGGGAACCGAGTCACTCAAAGCCCACCATGCTAGTAAACTTATTACAAACCCCGTGGGGCATGGTCATGCACTACACAAATTAAAAAAAAGGGGCCCTGAACAGGCCAAACTTGGAACTTCTGAACTCTGAAATAGCACAAGTAATTGTGCAATACTGGCAGCTCACTGAAGCCCACTAAAGTGAAAATTTAGGTGGTAACACCTCCCAAGTCCTCCTTATCTTGAATTCCATCCAAAACACTCATCCCAGCTTGAATTAGGGAGAGATTCCCATGAATGCCACTTGTCCAACTTTTCCTAGCTCTCCTCTTCCATCAATTCGAATGGGGGAACCTTGGTTTCCATAACTCCCCTTGTGCACCCTCTTGGAGGATATTTGTAGCCCTGACCAGTCATATATGTCATATGTCAGCAATAAGGTTTGAACTTTGTCATAAGGTGGTCATAAGTGTCATAGAATCTTCATCATTGTTGTCATAGCAGTTAGGGAATCTAGTTCCAAGTGTCACAATTCTTCTAAGATGCCTCTTCCTCTTCCATGGGAGTTACTCTTCCACTCCAATTCAACCTTACATGATTCATGCCATGAATAATACCTCTTAAACTCCCCCAAGTATGTTACCCTTCATCTTGAACTCGAATTGGTGAGAGAATCATGCCAAGTGTAGTGGAGAATCTTTCCACATGTGGGTCCCACAACCTCTTATGTGCCCTCATGATCCAATTCCACCTTATTTTCTTTCTATTTTATTTAATTGACCCCTTTAATGTGAATTTGTAAGTCTAAGGTTATTTTGGGTCTTGTAGCTCATTTATTCCAACTTTTAATGCTTCCACCCCCAACCTAAGGAACTACTAATTTTCCTCCATGATAGTTCATTTGGATGGAAATATTACAAAATTTGAAATGGGATTTTTCTCTTAATGTGGCCCACCTTGTCCATTTGGATCTAATTTTACATTATTACTAACTTGGACATCATGCTTGGTAATTATTTGACCCTTAGTATCAATTTGACAAACTATCATGAATATGGCCAAGGGGCTTAGGCCATTGTGACCTAATGAAAATTTTGGGGACATGACATCAAATATTGGAAAACAAGACTCCAGAAGAAGCATTCACATGAATAAAGCTAAAATGCAGCCACTTGAGGATCCTTGGTTGTCTAGTATACATTCATGTGCCAAAGGATAAGAGGAAAAAGTTAGAACCCTCTGGAAAGAAAGGTATCTTTGTGGGATACAACGAAACTTCGAAGGCTTATAAAATTTATATCTCAGGACAATGCCATATTGAATTCAGTCAAGATGTTTCCTTTGATGAAGAGGAAGCCTTCAGAAAATATAGCGACTCGCACATAGAAATTGATGATGAGGAGCAAGAGGCTACAAGAAGTGAGGATACACAACCCTCTAGTCCAACTACCCATTCCTCAGACTATCAAGAGGAATATATAGATCTTGCAGAACCAATAGATGTACCTAGAGATGTTTCCATGAATAGGAAGAGGCCAATATGGCTTTGTGATACCATGCAAGATGCAGAGAAACATGCATCTCCCAGTGGCACCTTCAGGAAAAGAAAAAAAACTTAGAAATTCTTGTGTTACATGACCCTGATGAGTAGCATCATAGATTCCAAGCCTTCCTGTTATGAGGAAGCAATAGACTAACATGTATGGAAATATTCTATGATCGAAGAATATCAATCCATCATGAAGAATGATGTGCGGGACATTGTGCCAAGCCTTAAAGGGAAGTCGGTGGTAACTTCCAAATGGATCTACAAGATCAAGCATGCAACATATGACAACATCGGCAAGTTCAAAACAAGATTTGTAGCAAGAGGATTCTCACAGAAATAAGGAGAATATTATGAAGAAACGTTTGCTCCAATCGCCAAGTACACCTCCATCAAAACCATCATTTCTCTTGCTTCCGCGATGGGATGGAAAATACATTATATGGATGTAAAGATGACATTTCTCAATAGATTAATTGAGGAAGAGATGTACATAGAAAAACCTCAAGGCTTTAAAATACATGGGAAGAGTCCTATGTTTGTAGACTTAAGAAGGAATTGTATGGCCTCAAGCAAGCACCCATACCTTGGTATGTTAGGATCGACAAATATTTGACAAGCTTGGGTTTCACCAAGAGTGATGTGGATTTCAACGTTTAATACAAGTTTGTTAATGGTGATCTTGGTGCTATATGTCGATGATCTAATCCTTATAGGAGCATAGAAGTTCATTGTCGAGTGTAGGAGGGAGTTTCCCTTTGAGTTTGAAATAAAGATCTTGGACTAATGCATTACTTCTTGGGATTAGAAGTATGGTGGAGACCAGAAGAGATATTCCTTAGTCAAGGGAATTACACGGTCCAAATAATGAAAAGACTTGGCATGATGGACTACAGTTCCATGGCCACACCGATGGAGGAAAATACGAAGAATCTAAATGATTATGCTTCGGATTCAGATTTGGTGGATCCCACATTGTACATACAACTGATCGAATCCTTAATGTATCTGGTTAGCACCATACTAGACATTTGTTTTGCAGTAAACACCCTGAGCCAGTACATAGTTGAGCCAAGATAGATACATTGGGTTGTAGAAAAACATGTATTAAGGTACCTACAGGGTATGGTTGGACATGGCTCAATATATATCTAAGATGGTGAAGTGAAGCTGCAAGATTATGTAGATTCTGATTGGGTAGGAAGTGCAATAGATAGGAAGAGCACCTCAGGGTGCTGCTTTACCTTGGGATCAACAATGATATCTTGGTTTAGCAAAAAAAAGACTTTTGTCGCACTCAGTACAGTAGAAACAGAATATTATGCAACCAATGTTGCAAGTATCGAAGCAGTGTGGTTTCAATAGTTTCTTGCAGGGTTATTTGATCAAGAGCCAGAGACAATCGTAATACACTATGACAATCAAATCTATAACTAGCTTTTGGAAAATCTAGTGTTCCATGATAGGTCCAAGCATATTGAGATCAAATACCACTTCATCAAAAACATGGTGTAGAAGGGAGTAGTGAAGCTCTAGTACATATCCACGAACGAGCAAATAACCAACATTGCCACCAAGCCTCTGTCCAAGGCAAAGTTTGTATACTTTAGTGACAAACTTGGTGTGATGGAGAATTCCTCTTTGAGTGAGAGGGAGTGTTAATGGATGTGAAACATCGTGATGATGAGAAGGTAGACATTCATATGAGAGATTAATGGCCCAGACACCATGATGATCTTATACATTCATATGAGAGATGAATGACCCAGACATCATGATGAGAATGACCCAGACATCGTGATGATCTTACAGATGAGCGACAAACATTCATATGAGAGATGAATGGCCCAAATGATCTTACAGATGAGAAAGCAGACATTCATATGAGATGAGTGGCCTAGACATTGTGATGATTCAATAGATGAGTGGCAGAAATTCACGAAAAGTGAATGGCCTAGACATCAAGGTAGTAGTACAGATGCAATTGTAGCATAGAAATCATAATACAGATGCAGTTGTAGTACAGACACTATAGTACAGATGCAGTTGCAGTATAAACATAGTATAGATGCAGTTGTAGTACAAATACAATACAGATCCAATACAGATGCAATATAGATGCATATGCGGTATAGGTATCGTATAGATGCAGATGTAGTACTGAAGGACATTCTCACCAAGAATGTAGCTTGGTGTGATGCATAATGTCTCCCTCGCTGAGAGGAGATGTTGATGTTCTCCATGGTTCCAATATTGGGAAAACATTCTATAGATCACCCTCCTAGATGGGTTCGTAAACCAAGTAGAGGATGGCCCCGTCGTAGCCCTATTGACTATGTGTCTTGAGGCTTAGATGCTTAGCCTTTATCCAACCATATGGATTGATTGGAGTGTTAGAAATCTAGAGGTCACATTGCATACTCTATGTGGGAGTGCTTCGTGGAGGGAGTGATCTATTATTATAGAGTGAGATGGGTTGTCTATGTTACAAGGGTATCTTATCTCCTTGTATTTTAGACAAAGTCTAATCTAATGTTGAATTTGACAATGGCTCTAAGAAGTATCCGGTACTTCTTAGAGTGTGGTCAAATCAATATTATAGCTCTATGGAAGAATTTGATCTAAATGTGAAGAGATATCAACAAGGAGAACTTTTCTATGATGAATAAATATCCATGAAGTCACGACAAACCATTAACGAAGATACGAAAGAAAATGAAGATGAAAAGTCAATTTGGCTTGAAGATAAATAAAAGTTGGTGCACAAAAGTGCAAGTCAACTGTAGTGGAGAAAAGACAAGTCGGCCCCATTGAGGAAAGTTCTCGTGACTTGATGAATATAAATAAAAAGGTTCACCTTTCATTTGCTCATTCACTCAACACACTCTTCTCTCTCCACCTATGTGCATCACCTAGGAAGGCCTAGAAAAGGAAAGAAGTATAATCTTGGGTTTATCTTATTCTCTTGGAAGATTCACTACCATTGCTAGGGTTTCTTGTGAAGGAAGGAAAAAATCTGTTGTACTCAAGTTCATCTTCATGATTGGTATTGTTCTTGTATTGGATTGATTTCTTGTGAGAAAATTTTGCTGGGTTTTCTCCCTATTGGGTTTCCCAGGATAAAAATATTTTCATATCTTGTGCATGGTTATCTTTCAATTATCTTTGTTTTATTTCCATTGCAAATGAATGACATTATAATTGTGAGATGAAATATGAATTAAATGTTGAAAGAGATGAAAATCATACTGCCAAGTTAAAATTCAACAAATACAAATAAATTTCCACTACTCGAGTCTCAACAACTACTAAAAGGAAAAAAGAGAATGGTCAAAATAGATTAACAATCAGTGTAATTGAGTAAGAAGGGAAGGTTTGGGATGGAAGGATATCTATGGAAAGATATCAATGGCATGGGATCAAAGGGACATACATCGAAATATACCAAATTCTATGGACCTAAAGAACATGCATGGGAAGTTGTTGGATCTTAGTGACGAAATAATTGCACATGCCGATGATTTGAGGAACACCAATGTACATCTCAAAGATGATGTGAAGAAAATAAAGATACTTGGGCTTTTGATAGATTCTCAGAATCAAAAGAGCATAAATGTGAATATCTTCAAGGCTCGACAACAAGAAAGTATGCATAAAAAACTCTCACATGTTTCTAATAAATCTAACTTGAGTATAACCAAAGAAATCTTATAAAGATCATTGTAATAATGTACCCAAATCCACAACAATTTTAGTTTTTTAAATATTCAATAATTAAATACATATTGAAATTTTCCTCTCAATAAGTTATTACATTACCTCTATACCATGGTTGTGCAACTAAATGTTTCACATAGATCTTATCTTACCCTCTTGCCTTGAGTAAACTAACATTTACATGTGGGTCATGATTAATATTGTTCCAAACTCTTTGTTTTCGTATTGTAAAGAATGACCCATATATTTTGTGATCCACCTTATAAAATAAATATTTCATGGATACATTCGTATAGCATCGTAATTTTCTTTAAAAGTTTATAAGCTCTAATGTTTTGTCAATGAATCCTTTGATATTATTTTGGCATAATGTAACCACGGTATCTCCAAGGCTTTGAATTTTTACCACAAATATTCGTACTCGTTCATGCTTTCGTGGTTAAGAACTTAATGGTACCTATCTCAACATTTTAATCAAAATTTGATTTAGTAATTATATCTATAAGTATTTATATTTTAAAATTTGGGATGGGTTAGTGTTTATGTTTTTCCTAAATTGTAAGAGGACAAGTGTATTTATCTCAATTTACAATTTACATATGATAATTAGTAGCTGAAGCAAGGATAAAAGACCATTGATGCAACTTTGGTGCAACTTAACTTGTGACCTATTTGCAACTTAACTTGTGACCTATGAATGTTCACCAACCACAAGTTAAATAACTATGCTAATTTAAATTCTGAAATTCAAGCTAAGTAGTTTGAAACAAAAACTCTGCAATCTACCTTTGCTAGTTATGCCCTCAAAGTTTTCAAACTACTAAATCTGGAAGCTACCTTTGCTAGTTATGCCATCAAGGTTTTCAAACTACTAAATCTGGAAGGTAATTTCATTACCGCTTACATATTACCAGGTTTTTTTTCCAGCGCATACATATTACCAGGTTATGCCATCAAGGTTTTCAAACTACTAAATCTGTCCTGGTCGTTCAAATCAAACAATGAACGACCAGGACCGCAGGTGTTGAATCTACAGATGCCTCGAGCTCGAAACAGGCCAGAAGGAATGTGATGCTCGAGAAGGATGTGAAGGAAGTCAAAAAAATTCTGAAGAGGCATGTAGAGTATGATTATGAAAACAACATCCCCTACAGAGTTTGAAGAGCAAGTTCAAAACCAGCTAAGTAACATCTCAAATAACACAGCCCAGCTAAGTAACATGGTTTCCATCTTGGAAGAGAACAGCCCAGAGTAGGGGAAGTCCTCATAACACAGCCTATATGTGTTGGAAACCAACATGTTATCTGTTATTAGTATGTCTCCAGTATACACTGTACAATATTCAGATTGATTGAAATATTTTACAGCTAGAATTAATTCCTGGATGGGTTTTGTAGTATCCCAACTCAGAGCCGAGACCACACGCCCTCTGAGATGCAATCCATGTAATATGTTCACCTAGGGGTGATTTATTGAGGAATACAGAATTTATTTTCTAGCCTCAAATATAGAGACACATGAAGTAATGAAAAGTCAAAATATATTACAAATGGGTTGGAATCGTTCAAATAGTTTTAAGAAAAATTATAATTGCCATTGCCTTCCAAGCTACCAGAGGTGATAAGATTATCAGACACCCATTTCTCTACCACGACCTCCTCTTCTTCTTCTGGCCCTTTTTCCAAGTATATTTAGCCTCGCTGCATGTATAACATAAGCCAGAAACCTAAAAAGACATTGAAAAAATAAGATCAAATCTGTTTTCCTGTGACGAAAAATCAAGACAGACATGATACAAATCAAGAATATGAAAGAAATACCATTTTAATATATATACGGAAGAGAATTAAATTAGATGATGGAGGTCTAGCTCTCAGAGAAGCATTTTGGCTTCATGGGTAGACTAAGTCTCCGCACGAAGTTGGACAAAACAGAACAAACCAATTCTGATCATTAAAATCACCGCCGGCTTCTCCTCCACAGCCACCTTCATTACCGGCTCCTCATCCACCGTCACAGACAGCACCAACAGCATTGGTTTTGGATCATAGAAAAAGACAAATGTAGCGGAAACAGCAAGAACAGTTAGTCTGTTATACAAAAAACCAAATGTAACGTAACAGCCATAGTAGGCGATGAATGGAAAAACTGGAAACAACAAGCCCGGTAAATAGAAAAAGTAGTTGAAACCAAAACAGAAACTTTACACCAATTGATTAAACCCTATTATCCACTATGTGTGGTATATGGAGAAGTTTGTTGAGATTTATGTTGCGTTATTGATTCCTTAAAAATAGCAGGAAGGTGATTTTTCTGCTGAAAAAAGGATAGGTATCTATTATAAATTGATTTTTTTTTTAAAAATTATTTAGCACCATAAAATATAAATATCATTCAATTTCATACTTCATAATTCATTGAAGTATTCACTAATTAATTAATTACCTCCAACTCAAATAAATACATTTTTAATTTCTTATGAAAATAATTAATAATAACTAGTTGTTCTTAGGAAATACATCTTTACTTTCTTATTAAAATAATTAATTAATGGTTGATATTTAATATTTTATCAAAAATATGATATATGTTTAACTTTATAATGTACATTTATAATATATTAATATATATTTGATTAAATGTATTGTATATATTGTGTTTATTTGATTAAATGTATTATATATTAGAAGTTTATTTTATATTGGTTATGTTATTATGAAAAAAAATCCATGTTGACTAATAAAAAAAAACTTTAAATAGAGAGATCAAATTTCGTGACATATATTTTTTATTTGGATATGTAAAAAAATTAAGATTAAAAAAAATTACACCTCAAGAAATTGGATCCCTCTTGATGCTTGGTAAATCCTAGTTTAAGATGAATCTATATTGATATTAGTTGATTTTTATCAAGGTTATATTTATATAGTTGGTCTCATATCCAACTTATTCCAAACATAGATATAGAGGTTGAGAAAATCTCTTAACAACCTCCAACAAATCTCAAACCAATCTCTAAACTCAACAAAGTGCATCAGTGGAAGCATTATCTCCAACACCTCCCTCTAATGCTTACATTACAAATAACAAACATTAAAACACATACAATTTTGTCACATGTTATATTTGTCTAATATGGTCTTCACTAGCACTCATACAAAATTGACACTTCTTGACCTCCCGAAGGACAATCTTAATACTAAATCATTCTATGGAACTGCCACCATCTATTGAATACATGCTCTACATGTATATCCATCAATTATATAGGATAATGGTCTGGATATTAAATGTCTTCCGCAGTCAATTAAACAACTTGACCTTACATAAGTGTAACTTGTAATTGATGCTCTTGGAGCACGACAAATCACATCAACATATAACAAACTTGGACATAATTAAATTAGCGATTTGTTCTCTGGCTGTGGAGAACCACCAATTTGAATTATGTTAGTCGTTTCAATAATTGGTTCATCATTTCACAAATCTGTGCAAAACACCCTTCTTCAATAATTCTTTCAAACACCACACACTAAAACTACACATATTATCAATCAATGAAATGAAACATTGCAAATCCAAGCCGCAATCATGTATTTTGCTTGATCTTCCATGTGAATCTCCACAGATGATGTCTCCTTCCCATGAATAGAAGTGTGCACTGAATAACCACAATCCAATAACAAATGAATGACCCACGATCCAATGAATCCCATCACAATTTTTCCTCAATCCAATTTAGCGTTGTTGAAGAGATGTTCATGCACAAACTGTTTAGATCTTATTGTGCATTAACGAGAGTGATCCAAAACAATATGATCCGGCACATCGATCGACCTGATGGGTTTCAATTAACAGATAGCTACGCGGATTTAACAAATGGCAACTCTATACAATTCGTGGTTTCTGTAATGTCCCCATCCAAATAAATCACCAAAAGGGAAAATTCCACCAATCTACTAGTTCCCTAGGTTGGGGTGGAAACATTTAGATTTGGAATAAGGGAGCTATAAAACACCAAATGGAAATTAGCTTGACAAAAATATATTAAAAGGGGTTAAATAAATATTTATAATAGGAAAATAAGGTGGCACTTGGTCACGAGGGCACATTGATGGTGTGGGACCCGCACAAAC
The DNA here is from genome assembly GCA_027924585.1 of Larix kaempferi. Taxonomy (NCBI): domain Eukaryota; kingdom Viridiplantae; phylum Streptophyta; class Pinopsida; order Pinales; family Pinaceae; genus Larix; species Larix kaempferi. The sequence goes on along the minus strand of BSBM01000005.1, from coordinate 654,376 downwards.
CAAGATTTTCCATGCCACATGGCATCCTACTCTCACCCATTCGAATCCAAGGTGGATTCCAACGTTCTTGGGGGAGTTGGAAGGGCATTATACTTGGCATGACTCAATGAGGGTCGAATTTGAGTGGAAGAGTAACTCCCATGGAAGAGGAAGAGGCATCTTAGAGGTATTGTGACACTTGGGCTAGATTCCCTAGCTTCAATGACAACAATGATGAAGATGCTATGACATTTATGACAGGATCAGACCTGATTGCTGACATCTAACATATATGACATGTCAGGTCTAAAAATAGCATCCAAGAGAGCGCACAAGGGAGTTGTGGAAGCTAAGATTCCCCCCATTCGAATTGATGGAAGAGGGAGGCTAGAAATTGTTGGACAAGTGGCACACTTTTGAATCTCTCCCCAACTTGAGTTGGCATGAAGCTCTTTGAGGGAATTCAAGCCATGGAGGACTTGGGAGGCTAATAAAAGACAAGAAAAAATAAGGAGAGGGGCTTTTGATCATTTCTCATTTTGCAAATTGGAGAGCATAGCTTGTCCACACAAGTTGAATGTTTATTCTTCTTGCCTTAGTACCAATTTAGAGGGTGCAAGAATCCCATCCTAATTGGGAAATGGAGAGGCCATTCAGACCTTTCATTTGGAGATGCAATGAAGTCATTTGTTACATGTTGAAGTTACAGGGCTGCTCGTGACCATTTCTTCTTCAACTTGTTCTCACATCTCTCTCACTTTTCTCTTCATATTCTTGCTCTTGGAGGAAGGATGCACATGGTGAGATGATGATCTCTTTGGGGGAGTCTAAGGGGTCCCATTTATTTGTAATATGATGTTTACACTCTTTATTTGATGCTCATATGAACCTCAGATCGAAACTCTAAGTGAAACTATGTAAAAATGCCAAACTATTTATGAATGGTGCCATTTTCCCATATATCTTGTTGTAAGAGCTTGAAGTTGTTTGATATTGAATTGTTTCAGTCAATCTCAGTGGTTTTATTTCTGTTTGGAGAGCCATTAATGTACTGAAGAAGTTTCATGAAACTTATGCAAGTCCTTGGAACATTTACCACAAATTTAATAGCAAGTTATAGCGTTTTTATCTCATTTCCCCCTATGTGATGATATGTTTACAAATATATGATTTATGGTAGTTGAAGCAGCCTTTAGGAACTGGTTAATGATGAATTTGAGTGCCCATTGAAGTCATCTAACTAATCAATGTCTCTGTTCTGAAAGTTGGGAGGTTTGTACTACATTTGGGAAGCCATTAGTGACCTCTAACCTTGGGGGTTTGAACCTCGAATTTACTAGTCAAATTCCCCATTTTTTCCTGATTTCAAATGAAGGTTATAGATGTTTGTTGCTTTAGAAGTGTCATTATTTGGCGGTAGGGCTTGTCCGATCATGGGTGCCCTAGTTAGATCCTTTTATGTCTTTTGGCGCCCATGCCCTTGTTCCTCCTTAAGATTGGGAGTCCTTTGTACTCACGCTATGACATTGAGATGAAGACTCATACTCTACTTCATTTTATTTTGGCCATTTCCCATAAGGACTCCCCATTTATGTCGAGTTGTGATTGCATTGCATTATCCTGCTTGCCTTTTGAGCCTTGTACCGGCTCTCGCTTTCTTAATGATTAGCCACGTGCCTGTGCACTTTCTCTTTCGAGCCAAGCAGAGCCTCCATTTATCTTTCGCAGCTTGATCGACCCCTTACCTTGAGGGAACACCCCCCGAGTGTCCATATATTGCACATGCTTCCTTGCATTGATCATAGGTATGTTCCATTGCTTGGAACTAGTTTGATCTCCCTTCGACACTCGTTCCCTCACTTGTTGTACTATAAGCAATTTTATTCTTTTTCAAGCTTTACAATATGAAAAAGACCAAGAAAATCAAATAATTCAAAAATCCAGACGGAAAAATTTGTACTACTTCTTATTGGCAGTTGTCGTGTCGCCTTTGAACAGAGCATTCATTTCCACTCGATTCATCATGAGTCAGGACATTCGTAGGACCTTAGGAGCTATACTCATTTCTCAGATCTTACTCCACCGATTGGTTAAGATTCCAGTCATTATGGATCCTTTGTTGATGCCACCTGCGTCACAAAGTATTATTGTCATATAGTCATTGATTCTATGTTGCCTAAGTCTATCCATATGCTCATGCTCTTGTTCAAAGTAAGTATTGAAACTAGAGTCAGCCACTCCTCATATCTCTTGACTATTGCATGTCGGCCATCCCATACAGTCCGATCTGTTCTTCTGAGTTCTTCCAAATCTTTCAGTGTAGCTGGTTACCTTGTGTTGGCTGATGGGGGATGCATTAAGGCCCTCCTTTGAACGAGTTTCATTCCGTCGACTCCAACCCATTGATTATGGAATCGAGACTTAGAGTCCGTTGAGTACCTTGAGGCTTCCAGTCATTAGTGGTAGGTTCTCTCGCCATCGACAGTTGGGGATTCATCAATGCCTCCTGATCGATGGATTCGTCAAAGTGTTCGACTTCAACACCTTTATTCACACTTTGATGAACATACTCCATGCCTTGAGGCCCATTTTCATTATTGGTGGGTTATCTCGTTCCCGTTAACGATATACATTAATGACCGGTAATCAGACAATGCCACATAAGGTTCGACATCAACACCTTTATTCGCTTGATAGGGCATGCACCATTGGTGATTTGTGTAGAAGACCTTCCAGAATTTAGTGGATTCAGTATGCTACTGGTGATCGTGATTATGCTTATGAGAGATCACTCTCATACATCTGCAGTTTGTACCTTCAGTTTACATCAGCTGTTTCCTTTTCAGCAGGAGACCATATCTTACTGTATATTTGGTCATGGCTATGACCACTTAATGACATGTATTCACTATATAATGCCTATTCATGGCCATTGTATCAGATTGCTATGTATTGTACCGATATGTATTCATAGAGATCATTGTATTATGACGAGTGGAATACTCCTTCCATTTGTGTTTCCATCACTCCACTTCTGATATTTATAACATATTTCAGCCATTGTAGTACCTTCTCTAACCTTACACATTAGGGGGCATATGTTACAGGGTATTTTGCCACCTTGTGAGCATTTATACTATTTGGCCTCTGATTTTCATTTGACTGACCCAAAACCACTTTATGCCCTCCAGGAACTCAGTTTTCCCTATTTTTGTTCATGTACGCGAGCTGCTTTGATGCAACTCGTGCATACACAGGCTGTCCCACTACAGCCCGCGTACATTGAGTTAAATGGTAATTTACAGTAAAAAACTCTATTTTTACTCCAAAAAGTGGTCTTATGGTGACCTTTGGCCCTCCATGTATCCCGAAATGATTCGATTTGACCTTTCACCTACCTTTGAAGGCTATATATTGAGCTCTTATGGTACATGGAAGGAGGAGAAAGAGAGAGCATCGAAACTCTATTGAATTTTTTCCATAGCTTGAGTCTACATCCATAGATCGTAGTTGTTGTGAACCTTTTATGTTCACCTACCAAACTCCTTCATAGTTTGAGTTTTCCATTGCATGGGGGATTGAAGTGGTGGAGACATAAGTGGAGGGAACTAGTTCTCGGTTCAGATGAGTTGTCAGCAGAGGTTGTATCATGTACTTCTTGTTTCATTAATAGAAATACTAATTTTCTTGTCCAATTGATGTTGTGAATGGTTATTTAACATTGGGTACATTTGCTTATTATATCATGGACCATGCTATTGTTTATGCTAATATCTTTCATGTATTATATGCACTTGCTTGTATTTGTTGTTGAAACTAATCTGCAGGTTCAAGTGTAGAGATTGGAAAGCTCAACGGGGATCTACTTCGAACATCCGGTTGAAGGTTGGTCATTTATCCACATCTTAGCATTTACATTTATATAGCATTGTTTTGAGAATTGAGTTGATTTCTGGTAGTCATCTGTCTGTTGTGGTCTACCTCGAGCCATATAAATTTTTTCTCCATAACACCAAGTTTTAGGATTTGAATACTTAAGAGATATGTATGAGACTGACATTGATTTTCAGAATGCATACAAGGCTTGTAGGAATCCTGTGGAGGTAGACAAAGAGTCATGGATTGAGTATATGTTGCAATATGGTTTTCTCTTTAAAAACAATAAACTTTGTATACCAAAGTGCTCCATGAGAGAGAATTTGATACATGAGAAACATAATGGAGGGATGGCAGGTCACTTTGGAAGTGATAAAACCTTTGGACAGTTGAGACATTTCTATTTTTGGCCAAAGATGAGGTGTGAAGTTGAAAAGTTTGTGAGCAGATGTAGGGTATGCCATCATGCCAAGGGAAGAAGCCAAAACACAAGCTTGTACACACCATTGTCTATTCCAACTAGGGCTTGGGATTCTGTGAGTATGGATTTCATTTTGGGTTTGTTGAAAACTAAGAAGGGAAATGATTCTATTTTTGTAGTTGTTGATAGATTTACTAAGATGGAACATTTCATTCCATGATATAAGACAAGTGATGCCACACACATTGCTAACTTGTTTTTCAATGAAGTTGTGAAGTTGCATGGTTTACCTAGGAGCATCTTATCTGACAAAGATGAAAGATTCACTGGTCATTTATGGAGGACCTTGTGGAAGAAATTGGGTGCCAAATTGAACTTCAGTTCAACATATCATCCACAGCCTGATGGCCAGACTAAGGTGGTAAATAGAAGTCTGGGTAACATGTTGAGAAGTCTGATTGGAGAAAATCCAAAACAATGGGACAAAGTGCTAGCTCAAGTCGAGTTTGCATATAATGACTCACCAAACCAAAGTACTGGAATGATTCCATTCCAAATTCTATATGGTATGCATCCAAGAGGGGTGTGTGAAATTTGTGATTTTAGTCAATTGGAAAAGAGAAGTTCAGATGGGAACGAGTTTGCAACAAGGATCAGTGAACTAAAAGAGAAAGTTAAAGCAAGGTTGCAGCAAAGTAACACTCGTTATGAAACAAGAGTAGATTCCAGAAGAAGAGAGAAAAACTATGAGGTGGGAGATTTGGTTTTAGCATATCTGAGGAAAGAGAGATTTCCAAAAGGAAAGTATAACAACCTGAAAATGAAAAAGATTGGACCTTGCAGAATACTCAGAAAATTTTCGACAAATTCCTATGAGCTGGAAATGCCAACAGGGGTTGGTATCTCACCTATTTTTAATGTTGCGGACCGGTATACTTATGTGGTAGATGATATAGGACAAATGAAAGAAGACATGGATCCTGTGGAATATCTTCAGTGGCTGAAGCAGATTCCTATAACCCAGCCATCAGAATTTGAGTCTATCTTGGATACTAGAGTCGCAAAGAGTACCAGGTAGAGAGATTACTTGGAATACTTGATCAATTGGAAAGGACATCCTGCAGAAGATTCTACATGGATGAATGCTAAAGAATTGGAGACAAAATGTTTCTCAATAGTTGATTTACTGAATAGGGGTTCAGAGTTTTAACCTTGTAAGTATGATACAGGAGCATCAAGCTTAAGCCAGCAATGTGATTGAGCGTTCACATGTTGTGGCTAGCAAGGGGACAAGCTGTCCCGAAGTGGGGAAAATAATTGTTTTTTTAAGTATTTTATTATTTGCAAAATATGTAATCGATTAGTGTGTTGTCAGTTTTTGAGGTAAAAGAGGACAAAGTGGCAAGTTGATGCTCCCTACGAGGAGATCACGCCAAATATACAGTTTGTTGAACAATGATGGGGACTCCTTCATTGTGGAGGGGAGTTAGTTAGTTTTTATGTTTAGCTATTTTGTTTTGGGGGATTTCGAAAGGGTAAAAAGCGGGGAGACTCGGTGGGATATTGGGTGGAATACCAGAGGAAAATGGGACGATGGATGCGATTTCTTGCTATCAGTTAATGAAATTAGCAATTTATGTGTGTTTAATAGGGTTACTGTGCATTTAAATGAGGGATAAGCTGAGATTCTATTAGGTAAAGTTGTATGCAAGAGATAACTTGATTTCTGTGTGAATGAATATCTATTTTTGTACTTGTATAATTTCCATGTCCAGTTAGGAGCACTCAAATAATTTGCAGACAGACTGTCATTAAGTAACATAGGTAATTTCTTGCGGTATTTAGTTCCAGCTCGCAATTGTGTGGAGTATTTGGAATTTTATACAGAGTATCGAAATACAGAGGGCCCAATCTCTTATCGAACTCATGTTTAGGCTGCAATTTATCGTTTTCAATTATATAATACACAGAGAGAGGGCAGCAATGGTGAAAACCAATGTTTAGAGGGTTTATGATTTCTTATTTCGACCATAGCACGCACAAAGGGGAGAGTATTAATAGTTAAGAGAAATTACATTAGCCACAACACAATTCAAAGGATAGAGGTCGAACCCGGTGGTCGTTTGTTCAAGCCGACAGTCATATTTCATCTAGCTCGTACAATGAACTAAGGCGTAGACTCATATCAAGTGATCAAGGCTTAAACATTTAAGAAATGATTGGACTATAGTGGATGGAGTATCGAGAAGTTAGTGAGAAAGCCATATTTGGCTACGGCTCCAGTTGTGGTTTCCGGAATTAGTAAGTTTAGTCAAGTGTGGTATAAGGCTAGCTCACCATCCTGCCATCATCGATCTTCTTCATTTTTTGGCTCTACACATCACACATTAAATAATACAAATTTAGATATAATTCAGACATATTAATTTAATACAGAAATTACAAAAAAATTTCCTTATTCACAATTTTGGATGTGCTCCCATCATGTCAACTAGAATTATTGTTCATTAAACTCTTATCATGGATTTTCTATCAATAAACAACTTGGACTATTAAATAGAGAAGGTATTAAATATATTATCCAGATAGAGAAGTATTATGCCATTTCTGTGCGCTTCAATAATAAAAACGCCCATATGCGTCTCATACTGGAATGTACCGATGCATCATACTCGAATGCACCGTTAAAAAAAATACATAAACAATTCATACACGCCTTTGTCAATGTGATTTATTTAATCTAAAGCACTAGGAAAAAAATGGTGTGCCTTTAGTACAATTGCACTGGTGTGTTAGAACAAATTATTAAGGGATTTTTGAGGTAAAAAATGGGTCTAAAAAAAGTACCATCAAAATTCACTTAATATGAGCCAATAGGGTTCAAGATGATGATGTCAACCATGGGGGTAAAATTTTGAAAAACAATTGGAGGGAAAAATAAAAACTACTTTTCCATATTGTATTTTCAGCATATCTCTTTTGGTTTACCAAAATTTCAAGTTTGGGCACTTATTGGATGCAGAATTAAAATACACATCTAATGCATACCCACAATGCATACTTTTGAGGCACCCATAGCGGGAAAAAATGAAAATTTCAATAAAAAACATTTTTAATGTATTAAAATATGTTTTTTTAATTTTATTTTTCATTTTCATGTTGTGGATGCCTCAAAAGTATGCCATGTGGGTATGCGTTGGATACATAGTTAAATCATACATACAATGAGTTCCTAAACATGAAAATTGGGTAAACCGATAATGAGATATGTCAAAAATATGATAAGAAAAAGTAGTTTTTATTTTTCCCTCCAAAATTCAGAATTCTTATTTTATTATTTTAACTCTTATTTTATTATTTCCCTTAGGAGGCCCATTTTAGACCTCAAAACTCCCTTAATGAATGCCGCAGTGAAAATATGAAAGCATTTTTGAAAAAAAAAACCTGACAAGGATGACAGGATTTCGATTCCGAACCAAGAAGTAGTTCCACCACACCTAACGCCTTATATATAAAGCCACAAACCCATTAAATCTAAACTAGCTAAAATTAAAAATTCTAATTGTGAAACATTAGATAGATTCAAACCTCAATGTAAAATTTGTAGTTACATAAAACGAAAGGAAGCAATAAGAGAACAAGGGCTCCAACGTTCAATGTAATTGTGAACTTTTTTTCTAAATTTATTTAAAATCTAATTAGGAAAATAGATAAATCACGCATTGTGATCAATAGTAATAATTTACATACTTGAAATTTTTACTATGCATGGTTTTGTGTGATTCAACATACCTTACAAATTTTGATCTTCAAAATAATTTGGTTGCTCCAAACTCCTCCCCGATAAGTCTCTCTTCTAACTCTCTCCCCTCAAAATTTCGATAAAATAATGAAATAGTGATTAGTTTAAAAAATCAGTTTATAGACTTAGTTTTTTAAAAAGAAATTCCCACTTCCTTTTTTAGTTTATGGGAAAAAAATCATTCGATTTTTTATTTTATTTTTATTTTCCAGATATCAATGCATTATATATACAAGTGCACCGATGTGTCATAAAAGACCAAGCACCATTGAGATATATATATATATATATATATTGAAAAAACGGTGTGCCAAAAAGATAGCCATTTAATGGTGCATTATGTGTTTTTTGTTTGTTTGTTGGCAATGTAGTTGAACCTCCTTGACTAGCAAGTTTTCCTTTGGCTAAGTTACCATGAACCAGGGGCATCTAAGCCATCAAAATCACACGGCGATCGCACCCGACCCGGACCACACCAACCCTTAACATGGTTGGATTTTTTGGTATCCGCGGTATTAGAACTGATGACCTTTCCGCTTAGGGGGCGTCTTAACCATACCCCGCCACCAACTGTTCTACATCTCATGGATAACGGTGCATTATGTGTTCCAGGATGCACTATATTGGCATAAAATAAAAAATAAAATAAAATTATCAAATGGTGGTGTGTATTAAAATCATGGCCCCATCGATGCACTCTAATATAACTAAGTGCACCGTTGTCAATAATATTCAAAATTATGTAATAGGTTTTTGGTGATGCGTGTTCCATACTATGGTTTTTAGTTTCACATATGTTTTCCTCTTCTATGAGAACCATAATTATTTGACCGAAGTTGCTTTAATTTGAGTGCAACAATAGAGACAATAGCTGGGGGGGGAATCTCCCTTCTACATAGACACGATATCAGTGGCTACTAGCGGCCTGATTGATTCTTGACAACTCTCATTTGAAACGTCGAATCACTTGATGGACCTAGAACCCCTTAGATATCTTGACAAAGGGAAGGTGAAAGAAAAAGATCAGGTAGATTCCCATCCAAATGTGGCTTGGACACGGGATCTAGGAAAATGCATATCACAAGTATCCTTGGCATCAAGGTATGTTGTTATATCAACGAGAGTAGAGGAAAACTCTCAATTTATGAGGGATCATGTGCTTATTGGAAAATTTCTAGATCTATGTCCTTCGGAAAGGGAGCTAATTAGATGGATCCAAATGTGGTGGGAGTCGAAAGGGAACTATGATCTTCAACTAGGCTCTAAGGGTGTCTTCACCATGGTCTTTCATAATCTAGAAGATAGAAACAGGGTCTTTGAGAATGGCCCCTACTTCTACAATTCGGCTGGGATTTTTTTAAAGACTAGTTGGATTATTTCAGCCCAAAGAAAGAATATTTCTCCCATGCTCTGGTGTGGATCCGTCTATATTCCCTTTCTCAGGAGTTTTGGTTGGAGGAAATCGTTGCAGGTATTGGAAATACCCTAGGAAGATATGTCCAATCATTGAAGGTGACCAAACATAGAATATATACCTCTTACACCCAGATCTGTGTATACATGAACATCTCCAGGCCCCTCCTTGGCTCGATATGCCTAGAGTACCATGAAAATGATTTCTTATTAACACATACCCTTTAGATATAGGAAATGCGATGAGCATGGGCACCTTTTCAGAGACTACCCTCTCAATGCCTATACAAAACCAAACCATGCTAAAGCTGAGAAAACAAAAATGGTTTCAACCAAGTTCAGGGAAAGCGTAGACCAAATTAGAAGTGACCAGCCACCTTGCAATAGTCTGGTTGTTGGGATGTATTTCCATTGTTTACAATAATCTTGAGAAAATACATGACTGCACCCACTCAATATATCATTGAAAAAATCTACACTCTCTCATGTGAATTTCAATCCATACCCCTTACCATCTATCATTAGGTCATCCTTTTTCTTCCTTGTATATTGAAGTGCATCGGAATTCATCATCCTCTTATTATTTTCTGCATGTACTTATAAATTATGCCCATATAAAGAATAGGTATCATGATAAACCATTTTAAGTACTTGAACTTAAAGTTGTTTTACTTACGAAGGTAAAAAAATCTTGGCTTTAGTTGTAAAGGATGAATAACTTTATTGAAGATTAAAAAATTCTTCATCCTCAATAACATGGATTTCGTCTATGAAGGCTCTCTCTTTTTTATTTAAACTCTTTGAATTTTTTAATTGTGAAAGTTTGCAAAAAAAATTATAAAATATTTTATAAAAAAATTACAATTGAAAACATAAATCTAGTTAAGTAAATACATATAATATTTTCATAATATATATATAACCATTGTTCACCTTATGTTTTTTTATTTCAACCTGATTATGTAGGTAAGGAATGAAAGGAAAGAAATCACACCTAAGTTACCTAATAGCCTGGAGGGAGTGTTGTAATTACCATGATGAGCATAAATATGGAAATTTAGTTGATCCTTGTGCATGGTCTCATAATTTAAGCTTTCTATAGTAAAAACTCTTCTGTCTTTGTTTGGCTCACCTACAAGTCAAATATCTTTACACAATCAAGTGTCTATGTTAGCGGGCACTCTTTTTTCTTTTTTCATAGAAAAATTCAACTTAATATTAATATATGAAATAGTAAATATGTCCAACTGTCAGTCCAAACAAAGTCATACAATACGGTCAATAAAAGGCCCCGGAACAAACCAGTTATATCAGCAGAAAGTGTCAACAACAAGTTCTGAAATTGTCCATAAAAAGTGCCAAATGTCCCAAAAGAACCATATGTCAAATCAGAAATGCATCCAGTAGTCTAACAGTGACCATATGCCACATCAACAAAAATGTACAGATCCAAAAATAGGTCCCAAGGATAGACAACCACATATGCCAATCATCAAAGGCATCCCCAGCTGGAATGTAGTAGCTCAATCCCAAGTGGAGTGTAATGCCGAGAATTCACCAAATCAGTAGATACCGAACAACATCCGCAGATGCTGAAATATAGGCCGCAAAAAGTATGAGAGTATATATAAATGCCCAACAAGTAGTTGGACTCAGGATATTTTAAGCATCTGCAAATAGAAACTAAAAGTCATATAAAATATACATGCCGCATACATCAGGATAGTAAACATAAGAGAGCGAACAAAAATGGCAACAATCATCATGTCCAATGTAGCTGTTGAGAACCATGTGAAAAAAGTATATCATCTCGCCATTCCTGCCACATGATGACCCCGGCCTGAGAGTAAAGAGCCCGCTTAGAGAGCATATCCGCCTCCAGATTCACCTCTCTATAGATATGTTCAAAATGAATGTGCTCAAATTCAAGAATGAGCTTTCTAGCCGCTTCCATCCAGTGAGAGAGCATAAGTACATTGAGGGGAGAAGTACCCCTAGCCCAAGAGATAATAGCCAAAGAGTCACCAAAAATAACAAGGGAAGAGATCTTCCTCTGATGGGCACAATACAGTAATGGCCAAAGGGCACATATCTCACTTCTAGTATTTGTGCCATTACCCAGATTTAACCAATAGTGCACAGAGATAGAGTTGGAAATATGTATAGTTGCACCCACCCCACCCGGGCCATTCTGGCACACAGCAGCCCCATCAAAGAAACCACATGGAAAAACCAGGATTGGAGGAGTCAATCGGTTTTTCAGATTCCGTGACTTCTTGCCTGCAACAGCACCAAAAGTAGTTATATATTCCTTGTATGCAGCAATGGTCTTATAACATAAACCGGCACGGTAAGGTTTCAAATTTTCAAATATACAAGTATTGCGAGCTCTCCAAACCTCCCAGATCATAAAGAATGGGAGCTCCACACAATCTGTGGTAAGTCGAGACCAAGCCTCCAGACAATCACAAAGAGTATGGAATCCCCATCTAAATTGTACACCGGCATTATGTGCAATATGTTCCCAAAGATATCTTATGAAAAGACATGACGAAAATAGATGATCAACAGTCTCCTCCAGTGAGCAGCAAAGGGGACACCAACCCGGACCATTGAAGCCACGTCAACATAAGTTGTCCCAAGTGAGAACCTTGTTAGATAACGCAAGCCAGATAAAGCACTTTATCTTGAGAGGAATGTTCAGCTTCCAGATAGCCTTTTTCCACCAGCGAACCTCAGAGTGGGACTCAGCAAACATTGCATCATATGCCAATTTCGCAGTGACATTGCCACTTGACACATCCCACGACCAAGTCAATCTGTCAGCCGAGTCTGATAATTGAAGGTTTGATAGATAAAAATACCTGATATAACCATCCCATTCATTTCCCAAAGTACCAGATAAGCCCAGCTGTGTAGCCGTGATCCAAAGTGACTGGCCATCCTTGTACTGACCAACCGCATGAGCCAGAGTGCAATATCCCTTTGATCTGAGATGAGTCTTTAGTTCCATCGAGAGGGTATGCCCTGAAGGACCCCCCAAGATCGGGTCAAGCCCCAATTTGATGTCTCGACCATTGCCAGGAATCCAAGCAATCCATTGAGAAATAATCATGAATGATCCCATCAATCCATTCCAAAAGTTAGACACGCCCACTGTGACAGGCCGGTCCAGTCTAAGCCAGTTTGCAACAGAGGTATTTTTCAAGTACTTAGCCCTAATAATCCTGCCCCAAACAAAATTATTGAAGAGAGCACGCCAAAGACTTTTTGCATGTAGGGCCTTTACAAATAGATCTAGCTCCTTTATATTCCATCCCCCCAATTTCCAGGGTCGGTCCAAACTAGACCATTTTATAAGATGAAATTTTGCATGAGTACCACCACCCGACCATAAGAAGTTATACAGCTTCCGGCGAATTAGACAAAGGATGGATCTTGGGATTTTGCATAGTGAGAACCAGTACACTCCTAAATTCTGCAAAACTGCTTTTGCCAGCGTGAGTCTGCTCTCCAATGATAAATGGCGATAACTCCAGTGACTTATACGACCTTCAAATCATCTAACGAGCCAAGTCCAGTCATGCAACAGGTAATTAGCAGGCTTCAAGAAAAAGCCAAGATATTTCGTTCCAGCCTCCATCTCCATAAATTTTAATGGGAGAACAGAGCTAATCGCACATTCTACATCCATCTCAAGAGAATATTTTAAAAACTGAGATTTTATGTAACTGATGATCATACCAGATACCGAGCACAACAAGTCAAGAATCCTCTTATATTGCACCCACTCAGTAAGGATACCTTTACCAAACAGCATAGCATCATCCACAAACAATGAGTGTGTAACAGCTATATCTCTAGTCAGCTTGATGCCTTCAATCAGCCCATCCCGCTTCACGCTATGTATGGATAAACTCAGGCCTTCCATGACCAAAAGAAAGAGGAGCGGCGAGAGCGGACATCCCTGACGAAGGCCCCGAGAAGCCTTAAAGAATTCCGTAGGATGTCCATTAATCAATATAGCATAATTAACCGAGGTTGTACAGGCCATAATCCATTTCATCACCTTCCATGGCAGACCAATCTGTATCATAATTAATCTCAAAAAGTCCCAATTCACCCTATCATATGCTTTCACCAAATCCAGTTGTAGAATAAGGGCATCAAGTCGTTTCTGTTTTACTGTATGTAGTATTTCCTGAGCCACCCCCACCGCATCATGGATCTGACTGCCCTGCAAGAACCCATATTGTTCCATTGAAATGTGTCTGGAAAGGAATGGTTTGATCCAGTCTGCAATAATCTTAGAAATAATCTTGTATACTAAATTGCAGAGGGCAATAGGTCTAAAATCATTATAGCTATTCGGGTGTGATGTTTTCGGAATAAGGGCCAAATATGTTGAGTTGAGTGCCAGAGATTGTGCCTAGTTTCCGGGATTCCTCCACAACCAATCTGATATCCTCCCCCATAATATCAAAGAAGTGAATAAATAGCTCCACCGACCACCCATCCGGCCCAGGGGATTTATCTTTAGCAAACCCACGCAACGTGTTTTCCACATCCCTCAAAGTAACTTCCATAAATATATCGTCCCCCTCTTCATCATTGAATATTCGAGGATACTCCATAATAACCTTAAACTGTTCAGCTAGAGATGTATTTTTTGGGTCACAGTAGTATTCCTGGAAGTGATGGGTAGCCTCCTCCATTAATTCCTCCGCCCCCCAGATCCTCCGGCCACAGTGATCATTTAGGTCCCAAATAGCATTATGCATCCTTCTAGAGTCCGCATACTGGTGAAAGAATTTTGTGTTCTGGTTCCCAGCTTTGACCCATATAGCTCGACTCTGTTGATGTATATGTAACTTCGGAATGTATTTCGCATATATGTATATTGTATTCCTATAGAGATGGTTTTATTCCTCTATAAGGAAGTGTCGTCACTTATATTGTAAATGTCATAACTTATACTTGATGGGTTATTAGACCACCTTATTTGGGGTCGGCCCTGTATAAGTCATGTGGGTCAAAGGGTTATTAGACCACTCTATTGGGGGTCGGACATGTGGGTCAAAGGGTTATTAGACCACCCTATTGGGGGTTGGCCCACTCAGCATTATGTTATGTGGTAAAGTTCGAGCCTACATGAGTTAGGTAAAAAGGCAAGTCAAGTCAAGTATAAATAGAGTGCGGGAGGCACTCTATTTGCTCAGACTCACTTCTCACACATGCACTCAAGGAGGAGTGGCGCACTTATGGAGGAGGAGGATCTGCTGCTAGGCTATGGCTATCTCTCTTAGTTGATTGTATCATTGCTCTATCTATCTCTGAGGAAGTTATTGGGGTTTTTCACCTTTATGGTTTTCCCCAAGTAAATCTTTGTGTCTCTTGTGTGCTTGCATTATTGTCTCCATGATTGATATGCTGTAGATATGCTGTACATGTTGTTCTCTCAGTTAAGATCCTAGATCTTATTGAAGTAAATTCTGAAAATTTAACATGGTATCAGAGCTAGCCTGAAAGAAGGCATGATATGGCATGTATGACACTTGTTGCACTTACGATGCTAGGGCTTGATATAGCAAAAACCAGTCATCGTAGCACTTTCGCTATAAATCCGTTTTGGCGAATTTTTCGGATCTGAAATTGTTACAGGACGAAGCTAAGATCTCCAGGTACCTTGTGTCCAAAGGACAACCTCTAGTTCGTTCTACTTTGTGATTTATGATCTGTACAATATAGGGTTTCTGCCTCTTCCAGATCTGAGTCAAAATCAGGTGACCTTGGGAAAAAGGTCATAACTTGGGCTAGGAAGCTCCAAATGAAATTTCGTGAAAAGTGACAGGTAGTAAACAGACTGCACTATCTCAGAAAACGTTTTCAGAGGCCGAAGGTCAAACAGTGACACGTGGCACGCCGTACAAGTTCGCTCTCCTGTATTTTCCCAAAACAGGTCACGTTGCGACATTTGGCATAACTCTCTCTCAGAACATCCAATTGAGGTCAGACCTGTCAGGATGGAAAGCTAACAGGTCAGGCTATCTCAGAAAGGCTTTTCAGACCTTGTAGATCAAAAATTTCGGAGTTACATCAGAAACAATCAGGTACATATTTCTGTCAAAACAGAATTATTTTTTGGTACCTTCATTCATGGCTTCTGGAATTTAGGGCTTTGGAGAAAGTTGGAATTTTTGTAATCGGAGACCACGGCTGGATGATACTCATCAAAATAGAAATTTAGAGACCAAGATCAGAATTTTTGGTTGGGCAGAAGGCCGGGCTTGATTAGACCCTAGTTCGGGACTTTGATCAGAAAAGTGGAAAATTAGGGCTTCTGTAAAAATGGGAATTTTTGAAATCTGTGACCACGGCTGGAAGCTCCTCAGAAAAATAGAAGCTTAGAGATTTGGATCAAACATTTTGATTGGGAAGAAGAGTGGGCTTCATCAAACCCCAGTTCAGGGTCACGTCCAGTGAATCCAAAAGTTTCAAAAGCAAAATTGAGGAGTGAAACTTTGCAGTTTTCAAATTCTGAATATACCAACTTGATCAGCTCATCAAGGCACATATTTCTATCCTGTCAGAAGTTTGAAATTCAAAGTTTGAATTTTTGGGGTTTCTCTGACAAACCCATATCCAGCTCAAGGTCCAGTTCTTGCAAATCAAGTGGATTGGGTTAATCCTAGAAGAAAATGGATTGATCACCTGCATAAGTGAAGAAGTTCCTATCTCAGAGGGAGATGAGGCTAAGGCCTTACATAAGAAGATTACAAGCGATCTCGACAGGTATGACTCATCAAGGTATGTCTCGATATTTGTTCATGATTAAGTTTATGGTATGTTTGTCTTCATGTTATTACGGTTAGTACAATCTTGATTTTAGACTTGTCATATCACCTTAATAAAACTATGAATGCACGATAGAAAATATTCATTGATTAAGGTGTTGACACTTATGATTGTACTAATGCATTATGGTGTTGTATGAGGTTTATGTTGTCTGCTAACATAAAAGGTACACCAAGAAAGACAAATCATGTTCTACTTCAAGAACGTATGATCATGGTGACATGAAGACAAGGATTCATCCATTGTCATGGATTACATAGAAGATCTACTTTCGAGGTATGTATAACTTGTTTCTACAATGGTTAACTTATGAGACATGCAGGTTACTAGCACAAGTCACTGAAGAGAACCAGAAGACATTATGCGGGTATGTTAGACATAAATAGCTAGCATGCTAATCCAGGTATGTTTTTCCTATATCAAGCTAGAATCCTACCTTGTGTTAGGATCTTATACTATTGTGTTGTTGATAATGATTATTCACGAAGAGTCATAGGTTTGAATAATCATGGTGGTATGCATATTATGTTTCTTACCATAATTGATGATATGACTAACCAGAAGAATCATGAAGGTATAGCTTTGAATAATCATAGGTTTTATGCATATTATATCTCTTATCTTGATTGATAACTCAACTAACCCGAAGAGTCATAGGTTTGAGTAATTACAGGTTTAGACATGTTATGTTTCTTATGATTTGACTAACCATAAGAATCCTACATAAACCTTGAAAGCTAATGCTTATTATTTCTGTTTGAAATGATCATGACTATACATGCTTTAGATTATTGTGTTTTTTTTTAATATTAAGATTATTCTAATGAATTTTTTTATTATGTATGAGACCTCGGGGATAACACAATGATGATACTAACAAGCATGCATACGGATCAAGAATGAGTATAAGTTCAAAGACAAGTAATCCAGGAAGCAAAGATCAAGAGGGAGCACACTCCAGTTGTTCCTGCAATAAAGCAAAGGAGCACACTTCAGTAGTTTCTGCAAGGATGCAGATATTCAGAGGGAGTTGACTATCTCTCTACACTCCACAACAGAAAGGTGTAGAAGAAGCTACTTCAGATTAGGACTCTAGCAGCTCCTGCAAGGAAGCAAAGACTTAGAGGGAGTCCACCCAACGAACAAACAAAGATAAGTATTTTAATTATCATTTCATGCATATTTGTTTGTTTATATAAAATTGTTCAATGATGTATATGCTCATGTTCCTAGACTTAGGATATGTATTGTGCATATTAGAATAGTTGCATTGATGAATAGTATACTACTAATATACATGGGTAAGTGGCCTATGGAACTGTACAACATTCCATTGCTACTTATCTAGAATGAAACCTCTTTGCTGACATGTTGGGAGTTGTGCACACTCTTAACAATGTTCTGGTAGAGATTGGAAGGCATCTAGAAAGTTACGGGATATGGATAAATGTTGTATTGAAGCATTGGCTAAGATAATTGCATGATTGTATGACATATTTCTTTATGTGTAAGAATTTGTTCTGAAAATTATGAGATGTTTCTAATCATGCAATTTAACCTGTTTTGTAGGAAAGATCGTATATCTTCACCTACAAAAGCTACAACATTTGTTCCAGCAACAAAGATATCTATTAAAGATATTGAAGATCCCAGGATCTGGGATGAAGAAATGGAATGCCATGATCCGTCGATCATGAAGAATGATGTTTGGGATGTAATCCCAAGACCTGAAGGGAAGTTTGTTATGACTTCCATATGGAACTATTAGATCAAGCATGTTGCAGATGGCAGCATAGAGAAATATAAAAGTGACGAAACAGAAGATGCACCAGATGGATTCAAGATAGCTTTCTTGAATGGTGTAGTTGAAGAAGAAGTGTATGTGGAGCAGCCACTTGGTTCTGAGACACATGATAGGAAATCATATATGTGCAGAACTTGGTATGGTGAAGATAGATTGATTGTCGACACGCAGCGGAAGCTTACTACCGAGTTCGAGATGAAGAACTTGGGGATGATGCACTATTTGTTTTTTTGGCATGGAGGTGTGGCAGAGTGCAGAAGGAATCTTCCTTGGTCAAGGGAAGTACACCGTAGATATCCTGAAGAGATTTGGGATGATGGATTGCAAGGCCATGGCCACACCTATGGCATCGAATCTGAAGCTTCTATGTGATGCTTCATCTGAGCCAGTTGATATCACTATGTATCGTCAGATGATTGGATCCTTGATGTACCTGACGAACACAAGACCAGATATTTGCTTTGCTGTGAACACATTGAGCCAGTTCCTGACGGATCCGAGGAGTGTTCACCTAGTTGCTGTAAAGCATGTTCTGAGGTACTTGAAGGGTACAGTGGATTATGGGCTCAAGTATGAAGCAAACCAAAAGTTTAACCTACAGGGTTATGTTGATTCAGATTGGGTTGGCAGTGCTGCAGATAGGAAGAGCACATCTGGGTGTTGCTTCAGTATGGGATCAGGTGTGATCTCTTGGTTTAGCAGGAAGCAGTCCTGCGTAGCATTGAGTACAGCTGAGGCAGAGTATGTTGCAGCCTGCTCAGCTAGTTGTGAGGCAGTATGGCTATGGAAGCTACTGTCTGAGCTATTTGATCTCCCGTTGGAAGCTACTGGTATCTTCTGTGATAACCAGAGTTGTGTGAAGCTTTCCGAGAACCCAGTGTTTCATGACAGGTCGAAACACATAGAGATCAAATATCACTATATCAGGGATATGGTGCGGAGAGGAGCTGTGAAGCTCCTGTATGTTGCGACGGACGAGCAGATTGTAGATGTGCTGACGAAGCCACTAGCTAGGGTGAAGTTTGAGTACTTCAGAGAGAGGCTTGGTGTTCTCCAGATCGAGGACACTTCGAGGAAGAAGTGATGGACACATTTGCTGAAGCCATTCCAAGCATGTTGGAAGGAGGATCCTTCACATGGCTGTGGATGTAAGCGCTGGATGATGAGCATCAGGATGATGTTCTGGTTTCTGCTTGGATATGATCAGTTGGATCATTTTTATGTATGTATGTACGCATCATGTGGATGCTGGATATGATCAGTTGGATCATTTTATGTATGTATGTACGCATCATGTGGATGCTGGATATGATCAGTTGGATCATTTTATGTATGTATGTATGCATCATGTTGGATGCTTGGACCATGTATCTGTATATGTATCAGGTGGATACATTGTGTGATCAGGTGGATCATGTATGGTGATATATATCATGTATTTGTATTTGTATCAGGTGGATACATTGATGATCAGGCGGATCATGTATGATGATATGTATCGGGTAGATACTTGGTATGCATCAAGTAGATGCATTAATGATCAGGATGATCATAGATGACGAGCTTCAGGATGTTGCTCCAGATGACATGCAGCAGGATGTTGCAGTAATGATCAGGATGATCATAGATGACGAGCTTCAGGATGTTGCTCCAGATGACATGCAGCAGGATGTTGCAGTGATGATCAGGATGATCATAGATGACGAGCTTCAGGATGTTGCTCCAGATGACATGCAGCAGGATGTTGCAGTGATGATCAGGATGATCATAGATGACGAGCTTCAGGATGTTGCTCCAGATGACATGCAGCAGGACGTTGCAGTGATGATGATCAGGACGATCATGAGTACATCAGGATGATGTATGTTGAGTATCAGGTTGATACTCTGTGGCCGTGGATCAGGTTGTGCAGATGAGCATGTCTGGGAGATCCTATAGGTCGGAGTTGTGTACCCGTAACAGCCTGGGATGCTCTTTCGAGACATTGCTCTGGGAGGACATGTAATTTGTGCCCTGGGAGATTTCAGGTCGGAGTTGTGTACCGGTAACATCCTGAGATGCTCTTGCGAGGTTTTGTCCTATGGCATGTAATTTGGGCCCTGGGAGATTTCAGGTCGGAGTTGTGTACCCGTAACATCCTGAGATGCTCTTTCGAGGTTTTTCCATGACCACATGTAATAGCGCCCTGGGAGATTTCAGGTCGGAGTTGTGTACCCGTAACATCCTGAGATGCTCTTGCGAGGTTTTGTGGTGGACCACATGTAATTTGTGCCCTGGGAGATTTCAGGTCGGAGTTGTGTACCCGTAACATCCTGAGATGCTCTTTCGAGGTTTTGTGGTGGGGTCACATGTAATAGCGCCCTGGGAGATCCTACAGGTCGGAGTTGTGTACCCGTAACATCCTGGGATGCTCTTTCGAGGTTTTGTGACGCACGTAATAAGTCCTGAGGATTCCACAGTATGGCCAGTGATGACGAAGACCTGCAGGTGGTGGGCCTACATCCAGTATGAAAAAGGACTGGCTCTGTAGAACTTCCTATGATGAGTAGATTCAGAGATTGATTGAGATAGCAGCAGCAGTGATGATGATGATGACTCGATGACGATTATCCAGTGACGATGATCCAGAGAAGATGACTTGTGCTAGAAGAACTGTGCTGAGAAATACCTTCCTAGTTAAGAGGGAGTGTTGATGTATATGTAACTTCGGAATGTATTTCGCATATATGTATATTGTATTCCTATAGAGATGGTTTTATTCCTCTATAAGGAAGTGTCGTCACTTATATTGTAAATGTCATAACTTATACTTGATGGGTTATTAGACCACCTTATTTGGGGTCGGCCCTGTATAAGTCATGTGGGTCAAAGGGTTATTAGACCACTCTATTGGGGGTCGGCCATGTGGGTCAAAGGGTTATTAGACCACCCTATTGGGGGTCGGCCCACTCAGCATTATGTTATGTGGTAAAGTTCGAGCCTACATGAGTTAGGTAAAAAGGCAAGTCAATTCAAGTATAAATAGAGTGCGGGAGGCACTCTATTTGCTCAGACTCACTTCTCACACATGCACTCAAGGAGGAGTGGCGCACTTATGGAGGAGGAGGATCTGCTGCTAGGTTATGGCTATCTCTCTTGGTTGATTGTATCATTGCTCTATCTATCTCTGAGGAAGTTATTGGGGTTTTTCACCTTTATGGTTTTCCCCAAGTAAATCTTTGTGTCTCTTGTGTGCTTGCATTATTGTCTCCATGATTGATATGCTGTAGATATGTTGTACATGTTGTTCTCTCAGTTAAGATCCTAGATCTTATTGAAGTAAATTCTGAAAATTTAACAGACTCTTCAGCCACCAAGTTTCCTCTTGAATAAGAAGGATATTTAATTTACGGCTCTCCATAGATGAGAGTTTTATCGCATCACCAGGGCTTATCCCAGTCCCAATTGAACCCTGCATCAGTGCACTCATATCCTTTTCAATCTCATCAAGTTCTCTACCCAACAATGCTTTTTTGTTCTTTCCCACATAATAGTATTGTCTTTAATAGCCTTAAGTTTCACCGCCAGCTTGTCCATTGCAGAACGTTCCCCCGAAACATCCAACATTTGCCATTTAGTCCTCACACCCAGGGTGTAGTCCCCATCCGAGAGCCATGTTGAATTGAATTTGAAAGGATAGCATTGATGTGAGGCTTCCACATCAAATTGTAGGATAATAGGTAGATGATCACTAATTTTTATTTGATGGATCCAGGACCTGTAATTCTGAAGGCTGCCCAGAAGTGATTCTGATATAAAGTAACAATCAATTCGTTTATGTATCATCATATCCCCCATTCTACCATTTGTCCAAGTTGGAGCCAATGGTCGCGGAGCTACATCAACCAGGGGAAAATTTCATGAAGAGATTACAAAAGTAAGATCCCAGCGGGTCCCTCCGAGCCACATCGCCCCAAACCTCCTCGTCCCCCCAAGTGAAATTTAAATCCCCAGCTAGAATTAAATTTTCCAATTCCAGCAGATGACCCGAGGTAGCATTATCCCAGAATGTCATCCTGTCAGAGTATGGCCCATAACAGTTGATAATATTTAAATTCTTCTCCACCCGCCTGATATTGCTGGATAATAATATACCCAGAGAGGTGATAGATGGACTAAGTCTCAAAACCGAGGGATTCCAAGCAGCTAAGAGACCACCAGAAAGATCAATAGCATCCACAGTGCAAACCATCCAACCCAGCTTTATTTTGTTAAAAAAGGAACGAGCCTTTTCACCGCAAACCATAGTTTCCTGGAGAAGTACCATGTCAGGGTTTGTAATATGTAGAACTCGTTTGAGGGCCAATTGTTTGGGTAGACCCCCCACACCCCGGATATTTAAAGAGAAAAAAATCATTTTCTAACCCTTGCTAGGGCTTTCATTCCTCTAAGAGCCCGGGGTATCAGAATTTTTGGGGGAGTCCACACTGCACCGGCCATCCACATCCCCCCCCATGGTGACCTTTTTGTTTTTCCTAGCACTCCTCGTTTTAAGAGGAGAGAAATCCGGGGCCAAACCACCCCTATGTGCCCCCTTTTGAACAGATATATCCCCCATTGTACCAGGGGGTATCACAGAGGAATTGTTACCGACCCCCACCAGAATAGGGGGTTTCAAGTCCAACGAACCCCCCACATCCCCACCAGTTGGCATTGACTCATCTATCAACCAGTTTTTGTAGTAAGTAGGGATAGGCGTCTTCTTCACCATATCCGAATAAGATGGAATAAGTAATATCTTCTCGCATGGATCCATTGATGTGTCTGGTCCTCTATACAGACCATTAGATCGCGGTAGAGCCATAGGACTCTTATCTCCGGGTCCCCGAGACATGACATCAGCCACCAATATGGATCCGAAAGGGATCACCGCATCCCCCCCAACCCCACAATCATCTCGAGCCAAAATAGGGACCTCAGAGTCACTACATATAACAACAGTCGGGGAAGCAGAAAGAGGAATCCCGGGGGTAACCGATATGACAGGGGAGGAGTCAGAAGGACGAAGCACATTCACATTCTCAACCGGCTCATGCTCGGAGACAGGTTCATCATCCTCAAAAGATTCATTTGTTCCATGTTCAGTTCCAGAGGAGTTTGATGTCAAAGGTTGATGGCGACACATATAGTTTCCATTATTTCCATTGTTTATGTCTAATGCATTTATAAATGAAATATCCAACTCATTCAGCAAATGGAAAAAGTTAGGGTCCTGTGTTTCTAACTTACGGAACAACGCCGAGTCTGGAGCATCAAGAGTGGTCACCCTGTTGGAGAAGTCATCCAGCGTGCCCGATGAGTCCAAATCGATATCGCTACCATCGTCCGTTGACTAGAACGAACCCCCATCCTTGAGACGACCAGATGAAGCCGGAGCTCTGCATTGTCGCCACAAATGTCCCACCTCCTTGCAGTTTGAACAGCGAAATGGGATACCCCAATAATCAATGAGCTGAGTGAGCTTACGGCCACGCCAATTGATGTTAAGCACATCAATTAGACCCAAAGATATGTCCACCTCCACAAGTACCCGTCCCATCCGGCGATCAAATCCATTAAGGTGCTCATCCTCGACATGTAAAAACCTCCCAATGCAATTTCCAATGGCTTCGAAAGCCCCACGATTCCATAGAGCAAGTGGGAGACCAGGTAAAAGTACCCACAAGTGCCGGAGGTGCACCGAAGCTGTTTTAGGATCAAAGTCAGTTTGCCATTTCTGTAACATTAAGCTACCAGAGCCATGAAGCCATAGTCTCTCTAGTATGAGGGTGCAATGTGCTTCCTGTTCAAATTTGAATCCATACCACCCACACGCCAATGCAAAGATTTGTGGGGTGTATTTCAGCAGAGGTCTCCACTTTGCCCTAACCCAACTGACAATATCTCGCCGATTCATAGCGTGATATGAAAATTTTCCAACCAGCACAGTCATATTGTATTCCACGACTTCCTCGAGCCCAATGTCCCTACCCACCGTTAACCAGGCTTCACCAGGCTTGCGAAAATATTTACCATTCAGACGACGCGCCGCGCGGAATGATGACCCAATATTTTCTCTGTTAACCGCACCAGGAACATCCCAACCACTGCCGACAGAAGGGTCCGATTCCACTGTTTCCACAGGTGTCCGCCCCCCAACCACATGGCCCCTATGTGCCTTGACACGAGGCACCACCTGTCGGCTAGCAAGGTTAAGTGCCCTCTTCCCTTTAAGCTGGTTTTTGAAGTGTGAGTCCGGCTTAAATAACCCAGCTTCTTCTATCATGTAATCGGAAACATTTAAGTTGTTATCCGTCGGGAGGATGGATTCCGGCACCATTTCCCCCATTCCGGCAGCCATGAAACTGCCACCAAATCCAAGACAACAGCAAACAAAACGGAGCCCGATTCCCTTGTCCGATGTTACCACGGTGACCGAATCCAAGGCGGCAGTAGCAAAGCAGTAGTTACAATGTTGGTAGTTGAACCTATGGTAAGAATATTAACAAATGCAAAACGCTACCAACACGGAGACCAGATATCCCGGTGGTCCACACACCACCCACCCGCCGATGTCGACAGAGCCGGATAGTTAGTTCCAATGCACAGAAAAATGTATAAACCCGACCGGAACGGGGAGAATACCCAATACAAAAACAATCATTTTAACGGCAGCTCGCCAGACAGACTGTTATAGCCACACTCGGTTTATCCTCCTCACCGCCCGAGCAAAACCGTGCACCGCCAAAGAAACCCTAGCATCGCCATGGAAACCCTAGCCGAACCTCCAGAGCCCTCCAGAGCCCTCAATAAACACCAGCGGGCACTCTTTTATCTCTTTGTGTTTCCAAGTGTATCTAAGGATATTCTTTGGCTCTAAGAATTAGGGTGTAGGCTCTTGTCCATTAAGTCATCTAGGGATATTCTTTCGCTCTAAGAATTAGGATGTAGACTTTTGTCCATTAAGGGATTCAGTGATTGACAAGCTCATAAGGAAATGCAAACAACAACTCATTCACTAGGATATGTCTGCCACGTACCAAGCTTAAGTTCCATATGGTCTTATGAACCTAGCTTGGGGTTGGGAATGTCTATAAGGGGCATTACTACCAATACAAATAATAATTATGAGGCTACCTCCCTAGTGCTAGAGGTGAACTCTTCTTTGGATATAGTGAGGTTAAACATTATAAACAATCCTTCATGCAGTTCCTCATTTTCTTGAGTGGCCTCTTCAAAACTTACGCAATCCAAGATATTCCCTTTAGACTCATTTATACCTACTTCGCATACTACGGGGCACAAAAAAAAACTTCTATGATTTGCAAATAGGTCGGTGCCTCCTTTTGAAAGTTTTTTAATCATTTTCTAGGTTGAATAGTTGTTTTTTAATTTGGGGGAGAATGCTCCTTGTGATGTATCCTTGTGTCTTTTTGGGCCTAACATGTTCTTTGAAATTCATGATTGTAGAATCAATTTTGGTTCTACGATAAGATCAAATCTTTGTGGATGGTTGAGTTAAAGGCTTGGCATGATTTATTTCTCTCCAATAATTAGCCCCCTTGAGGAGAATCATAGTCAATCAAGTTGATAGATTGGATGTAGCATTTCTAAGAACAACTTTATTTCATATTAATGACAAAAACATGATTTTGTCTTAGAAAAAAATTAAGAACTCAGTTAATTATAAGGTTATCCACTTTCATTTTTTTTTTTAATACATCTTCACATTATCTCACACCTTATAGTAAATTTTAACCATACAAAAATGGTAGTGCAGGACTACATTTTTCCTTATCTCAAGTCGAACAAAATAACATATTAAGAATATTAAAATTTACCATTCTTTCTCAAAGTGTTAAAACCTTAATTTACAAATATATCTTATTTTCAGTTTGTAAATATAAAAAATACCCGAAATATATTACAATAGCTACAATAATGCCAAAATGGTTGGCCCCTTAGCATGACATAAAACAATCACGTTCTTGTTTATTTTATTCATGTATGGATTTAAGGCAGAGTGCTTAAGAAAATAAGATGAGTCCTTTACAAGGGCTTCAATGATGGCAATGGGATATTGATTTTTCTTGAAAACATGGCATGTACTAAAACCACATTTTAGTTTCAATGATGGCAATGGGATATTGATTTTTCTTGAAAACATGGCATGTACTAAAACCACATTTTAGTTATGAAGTAAGAAAGTTAAATTATTTTTACTTGGCTAATAGCTCATCTTAGGAAACAAATTAAGGACTTTAGATGTAGAGGCATCTTGTAGAAATGGAACTTTACCTCCTTATGGACCACCACTGTGTTATTACATGTAGTTAGGTTTTTTTTCTACACAATGATATTATTTCACATTGGGTTAGATATGAAAATACTAGTAGGCTAGTAGAGTAACATGGACTTTTTCTTGGTTTGAAAATGACAATACATAACACATGACCTTTTAAAGAATTTTTATTAATACAAACAACTTTTATGTATCCATTAACATATCTTTGTATGCATAGTGAAAGTAATTCTAGTATGCAAATTAGGGAGTTGTCTTTTCTTTTGCAATTTTGAAGAATATATCAATTTGTTTACAATCTAGTTTATGTTCTTGGAGTAGTTTGTGGATTTGCACATATATATTGCTCTTGAAAGCTCCACATATGGTTCAAACCTAGGAAAGAGGTTATGTGATTAGACGTTGGGGTTGTAGTTTGCAGGCAATCAAAAGGGGTAAAATTAACTGACACTTGCATTTGTCACCTAAATCTAATACCTTCACTTGTTCGTGCTAAAATATCTAAACAATTTTTTTGTTAAATGTTCAATGACTATACATATCAAAGACAACCACATATAGCCATTGGATATACATAGATGAAACTTTACAACAAATATTTAAATACAATTTTTGTTAAATGTTCACTTACATACTCATTTTTTTTTTCTAACCGAGAACCCATCCCACCGCATAGCAAGCTTCGTTGATATCACAACAATGTGGTAAACTCGGGTAGGGTAGCCAGCCCTTATGTTGGGTGTAAGAATGATCTATCCAGCGAGAGTAGAACTGTCACCATTGTTGCATGAGGTCTTAGAGGGTGACAACCTCCCCCATAGGAAAGAACTAAGCCCCCCATGGGGAATGGAACCTAAGCTTCCATCGAGTCAACCAAAAGTCCTCACCGCTAGCTCACACCCTCAACCCCATTCACTTACATATACATATTAAAGATAACAACATACACACATAATGAAACTCTATCATTCTTCCTCAACAACAAACATTTAAACTATAAAATTAACCTCATTACATAGACATGAAGGAAAAGTAAAAAAATATGAAAATAACATAAACAACCCCTATGTATAATCCAAATATTCTCCATTCCAAACCATTTCATCAACTAAAGCCACTATGATATATCAAAATGACTTAAATGAAGTATACAATTATGTTTACTAGAAGAATTCATGTTCAATATATCTAAAATATATTTATAAATAATGATTGAATAATAATGATATGCTTGAAATTCATTGGGGTGCACATATATAGAAAGCTTAAAGGAGCCATAACCGTCCATGAAGGGATGCGTCCCTTAGATTTAACAATTTATTATTATTGTTATTATTATTTATTATAATTTTTTATTAATTGATACTTATTTATATTTTATTTATGTTCATAACATTGCCACCCCCTTCAAAGGGAGATTTGTCCTTAAAACTAATTTTGTTGATATCGTCTTTATTTTAGGTTTGTGTTGAAGTGACGACTTGAGATATGTGATCCTAATTGCAAGCATTAATTCATTTATCTCTTTCTTTTTGGAATTCCTTCTACTTGGGCAGTGATGTTTGTAAGCTTAAACCATAAAACTTGTAATTATTTCCTTTCCATATCGTATGTTTGGCTAAGCCATTAAAATGTTTAGTTAAATCCCACAAACCAAATTCATTGAAGGATGCCATGAACTTGACAAGATATCTACAAAATGTGCTACCTAGAACAAGGTTTCCTCCGAAGCCTAACTTCCCTTCCAAATTCAAATTTGAAAAGAAGCCTTGGCAAAGAGATACATTTGAAAAGAATAAGAAAGAGGGACTAAACAGGGAAGAACTTAGAAGAAAGAAATTTTGCTACACATGCTTTCAACCATGGGCACCTAAGCATAAATGTACTAAGGGAAAAGCACAATACATTGAAGTATTTTCTGATAATGATGAGTATGAAGGGGGTATGGAGGAAGAAGGGCATATTTCAAATCAAGAAGAGGGATATGATACAACAGAAGAAGGGAAACAATAAGAAAACCATCCTTCACCTGACAAAGCCAGGATGGCAGTACTTTCAGTAGTGCGTCGTTATCACACTATTCGATGCAAGGGAGTGGTACAAGGACAAAGGGCCTCAGTTTTGGTAGATGGAGGAGACACACATAAATTCATTGATGCCATCATTCCAGGTCACAACACTATGGAGTGCAAAACATGGGTTCCAAAGCTGCAAATCACCATAGGTAATTACACTTTTTATGGTAGCTTTTATGTGGTTGATGTTGATGATACCAATGTGGTTTTGGGAGTGAAATGGTTGTACTCTATAGGTGAGCATACAGTGAACTATCAAATTCTTGAAATGAGATTCCAAGATTCAGAAGGAACACTAAGGGTTGTGAGAGGGCAACACCCTATCTGAATCAAGTAGTGACCTCCCATAGTATGAGATCCATATTGAGGCATGGAGACATAGAATGGGATGCTGAATGTTTCATCACCTCTCCCAAGCCAAACATAAAGGTTGTTGAACACCCAAAGGAGATAGAGAAACTCCTACAAAAATATGAAAATTGTTTTGGAGACCTTCCACATGGTAGACCACCTGATAGGGGGGTTGAGCACAGCATTGTTTTGGAGGAGGGTACTTCACCCATCCAAATACCACCCTATAGACATCCAAAAAAATTCATAAATGAAATTGAAAAGGCCATCCAAGAACTCCTAGATTTGGGAATCATTAGACCAATCTCTAGCCCTTATGCCTCTTTAGTAGTGTTGGTGAAGAAAAAAGATGGAACCTTAAGGATGTGCATAGACTTTAGAGGTTTGAACAAGAAGACAATCAAGAATATGTATCCTATTACTAGAATCGATGAGCTCATGGATGAGCTATTTGGGGCAAAATATCTCCAAAATTGATCTTAGATCAGGTTACCATCAAATTCAAATGAAGGAAGAAGATGTGCAAAAGACTGCTTTTAGATGTCACTATGGCCACTTTGAGTTTCTTGTTATTCCTTTTGGATTAACTAATGCTCCAACCACATTCCAAGCATGCATGAATAAGATATTTTGCAAGCAGCTTAGAAAGTTTGTTTTGGTTTTCTTTAGTAATTTACAGCAAAACTTGGGAAGAGCATTTCCATCATTTAGAGGTTGTGCTGAAAATTTTGCATGAACAATCCTTGTTTGCTAAGTTGTCTAAATGTGAATTTGGGATGAAGGAACTCTTGTATCTTGGGTACATTATTGTATAAGAAGGAGTGAAAGTCCACATGGAAAAAATAAGGGCTATCCTTGAATGGCCAACACCAAAAAACATCACAAAATTAAGAGGCTTCATTGGAATATGCACCTATTATAGGAAGTTTGTGAAAGGGTTCTCCAAATTGACTTCTCCACTCACTGATTTGACAAAGAAAGATGCTCTCAAGTGGGATGAAGAGGCTTAAAAGGCCTTCCAAAAAATGAAAGAGGTAATGAGTAGTTATCCGGTACTTGCATTACCTGATTTTTCTAAACCTTTTGTTTTGGAATGTGATGCTTCAGGTGAAGGGATAAGGGTTGTCCTAAAGAAAAATCAACACCCTATAGCCTTTGAGAGCAGAAAGTTGTAGCCACATGAGAATATTTAATCCATCTATGACAAATAAATGGTGTCCATCATGTATGCCTTGGCCAAGTTTAGACAATACTTGGTGGGAAACAAGTTTGTGGTGAAAACTGATCACAATAGTCTAAAGCACTTCCTCACCCAAAAGGATCTTAATGAAAGGAAACAAAAGTGGGTAAGCAAGATCCAAGCCTTTCATTTTGATATTGAATATGTAAAAGGAAAGAATAACATTGTAGCATATGCATTATCTAGAAGACCTTCCTTTTCACTCATGGACATTGCAAAAGATTGGAAAAACATGCTAATGGTTGAATATGCCAAAGATAGTTTTGCTTGTGATGTGTTAGATGGGGTCAAAGGGGATGATAACTACAAGATTTTAAATGGGTTGATATATTATAAGGGCCAAATTTATTTGGTTCCAAATTCAAAACTCGAGTGCAATATTTTGCAAGATGAACATGATTCCCCCCTAGCTGGGCATTCGAGGATCTTCAAAACTTATAGGAAATTAAGGAAAAGGTTTTTTGGAAAGGTTGAAGGAAGATGTTCTAAAATATGTGAATGAATGTAAGTTATGTCAACAAAACAAATCTGAACTCACATGCCCAACTGGTTTATTGCAACCATTTCCCATTCCAGAACAAAAATGGGAGAGTATCTCAAGGGACTTCATCACAGGTTTGCCCAAATATTTGGGAAAGGATTGCATATATTTGGTAGTGGATAGCTGAAATTTTTTTCTCATTTATTTTTTGTTACATCATATTTTAGTGCTGCACACGTGGCTGATGTTTATTTCAAAGAAATCTTCAGATTGCATGGGCTTCACAAGAACATTGTAAGTGATAGAAATAGCAGATTCATGGGTGCTTTTTGGAAAGAACTTTTCAAATTGGTGGGCACTCAATTGACTCCAAACACAAGCTATAATCCAAAAAATGATGGCCAAACAGAGAGAGTGAATCAATGGTTGGAAGGGTACCTAAGGAACTATGTGGGAGAGCATCAAAAGGCATGTGTAAAATGTCTACACTTGGGTGAGTTTTGCTACAACACCACTTTTCATATGTCAATAGGAATGTCTCCTTTCAAAGCATTATATAGTTATGAAGCAATCACCTTTTTTGAGCATATCTTTGATGATAGTAGAGCCCCAAAAGCTAAATATTTGGTGGAAGAGAGCCAAGAAATTTAAATCTTTTGAAAGACAACTTGCAGTTGCCCAAAATCAACAAAAACAATATGTAGATCAACATAGGGAAGAAAGGACATTTCAAATCAATGATTTGGTATATTTGAGATTGCATCCATATAGAAAAACATCTTTGAAAACAAAGAGAGCAGAGAAGCTAAAACCAAGGTACTATGGCCCATACAAGGTAGTTCGGAAGGTTGGGGAGGTTGCATATGAGTTGGAACTTCTAGAAGGAAGTAAAATCCACAATGTATTTCATGTTTCATGTCTCAAGAAGGCTATAGGTTAGCAAGTTGTCATTCCATAAATACTTCCTCCTTTGGATGATGAAGGTCAACTCATACTTGTTCGAGAAAGAATTTTGAAGACAAGGGAAAGAAGACTAAGGAGCAAAACTATCAAAGAGTACTTGGTACAATGGAAGGATCTACCAAGTGAAGATGGCACATGGGAAGAGGAGAAAATTTTGTAGCATTAAAATCTGAAATATTGTGTCATTCTACAATGTGAAGATAGTAGTTGAAAAATGAAATTCCTGTAACCTTTGTAGTAGTTAACAAACCTTGACATTAATAAGCCATTCCTATCATAATTCCATGATCCAATATGGCACCATTAAGGAGAACACAAAGAGGGGCATCTTATCCTCATATTTATGAGATAACGTAGTGTCGATCATGTTCTCTTTACCCTTCTTATACACAATCTTGTAGTCATAACCCAACATCTATGTGGCCCACGCTGTTGCTCCAAGGAGGACAATCATTGCTCAATGAAGTACTTCGAACTATGATTTGAACCGAGTTAAATAAGGTCACCAACATGAAGGATGTATGTCATTTCTATTCCATATGTTGACTTTCTCAAGTTTTTGTCAAATAATTTATTATGGGTGATGCACAATGTGATCTCTTATCACATCAACATCACCACAATATCTTTGATTGATGCATCACAATATAGGATAAAGGGTTTATTGAAGTCCATCATGGCTAACACTAGATTGGAACATATAACATCCTTCAACTATGCATGTTATGGTGCATCATTCCATATGAAGGTATTTTTTAGCAAATCCATTAATATGATTTATATTTGTCCATAGTAAGGTATTTTTTGATAGTAGCTTATGAGACCCATGAAATTACCTCATGACCCTTTGAGAGTCTTGGTGTGTCATTGATATTGCATTGCCTCACTTTTTTAGGATCATTTCACACCCATCGCCACTAAAAATGTGCCCAAGTATTCCACTTCAAAAGAAGTAGAAAATCATATGGATTTTTTTACAAAAAGGGCATGATCCTTTAAGGGGTACAATGTCTTTTCAATATGTGCTACATATCCTCCTAGGATTTAATGTGTATTAGGATATCATTAAAAATGTCATCACAAACTTGTGTAGGAAGGGGAAAAATTATGTTCACGAGGCTATTAAAAGTGTAGGGAGCATTGAAAATTCCAAAAGGCATCACCAAAAATTCATAATGAACCATGTGTGTTTGAAAGGAGGTTTTATGAATATTAGGCTCCTTCATTCACATTGGTGATAGCCAAAGCATATATCTATGTTAGAAGAATTGGACACCTAAATCTTATCCAATAGGTCATCAATAATGAGAATTAAGAATTTATCTTTGATTACTACGGTGTTGAGAGCCCAAAAATTAATGCACATGCACCATGTACCTTATTTCTTTATAACCACAATCGTTGAGGATGAATATGGACTTGTGCTCAATGGATCACTCCCATTCCCGACAATCCTTGCACAATCTTTTCAATTTCATTTTGCAACGTGAATTTATTTTTGTAGAGTGTAATGCTGCATCCTTTAGGACTATAAAAATCATGATATAATAAAGGGTGATACTAAGAATGACGATGATGGTGAAAGGATTTAGGCCAAGGCTAAGCTACAACCAATCAAGCACCAATACAACAAAAAAACCTCAAACTTGCAAACAACCATAGAACGATAAGATGGGATCTTTTAGTGCACATTGAGATGACATTTTCCATGTTAGTCAGTTCTGATGGTGCTTTCATTGCTTCGATGCACAGAGTAACTTCAAGCTAAAACCCACCAATGACACCCTAAGAAACTTATTATTAAATTAGGGTGCACATTTAGGGGTTTTTGCTAGGTGTACAGAGAAAAGAAGGGGACGTGGAATTGTGGATGGCTCCCTTAGCACAGGGTACATGGCGTTGCAGATGGCGCCCTTAACATAGGGGACATAGTGTTACAAGAGACGCCCTTAATGTCACAGCAAACGCCCCAAATGAATTACATTTTCTGCCTAGAACCCAACGCGATATTGGGCATGAGCTTTATGCCCTAATATGGTGCCATATTGGGTGGTCCAAAGAGCGTTTGACATAGCTTTAAACATGAAAAAGGAAAAAACGCGGGGTCACAGTGAAATTCCCTCAAAATCACTAAAACATGTGCCATACAGGTTGTGTTTCTTAATTGATTTATCTCTCACTCAAAATCACACATGAAAAGCTAATTCGAGTGGTAGGAAGGACAGAAGACCAAGCAAGCTCCAAAATAGAAAAATAAAAAAATAAATACTGTTAGGAAGGATGGAGGAGAATCCCAGTTCCAAAAAAGTATAATCTTACCTCAGAAGTAGACATTTCGAAGAGAAAAAGGCCCAAAATTCGTCTTAGCTTATTGAACAGCTTGCCCTGTTGGATTTGCTTTAAGATTTTTGGATGAGAGGAGGGTTTGGCCACTGTAATCTCCTTTGGTGCTTAAAAAACTAAATCCCTTCTATATGATCCACCATTGAAGATGAGGGCTCTCCAATTCATCCTTC
This sequence comes from Larix kaempferi, assembly GCA_027924585.1. Taxonomy (NCBI): domain Eukaryota; kingdom Viridiplantae; phylum Streptophyta; class Pinopsida; order Pinales; family Pinaceae; genus Larix; species Larix kaempferi. The sequence goes on along the minus strand of BSBM01000005.1, from coordinate 620,280 downwards.
TACATTTCTGACTGAAGAAGAGGGTTGAAGACTTTACTCTTTCATTTGAGTAAGACGCCTAGCATTCAAGAGCAGAGAACAAAAAAATTCGGGGTTTTGGCAAATGAGAGGCACTCTAGTGCTCAAGATGGAAAGTGGAGAAGGAAGCACTCAAGGAAGAAAGGTATGGTTTTAGAAGTTTACAGATTTAATTTATTATTTATTTTTTATTGCACAAAAATGTTTTTATAAACATTGAAAACTCTTAATTTTTACTTGGATAGGGAAATGTTGCCACAACAGAGTCATTGTTGGCCTCTTTAGGAAAGGAAATGTTTTAAAAGCTTAAAAACATTCCTTTTGAAACATTGATACAAATAGCTCAACTACAATCCCAACACAATCCTAAACCTGCTTGTGCTAATGAAACGATTCCACTGGAATCAATTGATTCTCCATGCTCTCCTAGGTCGAGCAAAATATCTAGGAGAAGAATAGTAACACCTACAAGCAAAGCTACTAATCAAGGTGTTGAAACTTCTGGTGTGGCAGAAACACCTAGAACACAAAATTCTACTTCCTACTTGGCACCCTATATATCAACGATCGGTACCATAGGTACACGAATTGAGTATAATCGCGTCACTGGTGAAATTAGACAGATAAGTGTCGGGATAGCATTCATGAATAGGTTGAGAGAGACATGTTTTCAAATATTTAAATACCATTTACATCTCCCATTTTAAAAGATTCCCTTCACCTCAAAAAAATGGTCATACAAGATATGGAAACAAAATTTGGGGAGGGTTGGTCAGTGAGGAAGGTGAAAAAACAGATGTCCCAGAATTGTAAGAGGTTTCATTGTAACCAGAACAAAAAAAAAAAAAAAAAAATCATCTTGGTGAGGGGTATAAAAAGAGACCAACGGACATGCCTGTGAAGGTATGGAAAGAGTTGGTAAAAAAATATGAAAAGTTGGATGCACAGAGAAAGGATGGGGAAGAGAGCATACAGATATTGTATTTTATTTTTAAAATAAATTCAAATTTATAAATAGAATTCTCGACAACCATGATTTTTCTAATTATTTTATGTTGCAAGACAAGGCCACGAAGGCACAATTGGCAAAGATAAATGTCACGCATCGAAGTGGCCAAATAGGTCTCAAGGCACTGATTGCCGGTTTTGTAAGTATCTTCAAATGGCCATTACTTTTTTAAGTATTCCTTGTTAACATTAAATGTAATATATCTAATTTGGCCATGTGTCATATTCTTATAGGAAGAAAAGTACAGTTTCCATCCAAATAATATTGAAAAGGAAACAATGCAATAGAAAAAATGGGCAGACTTTATTATTTGGATGGAAAGTGAGGTATAACGCTATATCAAGACACAATTCTCTTGTACATATTGTTTATTTTTTCCGATTTATAATCATAAGAATGAATTATAAGTGCCATAGTTGTGTTGTTTTGTCTATCACTTGTCAGGCATTATTTGTTGATTTATTCTCAAAATTCATTGGTCCACCTACATTAAAGCAAAGAATTTATACAACAAGGTTAAACAAGCAGATGTCCATGTTGAATTATTTAATCGAGTCAAAGTCTACCAATGTGAAGTTGTCAAATCATTTAGCTAGGTTAAATTCATCCTCCGTTCCTACTCAAATGATCTTTAAAAATGTTGACAATGAAATATTAGGCTTCCCATTTGCAGGATGTAATGTCCCCATTCAAATAAATATCAGGTAGTGAAAATTCCACCAACCTACTAGTTTCCTAGGTTGGGATGGAGACATTAAGATTGGAATAAGGAGACTAATAAAACCAAATGGAATTTAGTTTGGGCATAAATATATTAAGAAGGGAAAAAATATATTTATGGTGAGAAAATTGTAATGTCCCTTTTTAGAAATTTATTGAAATGGTGAAAATTTCAAAATTTTCCACTAGTTCGACCCTTAGCTAGTATTGGTTTTTTATCTCCAAATGGTTCCAGATGCTCACAAATTGTTACATAAGGTATATGGATGGTATTAGGACATGATTATGAGTTTCAGGGATGCTTTGGAGTCCTCAAAATGCTTCTATAACTCTCCTTGGAATGATGTCCAATGTAGGGAATTTGACTAGCAATTAGGGGTTCAATTCCCCATGGGGTAGATGATGGAAATGGCTCTCCAAATGCTATTGAACCCTCTCGAATTTCTGAACAGAGGCAGGAGATATATAGGGGACATCAATATGGTCTCATATGCATCACCATTCAGTTTATTAAGTCTTCTACAACCCTCTCAAATCAGATACAAAAAGACTAGTTTCGACCTTAGGGGAAATGATAGGCAATCTTCTCCAAATGATATGAAATTAAACAATATGACTCCAAAATATTATGCACTGAACATGAAACTTGTCTAATAGGTTATTAAAATATATCAACATATCATTGGCATACATCAACATAGTGGGGAAATTGGCACCATTTGCTCATTAATGATCATATTTACATAGTTCCACTTGGAATATCGTATTGAATATATTATGAATATGAATAACATAGAATTTACATCATATGATAAAATAATGGGGCATTAGAATCTCCCCCAAAGAGAACAACATATTACCAAGTGCGTCCCACCTCAAGGATCATAAATATGTTGAGAAAACTGGAAATGGTTGGAGAAAAAAGTTGAACTACAAGTGACCATGAAATTCCCTGTAGCTTGAAACTGCAACATAAGACTCCACTGAATCTCCAAATGAAAGGTCTGAATGGATTTTCCAATTACCAAATAGGATGGGAATCTTTCACCCTCAAAATTGGTGCTAAGGCAAGTAGAGTAGCACTCCACTATCTCTCCTCTCAAATGCAAATTCTGAAAATGATCAAAAGCCCTTCTCTTACTTGATATCTATATTTTATAAACATCCTTAGCATTTTGAGGTTCCAGTTCCATCCATTATCTCCAAGCCAATTTGAATTAGGGAGGGATTCATAATTTTCCACTTGTCTTCCACTTCCTAGCCTTCCACCTTCCACCAATTCGAGTAGGAAACCCTTGAGCTTCTCTAAATCCCATAAGCGCTCACTTGGAGGATATTTTTAGGCCTGGCATGTCATATTGGTCAAACATCAGCAATCAGGTCTGAAATTTTTCATAGGCGTCATAGCATCTTCATCATTGTTGTCATAGAGGTTAGCGAATCTATCCCAAGTGTCCAAGAACCTCTCATTTGACTCTTCCTCTTCCATGGGAGTTACACTTCCATCCCAATTTGACCTATGATGCATATTGCCAAGTGTATGAGCCTTCCAACTCATCCCAAGAACATTGGAATTCTTATGGATTCAAATTGACAAGAGGAGGTTGCCATGTGACATAGAAAATCTAGCTTGTGTGGGTCCCACATCCTCCATGTGTCTTCATGATCAATTGCCACTTTGATTTTCTCTTGTATTTATTTATTTAGATCCTTTATTAAATATTTATGACATTCTAATGCCCAAACATCATTTATTAGCTCCCTTATTTCAAATCCAATTATCTCCATCCACCCTATGGAATTAGTAGGATTGGTGGAACTTTCCTGTTATGAATTTATTTGGATGGGTAAATTACAGTCCTCCCCACCCAAGATTGCTTGCTCTCAAGCAATTTCAGATTTGGATGCTGCAAAATTTTCTCCTCTACCTATGTGGCATCTTCACTTGGTAGATCCTTCCATTGTACCAAGTACTCTTTGATAGTTTTGCTCCTTAGTCTTCTTTCCCTTGTCTTCAAAATTATTTCTGGAACAAGTATGAGTTGACCTTCATCATCAAAGGAGGAATTATTTCTGAAATGAAAACTTGCTGACCAATAGCCTTCTTGAGATATGAAACGTGAAATACAATGTGGATTTTACTTCATTCTGGAAGTTCCAACTCATATGCTACCTCCCCAACCTTCTGAACTACCTTGTATGGGCCATAGTACCTTGTTTTTAGCTTCTCTGCTCCCTTCTTTTTCAAATATGTTTTTTTATATGGATGCAACCTCAAATATATGAAATCATTGATTTGAAAGGTCCTTTCTTCCCTATGTTGATCTGCATATTTTTTTGCGGATTTTGGGCAACCTACAAGTTGTCTTTCAAAAGCTTTAAAATTTCTTGGCTCTCTTCCACCCAATCTTTAGCTTTTGGGGCTATACTATCACGAAAGATATGCTCAACAAAGGTGAGTGATTCATAACCATATAATTCTTTGAAAGGAGACATCCCTATTGACATATGAAAAGTGGTGTTGTAGCAAAAATCACTCAAGTGTAGCCATTTTACCCATGCCTTTTGCTGCTCTCCCACATAGTTCCTTAGGTACCCTTCCAACCATTGATTCACTCTCTCTGTTTGGCCATAAGTTTGTGGATTATAGCCTATGCTTGGTGTCAATTGAGTTCCCACCAATATGAAAATTTATTGCCAAAAAGCACCCATGAATCTGCTATCTCTATGACTTACAATGTTCTTGGGGAGCCCATGCAATCTGAAGAGTTCTTTAAAAAAAACATCAGCCACTTGTGCAGCACTAAAAGATGATGTAACAACAAATAAATGAGTAAATTTGGTCAGCCTATCCACTACCACATATATGCAATAATTTCCCAAATATTTGGGAAAACCTGTGATGAAGTCCATTGAGATACTCTCCCAATTTTGTTTCGGAATGGGCAATGGTTGCAATAAACTAGCTAGGCATGTGAGTTCAGATTTGTTTAACTAATATACCCTACATTCATTCACATATTTTAGAACATATTCCTTCATCCCTTTCCAAAAAATCCTTTTCCTTAATTTCCTATAAGTTTTGAAGATCCTCGATGGCCGGCTAGGGGGGAATCATGTGCTTCTTGCAAAATATTGTACTTGAGTTTTGAATTTGGAACCAAATAATTTTGCCATGATAATATATCAACCCATTCAAAATCTTGTAGTTATCATCCCATTTGACCCCATAACTACAGGATTTTGAATGGGTTGATATATTATGAGGGTAAAATTTATTTGGTTCCAAATTCAAAACTCACGTACAATATTTTGCAAGAAGCACATAATTCCCCCCTAGCTGGCCATCCAGGGATCTTCAAAACTTATAGGCATCTAAGGCAAAGGTTTTTTGGAAAGGGCTGAAGGAAGATGTTCTAAAATATGTGAATGAATGTAAGGTATGTCAGCTAAACAAATATGAACTCACATGCCCAGCTGGTTTATTGCAACCATTGCCCATTTCAGAACAAAAATGAGAGAGTATCTCAATGGACTTCATCACAGTTTTGCCCAAATATTTGGGAAATGATTTCATATATGTGGTAATGGATAGGCTGACCAAATTTGCTCATTTATTTGTTGTTACAGCATATTTTAGTGCTGCACAAGTGGCTGATGTTTTTTTCTTTTAAATCTTCAGATTGCATGGGCTCCCTGAGAACATTGTAAGTGATAGAGATAGCAGATTTATGGGTACTTTTTGGAAAGAAATTTTCAGATTGGTGGGAACTCAATTGACTCCAAGCACAAACTATAATCCACAAACTGATGGCCAAACAGAGAGAGTGAATCAATGGTTGGAAGGGTACCTAAGGAACTATGTGGGAGAGCAGCAAAAGGCATGGGTAAAATGGCTACACTTGGGTGAGTTTTGATACAACACCACTTTTCATATGTCAATAGGAATGTCTCATTTCAAAGCACTATATGGTTATGAAGCACTCACCTTTGTTGAGCATATATTTGGTGATAGTAGAGCCCTAAAAGCTAAATATTAGGTGGAAGAGAGCCAAGAAATTTTAAAGCTTTTGAAAGACAACTTGCAGGTTGCCCAAAATCAGCAAAAACAATATGCAGATCAACATAGGGAAGAAATGACCTTTCAAATCAATGATTTGGTATATTTGACGTTGCATCCATATAAACAAACATATTTGAAAAATAAGGGAGCAGAGAAGCTAAAACCAAGGTACTATGGCCCATACAAGGTAGTTCGGAAGGTTGGGGAGGTAGCATATGAGTTGGAACTTCCAGAAGGAAGTAAAATCCACAAGGTATTTCATGTTTCATGTCTCAATAAGTCTATTGGTCAACAAGTTGTCATTTCAGAAATAATTCCTCCTTTGCATGATGAAGGTCAGCTCATACTTGTTTGAGAAAGAATTTTGAAGACAAGGGAAAGAAGACTAACGAACATAACTATCAAAGAGTACTTGGTACAATGGAAGGATCTACCAAATGAAGATGCCACATGGGAAGAGGAGAAAATTTTGCAGCATCCAAATCTAAAATTGCTTGAGGGCAAGCAATCTTGGGTGGGGAGGATTGTAATGTCCCCATCCAAATAAATTCATAACAGGAAAGTTCCACCAATCCTACTAGTTCCCTAGGTTGGATGGAGACATTGGGATTTGAAATAAGGGAGCTAATAAATGATGTTTGGACATTATAATGTCATACATATTTAATAAAGGGCTAAATAAATAAATTCAAGAGAAAATCAAAGTGGCAATTGATCATGAAGACACATGGAGGACGTGGGACCCACACAAGCTAGATTTTCTATGCCACATGACAACCTCCTCTTGTCAATTCGAATCCATAAGAAGTCCAACATTCTTGGGATGATTTGTAAGGCTCATACACTTGGAAATATGCATCATAGGTCGAATTGGGATGGAAGTGTAATTACCATGGAAGAGGAAGAGTCAAATGAGAGGTTATTGGACACTTGGGCTAGATTCCTTAACCTCTATGACAACAATGATGAAGATGCTATGATTCCTATGAACAAATTCAGACCTGATTGATGACATATGAACAATATGACATGTCAGGCCTAAAAATATCCTCCAAGTGAGCTCTCATTGGATTTAGAGAAGCTCAAGAGATTCCTACTCGAATTGGTGGAAGGTGGAAGGTTAGGAAGTGGAAGACAAGTGGAAAATCATGAATCCCTCCCTAATTTGAATTGGCTTGGAGATAATGGATGGAATTGGAACCTTAGAAGGCTAAGGATGTTTATAAAATACAGAGATCAAGTAAGAGAAGGGATTTTTATCATTTTTAGAATTTGCATTTGAGAGGAGAGCTAGTGGAGTGCTACCCTACTTGCCTTAGCACCAATTTCGAGGGTGAAAGATTCTCATCCTAGTTGGTAATTGGAGAGGAAATTCAGACCTTTCATTTGGAGATTCAATGGAGTCTTATGTTGTAGTTGAAATCTACAGGGAAGGTTATGGTCACTTCTAGTTCAGCTTTTTTCTCCAACCATTTCCAGTTTTCTCAACATATTCATGATCCTTGAGTTGGGGCGCACTTGGTGAGATGTTGTTCTATTTGGGGGAGCTTCTAATGCCCCATTATTTTATCATATGATGTAAATTCTCTGTTATTCATATTCATAATATTTTCAAGACGATATTCCAAGTGGAACTATGTAAATCTGATCATTAATGAGCAAATGGTGCCAATTTCCCCACTATGTTGATGTATGCCAATGACATGTTGATATATTCAAATGGAACAGTGAAATACTGATGATTTAATGATTTATGTATTTTTAATAACCTATTATACAATTTTCATGTTCAGTTCATAAGCTTTTGGATTCATATTGTTCAATTTCATATCATTTGGAGAATATTGCCTATCATTTCCCCCAAGGTCAAAACTAGTCTTTTTGTATCTGATTTGAGAGGGTTGTAGAAGACTTACTAAATTGAATGTGATGCATAAGAGACCATATTGATTTAACCTATATCCCCTACCTATTTTAATAATTTCGAGAGGTTTCAATAGCATTTGGAGAGCCATTTCCAACATCTACCCCATGGGGAATTGAACCCCTAATTGTTAGTCAAATTCCCTACATTGGCCAGAATTCAAAGGAGAGTTACAGAATCCTTTTGTAGACTCTAAAGCATCCCTGAACCTCATAATAATGTCCTAATACCATCCATATACCTTATGTAACAATTTGGGAGCATTTGGATCCATTGGGAGATCAAGAAACCAATACTAGCGAACTAGTGGAAAAAATTGAAATTTTCACCATTTTAATAAATTTCTAAAAAGGGACATTACAATTTTCTCACCCTAAATATTTTTTTTCCCTTCTTAAAATTTTTATTCCCAAACTAAATTTCATTTGGTTTTATTAGTCTCCTTATTCCAATTTTAATGTCTCCACCCCAACCTAGGAAACTAGTAGGTTGGTGGAATTTTCCCTACCTGATATTTATTTGAATGGGGACATTACATCCTCCAAATGGGAAGCCTAATATTTCATTGTCAACATTGTTAAAGATCATTTGGCTAGGAACTGAGGATGAATTTAACCTAGCTAAATGAATTGACAACTTCACATTGGTAGACTTTGACTTGATTAAATAATTCAACATGGACATCTGCTTGTTTAACCTTGTTGTATAAATTCTCTTCTCTAACGTAGGTGGACCAATGAATTTTGAGAATAAATCAACGAATAATGTCCGACAAGTGATAGACAATACAACACACCTATGGCACTTATAATTCATTCTCATGATTATAAGTCGGAAAAATAAACATGTACAAGAGATTGGTGTCTTGATATAGCGTTATACCTCACTTTCCATCCAAATAATAAATTCTGCCCATTTTTTCGGTTGCATTGTTTCCTTTTCAATATTATTTGGATGGCGACCGTAGTTTTCTTCCGGTAAGAATATGACACATGGCCAAATTAGATATATTACATTTAATGTTAACAAGGAATACTTAAAAAAATTAATGGCCATTTGAAGATACTTACAAAATTGGCAATCAGTGCCTTGAGACCTCTTTGGCCACTTCGATGTGTGACATTTATCTTTTCCAATCATGCCTTCATGGCCATGTCCTCCAACATAAAATAATTAGAAAAATCATGATTGTCGAGAATTCTATTTATAAATTTGAATTTATTTTAAAAATAAAATACAATATATGTATGCTCTCTTCCCCAGCCTTCTCTATGCGTCCAACTTTTCATATTTTTTTACCAACTCTTTCCATAACTTCACGGGTATGTCCATTGGTCTCTTTTTATACTTCTCACCAGGATGAATTTTTTTTTTTTGTTCTGGTTACAACGAAACCTCTTATAATTCTGAGACATCTGTTTTTTCCCCTTCCTCACTGACCAACCCTCCCCAAATTTTGTTTCCATATCTTGTATGACCATTTTTTTGAGGTGAAGGGGAATCTTTAAAAATGGGAGATGTAAATGGTATTTAAATATTTGAAAACATGTCTCTCTCAACCTATTCATGAATGTTATCCCGACACTTATCTGTCTAATTTCACCAGTGACGCAGTTATACTCAATTCGTGTACCTATGGTACCGATCATTGATATATAGGTTGCCAAGGAGGAAGTAGAATTTTGTGTTCTAGGTGTTTCCACCACACCAGAAGTTTCAACACCTTGATCAATAGCTTTGCTTGTAGGTGTTACTATTCTTCTCCTAGATATTTTGCTCGACCTAGGAGAGCATGGAGAATCAATTGATTCCAGCGGAATCGTTTCATTAGCACAAGCAGGTTTAGGATTGTGTTGGGATTGTAGTTGAGCTATCTATATCAATGTTTTAGAAGGAATGTTTTTAAGCTTTTCAAACATTTCCTTTCCTAAAGAGGCCAACAATGACTCTGTTGCGGCAACATTTCCCTATCCAAGTAAAAATTAAGAGTTTTCAGTGTTTATAAAAACGTTTTTGTGCAATAAAAAATAAATCATAAATTAAATTTGTAAACTTCTAAAACCATACCTTTCTTCCTTGAGTGCTTCCTTCTCCACTTGACATCTTGAGCACTAGAGTTCATCTCACTTGCCAAAACCCCAAATTTTTTTGTTCTCTGCTTTTGAATTCTAAGCATCTTACTCAAATGAAAGAGTAAAGTCTTCAACCCTCTTCTTCAGTTAGAAATGTAGAAGGATGAATTGGAGAGCCCTCATCCTCAATGGTGGATCATATAGAAGGGAGTTAGTTGTTTAAGCACCAAAGGAGAGTACAATGGCCAAACCCTCCTCTCATCCAAAAATCTTGAAGAAAATCCAACAGGGCGAGCTGTTCAATAAGCTAAGACGAATTTTGGGCCTTTTTCTCTTCGAAATGTCTACTTCTGAGGTAATATTATGCTTTTTTGGAACTGGGATTCTCCTCCATCCTTCCTACCAGTATTTATCTTGTGATTTTTCTATTTTGGAGCTTGCTTGGTCCTTCATCCTTCCTACCACTCAAATTAGCTTTCCATGTGTGATTTTGAGTGAGAGATAAACCAATTAAGAAACACAACCTGTATGGAACATTTTTTAGCGATTTTGAAGGAGTTTCACTGTGACCTCGCGTTTTTTCCTTTTTCATGTTTCAAACGCCCTTTGGACCGCCTAAGATTACACCCAATATGGTGCCATATCAGGGTAGAAAGCTCACGCCCAATATCACGTCAGGTTCTGGGAAGAGAATGTAATTCATTTGGGGCGTTTACTGTGGCATTAAGGGTGTCTCCTGTAATATTATGCCCCTTGTGTTAAGGGCGACATATGCAACGCCATGTAACCTGTGTTAAGGGAGCCATCCGCAATGCCACGTCCCCTGCTTTTCTTTGTACACCTAGAAAAAACCCCTAAATGTGCACCCTAGTTTAATAATAAGTTTCTCAAGGTGTCATTGGTGGGTTTTAGCTTGAAGTTACTCTGTGCATCGAAGCAATGAAAGCACCATCAGACCTGACTAACGTGGAAAATGTCATCTCAATGTGCATTAAAAGATCCCATCTTATCGTTCTATGGTTGTTTGCAAGTTTGAGGTTTTTTTGTTGTATTGGTGCTTGATTGGTTGTAGCTTAGCCTTGGCCTAAATCCTTTCACCATCATCATCATTCTTAGTATCACCCTTTATTATATCATGATTTTTATAGTCCTAAAAGATGCAACATTACACCCCTACAAATATAAATTCATGTTGAAAAATGAAATTGAAAAGACTGTGCAAAAATTACTGGGAATGGGAGTGATCCACCGAGCACAAGTCCATATTCATCCTCAATGATTGTGGTTATGAAAAAATAAGGTACATGGTGCATGTGCCTTAATTTTTGGGCTCTCAACACCTTAGTAATAAAAGATAAATTCTCAATTATCATTATTGATGACCTATTAGATAAGATCTAGGTGTCCAATTCTTCTAACATAGATATATGCTTTGGCTATCACCAATGTGAATGAAGGAGCCTAATATTCATAAAACCTCCTTTCAAACACACATGGTTCATTATGAATTTTTGGTGATGCCTTTTGGAGTTTTCAATGCTCCCTACACTTTTACTAGCCTCGTGAACACAATTTTTCCCCTTCATGCACAAGTTTGTGATGACATTTTTAATGATATCCTGATACACATTAAATCCTAGAAGGATATGTAGCACATATTGAAAAGACATTGTACCCCTTAAAGCATCATGCCCTTTTTGTAAAAAAATCCATATGATTTTCTACTTCTTTTGAAGTGGAATACTTGGGCACATTTTTAGTGGCGATGGGTGTAAAATGATCCTAAAAAAGTGAGGCAATGCAATATCAATGACACACCAAGACTCTCAAAGGGTCATGAGGTAATTTCATGGGTCTCATAAGCTACTATCAAAAAATACCTTACTATGGACAAATATAAATCATATTAATGCATTTGCTAAAAAATACCTTCATATGGAACGATGCAACATAACATGCATAGTTGAAGGATGTTATATGTTTCAATCTAGTGTTAGCCATGATGGACTTCAATAAACCCTTTATCCTATATTGTGACACATCAATCAAAGATATTGTGGTGATGTTGATGTGATAAGAGATCACATTGTGCATCACCCATAATAAATTATTTGACAAAAACTTGAGAAAGTCAACATATGAAATAGAAATGACATACATCCTTCATGTTGGTGACCTTATTTAACTCGGTTCAAATCAAGGGTAAATAATCATAGTTTGAAGTACTTCATTGAGCAATGATTGTCCTTCTCGGAGCAACAAAGTGGGCCACGCAGATGTTGGGTTATGACTACAAGATTGTTTATAAGAAGGGTAAAGAGAGCATGATCGACACTACCTTATCTCATAAATATGAGGATAAGATGTCCCTCTTTTCGTTCTCCTTACTGGTGCCATATTGGATCATAGAATTCTGATAGGAATGGCTTATTAATGTCAAGGTTTGTTGACTTCTACAAAGGTTATAGGAATTTCATTTTTCAACTACTAGCTTCACATTGTAGAATGACAAAATAAGGTATATGTATGTTTTTGGTGTGGAGTTCCACCTTGAATCTTAAGGTGTAATTGAGTTAAATTCATTTCCCACCACTAGTTACTCCAGCTTTTAATAACCTATGAAAGGGTTAAATGGTTTTGGGAATGTATAGATAATGGAATATATAATTCCATAGAAGAATGTGACACACATGAATGAAACAAGGGTGAAATTATCAATACAACATGTTCCTTGCAACATCTACCAAGTCTTGAGCATGGTTGGGGCAACATTTCCATGTATTTAATTACAAGCTTTCATATTGTTGTACATAAGCCATCATGTTATTCAAACTTCTTATCACTCGTTATGTTTCATAATAAGGACAAATAGCTTAAGTTAGAGATGTCTTAACTACTTTGTCTTTACTTTACATTTATCACCCAACTAATAAAATATGTAAAATAAATACTAATATTATATAAGAAGGATAAAATTTCTATGATTTTAACCTTTCTTGATTTGATATCATGAGAATCCAACCAAACAATCTTTATATAAAGTGCAATTCATGATTGATGAGATTTTTGTTTTGAATGCTTAAATGGGTCAAACACCCTTACCCCCATTGAAACCCAATCATGCAATGTTAACATCTGATATTTGCTATTCCATCAATTCAAAATGATTTTTTGGCCAAAAAATTTGATTTCTTTCCCATTATCTCGAGTAGTTGAAAAAAATATATGTTGTCACATGTTTAGACAGCTTGAATATTATATATAAATTGCATATCTTCCTTCAATTAATAATTTATATAATATAAAGATATGAGATTTTTTACTCTATATTATATGGACAAACTTTTGTACATTTTCATAAAACTCATCTTGAAAGCATATCTTCCCATAAATGTTATGTACGTGCACCTTACAATGATACACAAATTCAAGTGATAGGAGTACCAAGAAACTCACTTAAATTGCGACTCATCATAACCATAATAACCATATGTTTCAAAATTCTCAATAGATGCAAAATTTACTTCCAATTTCTTGGTCCTTGTCAATAATAATATTACAAATTATTCCAAAACCAAAAAATCCCTCTCTTACTATCAAGAGTTACTATAAATACAATATGAAGTGTCAGTTTGGTAACCGATGAAGCAACCGACTCAAACAATTATCCCAAAATTCCTTTCTCTTTTCTTAAGGTCCGATAGACCCAAGGGTCTCAGTGGACATTAATAATCACACCCCATAATTTAGTCAACCTTAATTCTTACCTTCTCCCCATTCCCAACCATCCATGTTAGATGGTTGCCAATAATTGGAAATGCTAAAACTAATACCTTCCATTTGATAGTCACATTTTCTATGCTCTTTCTTCGACTTCTAAGGAAATCTATTAAGGGAATTGATACTAAATATTTATGATTTATTATTCTTTACCATTAAAAACTTGTTTGAAATTAGATTCCAAAGGATTTTTGCTACTAAATATTTACAAAATATATGTATTTTTTTTAAATAAAATATCCAACATGTGACTAAATTATTTATACATGCGTATTATTTAAAATATGAGGATGGGATTACCACAATCCCTATTGGATTTGAATCAATTGTAGGAGGCATAATACCCACTTGAAGATCATCATTTATGTAATGTCTTTGTACAATACCACGTTTGAATTCTTTCTTTCCACGACATTCAGAACATCCACATACAACAATTTTCTCAAAGTATTCATCCCATGTACTATCATCATTACCCACCTCTTGTTCAGTGTGTTGTGCTTCTATTGTATCTGCAAAATCCATTGTCATGTCTTCTTCCACCCACTGTCCTCTACGTGATTTAACAGTAGGAGGTCGACGTCTATGCACACTCTGTTGTTGTTCCCTAGCAAACTGCGACAAATTTTCATTTTGCTCCAATTGAATTAGCAACCTAACATAATCATCAACATGCATTAATTATTTCTTTCCATGAAATAAGAAAACATATGCATAAAAAAATCATTTCAAAGTACTCATCACATGTAATATCACCAAGGTGAACCTCATGTTCACTACACACATATTTTGGTGTATCTGTTGAATCAATCGTCATATCCTCTAACACCCACTTTGTACTCCGACGTCTTTTAATAATACAAGTTTCAGCTCCACGTACATTAGTTTTAGTTTGGACCTTAAATAATCAACCACATGCATCATTTGTTGATAATATTGAATAATAAACTGAATAATCTAATTTTTATATGAAAACTAAATAATCTAATTTTTTTGAAACAATATCACATTGAGTTATTAAATTATGATATTTAATAACTCAATGTGATATTTGTGTACTTCGTTTATACATCATGTCTTACATAATCCTTTGAAATGTCTCGATCCAAGTCCATTGCCTCCTTTGCCTCCTGTACAATAATAAGGCACAATATTTAGTCTAAATTTTGATAAATAGAGAGAAGTAATACTATGCACTAGAGAACAAATTTTGAACATGCCGTTAAACTCTAAATTCATAAGCACTTTTAACTCTAAATGTTTTGGCATTACATGTTTATCTAATTTTAATATGATTTCATAGATTTATCATTTCTCGTATCACATGTTTTATTTCTAAACAATTGAGGAGTTGGAATTAAGAGTGATGTTGAGTGGGGTTTACATATGAGCTTCCTCTTTGTCATGGTTGTCCTTGTCAACAATGAATAAAGTATTTGAGACCAACCTATGGCCAAATTTATGCCACAAAGTCATATTTTCCTTGGAATCCTATAGATGTCACTTGCATGAAGGAATAATAACATTGGGTATCTTCCTACATCCATGTTTACAAACCATGCCACACCAAATGACTCCACCCTAATGAAAATATGTTAATGACCCATATGTTAATGAAGTGAAGTAATATGCATATCGACCCTTCTCAAATTAGTAGTATAAGTTAGCCTACTGGAAATTGTTTGCTAAATCTATAGACGTTGGTGAATGGACCTAAAACCAAATGCCATTAGAGAAATTTAGGTGACATTAAGGTAATTTACCCCACATTAGGAGCAATCGAGATCCAAAAATTCCATGATTACGGTAATTTAGGTGCCACTATGATAGATAAAGATCCATAAGTACTATCACATGAATCATGATCATTGACATTGATATTGTTGCCATCATAACCATCATCATCAACACCATACATGAGTACATAAACATCATCATCATCATCATCATCATTGGCATCCGATCATATATCATCATGATCATAGTCATTCATCTCAACCTCATTATTATCATCATAATCATCATCATCAACATCCTTGCCATCATGCATAATCAACATGATCATCCTCATGCTTTTACGGTGAGCCAAGTTTCATTAGGGTCACTCAAATGTTGTTAGGGATAGTCAGATGCGATTAGGGTCATCTAGGGGATATTATGGTCACTTTGATGCCATTAAGGTGAATTATGTTTCCATTAGGACCAACCAATATCAAATAGTGCTATAATAACCTGCAGCATCATTATTGGCATTGACATCATCGTCATCATCAAAATCCTATTAAATATTGTATAAATCATCGTTGCCATATTTATAACTGTCGATATATGCATCATCATGTCGTTAGGCACACTATAATGTCGTTATGGACCATAGGATTCCTTAAGGTTATTTATGATTAATTAGGGTCTCTCAATTTCCAAAATGGCCATTTAGGTGCTTCTTTTGTCAACATGCCTAGCATTATCCATGGCACAACATTGGAGTTTTCCTCGCACTTTTTCTGGTGCAATTCCTTTCGAACTTCTTGGAGCAATTATAGGCACTATGCCTGGTGATATGCTTGGCTCTATACCTAGCACTATATCGGATGTTTCTCTTGTTGCAATTCATGGTGTAATTCCTTTCAGAATTCCTGGTGCAATTCATGGTATAATTCCTTTCAAAATTCCTGGTGCAATCGCTTACTCTATACCTGGCGCTATTTTGGACATTATTTTGGAGGCTATTCTAGTCGTTAAATGCGATGTTATTATGGATGTTAATTGGGATGCTAATTGGTTGATCCAAGAGGATCCAAGAAGGAAAAATTTTGAATTCCTCCAATCTCAGCAAAACTAGCACCAAATCGAAGGGCTCGTCGAGACGATTCCAGCGGCGTTCGTTTCACCTCAAACGGACTCCGTATGAGAAAGTTATCGCGTTCTGTTCTATAAGGTCAACAGGCAAATTTGGCAAAAAGAGGTGCCACGTGGCACCACTGACAAGGTGACACGTGGCATCTATACTGTACAAACATGGTGATGTGGCACCACTCAGAGGATGACACATGGCATCCATACAGTACGAACCAATCACAAGGTGACATGTGGCATGATGACATGGCATGCTACATGGCATGCTGATGTGGCATGATGACATGGCATGCTAATGTGGCATGCTGACATGGCATGATGATGTGGCATGATGACATGGCATGCTGATGTGGCATGATGACATGGCATGCTGATGTGGCATGGTGACATGGCATGATGAAGTGGCATGATGACTAGCATGCATGCATTTGTGCTTGAAATGAGTTTTAGGACATTCATGCATTTATTCATGAGAAATTGTAAAATGATTAATATTTGAAGTGAGTGGAAAAATTACTCACATATTACTCATTTATTTTATTCCTTGAGTTGTTATGAAGTTAATGCATGGTTGTAACCAAAAACAAACATGCCATATTTGTAAAGAAGTTGTAACAAGTTGGTTTATGGTTGAAAAAAACCAACATGCTATTTAAAAGAAGGATTTTGGTATGTAATGGATTATTGTTGGATTTTGTAAATGTCATTATGGGGAAGTAACTAAATGTGAAAACCCATGGACATGTGGGCATGAACCATATTTTGGTTTATGTTCTTAAAATCCCAACCACATGAAAACCAACTTAGGGAAGTTGTAACCAAGGCCAAGATAGGCAAATTAGTTGCAACCAAAGGAATCCATGAGAGTCATGTGAAGAAGGGCAAGCCAACCTATATAAACCCATTCAATTGCCATTTCCCACTCATGCTTTGGAGTAGAGACTTTGTAGCTAAAGGAGAGAAGGGAGATTGTGTAGCTCTGCAGGAGGAAGGTACGAGTGTTTATACTCGTTTTACACCATCTTCAGGCTTCAGAGTTGCTGGAAGCAGTCTTGTTGTGTTTTGGGTAGCGGTTCTCTTCCTGGCCATTGTCGCCAAGATATCATTGTATTATTGCCATGTATTTTGCCTTTATGCTGAGATTATAGATCGGCCCTCCTATTGAGAAGCAGGCCCGGAGACGTAGTCCATCCTGGACGAACTCCGTTATCAACTTGTTGTCTTTATGTGTGTATTGTCTATGTTGTTTGGTTCTCTTCTTATGGATTTGTGAGCTTCATTCATGCTCTTTATGCAATTCATGTTAACGTCATAGAGTAGCAAAGATCTTGTTTTCGGATCATGTGGTATCAGAGCAGGGCTATTTGACGTTGGATTGTGAGTGTGGATGCTCACGAGGGCTAAACTACAAGCTAGTGAGGGTACATTAGAGCCTTACAATTCCGAGATCGGACGTGCACACCGAAGGAAGAAGATGGAAGCTAATGATGCTCGCACCGAGATGGAGGCAAACTTTCACAACGTCTTCTACATGATGGCCGACAAGGTAGACAAGTTGTTTGCAGACTATGAAGCACGCATGGCAAAAGAAAGAAAAGGCAGTGAAGTAAAGAAGGAAGACAAAGAAGTGAAGGACGAAGGCAACGCTTCAGTTAACCACGGAGGAGGTGGCGAAGAGCCTCCTGAGCCTCCCTCTTCACCTTCAGCTTCAAGCACAAGTTTAAGTGCTTCTTCCTCATCTCATTCTCAGCATTCCAAGGTTCCTCACAAAGAGCCTCAAAAGAAGCCCTTATTGAAGCTCGATGTGAAGTTTGATTTGCCCATGTTCAATGGGGAAGCGAATGCAGAGAAGTTAAACAATTGGATAAGGCAAATTGAGGTCTATTGCCGAGTCCAGCAGATCGAAGAAGAAGATGTGAAGATTCAGTTGGCTTCAGTTCGGCTGACAGGCACCGCACTTGTATGGTGGGAAAGCAAGCTTCAACAAGGTAGCAAACAAAAGGGTAATCTTCTCTCATCGTGGTCTACTTTTATTTCTGCTTTACGTAAGCAATTTTATCCGTTGGGTTATGTTCAGAAGGCAATGATGGATTGGAAAAGTTTTAGACAAGGCAAGGGTCAGAGTGTTCAGAGTTTTACTGAAGAATTTAGAAAGAAAGCTTTAGAATTGAATATTGCTTTAGATTCTCCTGACACTCTTTTGAAGTACATTGGTGCTCTTCATCATTATCTACGCCATACTTTGCTGTTGTTGAATCCTACTAGTGTGGATGAAGCAAGTGTTCAGGCTACTCATCTTGAGAACAGGGGGAAGCATTTGCAAGAAGACCATCAAAAGAAGCCTTTCAAGCCCAACAACCACCACAAGTTCAAGAAAAAAGACAAGAGCAAGAAGACAGCTACTGCCAAGAAGGAAGGAGGAAAGCCCCATTGCAACCATTGCGATACTGATGGGCATGATGAAGAAAGTTGTTGGAAGTTGCATCCTAAACAAAGGCCAAAGCATTATGGAGGCAAAAAGAAGAAAAAGACCGTTGCAACAGCGCAACGAGATTTGGGTTCCGACTCAGGTGACGAAACCATGATTACAGCCATGGGAATGCAAGGTAACAAAACTCCTCATACTGGTTCAAGTTCTACTCGTGTTTCTAAAGAAAATGATAAAAGAAGAAGTGAGTTGTTTCACATCAGAGTTGTGTCTAAGCATACAAAGATTGAAACATTATTTGATCCGGGTTCTCAAGTAAATTTGATCTCAGAATCAGTTGTTAAGAAGTTGGGCATACAGACTAAACCTCACCCCAAGCCTTATCCTCTTGGATGGGTATGTGATAATGCTAAGTTGCAGGTGACTAAGCAATGCAGGTTAAGGTTTGCAATTGCTTCAAAGTTGATCGATGAGGTGGACTTAGATGTTATTCCTCTTGACATCTGCGGTATCGTATTGGGAAGCCCATACTTGTATGATCGACAAGCAGTATTCTTTCGTCATGAGAACAAGTACCATCTCACCAAAAATGGGGTGGAGTACATTGTGAGAGCTCACAGTATGAAGGCTAACACCACTCTTGTTAGTGCAGGACAGATGAAGAGACTCATCAACACTAATAAGAGATACATGCTCATGGTTGTGAGAGCAAAAGATGCCGAAGCATCCGATGCTTTCAAAGGTTGTGATCCTTCTCATAAGAAGGCTATGATTGATATTGTGGCTAACTATGATGAAATATTTCAGGAACCTACAGGTTTGCCTCCCAAAAGGGAGATTCAACATGATATTCATCTCCAGCAGGATGCCCCTCTTCCTAATGTGGGCATGTACAGGTTGTCCGCAGTTATCAAGTACAAGAAGGGTACTAGTAATAAAGTGGCAGATATGCTTTCTAGACCTTCTATTGTTGCATCTATTGTCTTGAAAAATGCTTCTTTGTCCCATGAAAGTTATATTGAGCAGTATGCTACTGATGATGATTTCAAGGAGATTTATGAGAAGCTAACCAATGGCACACAGGTGGAAGACTACTATTTGCAGGGAAAGTTGCTCTATCATTTGGGCAAGTTATGTGTTCCTATCAGTGAAAGAGTCCATGTAATACGAGAAGCTCATACTTCTCTTGTATCAGGGCATTTTGGGGTAGGTAAGACTTTGGCTCATTTGCAAAGACTTGTGTATTGGCCTCGCATGAAAGACATTGTAACAAAATATGTAAAGGGGTGTCTGATGTGCTCTACTTGTAAGCCCACTAATAGAAAATTGGGGCTGTACTCACCACTTCCTGTTCCTTCCCATCCTTGGGAAAGCATTTCCATGGATTTTGTGGGGGGTTTGCCTATGTCTAGGAGGGGTCATGACTACTTGTATGTGGTCGTGGATAGGTTTAGCAAGATGTGTATTCTTATGCCATGTAAAAAGCAGGTCACTGCAGAGCAGGCTGCTTCTCTTTTCTTTCAGCATGTATGGGTTCACTTTGGACTCCCTACGTCCATTATCTCAGATCGGGACTCCCGATTCCTTGGAGAGTTTTGGACAAAATTATGGTGTATGATGGACACCAAGCTAAAGAGGAGCACCGCTTTCCATCCACAGACCGACGGACAGACAAAGGTAGTCAACAGGACAGTTGTCCATTTGCTTCGAGGCTATTGCAACAAGCATCCTAAGTTATGGGATGAACAGATCCAGTATGTGCAGCATGCCTACAACAGGGCTATGCATTCCTCCACTTAGAGCTCGCCATTTGAGACATGCTTTGGGTACTTGCCAAAGAATCCATTGGACTTGACTTATGGGAGAGAGGTTGATTCAAGCGCTTCCAAGGATGAAGACAAAGCCCGCAGGTTCATTCAGAGAGTTCAACAGGTACATCAGGCAGTGCAAGAGCAGTTGGAGAAGAGTCAAGCCCAGTACAAGGCTCGCCATGACAAGCATAGAGTTGATCATCAGTTTCAGGTGGGAGATCAAGTGTGGCTTCACATCAGCAAGGAGAGGATGAAAGGAGAAGGCAAGAAGCTCAAGCCCATTAGATATGGTCCCTTCACCATCTTGGAGAAGATTGGGACGAATGCTTTTCGCTTAGAGCTACCGCCATACATGCAGATCTACTCAGTGGTGAATGTGGAGAACTTGAAACTCTATGAGCCTCCCATGATCATGGATGAAAGGGAGAATGTCTCATTGCCATCAGTTGATGAATTTGCTCCTGAGTACATGGATGAGCTAAAGGAAGATGTCATCTTGGACAGAAGGACAAGGACTTCTCGCAGAGGTGATGTTGAGTATCTTCGAGTGGGCATCAAAGGCACTCATCCAAGCAGAGCCAAGTGGATTGAGAAGGAGAAAGTGAGGGAGCAATTTCCTCACCTATCTGTTGATTAGTCAAGGCTTTTGGAGGCCAAAAGCTTCTCAGTGGGGAGGAATGATCCAGGAGGATCCAAGAAGGCAAAATTTTGAATTCCTCCAATCTCAGCAAAACTAGCACCAAATCGAAGGGCTCGTCGAGACGATTCCAGCGACGTTCGTTTCACCTCAAACGGACTCCGTATGAGAAAGTTATCGCGTTCTGTTCTATAAGGTCAACAGGCAAATTTGGCAAAAAGAGGTGCCACGTGGCACCACTGAGAAGGTGACACGTGGCATCTATACTGTACAAACATGGTGATGTGGCACCACTCAGAGGATGACACATGGCATCCATACAGTACGAACCAATCACAAGGTGACATGTGGCATGATGACATGGCATGCTACATGGCATGCTGATGTGGCATGATGACATGGCATGATAATGTGTCATGCTGACATGGCATGATGATGTGGCATGATAACATGGCATGCTGATGTGGCATGGTGACATGGCATGATGAAGTGGCATGATGACTAGCATGCATGCATTTGTGCTTGAAATGAGTTTTAGGACATTCATGCATTTATTCATGAGAAATTGTAAAATGATTAATATTTGAAGTGAGTGGAAAAATTACTCACATATTACTCATTTATTTTATTCCTTGAGTTGTTATGAAGTTAATGCATGGTTGTAACCAAAAACAAACATGCCATATTTGTAAAGAAGTTGTAACAAGTTGGTTTATGGTTGAAAAAAACCAACATGCTATTTAAAAGAAGGATTTTGGTATGTAATGGATTATTGTTGGATTTTGTAAATGTCATTATGGGGAAGTAACTAAATGTGAAAACCCATGGACATGTGGGCATGAACCATATTTTGGTTTATGTTCTTAAAAGCCCAACCACATGAAAACCAACTTAGGGAAGTTGTAACCAAGGCCAAGATAGGCAAATTAGTTGCAATCAAAGGAATCCATGAGAGTCATGTGAAGAAGGGCAAGCCAACCTATATAAACCCATTCAATTGCCATTTCCCACTCATGCTTTGGAGTAGAGACTTTGTAGCTAAAGGAGAGAAGGGAGATTGTGTAGCTCTGCAGGAGGAAGGTACGAGTGTTTATACTCGTTTTACACCATCTTCAGGCTTCGGAGTTGCTGGAAGCAGTCTTGTTGTGTTTTGGGCAGCGGTTCTCTTCCTGGCCATTGTCGCCAAGGTATCATTGTATTATTGCCATGTATTTTGCCTTTATGCTGAGATTATAGATCGGCCCTCCTATTGAGAAGCAGGCCCAGAGACGTAGTCCATCCTGGACGAACTCCGTTATCAACTTGTTGTCTTTATGTGTGTATTGTCTATGTTGTTTGGTTCTCTTCTTATGGATTTGTGAGCTTCATTCATGCTCTTCATGCAATTCATGTTAACGTCATAGAGTAGCAAAGATCTTGTTTTCAGATCATTGGTACATTAATTGGGTTGCTAATTAGAGTCCCAATTAACATCTACTTTCAAAAAATGACGCAAATAACGCCATTAAAAGTGCCATCTCATGGAATAGCATTCACTTTGTACAAAAAATGATGAAAAATACAATAAAAGTGATAGTGGACGCTTAAAAGGGAGCTAAAAAAGATGCTAATTCCAGGATTTGTTGTAGTGTATGATGTGGAAGAGGAATTCCATGCTATGATGAGGGATTGGAAAGGGAGAATTCCTAGTAACTCCTGTCTTGCTATTGTATTTATAATTCTAAGATGTTATGCATAGAAATTATGGCATAAGAATGTTGGAAGTGCAAGAGAATAGTAGATTAAATGCATGTGAATTGCTTATGCATGAGCATGATATTGCATAGTGCATGTGAATATATTTGTGTGTGTATATGATGTTGCATGTTGGTAAAGCTAGTGAAGTTTTACATATGCAATGAGCCATTTAAGATCATTATTGTGGTTGTTAATAATTAATGGTGTCCGCATTGGTTGTGGGGCCAAAGACAACATAAGCATGGCTAAAGATGTTGATGATGTTGTTGCATGTGACAAACAACCTTATGAAGAAAGGTTGGTGCAACAAAAATATGATCACGAGGTTGGTGGAAGGATGGTGTAATCCTTTGCAGGAGACCAACTGATCAGGTAACATCAAAGATGTTAATGGATGCCATGCAGGTAATGGTTTATTTATGATTGCGTCCAAAAGGGGATTAGGAAAGAATCCCTTGAGCCATATTTAATAATCATAAATTGGTATGTATGTGATGATAAATGTATTTATGCAAACATTATCCCACCGATTACGGTGAGGTATGTGGTGGTAAGGGAAGGGATCCTTATACCATCTAGTTGTTTTGAATTGTAAATGCATTCTTATGAAAATATATCATGCCATTTGTATATGTTGGTTATGAGTTTAATAACCAAAGCAAGTGAGGACTTAAGGTCCTGTTGTGAATGTGCATGCATATGTGTGGGTGCACATGTTGAGATGCATTGTGTGAACGCATGGTTGTGATATATATTTCATTGCAATTAGATAGTAGATGAAATGATGAATTATTGTCAATTCTGAGATCATTTCATGAGTTGCTATGGATGCAGGAAAATGATTGCATGGAGAAGGTAGTCATGTTTGGTGGGCTACCAAGAATGCTCTGTTGGGAGGACAGAGTTTCCTGAATGGTTATGATTGTGTAATCATGAGAATTGGAATTTTTATTTAATTTGTATAGTAATGTGATTGTATCTTGCAATTTTATTGTGATAACGATGTACATAAAGTAGATGTATTTCATTGTCTTTGAGATAATAACAACTGATAGTGTTTGAATTATTGAGTATTATAATTATGAGATCACTTCAGTGACTGTTGTAACAATGAAAATATCTTATGCATGGATACTCACCAAGTGTTTGGCTGATTGAAATTTTTAGATTTCTGGTAGAAATGTCTTGGGTATGGCAATGTGGGTAAGTCCATAATAAAGACTGGAATCTACCATGTACAAAAGCCAAATATTATGAGAAGGTTCTCATGGTTGTGAAATTTAACTTATGTATGGAACATATTGTAAATTTCAGATTTGAGATTTTGCTAACAGTTACTAAGGACTGTTTGGATTATCTAGAATTGTGTCAAGAGGACATGTTGTAGGTGGATGTCTATGTTATGGAAACAAGTGTAAAACCATAATGGACATAGTGATACCACTTACAAGATCCAAACAATATGAGGATGGCCTCATGGTTAAACAAATCCAATTTATGTAGGAGACAAAATTGTAAATTCAGATTTGAATTTGATTATTGATGTTATTGATTGGTTGATTGTTTGTGAATGGTGTCAAGAGGACACATTGCAGGAAGACCATGTGTTATGGCCTGCAACAGCTAAACATCATGAGAAAGAACTCATGTTTTGGAAATCTAGTTTTTGTACAAAACACATTTGAGAAATTCTAATTGAAATTATTATGATGACATCTCATGTGGACTACATGCTTGTGTGTAATGCAGGTGAGCTGGTGAAAAAAATTCCATTGGGGCAGATGCCGACTGCTAAAGCTTAAAGGGAAAAGGACATGCCAAGAGTGGATTGGGTTTGAGAAACCCTGCAAAAAATCCCTTCCATGTGCTTGTCTCTCCGCAGTGTGGTTAAACCCAGTATGAGCATGGGTACTCAGGAGGATTGTATGGCCATTGGTAACCTTTCTACGCTCACACTAAAGAGAACTGGAAGGGATGGATATGCCCGAGGGACTATGTAGCAGAGAAAGGGTACCATCCTTGTGTTGTGTGAGTGGGTATTGTGGGGGCCATGCTAGATTGCAGTCAAGTGAGTCACCTATAGAGTTCCTGGAGGGAACCACTGGTTTGCATAGGAGAAGGGCCATGTGATTGTGTTCTTTGTTTTATTTCCTAATAAACCCAGTCGGCGTACTGGCTTGGAAATGGTTTTTGTATGCTTAATAAACCCAGTTAGAGAGCTGGCTTAACATACTGGTTAATGGAATGCCTAATAAATCCAGTCAGTATGCTGGTTTGGCATTGTGACTTGGAATGTGGCGATATTTTTAAAGGCATAAAATCTCCATTGGTTCAGCAGTGAGGACCTCCTGCACCTACCTAGGATAGCGCTGAGGTAAGGGGTTCCCAAGGGATTGTGCACCAGATAAGGGGACCTTACTCGGGTTGTGAGTGGAGGTGAGGTGGGTGTCGAGACTGGTTGGAACCCATTGAGATGCCTATGGCTTCGTAATATAGCCCTTCATTTGGAAATGGTTATGGTGTAGTTTCCTCCCATTGGCATGTTGCCCCAGACGGAAGTGTTGGATTGGAAATGGAGAGGGAAAACTAGGTATGGGACTGGTTTGACACCATAAATGCCCGATAAACCCAATCAGCATACTGGCTTGGAATTAGTAATTTGAATTTTTTGGAGAAGCCTACGTGTTGGACAAACATTAGTTAAACACTTGGTAAATCCATTCGGTGCACTAGTTGGGCATTGAATGTTGTGGAGTAGCCTGTGTGCTGGCCAAAAATTTGTTATTGTATCCACAGGTGATCCAAGGCTTGTAAAGCGAAGAAGGAGCCTGTGGAATAACGTGAAGACGTCCAATACAGATAAGTATTTAATTATCATCTATTCCTTATTCCTAGTAATGAAAATTTCATGTATAAGTCTTATAACAACTAAGTTGATACACTGTTATTTATTTGTTGAAACCCAGGTAATTGCGGGAAGCAAGAACCTTGAAGGAATCCTAAGGATGCCTTTGGACACGTGACTGTCCTAGAAAGCTCAGTATAAGTAGCAATGGAAAATGGTGCTAGTGGACTTGCGCGGATCCTAGCATCCAAAGGTTCTGTAGGAAATCCATGGGGAGGGATTCCCTGGTTGAGAAGCCTTGGACAGACCTTAGACACCAAGTGTCATCACCAAAACAAGGAAAAGGCGAGTCAAGCATTCACATTTGAAGTGAAAGAGACCAAGGAGCATGGAACCACAGTTGTGGCAGGGCTCGGGATTGGAACAAAATTAAGAGGGGGAAATCTTACTCTTCTCTTTCCTTTTTTATGGATGCATTTTAGAGACATGAAATTGTTGAATGCATATATGGCTGAAAGTTGATTGTGTTTATTTTGCTTGAAATAAATTGTGAATGTTGAATTAGTTAATTCCCTGTGAAAGGATGAACATGAATGAGTTCATTTGTTTGTTGTACCAGCATAGATCCATCTTAAAACCGTATCTATCAAGCACCAAAAGGGATCCAATTTCTTGAGGTGTATTTCTTTTTTTTACTTCAAACTCAAGAAATTTGATCTCTCTTGATTTATAGATCCGGGTTTAAGTTTTAAGTTTTTATTTTATAAACGAACATCTATTTTTTAATTACTTTTCATAATATTTTATTTTATGAACCAACATGGATTTTTTTTAAATACTTTCCATAATTTTTTATTTTATGAGCCAACATGAATTTTTTAATTAAAAAAAATTACTTTTTACATTTTATTAGATGTAATGCTACATACACGTTACAACATCTCCCCCATACTGGGCTGTAGAGCACCTCGTTTCACTCGGTGCAACAAGCATGAAATGTGTGGAATTATTATGGATAAAGCATGAACTTTCCATGTCAATTGGGAAATTAATTGACTGATATTACTGCTTATGTTATGCTTGTCCTAACAAGATTTGCAATGATGGATTTCATAGATGAAAATTAAACCAATTGGTTGTAGTTATTACAAGACAAGTGTTGCTAGTAAGCAAAGTGTGGGCAGTTGTGCACATTGACCATGGCAGCAGACCAAAAGCTATTTGATTTTGATGAAAATTTTCTTAAAACAATTTCCAAGACCCAAGAAAATCTTGAGGAAATGCTCAAGCTACAAAAACAACAAAATGAGATGAACCACAAGGTTTTGCAGGACTCTATTTTTCTGTAAAATAAAGTAAAAGGCATTATGGAAGCTATCAACAGTGGAAAGGACAGTGGGTCAATGAAGAGGCATTCATCCAATCAGTCCATTAAGAAACACTCAAGGTTGGAAGACTCAAAGGAAATTGAGTAGGTAAAGAAAAAGCAGCCACTGAAATGTTGGAAATGTGGAGGAAATCATTTCCTTCATAACTTCCCACCAAAGGACAACAAGAAAGGTAGTAGCCATAAAGTTTCCAGACTTGTGGATCAGCTGGAAGGTAAAGAAAAGGAAGGGATTGTTGTGGAGCAATGCTCACAAGAGGAGCTAGAAGGTAAAAACTAGCAGGAGCAGCCTATAGAAGCCAAAGGACTTGATCCTGAAAACCCAAAGTAAAAGATGAAATGCAAGACAAACATGCCACATTTTGTGAATTTTGGACATGTGTAAACAATGTGTAAGTATTCATAAGTATTGGAACATTGAGGATGGTGTTATTCTAAGGGGGAGGGGAATGTAATACCCCCATTTTGGCCCTTCGAATGTATCAACTCGATATGTAAATATTGTGCATATGTGATGTATGATTCTTAGCATGGAACTCAAGGACAAGGCCCCGCTAGTGAATGCTCAGCCTTAATGGGATGGTATTTTATATTGTTATATCCATGTGCTAGTAAGCCATGGGGAAATTGTAAAAGCATGTAAATAATTATAATGCAAATAAAATACCAAGGGGTTGCTTGTGGATGCAAATAAAATGAGGGGGCTATGTGTATCCACTAGGGAGAGGTGAGGGGGTTGTGGGATTGAACCATATGCTTCCAAATGTCACCTTGAGAGCCCACTTTGACTTTCCTTGATGTCATGTATTTCTGTTGTAAGGAAGTACTTCAGAAATCATCTCATGAGATTGATGGAGTATGGGCAGCCAAGAAATTTGTATGGCAGAGTATGGGATTTGTTTACTTGACCCAAAAGTCACTCTACCTCACGGGAGGACGTTTTCCCTCATCCTCATTCCATTGTGAAACAACGAGATTGCTATTCTGAGCATGTTATGCATTCTCAGTTGTGGAAAAAAAATTCAAAAATCGCGACTTGGAAAGAATCCACGTTTTGAAGTGCCAAAAATTCCCACAAAGTTGTGTGGACAATGAAATCCAATGGGGGGTCCATATACCTGAACCTGAGGGTGAATTTGAGAGTGTGAAGAGCCCCGAAATTCATGGGAGAACCCAGTTTTTGGGGCCCGAAAGTTGAAATCCGTGAATGAGATTCACGTGGGCAGAAATTGAGGAATATCCAAGAGTGGATCACAGTGGGAGAGAGACCAGGGGGTCATATTTCATGGTAGAGCCAATGAAGACTTAGTTATCCTTGGTTTAGAAGTTGGGACCAACCATACCTGCCCAGGTCAACGCTGAGGGAAGGGGCACTCGAGGGACTGTGTAGCAGAGAAGGGGACCTTAATTAGGTTGAGAGTGGAGGTGATGGGGGTACCTAGCCTATCTGAATCCAATTGGGTATTCCTGTAGCTATGTGGTTGAGCTCATTGGCTTAGAAAAATCCTTCCATGTCTCCCCACTTGCTTGACAGAGCCAGCTGTGTGTTGGTTGAGCTTGAATGATTGTGCCTAAGGTTGTGAGTGAACCTGAGTAGTTCCTCCTAAGTGGATACATAGCCCTAGATCAGGGGTGGTCTTTGAGTGTTGAAATAATATAGGATGGGCAGAGACCTACGGTTGGTTTGGAACATTGCAGTCCATAGCCAGTTGCTTGGTGATTGCAATTAAAAGATAAGTGTTTCATGTTGCCTTTGATTATGCCAGTTTTATATATCTGAATGATTATTTGTTTATGTCAGAATGCATAGATTGATCCAACTGAATAATGGAACTGAATTCCTATGCATTATGTTGTTATTATGCCTATGATGAAATGCTGGTAAATGCATTATGTGTGTGTGTTAATATGGTTTAATTCCGTTGTGTATGTTTATTATGCATTGCACACACATTTAGTTGTGAATAATTTCATAATGTGATAAAGGGGATGTGACAGAGTATTCAGAGCAAGAAAAATTATGAGGTTGTTATTCTAAGGAGCTCCCCCATCACCTCTAAAAGGAACCGAGGTGACTAGGGAAATGACAAAGTGGTATTAGAGCAAGAAAAATTATTAGGTTTTTATTCTAAGGACCTCCCCCATCACCTCTAAAGGGCACCGAGGTGACTGTGCACATGACACTCTTCTTGATTTTAACTACCATTTCCTTGTTACATGAAACGTGATTATTTTTAAATTTTTTGTTTAGCTTACCACCTAGAAATCACTAACCATTTCAATCCTGGAACTTTGTTTTCCACTTTCCCTTTCCCAATATCATGATTTATCTTTCTCGTGTGGCCTACCCCAATTGGTTTCACGAAACAAATAAGATGTATCCACATAAATGTTTGTTCACAATTTTACATGTATGCCATCCTTAAGTATTTCATAGTGTTTTATTCTAAAGAGCTAGTAGCTATGACATATTTACAATATGAGCCAAATTTAATTTGTCAAATAAAAAAAGAGCAAAAAGTTGGAATATTACAATCACGAAAGAAGTGTTATGGGGATCACAAGGGCATCAAAGGGAAACCCCTTGCTATTGGAGAAAAGGGTATGTGAATCCCTAATATGCCAAAACTCTCCAGACTACTAATCAAAGAATCGTACAACAAATGGATATCAATGTTGTGGAACAAAGGAGCACAGATGAGAAGCTTTTTCAATTTGATGATAAAAATAATTCACAGGGTAAGCTCCTAAATGCCAAAGAAATACAAAAGGAGAATGGGAAATAAGACATTGCATGTCAATAATATAAAGAGCATATATAGGAAGAAAGAGCATGTATAGGAAGTTGCCAAATGTCGTGGAACAAAGGAGCATACTATTAAATCTAGGAGAGAAAAGGAGAATCCACAATAAATTGTCACACAATGGAAATCAAAGGAGGCTATGAGAAACTGTCACATGCAGATGAGAAAAAGAAAGAGTCATTCTCTCAAATAGAAACAAATGGGAATTTTAATGACAAGAGACAAATGGAAAATCACTACATGTAGAACTCTATGATAAAGTATCTTGAAGGGGCTTCATGTCATCCCACAATAAATTTCATATTATAGAGATGCTCAACTACCTTCAACCAAAACTTTGAATGGGAGAGAAGGGAATCAACTTGCGTTGTACATTACTACTAATTTTAAGGCATCTAATGTGGTTTTGGATTGGAGAAATCCAAGGACATACAATTCTAAATTTCCTCTAACAATTGTACAATCTAACATAGCATAAGTGGGCCAAAGTGTCATGAATCTAAGGGAGCCTCAACTACAACAAGTGGGTAGAAATTTAGATGAATAAAAAACAGTAAGAAAATAAATGAATTAGATGTAGGTAGAAATTCAAAAGATCAAGTATGCCATTTGAAAAAGAGTATAAACTGGAAGTGGGTGAACAGTTTCATAAACTTGAAGAAAATGATAACTCAATTGGCCACGAGAAGCCAAAGTAGTAACAATTTTATATGAGACATAAATACACCAAATGGGCATTAACATTTTCGAATAAGAACTAAGTAAAAAGCTAAATGAATTAGATATTAACAATAAGCTCAACAAACTAAATAAGATTGTACATATATTTAGTCAAGTATTTTATCTCAAATAAATTATCAATGAGTATAAATGTCTTCATTAAATTCTAGAGAATTGGATACACAATGCACAAGCTCATTTAGCTATTGATCAAATCCATTCTTCAGTAAGGAAGCAATATAGAGTCCAAAATTGGTCATTAAAGGCGACAACAATGGATTGAGAGGGAAGAGGCAAGAATCTTAATCTGATCATAGAGTTCAAATTTCAAATACCAAACACATTGAAGGAAAGAGGGAGGCATCTACAAGTTTCCCTTTTACAACTGATCCTCATAGAACCCTTCCTCTTTTTGTTTGTAAGTCGATATTATAGTTGGTTAGGTAGCAAGAATATTAGGGAAGACGAGGTTATCTAGTGCGATGAATAGAAAGTACCATCATATATTATACCAAAAATGTCTTCAAGAATTATTGACATAGGAAATGAAGATCAAGAATGCAGCTTAATCCATCGATCTAATTAACTTAGCTTGATGTCAAATTCAACTAAGATGGCCCGACAAATATCTTGGCATGGTCACCTTCAACTTTAATGCAGACACCTCCACCACTAGCTTTGACACAATCACCTCACATATATATGTAAGCACGAGTTGAATAGGGACATAATAAACCAATGAGCTAACTATCTAAGATGGCTTGGCAAAGTTTTATGCAAAACCCCAATTCTTTCCCATCCATAAAATCAATTTCCAAGTAAGAAAATGGTAACTAAAAAATGGCAATATAAAATAGATATTTGAAACAAAATGCTAATATCATCTTGAAAATTTGTCTTAAACATTCCTAAAATATATAAAAACAATTTAAAATAGAATTTGAAATGAAATGTTAATTTCGTCTTAGAAAAACATCTTAAACCTAGAACATAGTTGGTTCCTTGGCATATGTTGAATCTTGGAGGACATGGATTTAACATGAATGAGATCAATTAAGTTAAATACCTATAATGGGTGAATCCACGAATATCGTTCACCATTTTTGGTGGATAGAATGGAAAAAAAATGTTTTTCGGACCCTCAATCGAGGTATTTTAGAGCCCTCGGTCGAGGTTTTAAAAGCTCGATCGAGGGTTTTAAAATACCTCGATCGAGGGTTTTAAAATACCTCGATCGAGGGTTTTAAAAAACCTCGATCGAGGGTTTTAAAAAACCTCGATCGAGGGTTGAAACAAGACCACGATCTAGCTTTTGAAAGCTTGGTCTAGCTTTTCAAAAACATAAAAGGCTCGTTTTAGGCCCTCGATCGAGCAAATACCTCGATCAAGGTGTTGTTAAACCCTTGATCGAGGTGTTGTTAAACCCTAGATCGAGGTATGTTAAAACCCTCGATCGAGGTATTTTAAAACCCTCGATCGAGGGCTTAAAAAACAAGCCGAGAGCCCTTTTCACTGCAAAATGAAAGTTTTGTCTTCCTTCCACATAGATAAACCATGTCATTAAATGCTCATTAATGAGCGGACTTGACACCATTGGATTCGTCAGTGAATCCTCTATTCAGATATATAAAATTTACGAATTTTTATCTTCATATGTCTTTTGTTTTTAAATTTCTACTAAAGCTTGCCCTAAAAAACCCTGCCGACAACTTCGATTGAGCTCAAAGATAAATCTGCAACATTCAAAAAATTTGAAAAAATACACAAGCCCTAGATAAACGCGTCCTCTTCAAAAGCGTATTTTTAGTTTTGCAAATTATGTAAACAATCAAAAGATTTCGTGCACGAACACACATGTGTGCAAAATGCGACTGAAATATTCATTGGTTAGTTTTGAAAAATAATAATAAATATAATTTTTCGAGAAAAAATAAAAAAAAAATATGTAAGCCCTAGTGCATTCTGTCTAGATCATGTTCACATATTTCATTTTTTAAAATTATTACTTTAACGTTAAATTATTGTGCACAAACACAAACTACTTGTTAATTGCTCTTCAAATTTTTAAGTACACACGTTTCATTAAATGAAAATTCGACACGATAAAAGGGATTGGTATATTTCGAAAAAAATATCATTGGAAAGCCAACATAATTCTCTACATTTCGTTTTTCAATTGCATGTCAAAATTCATTTGGCAAATATGAGTTTAGAGGACTTCAATTTAATACATGGATAAAATTTCTGTTTTTCACCGTCATATTTGGCCAAAAAGAGTTACCCATCTTCATGGAATCACCCTAATGGATAGACTTCTTAAGCATTGCAAGAGAGATGAGACCTTGTGTTGATATGTTTTCTCAAAGATTCAACCATATATTGATTTCAGATGATGCAAAATTACTTTAGGGTCAATCTTTGAATCATACCTATTTACATGAAACATTTATTGTTGTGAAAAGGGGCCATATTTACATACCTATTTTACAACCGAACAAATAGCATGAAGCGAACCACAACCAAACGTCCTTAAAACATATTCACGAGAGAACAAAGGATATGTAACTCAAACCAACAACATGACATTGAATTAATATCCCCAACTTTGATTATAAGCCAAGATGGGCATATGATCTAAGCTACAAGAATCAATTCCTTGCATTAAATAAAATGGTTCTTTACTAACAAAATTCATCTTTTATTATTCCATTTCAAATTATAGCTCACTAATATTTGCAAGCAATGGAATATAATATGACTCCTCTATTAATGGTGTCATTCAAAGCATAACTTCCCATGTTAGATAAAACATGGCATCGATTTCAACAATCCTTTCAATGAGGAGTTAATTACTTTAAAAACCCAAAAATTGCATAAAACAGGATAAGATAAGATAATTTTATTAGCATCCAACATATGACCATAAATATATCAAAGGGATTGCTAAGTACATTAGAAACAATGCATAGTAAGAGTATGAGTTCAACTCTTATAAAAGCATGTCAAATCTTTGAGGTCAAATACCTATAATCTAAAGGCTATCATTAAAGAAATAAAAATATACAAAGCTGAGAGTCTCATAAAAGAAAGGACCCCTCTCAAGAACTCAAAAACTAAGAGAAATGTCTCCACTAGTGGTGATCAAAAGGCTATCATTGAAGAAATAAAAAGATACAAAGCTGAGAGTCTCATAAAAGAAAGGACCCCTCTCAACAACTCAAAATGTAAGAGAAATGTCTCGACTAATGGTGATCAAGGAATGTGTTCAAGGTCTTGAAGAGACATCACCCACTAATGAGGAGGTGAAGCTACTAACCACCAAATTTGTATAGCAAGTGGGTGGATATTTTCTACCATCATAGGCCTAAGTGACGAAACAAATGATGGAGAACTATCCAAATGATCTAGAAATATTGGAAGGTTTAGGTATAACATGCTACCTGGAAGACATTGCTCTTTGCTTGGATCTCGATGAGGGAGAAAGAGAGTGTATACAGTCAACATAAGAATTGTCCCAAGCCCTAACCCAAGACTATCACAAAGACCTCATGCGCAAAGGTCATGGATCTACCCAATATCTCATAGCTATGGCAGTCGAGGTGGAACTACTCTCTACATGCCTCTTTGTGACTCTCTCTATGAGGATTGAAAAGGAGGAGGTTATGATCCCAATAGTGTATAAAGCCAATCCCCATTGACCACATATCTAAATAAATAAGATACAAAACCATGGGCCCAGGAAGCAAACCTGTGAGGCATAATCAAGGAATACCAAAGGTAAAAACAGGTTGGTCTCCTACAAGATTTCTTATGACACAGTAAGCAGCATTTTCGCAGAATCAGATTCAAGAATGTGAAAAAAAGGCCGACCAGTAAGTAGATTACAAGGCTAATCAAGCGTTCCTCTTGAAAGTGGAAGGAAATGTGGAACTGAGTAATAAGGAAACCAAACGACCAGAAATTGAAAAGTTGTCTTGGGAAGAAAAAAATTCCAATCAGCCCAACGACGAATAAGCAAATCAATTTCGGGGCAAATCTAAGCCAAGCACAACACATTCAAATGAAATCAATAAATTGGCAGCTAACCTTGGTATCTTTTCCAGATCAGGTGGACATCAAACAGAGTTGAAAAGCCTGGAGGAATTAATTCAACAACATTGGAGATTGCTCGCTAGCAGAACTCTGAGGACGGCCTCAAATCAATCTCGAAAAGGAACAGCCGAGGAGAAGCAAAGGAGGACCTATTTTATAAAAGAGAAAGACTAAAATTCAGTACCTCTATGAACCCCAAGCATAAAGAGCTCCAAAGCAAGAATTTTTCTATTTTTCGAGCAATGAATGACGGGACCGCAGGAGTTGAACCATACAGATGCCTCGATCTCGAAACAGACCACAAAGAATACGTGGCTGGAGAAGGATGTGGAGAAAATAAAAAACATTCTATAGACATGTAGAGTATGATTATGAAAATAACAAGCCCCTGCAGAGTTCGAAGAGCAAGTCCAACACCAGCTATGTAACATGTCAAATGAGATGATTTGGAGTCTGGCAGACTTGGTTTCCATCTTGGAAGAGAACAGCCCAGAGTAGGGGAAGTCCTCATAAATAATCAGCTTGAGTTATCCGTGTTGGAAACCAACATGTCATCTGTTATTAGTATGTCTTGGGTTTTGTAGTATGTCAATTTAGAGCCTAGACCACTAGGGGTGATTTATTGCATCCTGAGGAGCTAGATGCTCTACAACTCAGCATTATGAGGGAGATGTTGTAAATGTTGTAATGAACAACTTAACGTTACTATAATTAACAAAAATTATAAAATTATAAAAAGTAATTAAAGAAAAATCAAATTTCTTGACTTTAAGATAAAAATAAAACTACACGTCAAGAAAAAGAAATAAGATTCTTCTAAATGTTTTTAGAAAAAATAAAAAATATATATAAAAACAAATCAAATTATAATTATAAAAATACTCATTACTTTTAGAAAATAAAATATCAGCTAACACTATTCAGTTGCTGTAACTTATTTAATGTGATTGTTGTAGGTCTATTAATACTTCGAGCTTAAAATCCAACCGATCAATAAGTACAATACAGCTTCATTAAATGGACTACAGCAAACTGAATAGCATTCGCCATTAAAATACCCAGTAATCTGTGAGAACAAAAAAACAACAACTACTGCGATACAAATAAAAAGAATTAGAAAAATACCATGTTAATATATATACAGAAGAGAATTAGAGAAATACCATTTTGGATTCATGGGTAGACTCACATTAACTCCAGGCATTAGAGGTTACAGTAAGCCTCCGCACGAACTTGGACAAACAGAACAAACCAATTCTGATCATTAAAATGGAGAGAGTTGGCTCCACCTCCACAGCCACCTTCATAAACGGAAACAGCAAGACCAATCAGTAAACCGGATCACAGAAAAAGACAAATGTAACGGAAACAGCAAGACCAGTTAGTTATAGAAAAAAGCCAAAACTTAACGAAACAGCAAGCTCGGCCAATCGAAAGAGTGGAATATTTTCCGGAATTTTCATTCTACGATTTTGATGCTGCCTCTGATGATAAAATGGCAAAGTTACCAAATATCAATTACAGTTTTTTAAATAATATGGCCTCCACTGACAGCATTTTTTTGGGCAAGATTTTGGCAGAATTTAGAAAGTTTTATTTTTAATTCTTAAAAATTAATGTTAAAATTGCTTTCAATATTGCTAAATCCGTTTATACACTCAGAAAGAGTCTAATTCTAGAGTAGCACTGACTTTGCTCATTTTTTACATTCTGTTTTTATTGATTTTTATTAATAATGATCTTTTGAATAGAATTGTTTTTTCAAGAAATTGAAATAAATGAATATAATTTTTTAATTTTTTTATCACGCGGAAAATAAGCAAATTAGTCAGTCATCCAAGCCAGAAGATGTCTCAACGAATTGAGAAGGGGTGGATGGAATGACATCCATTTATCCCCACCAACGGACCACCATATCCTTGACAGAATATAAATTTTTTATTAGACAAGTTACTATTTGTATGTTGATATGTTATAATTTAAAACAGATCAAAAATTAATAATAAATTCAAAATTGTTGTCCAATAAACAAATTCATTAAACAAATCAAAAATTAATAATAAATTCAAAATGGTTGTGGAGTAAACAAACTCATTATTTGAAATTAATA
Organism: Larix kaempferi; assembly: GCA_027924585.1. NCBI lineage: Eukaryota > Viridiplantae > Streptophyta > Pinopsida > Pinales > Pinaceae > Larix > Larix kaempferi. The sequence goes on along the minus strand of BSBM01000005.1, from coordinate 583,267 downwards.
ATAAGTTGAAAACTCAATAAAATTCATTATATTTTATGTAAAAGATCTTATATTTGTGGAAATTGTCTAATAACGAAGCAAAGGGGTCAATGTTGAAAATTTTGTCAATTGAGTCCTCATCTCACAAAATTTGAATTGATCAGCCTTGATATAGGGGTTTTAGAACTTAGAAATAAGTCTAAGATGGTCACTCTTAACCCTAAAAGATTTAGGGGGTTTAGAACTTAGAAATAAGTCCAAGATGGCCTCTCTTAAGGCTAACAGATTATGAGTTTGAAATGAGTCAAACAAAATTGAATTGAGCCTAATTATGTGCCAACACGAGGGCATTTTGGTTTTAATGGTTTCCATGAAGGTGTCTTATGTATAATAGTAGGTTAAGAAATATTGTAACTCTAAAATGCATTTACCCTTATTAACTCCAACTTAATGAGTGAGGCCTTCATTGAACTCAAACTTGGGCATTGTGATTGTCTTGGACTAAAACTAAGTGACTTAAAAATGAATATTGATACGCTTCTAGTGCCTAACAAGACACTATGTGTTGGAAATAATCAATAAATAGGACCCTCTAATATTGCCTGAAAATCAGCCCAATAAACCACATATCTGCCCTCAAATAGTAGAAAAATACAAAAATATTTATAAATATGCTTCAAATAACTCAAAAAACTCGGATCTACTAAAGAAATAGCACCACAATGATAAATGTATCCTTGTATCTAATAACAAATTGTCAAACAAGAATAGATTAATTCCTAAAAATGAATTGTGTTGTCTATATAATTCAATATAGTCATAGAGTTCCGTAATGGTCCCTAGGTCTTCACACTCTCTTCTTCTAACTAAGCTCTGATACCATATCAAGGAAATCGAGCACATAAAGAAACCAACAAATAACTTAAAAGAGTTGGCATAATGTATTGTATAAATGAGAAAGCAAAAGCTTTCTTATATAGGATTGCAATGAGGTTGAGTCAATCCACTTTATGAAAGTGGGATAGACTAAGAAATATACTAAAACATAAAAGCACAAAATAATATAAATTTGGAAGTGACTTTATTAAATCCTAAGTCTAATATCTAATTAATCATTATATAAAGCTAAGTTCTACTTTGAAATGTAGGGGAAAGCTTGTGTAATGCTGACACCATTACATTTTGTATTTCTGCATAAACTTGTGACATAGTTAAAATGCTCATTGTCTTTCAAGTATAATGTGTACTCCACTTCGTGGTCAAGATTGATGAGTATCATATTCTACATTTCTATATTTTAAAGATTATGGGGGGAACAATACAACTGAACGAGTAAACATTGTAATTCTTGGAATGCATCACTACTGCATATAGGGGGGTATTGAGACAATATTTGTGTAAATTCTTAACTTGTGACAAATATTTTTATGTGTATTGCCATAAATATTGTCTTTAAGCAAGTGTCTTAAATTATTGTCTCTATAGAAACAATATAGAATGCCAATTATAGATCGTATTATCTATATAAATGACCATATTATCTCAAATTGAGACAAAAATAATTGTGGTATATTGTCCCAAATATTCTTTAAATAGGTTTCTTTTTAGAGAGACTAAAAAATCTCTCTATAGAGACAATAAATAATGCAAATATTTTTGGTTTTCTAGAGCTATCTCTCTAGAGACAATATATACAACGGAAAAAAAATTAATCCTTTGATCAAAATCAACTAAATATTATTTTCTTATAAACAACAATATCTTGTATTTATTGCTTTATGGTAGGGCATGGTGGAATCAAACCACCAACCTTCTGCTTTGTAATACAGATGCTCTACGATTGAGCTAGCGCCCTTTAAATAATTAGGGAGCAAGGAAAGTGGTTGTGCAACACCTCATAATTCTTATTTTTATCAAATATATGATAATTATTTTATTTCTTAATTTTTTTGTTTGCTAGTTTGTCTATGACTAGCGGGACTAGCCTATGGTCTAAGCAATCACGACCCAAGAGCATCTAAGCCATCAAAATAACCCATGGATTGCACCCATCCTGGACAACACCAACCATTAACATGGTTGGATTTTAAATGTCTCCTCTTGGATATCTTGTGAGGTTCGAACTCAAGTCGCCATACAAAACAAGGCATGACAAAACCAACCATGCTAGTGGGATTTGACATTTTTATTTATTAAATGTTAATTTTATTACTTAGATGCATATCCTTCTACAATAAAAAGTGTGTAAACAATTGGAAATGTGGTGTCATAGATTATGAATGGAAGAAATAATTGCATAAACCAAAAGCAATCTACTAGAGGTGTAGAACTTGAGGTATAGAAATAGGTTTGTGTTAATCCAAGTGAACTTTGGAAACCATGCTTTAAGGAAAATACTAGTGTTACTAAAAAACCATGGTTACATGTTTATAATCAACATATATCAAATGTTTTTTTTTTTTTTTTTTTTTCGAAATGGGTGCATTGTCCTACAAACAAGGGGATCTTATACACCAATTTGATGTCCAATCAAATTGTAACTTTGAAATTAATTTTTTTATTACTTCCACATTATTAAAATTAATAATAAAATTACTTTTAAACAAATATAGTCCATTAAGAAATTAAAAATGTTAGAATAGCCCATTTAGAAAACTTTAAAAAAATGTTGAATAAAGAAAGATTACCTTGGACTTACATTTATAGAAGAATTGACATACCTGTTTTTGTTTGGTGTTTCTATAGGCATACTCACCTTTGCATATTTTAAGCATCTGGTACATTTTTAAATGGAACCTTGTTTTGAGCATGTGGCTTTATATCAAATCATTCCTCTTCATTTGGTTTTTTGTTGTCTTTGTTGAAATCATTCCACTAGTATTTCCCTTTGATAATCATATGCCATTGTTTTTTATATACTTCTCTTTGGTTGTTTTATAGAAACTGTATTGAAAAACTAGTAGTGTGGAATGCAATGTAGATTAGACTCAGGCACGCATTTTTGAATGCACGGATTAGACCCAATCCTACAATATACATATGGGCATTTATACAGATGGAAAGTATCACATGGTTGAAGGTATCTGAAACATTAGAAGTTGGCTCCTGGGGTTGCTCATGGCATCATGAATTTTTTACATACCCTATTGCAATGCTCATTATTACATATCACTCTTTCAGTTCAAAGAAAATACCACAAAAATACATGTTATTGTTGATGGGTCTTCATTTGACACATGTTCCTTCTAATAGAGGAAGTTAGGGTTTCTCTTGACAATATGTTTATTTGAAAATAAAACAAAGATCGAATCTCATTTTCCTAGTTGTTGATTTTTATACAATTTGATATTTATCAATGTTTCTTTACACCTTTTGGAGCAATTTACAAGTTGTACGATATTTTAAACAATGTTACACATTAAAAGATACATGTAGTGTAATACCCCGGTTGTTAATCCCCAGACTTATGGTATTTTATTTGACTATGGACTTATGCTCTGTTTGTTAATGTGACTATGGAGTTATGATCATTTGTTTGATGATGTGATTATGGACTTTAGCATTATTATTAATGTTAATGTTGTTATTGTCATTGTTGTTATCATTGAATGTTGTTAAATAAACAACTGACTTAGCAAAGGAAACTAAAAGAGCATGGGAGACCATGGATTCCACAGTGTGAGGGGACATCCCTAGCACCTTATAACATGTGGTTAGATTGAGTTTGTCCATCCTAGCTCATTTTGTGAATTGGTGACATTAGTAGTGTTGGTCACACAAATATTGTACAACAGACCCTATTTTTATTTTTATTTTTGTGGACTATGGAGTTACCATTTCACCTTATACATACCTTAGTGGGCCCTTCTTTCCTAGTGCGCCCTCCTTGGGAGAGGTTCCCTCATATTTATGTGTTTTTTGTCATTTATGAGCCCTCTCCCTATATTCTAGGAATTGTAAGCTAGAATTTAGCTTCCACCTCCTTGATTTGTGCCTCCACCTTCACATGTGTGCCCCACTCCTCCATTCATCTCTATTTTTTTGCTTCCAAGATATTTATGACCCTATTGGATTCTCTCTCTCACTTAATGCGCCCTCCTTCATGTTTTGTAACCCCCTTATGCATTAGTGCACCTCTTTGTGCTCTTCATGGCTCCATTCCTTAGTTTGTGATAACTCCTCCTCATGGTGCTAATCCGAGAAAGAGAAACTCCTAAAAGCAACCACTCCACTAATGTGAGTTAATTCTCCATGATGAAGCTCGTTCTTACCTCTCTCTAATTCAAGTTGATCCCCTTGAGTTAGAGTTGGCCTCCTTGTGCTATAAATTCATATGCCCTCTCCTTGTTGAAGCTAATGTCGAGCTTTGGATCACTTGACTTGTGCTATCCCATTGTGTTGTGAGTGTTGACAGTATTGATACTATGTTGATACATAGCATTATTGTAGAATCCTATTAGAGAGTTAGTCTAGTTGGATGTTTCCCTTGCTTCCTTGAGTTCACTCTACTAGGCCAGGTTCTTGCACAAGAATCCAGGAAATGGGATGGTGATATCTTGAGGGACGAGTTAGGTGAAGGGAGTATCATCCCATAAGCAGTGGATACAGACAAGAAAGTAGTAGTGGGAAGCATTGTGGTTCTCAGAAGAGGTAGTTCCAAGAGTTGTTGGACTGAGTGTGCCTCTTCCTGTGGATCTGTGGTCTCAGCTCAGGGGTGACCTATTCAAGTGAATTAGAATTGACTGTGTCTACGGCTGGGAGGAGAGTTTTCCTCTGAAGTCAATTTCTCATTGAAGATAAGTATTTGTTCGTATGCTTATATGGGTGATTCCATGAAGATGGGTAACTCTTTTTTGGCCAAATATGATGGTGAAAAACAGAAATTTTACCCATGTATTAAATTGAAGCCCTCGAAAATCATATTTGCCACATGAATTTTGACATGCGGTTGAAAAACGAAATGTAGAGAATTATGTTGGCTTTCCAATGATATTTTTTTTGAAATATACCAATGTCATTTATCGTGTCGAATTTTCATTTAATGAAACGTGTGTACTTAAAAATTTGAAGAGCAATTAACAAGTAGTTTGTGTGTGTGCACAATAATTTAATGTTAAAGTAATAATTTAAAAAAATGAAATATGTGAACATAATCTAAACAGAGTGCACTAGTGCTTACATATTTTTCTTTTAATTTTTCACGAAAAATTATATTTATTATTATTTTTCGAAACTGACCAAGGAATATTTCAGTCGCATTTTGCAAACATGTGTGTGTGTGCGCATGAAATATTTTGATTGTTTACATAATTTGCAAAACTAAAAATACTCTTTTGAAGAGGACGCGTTTATCTAGTGCTTGTGTATTTTTTCAATTTTTTTGGATGTATATTTTGAATGTTGTGGATTTATCTTTTAGCTCAATCGAAGTTGTCGGAGGGGATTTTTAGGGCAAGTTTTAGTAGAAATTTAAAAACAAAAGACATACGAAGATAAAAATTCGTAAATTCTATGTATTTGGATAGAGGATTCATTGACGAATCCAATGGTATCAATTCCTCCCATTAATGTGAATTTAATGACATGGTTTAACCCTTTGGAAGACAGACAACACTTTCATTCTGCAGTGAAAAGGGCTCTCGACCTATTTTTTAAGCTCTCGATCGAGCAAATAGCTCGATCGAGGTATTTAAAATACCTCGATCGATGGTTTAACAAGACCTCCATCGAGGGTTTTAACAAGACCTCAATCGAGGGTTTGTCTGTGTAAAAAAAATATAAAAACGAACCCGGGAAAGGAGTTGGACAATTAATGTTTCCAACCACCATTCTCTCGTAAAAATATCAACCAACCTCTATATATTTAGCAAACAATTGATCAAAATACTAATTTCACTCATTGCTAGTTTATTTTCAATTAGAGCTATGTCATTTTGAAAATTTTCAATTAGAGCTTTGTCATTTTGATGTTGTTGAATTAGAGCTTATTAGACATGTAAGATTTCTTTGTAGACATATTTCAAAATTTCATATTAACATATTGTTGTTTGCTATAATAATTTGAAGAAATCTTTGTTTGTTTTCGTTGTACACATGTGTGTGTGTGCACGGAATCTTTTGATTGTTTACATCATTTGCAAAACTAAAAATACCCTTTTGAAGAGGATGCGTTTATCTAGTGCTTGTGTATTTTTTAAATTTTTTTGGATGTGTATTTTGAATGTTGTGGATTTATCTTTGAGCTCAATCGAAGTTGTCGGTAGGGATTTTTAGGGCAAGTTTTAGTAGAATTTAAAAAACAAAAGACATACGAGGATAAAAATTCGTAAATTTTATGTATCTGGATAGAGGATTCATTGACGAATCCAATGGTATCAAGTCCGCCCATTAATGTGCATTTAATGACATGGTTTAACCCTCTGGAAGGCAGACAAAACTTTCATTCTTCAGTGAAAAGGGCTCTCAGGTTGTTTTTTAAGCCCTCAATCGAGGTATTTAAAATACCTCGATCAAGGGTTTAACAAGACCTCGATCGAGGGTTTTAACAAGACCTCGATCGAAGTATGTTCAAGCCCTCGATCGAGGTATTTTCTCCATCAAGGGTGTGTAAATTAAGCTCAATCGAGGGTTTGTCTATGTAAAAAAAATATAAAAACGAACTCGGGAAAGGAGTTGGACAATTAATGTTGCCAACCACCATTCCCTTGTAAAAATATCAACCAACCTCTATATATTCATCAAACAATTGATCAATAACACTAATTTAACTCATTGCTAGTTTATTTTCAATTAGAGCTTTGTCATTTTGAAATTGTTCAATTAGAGCTTTGTCATTTTGGTGTTGTTGAATTAGAGCTCATTAGACATGTAAGATTTCTTTGTAGACATATTTCAAAATTTCATACTAACATATTGTTGTTTGTTATAACAATTTGAAGAAATCTTTGTTTGTTTTCATTGTAGATTGATGGGGAGTAAAAGAAAAAGACAAAGAAAACATGCTAAACAACAAAATGACAATGAAGAGCGTGAGAGGAATAGAGAACTAATGAAACAATAAAGAGCAAGATTGAGAGAAGAAGAAGATGCACATTTGGTGCAACAAATTCCAATGGAGGGCAACCAAGGTAAATTATTGAATTACATGCTACATAATTTAAATATCATATTTTATCAAGTTCTTGAATTACATGCTACATAATTTACAAAATTAAGAACAATTTTCCAAAAAATTTAACTAAATTTCATAATTTAATTTGTTTAATATTTATTTGTAATGATATTCTTATTTATTTAATCCATTTGTTATTTAAATTTCAAAGTTTGCAACAATTTTTATATTAAATGGATAATTTTCAAGTGGCTAACAAATGTTATTGGAACAATTTTCAAATGAAACATGTACATTTGGATTCTATTTTCATGTTAAAATGTACATATTTTTAACTATTTTCAAATTATTTCAAAGTTGCTAGTAATTTTCAATGTTATTGTCCAACCATTTTCAATTGAAACGTACACTTGGATTCTATTTTCAAGTTAAAATGTATGTACATATTAACTATTTTCAAATTTCTAAATTACTAACAATTTTCAATGTTATTAGAATAATTTTCAAATTAAATGTACACTTGGACAATATTTTCAAGTTAAAATGTATATATTTAACTAATTGCAATTTTCTAAGTTACTAACAATTTCAAGTTAAATGTAATTTCAATTTTTGCTTTTTTATTTGTTAAAAAAATATAAATGTATAGCCTCAATGTGAACTCAAAGTCTCAACATTTGTTGATTGAAATAACTATTAATGCCTAATTTTAACTTACCCTCATTTTATTTGAAATGAACATTATAATAGTTATGTATTAGTTAGAAAATTCAATTTGAAAACAAATGAATGAAAATTTTCATAGTTATGGTGGTTGGCAATATTTTCATAGTTATGGTGGTTGGCAATATTTTCATAGTTATGAATATTTGAAAACAAATGAATGAAATATTTCCATAGTTAATGTATTTCCAATTCATGTACCAATTTTTTCTATGCATTAATGTAGGGATAAGTTAACTTTTTTTCCTATAGTAGGTATATAATTTATATTTCAAAATTTTTAACACTTTTTAAGTTAAATGGATGATTTTCAAGTTAAATTGATAGTTATGTATAATTAGTTGGAAAATCAATTCACATTCAATTTTCAATTTGTCAATTTCTATATCAAATTTCAAGTTACTAGCAATTTTAAAGTTCAATGCATAACTATCAAGTTATTACTAATTATCTTGAGTTAAATATATATACTTAATTTTCAAACTTTACTAGCAATTCTCAAACTAAATTTACAATTTCAAGTTACATGTACATATTTAGTTATTTTGAAATTAAGTTACAAACAATTTTCTTGTTTTAATGTATTTTCAATACTTGTACCGAATTTTTCTCAAGTCACTAGCAATTTTCAATTTGTTAATTTACATGTAACAAATTTAAAATTACTAGCAATTTTAAAGTTAAATGTACAAGTTACTACCAATTTCAAGTTACAAGCAATTTCAAATTTGACTAACAATTTCAAACTTTACTTCTAGAACAATTCTCAAGTAATTACTAGCAATTTCAAGTTACAAGCAATTTTAAATTTCGAGTTACTAGCAATTTCAAATTTTACTTAGAACAATTCTCAAGCTAAATGTATTAGTTGGAAAATTCAATTCACATGCAATTTTCAAATTTTCAATTTTCACATCAAATTTCAAGTTACTAGCAATTTTAAAGTTCAATGCACAACTATCAAGTAACCAATTTTCAATTTGTTAATTTATATGTAATCAATTCCAAGTTACTAGCAATTTTAAAGTTCAATGCACAACTATCAAGTAACCAATTTTCAATTGTTAATTTACATGTAATAAATTTCAAGTTATTAGCAATTTTAAAGTTAAATGTACAAGTTACTAGCAATTTCAAATTTTACTTAAAACAATTCTCAAGTAATTACTAGCAATTTCAAGTTACAAGCAATTTCAAATTTCAAGTTACTAGCAATTTCAAACTTTACTTAGAACAATTATCAAGCTAAATGTACAACTTCAAGTTAAATGTGTACATATTTAGTTATTTTGAATTCAAGTTACAAATAATTTTCTTGTTTTAAAAGTATTTTCAATTCGTGTACCAGTGCATTTCAAAACACTTCAATTTGGTACCTTAAAATTAACCTCCTTATATATAATGCATTTCTGATCATTTCTGATTGAAATTCCCTTCACATGAATTTTGATTATGTAGGGAGAGATTATGGTCAGACATCACATCATGGTGATCAAGAATCACATGACCCTGTGCCCCCTCATGATATTGATCAACCATCACATGACACCTTTCCCTCTCACATTGAAAGTATAATTGGGAGTTGCAGTGGGGTTGGAAGGGGTGGAAATTTTCTAGAGGATTGTGCAGTTGTTTCTGCACAAGAAGAGATTGGGAACTCGATCCCTAGTTGGAGAGTTAGAGAGCATGTCAGTAACATAATCGAGTCATATTTTGAACAACATTCAATGATGGCACAAGCTCAAATCCTACATGGGTTGATAAAACACAAAAAATTGAAACGTGCCACAAAAAAGACATGCGGGAATGCAATAGAAAATGTAAGAACTGCATTATCTTTGTTTGGAAAATCAATAAATAATGATATCCGAATTGCTCGTAGAAATTACAACGACTGTTGTGGCACAAAGCACCTCAAGAAGTCGAATGGTATCAACAATGGAATCATTGCTCAACGTTTAAAAAAGAACATTGTTCAAATATACTAAATTCAGGGTCAGGATAGATGAAAATGATGAAGTTGCTTGTTGGGCTCTTATTTGTAAGGAACCCTATCGAGGCAAAATGGCAGTAGGCATTAGAGAGAAGGTGATAGAGTTTTGGGATAGCCATTTTCGTGTTATTCCAGATCGAAAGCATGTCCTGCGATAACGTTTATCTAGGGGCATTTATCAGGAGCACTCTAAGCATGTGATGGAGATGACGGGAGTTGCACTTTACGAGGAATTCCAAGATACCAACCTAGTGTTCAAATATCATTTAGCATGTTCAACAAATTGAAACCGTGGTATATTAGGCCAAATACGATTCGTGACACTTGTTGCTGTCGATACCACATTGAATTTCAACTATACTATGACACATTTATGGTTTTTTGCAAAAGGCACTGGAATGGTGTACTAGCTCCTCACATAGTGCAAGATTTTATTTGTATGATACTATGCAACATGAATCCTGAACACGTGTTTTTCAATAAGAGGTGTGCAGGTGGGAGAAAATGCCATGAATGCGGTGATTTGACATTGTTCCATAGGAACTTTCCTATCGATCCAACACACCATGGATTGTCAGATATCACAGTTAAGTGGAAGAGGTACGAGTATGTCTCCATGAATCCATCATCTTCTTCATCTGTTCCATCTAAGAGGATCAACTTGCTCGAGGATGAGATTCCTGTTTCAGATTTCATGGAGAATTTTCAAAGTCATATTTATAAATACATAAAGCACTCCCATAGGTCCAAGTGGCAAGCTTCAGAATTCAAACATTCTCGTGAGGTATTTGAGCTGGGCACAATCTAATTAGTGGTAGAGTTTGCTGAGAACTACACTTTTGCTTCTTAGAGAGAGATACAGAGTGAGTACTATCACTCCGACCAGGTGTCTATCTTCATACATGTATTGTACAGACATGCTCAGGAAAGCATTGATGGTAGGGATAGCACTCTTCAGTCACGTGAAGTGATCAAGGAGTACCATTTTTATGTTAGTGATGATCGTGAGCATGACACATTGTTTGGTCAACACTGCTTTGGGTTTATTTATGATTCATTCAGGCAGAGAGGCGTATCACTTGTTGAACACTAGATTTGGTCAGATGGGTGTGCATGGCAATTCAAATCGGCACACTCATTTTATTGGTTGAGTCGCCTTCACAAAGAGACACGAATCCAACACACCTAGATCTTTTTTAAAACAGGGCATGGAAAGGGTGCAGGTGCATGTGTGAAACACGCACTTTGGAGGTACCAAATGAGTCATGGTGCAACCCGACTGAAATGCTCCACGGAAGTAGTTGATTGGTGCACATGTTATTTGGGACTTCAAGGTCACGAACAAGTAAGGCCGGTGTGCAGGTAATAAACTCCAAAGATAATTAATAAGCTAATAACATTCAATATCATCATTTCCAAAAGAGCACATACTTGATAGGAATTTATATATGACAAATTGAATTCCATGCAGGTTATTTTGGGATGTTTCCCTTGGAGATGTGAATAGATCCATTCCGTGGTATTGTGAGACCATACCTGGTATGAGGGAATTACATTTTGTTCGAAGTAAAGACATGGGTGACATATTTTTCATTCAAACGAGAAAGTATTCTTGTTTTTGCGATTTTTGCATTGATCCAAATGGATGCGGACTTGATCACTGTGAAAATGATGTATATGTGAAACCATGGAAATATGTCTTTCTTAATCCAAAGGGCCCACATCCAATTCCAACATGGCAAGAGATGCACACTGATGAGGCAATGGTCTCATTAGATCATGATCGAGTTTATGATATAGTTAGGAAAGGTACAAGAGACTTCATTAAGTTAATTAGTTCATTATATCTTATACATATACAAATGTTGTAGAAATGCATGTAGGACATTTGAATAATATTTGTAATGTATCTTGCAGGTGATGTATTCATTGTCATTGCACCCCCCCACAACCAAGAAAATGTGGCATATTATTTGATGTGATACACATAAATAAAAAGTAGGTTGGTGCGACCCTACCAAGATGGAGACTTCACATACCAAACTGGAGACATGGTTCTAATGGGACACTTTTTTGAAGAGTGAAAAAACAGGGTGCTCATATTATTTACAAAGATTTTATGCCTGGATATATATCATGTCAATACAGTCATTTGGTGGTGGCAGCTCGGATACATCTAACAGAAATCAAGGTGAAGAGAGGTGAGCCAAAGAGATGGAAGATGATAGAAGCTGACCATGATCGTATTATGGAGACTTGCATTCCTATAACCCATTGGCCAGATGAATGAGTTACATGTATGCCACTTGCATCATTGACATAGTTGTCATGTCGTCTTGTGTAATATTTTTTTGGAGATTTTTGTGGAGGTTGTTTTATAAATGTATTTTTGTAAATGCTTTAATTTCAAGAATAAAAATACTAGATGGGAGGCTTTTGTGAAAATTGGGTCATGGTGCTCCAATGTGAATACACTTGAATGTATGGTCAGTGCTCCATGAACTTCCTCCATAATAGTTTTATAGATATTTGTTTAGATGCTTTAAAAACAATATTAAAGGTCTACTAGATAGTTGAATTGTAATGTTAGACAATATAATGTAATTGTAAAATTTCAATTTTAAATTGTAATGTACATTCTAAGTTTAAATTTTGATTTCAAATACAATTGTAATGTAATTGAGAATTTAAAATACATCTATACAATGTAAAATTGTAAATTTTAAATTTTAAATTGTACAATGTATTCTAATTTTAAATTTTGATTTCAAATGCAAAATTATATACATTACAATCCATTCATTGTATTTCATCATTAATTACATTGTATTTCATTATCAATTATATAAAAATATTATCAAATACCAATGTATTGAAAAAATGTTTCATTCAACAATAATCAATTAGTTTTGTTATTGAACATATCAAAGTTAGGACCAAATTTGTTTGCGTCTCCTCATTCCATTTAATAAAAATATTGGCACTTAGTGCTACATGGAATATAACATAGGAGATAGAGGGTGCAATTCAACTAAAGGGAACTTACACATAATCCTTGAATATATTTTCATGCAAACAATACCCATTGTTGGCACAATTCACAAACATTCACTATAATTTTTAACCATCAAACCTTCTTAATTTTTGGATTGCATGCATCAAAAACCATCTTTATCATGCAGTTTTGCACGCATAGGCATGGAATCTCTTTGAGGGAAATTAGTTAGTATTATATAGCCTTGCTTGCGTAAAAAGACCTCAATTATCAAACCAAAACACAACTTGTACATGCCTTTGTTTTTTATAAACATGGAAAAGTAATAATGAAAGTTGGCAAGAATTTGACATAACAATTTGTTCCTTTCTTAAAACCTTAAATGACAGTGTGGATTAAAAAATGAGGTGATACATAATACTTCATTGTTATTAGCACAAACGCCACCCTTCAACATATTGCACGAGTTTGCACAAACTTCCAACTCTCACCAGACACCACCATATCTTAGGTAATTGCATCATATGCAACTTACCTAGTTGGATCAAATGGTGCCATTGTCACCATTTGTGTAACATCCCCAAATTTCACAAAATTTAAAATTTTTCCGTACGGTAATAAATGCTAATATTAATAATGCAAAAGTATTTATTGACAGTTTTAATCCCTTTTAGTAACATGAAACCCTATCTATAAATTATTTTATAAATGCTTGATGGTTGGGAGAGCTCATTTAAGAGACTCGAACCCGTAACCATTCCTTTGATATTTGATGTGTAAGGTATCAATACCCTCGATGGGTGACATCATGCTCTGTATAGAGATGTGTTTTTTTTTATAATCTTGATAATTAATTATAGTGTTACTGTAATATGATACAACACTAATGTTGAATACTTTGTTTGAAAAAAAAATCGTTACAGAGTTAATTTTTAAAGATTTTATAACAAGTAGTCTTTATAGGGTTTCTACCCTATCTCAAGAATTTTATTTAAAGTCTGGAAACTAGTTACAGGGTTTAAACCCTAACTATTCGTTAAGCTTGTAATGTGGTTTATATTACAGATTCAACAAAATGTATTAGTTGTGGAAGTGTTCGATTTGAAACTCTGTTTAAATTTTATGCTATACATAGTTTATAAATTGCAATACTAGTATGGTTCATCTCGGCTATCGTACTTCTAACATGAAGACTTGGAATCTATATTTTTTTATCTAGTTTAATTTATAACTGCTCTGATAGTCTGATAGGAAATACTTATGTTTCTTTTACATATTCGTACAGGGTGGATGAAATGGTTATTGCATAACTTAATAGTATAAAAAATGGTAGAGGATTGGTTTATTTACCCTATTTTCTGTGTATAGATCTATGAAGAAATAATGTAAAGTTTCAATTAGGTTTTCACTACTTAAATCCCATTATTTATCCTGAATGATAACATCATTCTTGATATAAAAACTATTTAATACTGAACCAGGAAAACCTATTTTTATCAAAAGTTTTCAGAATAATTATAAATACACTGATAAAATATAGAGATTTGATCGGTATGCATTCATCTTAGACATCATACTTTATCAATTACTTTATAGAAATAAACCTGAAGGTGATTCGAATTCATTTTCAAACTGTCTATCTGAGATCAATCAAATCTACCTACTTAACAAAACTTCCTATACTAGAGTACGTCGCTTAAATGCGAGTGGAAAAATACAATGAAGAGTTTCATTCATCAATCTATTACATCTATTCATTCATTCAATTTGTATAACTAAATTTGTCAGTTTAGAAATCAATTATTTAGAACTTCTAATAGATATCTAAGATATAATGGAAACATTTAATACATTAGCACACAGTCATTCAGAAAGTAAGTTAACAGTAAGCAAATGAAATAATGCAAGTAGAACCTAATAAATGTAGAGGGGGACAAACACCCAAAGGAGCCCGTTCCACCCAACCTTTTCCTGAAGACAGCCAATGTTACTTGCCTGAGGACCCCTGAGCCTATTCACTAAACCACTAGGACGAATATTATGCGTGGAGGCAAGCTTATCTTTCTGCAACTCAATAATAATGGTATCTGTACTCAGCAGTAAAACTTCTACATTCAACAGTACACTTAACTTGCTGCTTCAGCAATATAATAGATGCACTCAACAGTATCCTTTTAGCTACAGTCTTACTCTATAATTCACCCTAGCCTTCCCCTCATCGAATCTCTTGTGCACTCCCACCTTTTCTCTTGAAAACTCAGAATGTCACAAGGAAAATAAATTGCATACTGAATAGTGAGCCACATGTTCAATTCGATGGATGTATAGAGTGCCTAGGTGTTTGGTCAGTTTTTCAATAATAATTGAGTCACCTGCTCTGTTCCACTTTATTGGGAAACATGACCACAAAAATAGGGAAGTTTCCACTTGCAACAGCTAGAAGTGAATGAAGAAGCTGCCACTTGTCCATTTGTTCTCCACCCCAGTTCATTCCTCCTAGTGGGTCAGTGAACACTCTTTAACAGTCACCTTTGGATATTTGTCTCCTCTTTTAATTATTAATAATAAAAATATTAGAGTATTTAATTATAGTCATCCTTGACCTCACTTGGTCAATAATCATAAAAAAATTACAATAACTTATAACATAATGTTTTTCTCACAACATAAAATGTTCAGATTTTGGGTGTGTGACATACACCCCCTCTTAAGTTCAACATTGTCCTCGATGTTGCTTTATTCAACATCTTCTGAGTCTTCCTAGAACATAATTGGATATGCCTCCCGCATATGACTCTCCAATTCCCAGGTTGCTTCATCTGGACTAAGGTGCTTCCATTGCACCTTTACCTATCCGATAGTGCGATTCCGAGGTATAATTTCCCTCTTGTCGAGGATACAATCCGGTTCCACCAGAAAATCTCCTTCGATTTCCACCTGTACATCATTCCAATTGATCACATGAGTAGCATCATGTACATACTTTTTCAAAATAGAGATGTGAAAGACATTATGTACTTTAATATTTGGTGGCAATTCCAACTGATATGTCACTGGTCCAACCCTTGACAGTATTTCAAAGGGTCCACAATACCTTGGTGCTAACTTGGCACAACTCCCTAACTTTAAATAGCTCTTTTTGGGTTTTACCTTGATGAAAACATGCTCACCAACTTGAAACTCTTTCTCATTTCTTTTGAGATATGCATGACTTTTCTGCCTATCTTGTGCAATTTTTCAGATTGCCTTGTACCTGTTCACTGTTAGTTCCATCTCTTTTAACAAATCAGGTCCTAACAACAACCTGTCAACTGGATTACTCCATGAAATAGGAGTATTACACTTTCTACCATATAGAATTTCAAATGGACTAAGTTTAGCTGAAGCTTGATAATGGTTATTATAAGCAAATTCAAATAAGTGTAGATAACCCTCCCATTTACTTGGCTGATCACTAACATACATTCTTAACATATCTTCAAGAATCTGATTTACTCTTTCTATCTGTACATCAGTTTGTGGATGAAAATATGTACTGAAATTTAAAGTAGTATCCAAACCCTTAAACAAAGACTTCCATAAATTTCCCATAAATTTAGAGTCTTTATCCGAAATTATAACTTTAGGGATTCCATGCAAACGAAATATTTGTTTCATAAAAATTTCAGCAATGTTAGCAGCCTTGTAAGTTGTTTTAACGGGTATGAAATGGGATGCTTTACTAAGCTTGTCCACTATACCATTATAGAATCATTATGCTTTTGATTTTTAGGTAAACCAGTTATAAAGTCAACGTTGATTATTTCCCACTTCCAATCCGGAATTGGCAATGGCTGTAATAAACCAGCTGGGTGTTGATGTTCAGTTTTAACTTGTTGACATTCAATGCATCTAGCTATATATTCAGCTACTTCATTTTTCATATTCGTCCAAAAGTAATCCTTCCTTAACATTGTTATCATCTTTTGGTAACCAAGGTGTCCTTGTTCGGATATCCACATCATCATTGTTAGGGTTTTGCATGCAATCTCTAGGGTTTGCATGCATTTTGCATGCATCCCAGTCACCGGGTTGATGCCTCCAGCACCTTATCCACTTCTTTCTAGCACCCGGGAGCTTAGCCTCATATTTTTAGCCCTCCTAGTCATGAAGGCGCCCACATCTCACCTACTTCCAGAGAAGGGCACACTTCCTCACCTACCCACTTAGTTTACACTCAGTTAGCTCTGATTCTCCTTGATTTGAGGCTAGTTTCACTCCTGACTGACTGTTTCACTCTATTGGACCTCCAGATTGACTAGATGACTTGTTCTGACTTCAGTTAGCCTCCCATGCGCCCTCCATTGAGCCTCCTTCCCTATATCAGTGCTACACACTTCAGTTACACTAGTTACACTTAGTTAGACTTAGATTGACACCTGGATGACTGGTTCTTGTGCATTGATGACGACCACTGATTGATGATGAGGACTCCTAGTTGGATCCAAGATATTCCATTCAGTTAATTCGAATGACCTCCTTAGGCAATTCGAATTGCTCACTCATTGTGACATTATTGTATTGTACTTTCACCCTTACTGGGATATTGAGCACTGATGCAAGTTTATGCACAGTTTACACCATATTTTCTGACTTTCATCTGTTGTGATTGATTTACTTGTTCATTAGATCTGCTATGACTAATTTTACATGGTATCAGAGCCATTGCAGGGACAAGATCTCTTTTCTACAGGTGTTCTACAAGAACATTTGAGTGAATTTGCTCAAAATTACAGAAGTTTTGGCATGAAAGATCTCATGTGCATTCGCTCATGTGCATGCAAAGCAGAAAAATACACTTCCAATCCACTCCAGAAGCTTGAGTTTTCCACATAATTCCTGGATTTGATACATTGGACCCATTCAACTTGTTTGATATCCAATCGCAGGTGTGATGCAACTCTAAAAGGGTGGATTGTTCGACCTTACTGTTCTTGTTTTGATTGTGATTTGCAGGTTAATCATCTTCATCAATTGCATTCGCTACCTTTCTTTTGCAAGCTTTTCTACATCAAAGTGCACTCGCTCCTAGCAATGGAATACTCTTCTTCAAAGCCTATCCTCACTCCTTTCAACTATTTTGATTGGAAAGATGATATGGAGATTATATTGCATTCAAAAGGATTCTATAGAGTCACCGTTGGCCTCGAATTGGAGCCAAGCACATTGTCGGAAAGAACCAAACACTACAATAAGCTTGATGAAGCTTATGGTCTCCTTTGCCTCTCTATTTCCAAAGATCTTCACTTCCATCTTAGCGGATTGAAGACTCCAAAAGCAATATGGGAGCAACTTGACACACTTTTTGGCAAGCAGGACAAGCTTAGGGCTTTTCAATTAGAGAATGAATTGATTGCTCTTGGTCCTGAGAATTTCGAGACCATCAATGAGTTTTTCACAAGATTCAAGCACTTGGCCATGTAGTTGAAGAACCGTGGAGTTATCAAAGAGGATAAGCAATTGATCCTCTCCATTCTCACCAAAATTGGTAAATATTATTCGGTATTTGTCTCTACTTTCAATTCCGGTCTGCTAACTACCCCGAATTGGAAGATGCCTACCTTGAATGCCTTCATTGAGTCCGTCACCAAAGAGCATGATAAGCTTATTCAGATGGGGTCCATAGGCTCCAAAGATTCAACTCTCTTTGTTGGAGGCCCTAAAAATTCGAATGGCAAAGGCAAGCAAAAGAAAGAGAAGCCTAAATTCGAACCATCCAAGCAAAAAGAGAAAGGCAAATCGATGGATGCACCATCCGGTTCAAGAAACAAGCAAAAGGGTAAAGAGGGAAAAGAAAAATCTAAGTGAACATCTTATTGCAACCGTGGCTTTCATCCCGAAAGTTCATGCATGAAGAAAACAATAGATCAAATGGCTCTCCTTTTGGAAAAGAACAACATATATCTTCCCAACGGTGCAAGGAAGAAGGATAGGAATGATGATCATGAGAGAGGTCAAGCACTCATGGAAACTGTTTCGAAACCCACTACTCTTTTGATAGATTTCAGTGCCTCGAATCATATGGCTGCAAATATTGATTCTTTTTCTTCATTCGATCCAAAAAGCTCCATCCCCATCCAATTGGAAGATGACTCAAAAATTTCTTCAAAGGGAAAAGGTACCATCCATGTAGAACATGGAAGCTTCTAGAATGTTCTCTATGTGCCTTCCTTGGATTCAAATCTACTTTCTGTGTATCAAATGACACACAGTGGTGAACCAAAGCAAGTTACATTCAGCCCTAATACAGTTGGAATTTCTGATATATCAAAAGTGGAAGACTTATTGCAGTCGGAAAGGTGAACCACACTGCAAAATACTATGAGTTTTCTCACTTTGTGCCACTTGAAAAGCCCACTACTCTCCTCACTCATGGAACCGAGGTTAGTAGGATTTGGCATGAAAGATTTGGACACCTTAATTACAAGTATTTGTTATTGATACAACAGAAATCCATGGTATATGGTTTTCCACAACTCCGTTCCTCGAAGGGAATTTGCACCGGTTGCATTATTGGGAAGCACCCCGAGCACAAGTTCGATCGTGGAAAAGATAGCAGAGCTTCCATCATTTTGGGCCTCATACATTATGATATCAGTGGCCCACTTCCCAATATGTCATTCAATGGTTCAAGGTATGTTTTGACATTTATTGATGATCTTTCCCGCTTTACTTGGGTATTTTTTCTCAAAAACAAGTTAGAAGTGCTTGGAAAATTCAAGGATTTTAAGGCTTCTGTTGAGACCGCCACTGAGAGCAAGATCAAATATATTCGATCTGATAATGGTGGAGAATATATCAAGTCCGAGTTGCTACAAATTTGTGCCGAAAGAGGAATTCAGATCCAACATACAGTTCCCTGCACACCCCAACAGAACGGTGTAGCGGAAAGGAAAAATCAGTCACTGAAAGAGATGGCTACTTGCATGATTGAGTCAAAAGGTTTGGCTGCAAATATTTGGGCTGAAGCAATTAATGTTGTTGCATATATTCAGAACCGAGTTTCACATTCCTCCGTGAAAGGTATGACTCCTTTCGAAGGATTTTTTGGTCACAAACCGGATGTGTCAAATTTGAGGGTTTTTGGCTCCACTACATGGGTTAGAATTCCTTCCAAGAAGAAACGAGCTTTGGATCCACAAAGTATTGAGTGCATACTGATAGGATTTGGAGAAGAATCAAAGGCATATAAAATCATGGATATCAGATCCAAAAATATATTCATAGAGCGCAATGTGCAATTTGAAGAACCGCTTCAAGAATTGCAACTAGTCGAGGAAGAAACTGTCGTTTCACCGCCTCTACCAGAAGAAGATTTGAGTAGCGATAATGAAAGTATCTGTCAAGCACTCTATTTGCAGATAATTAAATATCAAACACACAGAGCGTATGAAATTTATTGTCAACCCGAGAAAGTCTTTTTATTTCAAAGGACAAATGCACAATATATGCTTAAACACAAAACCATTAGAAGTGAATACTTTTATCTTCTATCATCCATATTCATCCCAAGAATCTATGCAATCCCAATTGCCTTCTAACTGCTATACTACAATTCTTTTCTATTATGCATCAAGCAGAAATGGTATCAGATCTAATCAACGATTGCAAGAAGGAAATCTCATTCGCATTCTAAAATAATCAACTGTCTAATCTAATCAAGCTGGGAATCATAAAGCATGACCTGAACATTACTCTAGAACTTTGATAAAAGAGATTGAAGCAACTGTTCTAGAAAGTGAATTACAAAATATAAACCAATCAACACATAACAGGAAAGCTAAATTGTAAGAGCTCCTGGGATTACGTCTCAGCTGTAGGATGAACACGGCAGTGTGAACAGAAATTGAAATGTGTAAAACAAACCTGACTCAGTCGACTGTTATTCGATACCATTCACCAATCTCACAGAAATATAATCGTTACTAAGAAATCCACACAATGAATATTGCTGCTGCGTACAAAGGAAGGACAAAGCATCACACAACAAGAAAGATGAAATCCTAAATTAACGCAGCAATCTCTGTGGAAGACGGGCCTAGTCTTCACACAGAGACGCTGGTTGAACAACACTCTCTTTAACTCAGAAGTAACTCCTTATATTAACAGAGGAATGAGTACACAGTTTTGGCTTGGCTGCTAATACAAGATAAATTAATTGTTTGCTGTCCAACCCCTCAGTCGAGGCAATTCCCCATATTTATACATACAATTTGCAACATCTAAACCTATAATTGGGCAGCCATGAAGATCTCTGATCTTCAGGCGCCCTAAATAATCTAGCTGTTACAATGCGTGGCAGAACTGAAATATCCAAATATGAGAGAAGTATTAATTGTCCCAAGAGTGACGGTCCTTCCAGCTCACAGCTGGATTCGAGCAGCGACATACTTAAGATAGTTCTTCGGTTACAGCTGCCCTGCCACGCCTGTGCCTTGATTGCCGATTTGAGCCCCAAGGAACCTTCCACAAGCGATGAACGTTCCTTCATGACTTGTTCAGCTCCGATCTTCCTGCAGTCTATTGTCTTACTACCTTCATAAATCGCATCATGTTAGCACAGATTAAGAGATGCATAGCTTTAATCATCACAATCATAAGTATTAACACAATAAAACAATAATCGGCCATACCTTGGTAATTTGGGGAATAGATAAGGACAATAAGTTGAATTACCAAGGTAATTGGTGTAAGACAAGGGAAGGGAAGATGATAAATGATGGTCAAAAAGGGCCAATTCTGGGCTCAACATCTCCCCCCAACTATCCTGTTGCATGTCCTCATGCAACAACCTGCATCTGAATCTTGAACTGAGCTCTGTCCAGGAGAGAGGAAGGAATGTAGGTAAATCAGGCACCTCATCTACCTTTTTGAAAAGCCTCTATGAGCAACCCGGCATCTTCCAACTTCACTGTTTCCCTTCCACTGCTACTTGCTGATATCTGAGAATGCACTTGGTGTGGTGGGAATCTTTCTGCAGTTCTCTTATACGATGCCTGGGGAAGTTGAAAAGACACCCTCAATCTGAATCCAACTCAATGACACCTGTAGGAAGTGGAAGCACTGGTTCTTGTGGGACAGTGTCCTCCAGCGCATCTAATGTTAACAGGAGAGTTGCTGGTTCTTGTGTAACAGCAACATCCTTTAACCCATCTTCAGCAGCTACCTTTATTGCTTTTGGAGACACTGGTTCTTGTGTAGCAGTGTCTTCTTTGTCATTCTGCTGCTGAGACTGAATATCCTTTTCAATTTGCAGCTCCTCCTCCAGGATTTCAGTGTCACCTGAGCATGGTGTCTGTACCTGTTCATTGTCACTCCACTGTGTGTCAGGGATGATATCCACTCCCAGGTTATCTCCCAGCTGCAATTCAGGAGTTTTTGTCGCAGCTTCCAAGGATGTTTGTTCTTGTGTAACAACATCCTGGCTTACCTCTTCATCCTTCCTCTGCTGCAGCTCCTCTTCTATGAGTTCTGTATCATGGGAGCTCTCTGGGGTTACAACCCAGAGTTCATCATTGAATGCCAAAGTATCCTCTGTCCCAGCTTCTTCTACTGTCTGCTCAGCCGGTTGGACAGTTCTATTCAGGGTTGCTGGCTCTTGTGTTGCAGCATCCTGTTCCAACTTATCACTGTCCTGCCTTTCCGTTTCTTCTTCTAAAATTATTGTGTCCTGGGAACGTTCTGGGGTTACAGCACAAAATTCTTCACTATCCTCCAAAGTATCCTTCGGCTCCATGATCTCTGTATCAAGGGAACATTCTGGAGTCTCACTATATTCTTTTATAAGCTCCAGAGCATCCCTCATTTCCCGTTCTTCTCCCATCTGTTCTATGATTTCTATGTTGTGGGAGCATTTTGGGATTGCCATACATTCCTCATAAATTTCCAGGGCATCCTCCACTCCCTGTTCTTCTCCCATCTGTTCTATGACTTCTGCATCATGGGAAGTAGCAGCTGCAGCAAGGATGTTTAAAGGTGGTGGTTCTTGTGTTGCAGCATCCTCTTTCTCCACTGCTTTCCCTTCTGTGGCTACAGGCTGTTGTGCTGAATAGGTGCTAAGTAAAATTTTATGGCCTGCTTCCTCAAAGATCTCCCCACAGGTGGGGCAGAGTATTCGCTCATCCTTTTCTCCAGCTCCAGCAGAAGCTGATTCCTCCACTTGGTCTGCAGCCTCTATTAATGTATACATCTTTCTTCCACCCTGCTTTCTGCAGAATTCCTTCCATGTTTCCAGCTCCCTTCTAAGTGCTTGGAGGTCCTCTTTCAGCATTGCATTTTCATACAAGAGTCCCTCAACTCCAGGTTCTTCCTCCACTGGTCCTTGTGGGGCATCCCTCAGTTTTGGTGTAAGGATTGGGGGTTCAACCTGTGTCTCTAAGGTTTCCCATTTTGTTCTAGCTGCCTCTGCTGCTGTGATTGACCGAGTTCGTTTCCTTCTGATTGGTGCCACTAAATCAAACTCATTGGTGGCCCTCTTCCTTTTCTGTGGCGTTTTCTTTTGTGACTTTCCTTTTTGTAGTGTTTCTTCTCGTGGAGCTGGAATATAGGGAGGCAAAACTGAAGTTAAAGGAATATTTCCCTGCCCCCCATGCTGTTCTTCTTCAATCACAGCTGCTCCTCCTGCCCATTCCGGTGAAGACTCGATTGTGACCAGCTCAATATCTTCTTCCATTGCTCTGGCTCCGTCATCTTCAGGTTCCATTGTCGCAGCATTTGATGCTGCTCCAATTTCACCTTCTGCTGTCAGAGCTGCCCTGTTATCTAGGTTTTCCGCGAGGGTTTCATCTACATTGTCGCTTGACAGCTCTGTTTGTGCTTCCCCTCGCTCTCCTTCAAATGCAGTGTCATCCCCCACTGGTTCTGCTTGTGCTGGGGATTCATACACTTCAAATGGCTCTGCCTGTGCCCCTGTTTGTTCTTCCTCTGTGGTTTTATCCACCCCGGATGGTCCTGCCTGTGCCCCCTGTTGTTCTTCTTCCGTTTCATCCCTCCCCCCAACTTCACTGGAGGAACTCCGGTCCTCCTGTTGTGGCGGAACCGGTAATTGCTGTAATGGAATGACCCTCAAGGGAACAGGTTGCTGTGGTCGGGTAATGAATTGCTCCCATGTTATATTATGTTGGGCCAGGGTTCTTATAATAATTAACTTAATAAGGCCATGGTGGGTGAGGGAGGACAGTGGGTGCTTTGCAGACTGAACAAATGTTGCCATATGACGCAAGTCGTGCAATAGATAAAATGGAATATTCAACAAAATGCCATGACGGAGATGAGAAAGCAAAGGAAGTTCAGAGTTGTACACAGTTTGGTATCTACCTTCGCAAGTTATGTATTTCTTGAGGAAGATAGCGACCTGGTCCCATGGCTGCGACAGTGACTTCAATGCAATCCCTCTCCTGGATGCTTCAACTTGCTCCCCTGGAAGTAAAAATTCTTCCCGTGCAACTGTTGCAGGAACTCGACGGTTAAACCAAGGTTTTCCCACCAACGGGATAGCTGTAACCTCGGATATAATGACCTCCGAAACATCTATACACATCCCCCACACCGTGGAGTGTGTTTTAGTAAGATTCAAGGCGAATTGCAGGGCTGCGTCCCGATCGAATCCGTCCAATCGTTCAAAGAATTCGACCCAGCCAGTAGCTTGAAAAATGGCCAGAACCTGCAGATTCCGTCTAAGTTCCCGGGTATTAAAAGGTTCATGGCGAACTGGAATGCCCATGGTCCTGGCTGCAAGATGAAACTGCTGTTCGACAGAGTACAGGATCCAGAATGGAAGTTGCAGCGCAGAGAATGCACGAATCGTTGAGCGGAGACGTTGAGCGAATGAACTAATTCGGAAAGTTAAGCGCAGAGAAGAGTTTAAAATTTTCATGCCGAATTGGGGAGGGTGGCAGTTATTATTATTACGTCGTACGAGGGAAAGGTTTAATCAGATATAAATGGTGGTGCGAGTGAATGTACGGCCAATCTCGTTTAAATGATATCAATACTTAATCACGTGATAAATGAAAGCCATACCTCATAAAACTGTGCGTCGGAAGGCTGCGGAAACTGGTGGAGCATGGAGTTGGTGACGTCACGGAGCTGAACGCGTGCACAGTCAGACGTGGGATCATGATGACTCGGATAAGGCACTGATTTCCTTCGCCGGTAAAACACAAGGCGTCGCATCCTCCGGGTTAAAATGATGAGTTCGCCGGCAGGACTGGGATGAATCAGCATCATAATTAGCAGGTTGAACAATCCTTCTGTTAACACGGGAGTTACCACTGCAAGTTGCCAAAGAAATGATCACACGGCCGATGAAAAAGCTTGTTGCAGCTGGCAGGAAAGAAGTTACAGCCACCGGAAAAGAATTCGCGGCAGCCGGAAAAAGATTTACGATATCAGGGAAAATTACGGCTGTCATGGGAAAATTTTACGGCGGCGGGAAAAGATTTTACGACTATGGGAAATATGTCGCAGCCGCTGGAAAGAAATGGCAGCTACGTGGAAATGATGTGGAGGTGACTTGGTCAATGAGGTGGCAGCCGTCGGGAAATAATGTGGCAGCTGCGGGAAAAAGATGTTGCAGCCGCCGAAGTTACAGCCGCCGAAATTGCAGCTGCCAGAGTTGCAGCTGTTGGAAAAGCTTTGACGGCGGACGGAAAAAGGACATTACGGCTACCGGGAAGTGAAATGGCCGTGGATGGTAAATGGAGTGGCAGCTGCGGAAAATGAGATGGCAGCCGTGGGGACGATGAGGTGGCAGCCATGGGGACGATGAGGTGGCAGCCGCGGAAACTGGAGTTGCAGCAGCCGATGTTGCAGCCGCTAATGTTGCAGCCGCCGATGTTGCAGCCGCTAATGTTGCAGCCGCTAATGTCGCAGCCGCCGATGTTGCAGCCGCTAATGTTGCAGCCGCCGATGTTGCAGCTGCCGATGTTGCAGCCGCTAATGTTGCAGCTGCCGATGTTGCAGCCGCTAATGTTGCAGCTGCCGAAATTGCAGCTGTCGGGAAAGTGGACGGCTGTCGGAAAAAAGGGCATTATGGCTACCAGGAAAAGGAGAATAAGGTTATCGGAAAAGGATAAACAGCTGCCGGACAAAATGTTGCAGCTGCCGGAAAATATGTTGCAGCTGCCGGAAAATATGTTGCAGCTGCAAATTTTTTTTTTTTTTTTTTTTTAACACAAGGACAGCACAGAGAGATTTTCATTACGGGCCCCAAACTGATCGTTCTCCTGGCACTTCCCTGAAATTTAAAAAAAAAAAATAAAAACAACAGCAAGCAAAGAGATCAAATGCAAAGAGAAAGAAAACGACAACTATATGCTACAGCAAGAAATTATTTATGTACAGCAAATATAATTTTCATTTTAAGATTTGGCAAAGGTAGAGAAATGTTCCTGCTCTGGTGCCAATTGGTAGTTTGGATCAGCAGCAATCTGTGAAATGAATGCATCTTTCGAAATGGGCTTCCGATACAGTCGCAGTCTGTGGCCATTAGCAAGTAATGGTATACGGTTTTCATCAATGGTGACCAGGCGAACAGTGCCGTTGTCAAATACCCTGTCAACCAAATATGGACCCAGCCATCTTGTGCGTAATTTCCCTTTGAAATCCTTCTTGAATCTGGAGTTGTATAATAGTGCCCAGTCTCCTTCACGGAAGATTTTCTTTTTGATGAATCGGTCATGCCAATTAGATCTCTGTTGCTGAAGCAGCACAGTCTGGTCTACCGCAGCTAACCGTTTCTCATCCAATTCATTTAATTGATTCAATCTTCTTTTCTGGGCTTCTGTTACATCCAGGTTCATTTCAATGGCTGTTTTCAAGGTCTTGATCTCAAATTCAATTGGAAAGATGGCACTCTTACCATACACCAGATCATAGGGAGAAAAGCCCGTGGTGTTGCGCCAAGTCGTGCGATATGCCCACAGTGCTTCTGGAAGTCTGTCAGCCCAATCCCTTCGATGGCTTTTAACTGTTTTAGTAAGGATTGCTTCGATAACTTTATTAGTGCTTTCCACCTGACCATTGGCCTGGGGATGATAGGGTGAAGCTATCTTGTGCTGCACATGATACTTCCGGAGCAAGGATTCAAATTGGTGTGAAATAAATTGTGGTCCCCCATCGGTAACTACTTCCTTTGGTACCCCAAACCGGGTAAAAACTTCACTGTACAGGAAATCAATCACCGCCTGGTCATTTGCCTTGGCCAAAGCTACAGCTTCTACCCACTTAGTCATGTAATCTGTACACACCAGGATGTAAACCTTCTGTTTGGAAGGAGGGTTGATAGGACCAACGAAGTCCAATGCCCATCTATCAAACGGTTCTAGTACCACTTGGGGCTGTAAAGGCATCTGATCTGTCTTATTAGGTTGGCCCATCCTTTGGCAGCTGTCACAGGACTGAACATATCTTTTAGCATCTCTGAACAGTGTCGGCCAATAATAGCCCATCCGCAACGCCTTATGTCCTGTTCTTTTATCTGCAAAGTGTCCTCCGCAAGGTTCATCGTGACAGGCCTTCAGTATATGAAAAATCTCATCTTCCCTTACACATCTTCTAATTTCAAGATCAGGTCCTGTGTAAAAGAGATGGCCTTTGAGCCAACAATACCTGGCACTTTGCTGAATAATTTTTCTTTTCTCTCGTTTAGACATATGTGGCGGAAGCTTCCCTGCAACCAAATAATTAGCAACGTCTGCATACTAGGGTGAATGAGCTGAGAGTGCAAATAAATGTTCATCCGGGAAAGCATCCTCAACAGGTGAACTGTCATCACTGTTAGTAAATCGTGATAAAAAATCAGCAACAACATTTTCTTTTCCAGGTTTATCTATAATAGTAATATCAAATTCCTGTAATAATAAAAGCCACCTGGTTACTCTGGCATTAGTGACAGGTTTATTCATTAAATACTTAATGGCAGAGTGGTCAGTATGCACAAATGTAGGATACCCAGTAATGTAATGCCGAAACTTATTAATAGAATAAACAATAGCAAGGAATTCTTTCTCAGTAACAGTGTAGTTTAGTTCAGCAGGGGCTAAGTTTTTACTAACATAATAAATAGCATAAGGTACTTGACCATCTTGCTGTCCTAGCACTGCTCCAATGGCGGTATCAGAAGCATCTGAAGAAATGTGGAAAGGTATGGTCCAATTAGGTCCCCTCAAAATAGGGGCTGTGGACAGTTTCTCTTTAAGCTTATCAAATGCTGTCTGGCATGCTGTACTCCATACAAACTGTGCGTCCTTCATTAATAATGAAAACAAAGGAGAAGCAAGTTTGGAGAAGTTTTCTATAAATCTCCTGTAATACCCAGCATGTCCCAGAAAACTTCGCACCTCTTTCTGAGTTGAAGGAGTTGGTATATTCTTTATCACCTTAATTTTTGAAGGATCCACTTGAATACCGTCATTAGAGATGAAGTGTCCTAATACCACTCCCTCACTCATCATCATGTGGCATTTTTCAGTGCTTAGTGAGAGGCGAGCCTGTTCACAGTGAATTAAAACTTTCTTCAAATTTTCTAGTGCTTCCTCAAAATCCCTGCCATAAGGAGTAAAATCATCCATAAAAACTTCCATGCTATCATTAACCAATTCAGAAAATATGCCAATCACAGCTCTTTGGAACGTTGCAGGTGCATTGCACAATCCAAAGGGAAGCACCCTGTAGGCGAACGTTCCCCAAGGGCAAGTGAAGGTGGTCTTATCCTGATCCTCTGGAGCAATCTGAATTTGATTGTACCCGCTGAACCCATCCAGGAAGGAGAAGAACTTCTTCCCAGAGAGGGTATCAAGTACCTGGTCAATAAAGGGCAGAGGAAAATGATCCTTTTGTGTAGCTTTGTTCAGCTCCCTATAATCGACACAGACTCTCCATTTACCATTTTTCTTGGGTACAATTACAAGTGGGGAAACCCACTCACTGTCTGAGATAGGATAGATGAATCCTGCTTCCAAGAGTTTCTGGATTTCTTCCTTCACTATATCCCTCAGATTGGGGTTCATGCGTCGTTGGGGTTGACATACAGGCCGAGAGTCGTTTTTAATATAAATATGATGAGTGCACAGACTAGAAGGAATACCCTTCATGTCTGTATACTCCCAGGCGAATGCCCCCTTACGTTCCTTCAAGAGATTGGTTAGGCGCTTTCATTCTTCTGAGGAGAGACCAGGATTGATGTTCAAAGTTCTTCCAGGCTCTACCTCAATAGGAATGCTTTTCGAGTTTTTCAATATTGGGATTATGTTTGTGTCATTGGCTAGTGCTTCCTCCGTAAGCTGTTCTTGTTCTTCTTTACCGAGGGTACTGTTCAGGAGTTGATAAACTTCCTTGTCTACTGAAGCAGGTTCGCTAATGAAATTATTAATGGCATCGTCTTCTGTTTCGTTTTTGAAGGTTAGTGCCTTCCCTATTGTTAGTAATGGCTGAACATCTTCTTCTTCTTCCTGTTCTATCCAAAGGGAGGTTTCAGTTTCTAGACTCGGCCTTGCTGGAGGGTACAGGGTGAGGTTTTTGGTTTCCATGCCATCAGATATAGTCATAGATCCTGATCGACAGCTGATGCAAGCATCAGCTGTAGCCAACCAGGGCCTCCCTAAAATCAATGGATGTCCCCCCAGCTGTGATTTTGGCTGTAATACCAGAAAATCGGCAGGGTATTCCCATGAGTCTACTGAAATAACAAGGTCGTCCAAAATCCCTTCGGGTCTGATGGTGGATCTGTCTGCCAATTCTAAGATAGTAGGGGTCGGTCTAATATTGGTGAATCCGAGCTTCTTTACACTCTCCATCGTTATAACATTGATCGCAGCTCCTAAATCTACTAGTACGTTGGGTATCTGTGTTTGTCCTATGTGTACAGTGACAGTAGGATTGCCGGGATCCTCATACTTGGTTATAGGGGTTTTTCCAGTCATTAAAGCGGATAAATTCCCTATAACATGAACAGTAGGAGGATCTCTGGGTTTCCTTCCCGGTCTTTTAGTGCACAGGTCCCGAACAGTTCTAGCATAGATAGGTACATCTTGAAGAGCTTGTAAAAGGGGAATCTTAACATAAAGGTTCTTCAATTCTCCTAAGAGATTGAACTGAGGTTGCCCCCCTCTTTGTGGCAGCATCAATCTCTCAGGGTAAGGTGGTTGCCTTACCAACTGGGTAGGCTGCGTGTTATCCACTTCATCGTTTAATGTTTCAGCCCTCCCATCTGAGGGATGCTCAGCATCTTCAGTGATAGGAACCGGATCAAATGGATGCTGGGAACTCTCTCCTTTGTCATACACAGTTGGTGGAATATTTTCTGCAGTTACACGTTCTACTATCTTTCCAGACCGTAAGCGAATATCATTACAAGGTACAGGGGAGAGAGAGTAGGCCGGCATATTGAGAGCTTCCAATTGCTGGACTGTTTTATTATTTGGGTTAGGGTTAGGTTGGGCAGGCAGCTGAGGCCGTATTGGTATGTTAGGCACAGGATTATTTTGCAGCTGCAGCTGCGACTGCTGAAGCGGGTATTGAGGATATTGATGAAATTGAGGATATGGAGGATACAGTAACTGTTGAGGTGGAGGTGGTTGAGGAAACTGGTTCCCAGGATGGAAGTTCCTCCATCCAGGAGACCATGAAGTAGGTTGGTGTGGAGGCTGTGTCCAAGGACTCCATGAATTATAACCTTGCATCGCAGGTTGAGGGGAATTCCACTGAGCATAATTTGAAGGGAATTGTGTATTCACATTTTGCATATTATTATTCCAATTATTCAAATTACTCAAAAATGGAAATGAGTCGGGAGACATACCTTGATTCCGGGGCTGCCAGGGTTTCTTCTGTGCAATGAAGTAGGCTGAATCCACCTCTGGAGTTGATGCCTGCAGAACAGCCTTCACTTGGGGCAACGTGGGGCATTCTTTCATATCATGATTCAGCTCGCACAGCTGACACACTTGTACTTTGTCAAGAGGGCATTCTTTCAGTGGATGAGTCTTTCTACATCGGGGAAAAAACACCCCTAGTGTGAGATCCTCCACTGCCTGTCTTTGCTTGGCCTTCAAGACGTCAATCTCTGAAGAGATAGAGCTCATCATTTCTGTTTTAAAGTTTTCAAGAAGATTGCCTATCTCTGCACGTGTAGCTCCCCCATTGGATGACTTCTGAGTTCTGTCGAAGACATCACGTTCCAGGTTATCTCGTTTATGCTGCTTATTATGCCTAGAAGATCCCCTGGAATATCTCTTACATAATTCCACAATTGTCTCAAAAGATTCTTTAGAGATATCCCCCTTTCCTAATAAATTTAGCATGTCTAAACAATCGTCCCTGATTCCTCGAAGCAGGATTATCTTAAGCACATCTAGTCCCATGTTCGTCTGTCCAGCTCTCTGCACATTGTACAGCAACCTCTCCACAAAATCCTCCAAACTTTCATCCTCCTTCTGTACCATCTTGAATAACTCCTCCCTTTTGTCCCTGGTGTTGCAATATTCTTGATATTTTTCCAGGAACACTTGCTTCATCTTGTTCCAATTAGCAACAGTTCCTCCCCCAAGGCTCATGAACCAACGTAATGCATTGTCCTTCAGGGTGGCAGGAAAAAGCTTCAACTTTTGAGCATCTGTGACATAATCATAGCTGCGACAGAGGATATCGAATTCAAACAGGAATTCGTCTGGATCTTCTGCCGCCCTTCCATGGAAGCGGGGTAACACCGACGGTGAGATGTTTTTCATAGGAGCTGTCCCCTCTAGCTGCTGTATTGGGAATTGCAATGTAGCCATAGTTTCTGGCGGGGAATCATCTTCATGATGGTATTGTACCACTGCTTCTTCCTCTTCATTCTCATGTCTGTTATTCATCTTTTCTTCTGTATCTTCTCCTTCGTTTGTTCCTTTATCCCTTACCTCAGTTGTAACAGCTGCGTATTCTTCGGTTGTAGCAGCTGCGTATTCTTCAGTTGTAACAGCTGCGTACTCTTCAATTGCAACAGCTGAATCAGCTGTTCCTTCTTTAGCAGGAGTATATGCAGGAATCACCGCTGCTCCTGTATCTTCCACTGTAGATCCTGATGCTGGCGCTCCAGGATCAGCAGGGCCTCTTTTGATAGGAGTCTCCCGTTGACGAGATCTGACAGCTGAATCCGTTTTGTCAACAAGGTCGTCGATGAATGTTCTCCTACCCAGCAGTGGACCTCGACCACGACCCGAACCACCTGCACTGTTAGTAATTTGTGGGGTTTTGGGGGTTGGGAGGTGATCGCGTTTTACCCTCCTCGTATTCATGCGAAACAGATCATTTCAAAAACAACCAAAAGACTGACTAAAAGCAATTATCAAATACAACTAATGACTAGTGTTTAATTTTTATCCTTCCCCGGCAACGGCGCCAAAATGTCAAGCACTCTATTTGCAGATAATTAAATATCAAACACACAGAGCGTATGAAATTTATTGTCAACCCGAGAAAGTCTTTTTATTTCAAAGGACAAATGCACAATATATGCTTAAACACAAAACCATTAGAAGTGAATACTTTTATCTTCTATCATCCATATTCATCCCAAGAATCTATGCAATCCCAATTGCCTTCTAACTGCTATACTACAATTCTTTTCTATTATGCATCAAGCAGAAATGGTATCAGATCTAATCAACGATTGCAAGAAGGAAATCTCATTCGCATTCTAAAATAATCAACTGTCTAATCTAATCAAGCTGGGAATCATAAAGCATGACCTGAACATTACTCTAGAACTTTGATAAAAGAGATTGAAGCAACTGTTCTAGAAAGTGAATTACAAAATATAAACCAATCAACACATAACAGGAAAGCTAAATTGTAAGAGCTCCTGGGATTACGTCTCAACTGTAGGATGAACACGGCAGTGTGAACAGAAATTGAAATGTGTAAAACAAACCTGACTCAGTCGACTGTTATTCGATACCATTCACCAATCTCACAGAAATATAATCGTTACTAAGAAATCCACACAATGAATATTGCTGCTGCGTACAAAGGAAAGACAAAGCATCACACAACAAGAAAGATGAAATCCTAAATTAACGCAGCAATCTCTGTGGAAGACGGGCCCAGTATTCACACAGAGACGCTGGTTGAACAACACTCTCTTTAACTCAGAAGTAACTCCTTATATTAACAGAGGAATGAGTACACAGTTTTGGCTTGGCTGCTAATACAAGATAAATTAATTGTTTGTTGTCCAACCCCTCAGTCGAGGCAATTCCCCATATTTATACATACAATTTGCAACATCTAAACCTATAATTGGGCAGCCATGAAGATCTCTGATCTTCAGGCGCCCTAAATAATCTAGCTGTTACAATGCGTGGCAGAACTGAAATATCCAAATATGAGAGAAGTATTAATTGTCCCAAGAGTGACGGTCCTTCCAGATCACAAATGGATTCGAGCAGCGACATACTTAAGATAGTTCTTCGGTTACAGCTGCCCTGCCACGCCTGTGCCTTGATTGCCGATTTGAGCCCCAAGGAACCTTCCACAAGCGATGAACGTTCCTTCATGACTTGTTCAGCTCCGATCTTCCTGCAGTCTATTGTCTTACTACCTTCATAAATCGCATCATGTTAGCACAGATTAAGAGATGCACAGCTTTAATCATCACAATCATAAGTATTAACACAGTAAAACAATAATCGGCCATACCTTGGTAATTTGGGGAATAGATAAGGACAATAAGTTGAATTACCAAGGTAATTGGTGTAAGACAAGGGAAGGGAAGATGATAAATGATGGTCAAAAAGGGCCAATTCTGGGCTCAACAGTATCGGTTCTAATATTTCTGATATTTTAGTAGCACATGATGGTCATGAAATATCGGGTTTAGAATCCAACCATTATGATCCTCCTCAGTTACCGAAGTGGGCCCAAAACACTCTTCAATCTGTTCGTTCGAACATTGGAAATCCTGTTGATCCAAGACGAACAAGAGCGGACTTTCAAAGAGAAGGTATGGCTCTTTATATTTATGATCCATTATTATATGAGATTTTTTATTTAATGATTCGTTCAGATCCCAAAACATACTACCATGCCCACCGAGATCCGAGATGGCAAAGTGCCATGGATGAAGAGTATAGTTCTCTTCAAAAGAACAATACATGGGAGCTAGTTTCTCTTCCACCTGGAAGAAAATTAGTCCAATGTAAATGGGTCTACTGCACGAAAGTTGCTGCTGATGGCTCTATCAGAAAATACAAAGCTAGGTTGGTGGCAAAAGGTTTCTCCCAAGTCCAAGGAGTGGACTAAACTGATACTTTTGCACTGGTTGCAAAGATGGATTCCATCCGCCTAGTTTTGGCTATTTCCACATCCAAGCACTGGGAAGTGCACCACATGGATGTGAAGAGTTCTTTTCTAGATGGAGATCTTGCTGAAGAGGTATATAGGAAGCATCCAGAAGGTTACACATCAGATCCATCATTAGTTTGCAGATTGAAGAAATCTTTGTATGGTTTGAAACAGGCCCCAAGAGCTTGGTATGCAAAGATGGACTCCTTCCTTCTTTCTCAGAATTTCAAAAGATGCAACTCTGATCCGAATGTGTACCTACAACAAATTAAAGGTAATTTGTTGATTATTGTTCTTTATGTTGATGATCTTCTCATTACTGGTAGCACTCTCACTTCAATAAACAAGCTACAAACTGAATTAAATCTAGCTTTTGACATGAGCGATTTGGGCTTGCTGATTCACTTTTTGGGCTTGGAGATAGCTCAAAATTTTGATGGGATCACTATATCTCATAAAAAGTATGCTTCCAAACTGTTATTGAAGTTTAATATGGCTGAATGTAAGGCAGCCCCGTTCCCATTCCTCTCAGGAATCAGTCTTGAGGAGGGAAATTCTACATCGCTTGCAGATTGCACTATGTATCGACAGTTGATTGGTTCACTACTATACTTGACACACTCTAGGCCTGACATATATTATTTCGTGAGTGTTGTATCAAGGTATATGCAGCATCCCCATGAGCTTCATTAGAAGGCAGCCAAGCGGATCTTGCAGTATGTGCAAGGTACGAAACATTTTGGCATACATTATGCTGCAGATTCTGAGCTAGATTGCATTGGTTTTACTGATTCAGATTGGGCAGGTGATAGCATAGATCGGAAGTTCAGTTTCGGATATGTTTTCATGATTGGACATGGGCCTATTTTCTGGTCAAGCAAAAAGCAGGAATCCATTGCACTTTCTTCAGCAAAGGCAAAGTATCGAGGGGCAGTCAATGCCTGCATTCAGGCAGTTTGGTTGCAGGGTATTCTTTCTGAGTTTGGTTTTGGTGGCACTACTTCGAATGTCCTCTTTTGTGACAATCAAATTTCTATCAAGATCTCCACAGATCCAGTTCAGCGATAGAGGACCAAACACATTGAGATTCACATGCACTACATCCGAGAGCTTGTGCATGATCACACTATCATTCTGCAATATTGCCCTACCGACGAGCAAATTGCAGACATCTTCACCAAGAACTTCACTGAGAAGAAGTTCTCTTACCTTCGTTCATTGTTGGGGGTGAGTTCCATCATGGTGGAGACAGATTGATCCATTGTTATGTTTTAGCTTGAGGGGGGGCTTTCTTCCCACTGGGTTTTCCCTCTTTCCTCACTTAGCTTATTTTCAGCATTTTTTGGATTATTGTATTGGGGTGACCTTTGGTCTTAGTTACCAGGGCCCTACATTATTATTTTTTACATCATAGTCTAGCTTGAGGGGGGGTGTTCGGTTATCCACATCATCATTGTTAGGGTTTTTCATGCAATCTCTAGGGTTTGCATGCATCCCAGTCACCAGGTTGATGCCTCCAGCACCTTATCCACTTCTTTCTAGCACCCAGGAGCTTCTATCCTCAGATTTTTAGCCCTCCTAGTCATGAAGGCGCCCACATCTCACCTACTTCCAGAGAAGGGCACACTTCCGCACCTACCCACTCAATTTACACTCAGTTAGCTCCAATTCTCCTTGATTTGAGGCTAGTTTCACTCCTGACTGACTGTTTCACTCCGTTGGACCTCCAGATTGACTAGATGACTTGTTCTGACTTCAGTTAGCCTCCCATGCGCCCTCCAATGAGCCTCCTTTCCTATATTAGTGCTACACACTTTAGTTACACTAGTTACACTTAGTTAGACTTAGATTGACACCTAGATGACTGGTTCTTGTGCATTGATGACCACCACTGATTGATGATGAGGACTTGTAGTTGGAGCCAAGCTATGCCATTCAGTTAATTCGAATGACCTCCTTAGGCAATTCAAATTGCTCACTCATTGTGACATTATTGTATTGTATTTTCACCCTTACTGGGATATTGAGCACTGATGCAAGTTTATGCACAGTTTACACCATATTTTCTGAGTTTCATCTATTGTGATTGATTTACTTGTTCATTAGATCTGATGTGACTAATTTTACAGTCTTGAATAAGGACTTTTATGTAATTCATTTAAAATCAGCAACTTAACTTCAGATACATTAGGTACATACAACCTATTTTTATACAACATTAAACTATTCTCATTCAAATTGAAATCCATCACTAAATTTTCAGAATTATTTTCTACGACTATTTGTCTTAATTTATGGTAATTTTCATCATATTTTATCTCTTCTTCAATCTGATTTTCTAAATCTGTTTTATAAGAACTGATTGCTGCCACAAAATTAATTCTTTCGTTTCTACTTAAGGCGTCCGCTACCTTATTTTCTTTACCCTTAATTTTTTGAATCTCGAAATCATATTCGCTAAGGAAAGCTAACCACCTGGCTTGCCTTGCGTTCAGATTTGGTTGATCCAACAAATATTTTAAACCTTTATTATCTTTCATTAATGAAAAATTCCTTCCAATTAGGTGATGGCGCCACATCTTTAAAGCATGTATCACAACAACCAACTCCAAATCATAAGTGGCGTAGTTATTTTCATGATTTTTTAGCTTCCTTGACTCATATGCTATTACGTGGCATTCTCGCATTAAGACTCCACGAAGGCCATCGTTGCATGCATCAGTGCATACAACAAAGTCCTTGTTTGGATCAACAATTTTTAAAATAGGTGTAATTGTTAAAAGTTCTTTCAATTTCTTAAAACTCTCTTCACACTTTTGATCCCAAATAAATTTCTTCCCCCTTTTCTGTAAGGAGGTTATGGGATTTGCGATTCTTGAGAATCCTTCAATAAATTTATGGTAGTAACCTGTAATTCCCATGAACGACCGTACACCGGTTACATCTTTAGGGGCAGGCCATTCATTAATTGATCTTATTTTATCGGGGTCGATTGTGATTCCATCCTTAGATATCACATGCCCTAGATACTGTATTTATCTTTGAAGAAATCACATTTGCTGAATTTAACATATAGTTGGTGTTCTCTTAACACTTGTAAAATTATCTTTAAGTGTTTGTCATGTTCTTATTTAGTCTTTGAATAAATTAGAATGTCATCAATGAATACCACTGCAAATATTTCCAAGTAATTATGTAAAACATTATTCATTAGACACATGAAAACTGTTGGGGCATTGGTTAGCCCAAAAGGCATAACCACGAACTCATAGTGCTCGTATCGGTTTCTAAAAGAAGTTTTAAATATGTCCTCATCTTTAATTCTGACTTGATGATACCCAGATCTTAAGTCTATTTTAGAGAATATTGTTGCACTGAGTAATTGATCAAACAGATCATCTATGTGAGGCAAGGGATATCTATTTTTAATGGTCATTTTATTTAACTGACGGTAGTCTATGCATAAACGCAAGCTACCATCCTTCTTTTTCACGAAGATGACAGGTGCTCCCTATGGAGACACACTTGGACTTATGTAATTTTTATCAATTAGTTCCTTTAACTGTGATTTTAGTTCATTAAGTTCTAGAATGTTCATTCGGTAAGGAGCCTTTGAGTTTGCTACCACACTTGGTACGAGCTCAATGGTGAAATCTAATTCCCTTTTCGGAGGTAGTCCTGAAATTTCTTCCAGGGATACATCTGAAAATTCCTTTAGAATTGGTATGTCTTCCAGTTTTAACTTATCTTCCTTAGTTGTATGTCGTCATTAATTACATTTACAACAAACAACTTACATCATTTACGAACAACCTTTTTAACTTGTAGTGCATAAATCTGTCTAACTGAAGTCTTTCTAGGAATTCCCTTTACTGTAACTATTTCACATTTATCATTCAAACAACTAAAGGTCTTTTCAAAACAATTTAACACTACCCTATGATTTTCCATCCAGTCCATTCCGATTAAAACATCATAAGAACCTAATGGTAATACATTCATCTTAACATGAGTCCTAAGCTGATTCATCAATAATTCACAATCTTTTACATAATTAGCTACTTTCCTTTTAGTCCCGGTAGCTAATTGAACCATCCATGATTTTTCAAACTTTTCTACTTTCAGATTACAACCTTTTACTAAATCAGGTGACACATAACTAAGACTAGCTCCTAGATCAATTAAAATAGAAATGGGTTTATCTTTCAACATACCTTCTACTTCAACCATGAAAGTTTGATAATCAGCATGTCTGTTTTCTAAGGCTGCATTGATCCTGGGCATTTCTCGCACTAAGTCACCAACA
This sequence comes from Larix kaempferi, assembly GCA_027924585.1. NCBI lineage: Eukaryota > Viridiplantae > Streptophyta > Pinopsida > Pinales > Pinaceae > Larix > Larix kaempferi. The sequence continues at coordinate 544,797 of BSBM01000005.1, read as the reverse complement.
ATATCCTCCTCCTACACTGTATGTATGTTGTTGACAACCCTCTTCCTGAGTTGACAGTTTGTTGCATAGTGAGGTCCTTGACAGTCCCAACATTTAACAGGTTCTTTCTGTTCATTGTTCTCAACATGATTATTGGGTAGATCTCTGTTTCTTACAGCTATAAATTTTTGTTGTGTATTGCTTCTTTGATTATTTCTTTGAAATTTCCCATTAGGAAAATTATGTGAGTTATTATTCCCAAAATTTTGATTAAAAGTAAAAGTTTTATTGAACTTTGTTCAAAATTATTGGGCCTTTTAGCCTTCCAGCTAGGTATGCTTTCCCTTCTTCTGCTCTGTTCATAACATAAATTTGCCTTTCTCATGGCTTCTGTAACATCCCGAAAAATTTACAAAAATTTAAAATTTTTAAAGTAGCAATAAATACTGAAATTGCTAATGCGGAAATAAAATAATGGTTAAATCTTTTAACTAAAATAATTAATGATAACGACACATCGTAGTTCTTAAAACAAATTACAATGATAGTTTTGTTTATGCTAAACTTTAAATCTATCTGTTGTATTTAAACTCTCTTACAATAAAATCTTTTTGACACAATATTGACAGTTTGCTTTTGGATGATGACGAAGGGGTCCTACGAGGTACCCTGAGGTTTACTTAGCTATGATAGCTAAAAAATTTGAACCTGTTTCTTTGTGCAAAAATGCAGGTAAGAGTATTACGACAATTCAAGTGTTGAAAGTAATTCTAATTATGTTTTCAGTTAACCGTCAATGCTTTACGATACTCTAAGTACTTCTTTGCATGAGGGTTATTAATGGTATGGATTTCTATCCTACTTTTGTATGCGTTACTTTGCCCATACTTACAAGTCGTAACTAAAAATATCTACACTAGACTCTTTAGTGAACGTCAAGGAAAAGATACTTACACTATGAAATTCTCCAATATGTGCTAGATTACAATGTCTAAGTATTTATTATGATGCTGCCATCAATTCTCTATTTTGCAAAACTAGTAATATCATATATGTTTCAACTTGTACAATGTTGTATATTATAGAAACATGAAACAAATATTATTTTAAATACGTAGATTGACTTGAAAATCATAACTATAGTAGATTATGCATTTCTTAGTTTATAATTCATGAAAACTTATATTAATATAGCAAGGTTTTCCTATAATACTACTATCATAATTAAAATGATATTATTGCAATACTATAGGGTTAGACCTTACTAATCTAATATTTATACATTGTAATATGCTATGCCATGTGAACAAATAATACGATGTGCATAAAATGAATTCTAACTATACTCTAAGTATTGAATGCGACTTATGTCATTTTGAGAAATATATGGAATATATATGAACCATGCATTCGATTGATAAGACATTGGAAATGAAATGGAATTATATGTTGTAACCCTAAGTATTAGCGACTATAAACATTGATAATATATGATGTTACACTTTGCAAACCAAATCAACGTATTGATAATGGATAGAGACAGGTATTAATTTGTAGCAGTTGTGTGTTGGCAGAATTAACGTGTCCAATCCGAGCATTAATGACCTAGCTAACTACCATGGTGGAATGTAATGTTGGCTGTCAACGTAACCTTCTTCACGGAGACCTCGTGGAAAATACTGTTATCAATCCGAGCTATGCATGTTTAACCTGGGAATCACGTCCGAATGGACTTTATGATGGTAAGGTCATTAATGGAGTTTTAAATGTAGTGGTGCTTCGTGAAATGTGGTGCTCTGCTGGCTAGATCTCTCCTGTCGATCTTATTGTGTCTCGGTTTTGGGACTTTAACCCTAATATTACCACTACGTCTTTGTTGGAAGTTGATCTTGGGCATTCATTTGGTGTTACTGGGCTTGGTGGAGAGGCCAACCATCTGCAAAAACTTAGGGTTCGGTAGTTGCTCGACTGAGGACTCCTTCCTTGGATTCAATGGTGTGACCTGCCACTGTAACTTGATGCTTTTTAGTTTTTTTTTTTTAAGTTTGAGAGACGGGAGTTTAGAAGTGAGGAAAATATTACTATAATGCTTGGTTGTTGGAGTGGCACCGAAAGATTATACTAGTTTAGACTTCGATCCTTTGCAAATCCTTAACAAGGTAATGTCTCTTTTCAATAGTTAGGTTTTTCTGCTACTACTTAGTCGAACTTGTATTGCTAAAGTTTTAACCACCTCCTTCAATGTTTTTATAGTATCACCATCCGCCCGCAGGTATGCTTTGTCTGAAGCTGAAGGGGAAAGAAGGCTACTATACCATCCGGTAAGCCTCGGTGGTTCTTATCCCTGTAGGTTCTCCTAGCATGTTGGCCGAAACTTGATGTTTTGATGAGGTCTAAGGACAGTTCTTGGCAGAGGATCTTTAACTGTTGTGAAGACTTTCGAGAGCCTCACATCGTGTGTAAAGAGGATGGAATACTTGGCTCTTTTTTCTATCTTGCCATTGCAGTGTTTCGCTATAACTTTCGTTGAAATGTAAACTTATTTTATGATGAAATTTTCTAAAGGGTTGAACCCTCTGTCATTTTAATGGAAGAAACAGTGTTTTAAGAAAACTTAAAATGGTTACAAGTGTTTTCTAGGTTTATATAAATTGATAATTTTGATTAGGTAGCACAGTATTGATACTGGCCGAGAGCCGTGGGCTAACTTGGGATAACTTGTTTCTCGACAGAGAAAACCTTGTGCTCGTAATGTCTAAGTTTTAAGTTTGGAAAATGATAATGTAACTCCGTTTTGGTTTTGAACCATAACTTGATTTGTGAAATAATAATCCCGTCTGTGTTTGCTTGAACGGTTAGATAGTTAATGTAATGTAATAGTTGGGCAATAGGAATGCGTTTCGTTTTTGGAAAAGAATTGATATTTTAAGTTTCGAAGTATTTGGCTGTAAGCTAGCTATAAAATAATTTCATGGTTTTTAACTTGAAACTGGAATTGTCAGAAATCCTTCGGTATCGTTGATGTAAGTTGTTTAAGTATGTGACTGTCGAACCAGTTATGAACCTGTGACGATATTGTAAATGATTTGCTTCCTTGTTAAGGGTTTCAATTATGTGTCTATCGTAATGCAATGAAATGCTAAATAATAAATGAGAGTGTTGGGGTTCTTCCTATGATGAAAGTGTTTGAATTTAATAACTGTAGTTGATAATTAAATCGAAATATGAGATATGGATACTGAAATGAAATAGTGATGTTCAGTTATACAAATGATAAGTATCTATTGATTAGTTTAGGGGCCGAACCCAGCTTCTTGGAGCGAAAACCCTATCAATTTGCAGTAGCTTGGGCGGCCAGGGCTTCGCCCAGCCGCCCCTCCTGTACATCTTTTGGTTTTTGCAGGTTAGGACGGATCGGTGGCTTCGCGCAGGGCCTCTCGGTGCAAATGGCGGTTTCTATACGCCTGTGCAGTCGTCTGCGGCCGGCTCTGCGATCTTGATCGTGGTTGGCGAGCGAGAGACGACGGTTTCGCCTGCGAGCTGCTCCTGAAGGACGGCGATCACGGATCTGGCCTCTCGGCAGGTGTTCGCGGTGGTACGCTGGTTGTCGGTGGAGGCGTCTGGGGTCGGTGCTTTTGCGGGCTCCTGGAGGGATGATCTCGATGGTATAGGAGGACGCTGAGGCTGCTGCGTAGTCCACAGCTGTGGCTCTCCTGCTCCGTTGAGGGTCGGCTCTGATGGAGCTTAAGGGCGCTGTTTCTTGGAGGCCGACGATACGTTCTTGAATTCCGGATCTCCCATCTATGGATCTTGAACTGCGGTCGGTTTGGGCTTTTTTTGGCTTGTGGATTTCGTGGATAGGATCGGTTTCCTGCTCATTGTTTACAGGGTTTGTTCCCTTATCTGGGTGCTTCAAATTATTGTCGCTGCCTTCCTGCTCGCTGCAGGGAGCTCTGTCATATCCCTCTATTGAGGCTGGACTGCCTTTGCTGTTGGGAGGTAGGCGGTGGCGTTGGGGAGTGGAGACTGCGGAGTGGAGGCAGATCCTGGGAGATATTGGGTGATTGATAGACTGATTTATTCACTGGTTCTTTTTTCTTTCTTTTTGGGCGTATGAGGGTTTGTTCCCGAGCCTGGGAATGTAAATATGTGACAATGTAGGGATCTATGTGATCCTATTACATGTGCAGAATGTAATTTTCTTCATCTTTTTGAAATAAAATTACAGACTTTTTCTTTGGAAAAAAAAATAAAAATGATAAGTATCTATTTATCGTTTATATGTAACAACTTTGTATTAAAGAATATTTGCAGCTGTTAAAGTTTTAGAAATAATAAGTCCTGAAATAAGTGGAAATATAACACCTTATTGTTGGAAAGAATAACAATAGAATGCATAGTATTAGATTTCAAAAATAGATAGTAATAATTTGAAAACCTAGTCTTGTGTAGAGATGAAATGTTTTATTTTTGTTACTAAGTAAAGAAAATGATATATGTCTGTTTTATGATAAGTTGTTCTATTTTCTAAGTTTAGACATATATAATTGATATTTCATAATTTAAAAGAAACACTACAGTGTTAGTCTATCCATTCACTTGGCATTCTTCCCATCAATCATCTAACTTAATTCTACTTCCCTGTACTAGAGTACTATATAGAAACAGTATGCGAAAAATACAGAGAAGATATTTAATCAATCATCTCATTTACTTAATCATCATTAAACAAAATCATACCTAGGTCATAAATTGAAACAATTACTTATGTATAACTGTAAATACTAAATCTACAAATGCAGAAAATCATTTAACTGATAATAACAAGATAGAACAGTAGAACCTGATGAATGTAGGAGAAACAAACAACCCAAGGAACCTGTTCCACCCAACCTACTCCTGAAGATAGCCAAATTACTTGCCTTAGGACCCTTGAGCCTGTTCACTGAACCACTAGGAAGAAGAATCTGTAGACGCTTTAGGTCATCCACTTGCAGCAACAAAGTAGTTCATCCAGTCATATAGACTTAGCAGTCAAAGAGACCTGCACCAACACCTCTGGTTTCCTTCTCATAATACATTCAGCAGACTCATAATGCACATTCACTTAGCCTCCCTATTCAATTCTCTCAGTGATCCCCTGATACACTTGAGTAATTATTTCTGTAGAAAATAATGTGGAGCTCCCTGCTCAATTCGAATTACCTTATCTAGGCTTCCTAAGCATTTTTAGTGGTTAACCTAGTCATTAATGAGCTAACAACTTTGCTCCACCCACTTGGGGGATAATGCCACAAATTTAGGGGTAGTTTTCCCCTAACCAACAGCTAGTGGTGAAGTGCAAATGATGACACATGTCCCATTCCTTCTAACAACTTCCATTCCTCCTAGTGGGTCAGTGAACACTCATTTAAAAGTTCCCTTGGGTGTTTGTCTCCTGTTTTAATTTATTAAATAATAATAATATGTTATTACAATCATCCTTGACCAGATTTGGTCATAATTACAAAACTTTGTAATTATAATTTAACATAATGTTTTTGCAAATAAAATAAATAGTCTCAAAATTTGGGTAGGTGACATACACCCCCCCCTTAAGTCTCAACATCGTCCTCGATGTTGTTCATTCATTTTTCGAGTATTCCTGAAATAGAGCTGGATATGTTTCTCGCATACTACTCTCCAACTCCCAGGGTGCCTCTTCTGGGATAAGGTGTTTCCATTGCACCTTTACCTGCCCAATGGTGTGATTCCAGAGTAGAGTTTCCCTCATTTCAAGGATACAATCCGGTTCCACCTGAAAATCGTCGTCTTGTTCCACCTGTACATCATTCCAATTTATAACATGAGTAGCATCATGTACATATTTATTTAAAACTGAAATATGAAAAAAATTATGTATTTTTAGATTTGGTGGCAAAGCTAGTTGATATGCCACGGGTCCTACCCTTGACAAAATTTCGAAAGGACCACAATACTTAGGTGGCAGTTTGGCACAGCTTCCCAATTTTAATGAGCTCTTCTTCGGTCTTACCTTAATGAAAACATGCTCACCAACTTGGAACTCTTTATGAGTCCTCTTAAGATCCGCTTGACTCTTTTTCCTATCTTGGGTAGCTTTAATATTTCTTTGTACCTGTTGCACAGTTAGTTCTATTTCCTTCAATAATTCAGGTCCTAAAATAACTCTATTAGCTGGGTCATTCCAAGAAACTGGTGTATTACATTTCCTATCATAAAGAATTTCGAAAGGGCTAAGCCTGGATGATGCATGATAATGGTTGTTATATGCAAATTCTGCTAAATGCAAGTAGTCCTCCCACTTACCACGCTGGTTCTTAACATACATCCTTAGCATGTCTTCCAATATCTGATTTACTCTTTCGTTTGTCCATCTGTTTGTGGATGAAATGTTGTGCTGAAGTTTAAGGTTGTATTCAACCCTTTAAACAAATATCTCTAGAAGTTTCCAGTAAACTTAGAATCACGGTCTGAAATTATCACCTTTGGTATTCCATGTAATCGAAAAATCTGTTTCATAAAAATTTATGCAATATCTGGAGCCTTATAAGTAGTTTTTACTGGTATAAAATGTGTTTCCATGCTGAGTTTGTCCACTACCACCATGATGGAATCATTTTGTTTCTGATTCTTGGGTAGTCCAGTAATAAAATCTATGCTTATGATCTCTCATTTCCAACTAGGTATAGGTAATGGCTGTAACAGTCCAGCCGGATGCTGATGTTCAACCTATACTCTTTGACAGTCAATGCATTTAGCTATATATTCTGCTACTTCATCCTTCATCCTGGGCCAATAATAATCTTTCCGTAACATAGTTATGGTTTTTTTATAACCTGGATGACTAGCATAATGACTTTTATGCATCTCATCTAAAATTAAAATTTTTATCTTTGGTACATTGGGTACATATAACCTGTTCTTGTACAGCAGCAAGCCATTTTCTTTTAACCTGAAATCTGCCATAGAATTTTCAGAATTACTTTCAGCTATCTTTTCATGTAAATTTCTGTACTTTTCATCTGTTTTAATCCCTTCAAAAATCTGATTTTCTAAATCTATTGTGTATGTACTGATGGCTGAAATAAAATTTAACTTTGCATTACGACTCAAAGCATCAGCAACCTTGTTCTCTTTACCCTTTATATGTTGAATTTAAAAATCATGTTCACTTAGAAAGGTTAGCCATCTAGCTTGTCTAGCATTCAAGTTTGTTTGATCTAGTAAATATTTCAGTCCCATGTTATCTTTCATCAAAGTAAATTTTCTGCCAATAAGATGGTGACGCCACATTTTTAAGGTGTGTATTACTGCTAGTAATTCCTGATCATAAGTAGAGTAATTTTTCTCATGTATTTTCAGCTTTCGAGACTCATATGCAACAGCATGTCCCTCTTATGTTAGGACTCCACCGAGTCTATCATTACATGCATCAGTGCATACTATAAAATCTTTATTAGGATCTACAATTCTCAGAATAGGTGTTGTAGTTAGTAATTCCTTCAACTTCTTAAAACTGTCAGCACACTTTTGATCCCATACAAACTTCTTCCCCTTCTTCTGTAAATAGGTTATGGGGTTTGCAATCTTCGAAAAACCTTCTATGAATTTTCTATAATATCCTGTAATCCCCATAAATGATCATACGTCCGACACATCCTTAGGAACCGACCATTCATTAATGGATTTTATCTTATCAGGATCAACCGAAATTCCTTCCTTAGAGATTATGTGTCCTAAATACTGAATCTTATCCTTGTGAAAGTCACACTTACTAAAATTAGCATATAACTGATGATCTCTCAGAACTTGTAAAATAATACGTAGATGTTCGTCATGTTCTTTCTTACTTTTAGAATATACCATAATGTCATCTATGAACACAATGACGAACTTATCCAAATACTTGTGCATAATATTATTCATTAAGCACATAAATACTGCCGGGGCATTAGTCAACCCAAATGGCATGACCACGAACTCATAATGTCCATAACGAGTTCTAAGGGATGTTTTAAAAATATCCTCCTCCTTCACACGAACTTGATGATATCCTGACCTTAAATCAATCTTTGAGAATATCGTTTCTCCACGCAGTTGATCAAATAGATTGTCGATGCGGGGCAACAGATATCGATTCTTGATTGTCATCTTGTTCAGTTGGCGATAATCTATACAAAGCCTTAAAATGCCATCCTTCTTCTTAATAAAAATAACAGGTGATTCCCAAGGAGACACACTAGGCCTTATATAATTTTTATCAATCGGTTCCTTCAACTGTGATTTTAACTCATTTAACTCCAATATATTCATCCTATATGGATCTTTGGAGTTCGGTACCGCACCCGGTATCAGATCAATGGTAAAATCTAGATCCCTCTTCGGGGGTAATTCTGGGATCTCTTCTAGAAAAACATCCAGAAATTCTTTTAGGACAGGTATATCTTCTAGTTTCAGTTTGTCTTCTTTTGTAACTGACTCCTCATGTACTACATTCACTGCAAACATCTTACATCCTTTTCTAACTGCTCTTTTTACTTGCATAGCTGAAATCTGTCTAAGTGATGTCTTTCTAGAAATACCCTTTACTTCTAGTATTTCTCCTTCATCATTTAGATAGGTGAAACTTTTCTCATAACAATTCAAAATAATATGATGTGATTCTAACCAGTCCATTCCAATTAAGATGTCATAGGATCCTAAAGGTAAAACATTTAGCTTGGTTTGTGTCTTTAACTGATTCATAGATAAAACACAACTTTCAACAAAATCAGACACTTTTCTTTTTGTTCCTATTGCTAGTTTAACTAACCAGGATTTATTAAATTTTTTTGTTTTCAGATTAAATTTTTCTACAATATCTGGAGATATAAAACTCAGGCTAGCACCTGGATTAATCAAAATAGAAACAAGGTGGTTTTGTAGCATACCTTCAATCTCTACCATAGAGACTTGATGCTCTGCTTGCCTGTTGTCTAGAGCTGCATTAATTCTGGGCATATCTCTTTCCAAGTCTCCCATAGTAGGTTCAACTTGTATGGAATGAATATTATTGGTTGTTTGCTTCTTATTGGGACAATTTGAAGCATAATGAGGACCTTGGCACTCAAAACATTTTATAGGTGTCCTTTGGTCATTAGTTATGGTAATATTGGGTGTATTTCTAGGAGCTGTAAAATTCTGCTGCTGATTATTTCTAGGACTGTTTCCTTGGAAATTTCGATTTGGAAAGTTTTTTCTTTTGAAAACCAGAATTTCCGTTGAACCTGAAATTCTTCTTCTTCAGCTCAAAGTTGTTGGGTTTATGATTTTTCTAGTTAGATATTTCTTCTCTTTTCCGGTTCGTATCATAGTAGAAAGTTGCTTTTCTCGTGGCTTCTTCTAAGGCCTTTGGATTATCATACTCTATTATGTCCTTGATGTTGAAAGGTAGATAACTCAGATACCTCTGAATCTTTGGTTTCTCCTCCACAAGGTATGGCACATACCTTAGCAAATTCAGAAATTTGTTGTTCAGCTCTTTCATGTTCATGGTTCCCAGTCTTAAATCATAGAATTCCTTAGACTTTTCTTCGTAATATTGTTCAGATAGGAACTTCTTTTTGAAGTACCGTTTAAAAGTGCTCCAATTCACATCCTTTTCCTTGATGCCCTCCACTCTTTTGATGTCCTACCACCAAATGTCTTCCTTACCGATCAGGTTGTATATGGCCATCTTTGCTTTCAATGATTCTGAATAATCATAAATTTGGAATTATTTCTTCATGTCGGACAACCATGCTTCAGCTGTCTCTCCTTTCTCAATTTCACCATTGAAGGTTGGGGGTTTGATCTTCTTGAACTCCCCAAAAATCTGCTCATACTGTTTATGGATTTTTCTTTTCGGTTTGTAATCCCCTTCGCTGCTATCACTTGAATAATTTTTTTTTTTTTATGTATCTCATTTGCAGCTCCTGATGATATTGAACTATTATTTTCATCATCAGTTTTTACTTTCTTACCCTTGTTCTGATGAGGTAAGTCTTCAATCTTGGATGTATCTTCAACCCTTCTATCCTATCCATTAGTTGGGCATTGATTGAACAGTGCTTGGTTCAGTTCCTCTTGTACCTTCAAAATTATCTCATTATCCTGCTTAACAGATCTTATCTCTGCTTTCAACTCCTGACATGCACGTAACAATTCTGATGAATTGTCATTTAATTCACCATGGATCTATTCTTCATAATGTTGTCTCGTGCTATTGTTGGTATGACTGTTTGGTTGAAATATGTCCTCCATGTGTTCAGCTAATTCTTCCATACTTGTAATTTAGAAAACAATTTTCTGTATACGAAATAATTTAATTAGTAAAGATTTTTGCTGTCATAAAATTTTTATGTTGCGTGTTCTTTGGACCTTTTCAGGTCGAGATTTCGAGCATGAACTCTGATACCACATGTAACATCCCGAAAAATTTACAAAAAATTAAAATTTTTAAAGTAGCAATAAATACTGAAATTGCTAATGCGGAAATAAAATAATGGTTAAATCTTTTAACTAAAATAATTAATGATAACGACACATCATAGTTCTTAAAACCAATTACGACGATAGTTTTGTTTATGCTAAACTTTAAATCTATCTGTTGTATTTAAACTCTCTTACAATAAAATCTTTTTGACACAATACTAACAGTTTGCTTTTGGATGATGACGAAGGGGTCCTATGAGGTACCCTGAGGTTTACTTAGCTATGATAGCTAAAACATTTGAACCTGTTTCTTTGTGCAGAAACGCAGGTAAGAGTATTACAACAATTCAAGTGTTGAGAGTAATTATAATTATGTTTTCAGTTAACCGTCAATGCTTTACGATACTCTAAGTACTTCTTTGCATGTGGGTTATTAATGGTATGGATTTCTGTCCTACTTCTGTATGCGTTACCTTTATTTCTGTCCTACTTCTGTATGCATTACTTTTCCCATACTTAAAGGGTCGTAGAAGTCGTAACTAAAAATATCTACACTAGACTCTTTAGTGAACGTCAAGGAAAAGATACTCACATTATGAAATTCTCCAATATGTGCTAGATTACAATGTCTAAGTATTTATTATGATGCTGCCATCAATTCTCTATTTTGCAAAAGTAGTAATATCATATATGTTTCAACTTGTACAATGTTCTATATTATAGAAACATGAAACAAATATTATTTTAAATACGTAGATTGACTTGAAAATCATAACTATAGTAGGTTATGCATTTCTCAGTTTATAATTCATGAAAACTTATATTAATATAGCAAGGTTTTCCTATAATACTACTATCATAATTAAAATGATATTATTGCAATACTATAGGGTTAGACCTTACTAATATAATATTTATACATTGTAATATGCTATGCCATGTGAACAAATAATACGATGTGCATAAAATGAATTCTAACTATACTCTAAGTATTGAATGTGACTTATGTCATTTTGAGAAATATATGGAATATATATGAACCATGCATTCGATTGATAATACATTGGAAATGAAATGGAATTATATGTTGTAACCCTAAGTATTAGCGACTATAAACATTGATAATATATGATGTTACACTTTTCAAACCAAATCAACGTATTGATAATGGATAGAGACAGGTATTAATTCATAGCAGTTGTGTGTTGGTAGAATTAACATGTCCAATCCGAGCATTAATGACCCAGCTAACTCCCATGGTGGAATGTACTGCTGGCTGTCAACGTAACCTTCTTCACATGGAGACCTCGTGGAAAATACTGTTATCAATCCGAGCTATGCATGGTTAACCTGGGAATCGCCTTCGAGCTGGACTTTATGATGGTAAGGTCATTAATGGAGTTTTAAATGTAGTGGTGCTTCGTGAAATGTGGTGCTCTGCTGGCTAGATCTCTCCCGTCGATCTTGTTGTGTCTCGGTTTTGGGACTTTAACCCTAATCTTACCACTACGTCTTCATTTGAAGTTGATCTTGGACATTCATTTGGTGTTACTGGGCTTGGTGGAGAGGCCAACCATATGCAAAAACTTAGGGTTTGTTAGTTGCTCGACTGAGCACTCCTTCCTCGGATTCGATGGTGTGACCTGCGACTGTAACTTGATGTTGTTCAGTTTTTTTTTTTTAAGTTTGAGAGTCGAGAGTTTAGAAGTGAAGAAAATATTACTATAATGCTTGGTTATTGGAGTGGCGCTAGAAGATTATACCGGTTCAGACTTCAATCCTTTGCAAATCCTTAACAAGGTAATGCCTCTGTTCAATAGTTAGGTTTTTCTGCTACTACTTAGTCGAACTTGTATTGCTAAAGTTTTAACCACCTCCTTCAATGTTTTTGTAGGTATCATGGTCCACCCGCAGGTATGCTTTGTCTGAAGTTGAAGGGGAAAGAAGGCTGCTATACCATCCGGTAAGCCTTGATGGTTCTTATCCCTGTAGGTTCTCCTGGCATGTTGGATGAAACTTGATGTTTTGATGAGGTCTGAGGAAAGTTCTTGGTAGAGGATCTTTACCTGTTGAGATGAATTTCGAGAGCCTCACATCGTGTGTAAAGAGGATGGAATCCTCGGCTCTTTTTTCTATCCTGCCACTGCAGTGTTTCGCTGTAACTTTCGTTTAAATGTAAACTTATTTTATGATGAAATTTTCTAAAGGGTTGAACCCTCTGTCATTTTAATGGAAGAAACAGTGTTTTAAGAAAACTTAAAATGGTTATGAGTGTTTTCTAGGTTTATATAAATTGATAATTTCAATTAGGTAGCACAGTATTGATACTGGTCGAGAGTCATGGGCTAACTTGTTTCTCGACAGAGAAAACCCTGTGCTTGTAATGTCTAAGTTTTAAGTTTGGAAAATGATAATGTAACTCCGTTTTGGTTTTGAACCATAACTTGATTTATGAAATAATACTCTCGTCTGTGTTTGCTTGAACGATTAGATAGCTAATGTAATGTAATAGTTGGGCAGTAGGAATGCGTTTCGGTTTTGGAAAAGAATTGATATTTTAAGCTTCGAAGTATTTGGCCGTAAGCTAGATATAAAATAATTTCAACGTTTTTTACTTGAAACTGGAATTGTCAAAAATCCTTCGTTATCGTTGATGTAAGTTGTTTAAGTATGTGACTATCAAACCAGTTATGAACCTGTAACGATATTGTAAATGATTTGCTTCCTTGTTAAGGGTTTTGATTCTGTGTCTATCGTAATGCAATGAAATGCTAAATAATAAATGATAGAGTGTTGGGGTTCTGCCTATGATGAAAGTGTTTGAATTTATTAGCTGTAGTTGATAATTAAATCGAAATCTGAGATATGGATACTGAAATGAAATAGTGATATTCAGTGATACGAATGATAAGTATCTATTTATCGTTTATATATAACAACTCTGTATAAAATAATATTTGCAACTGTTAAATTTCTAGAAATAATAATGCCTAAAATAAGTGGAAATATAACACCTTATTGTTGGAAAGAATAACAATAGAATGCATAGTATTAGCTTTCAAAAATAGATAGTAATAATTTGAAAACCTAATCCTGTGCAGAGATGAAATGTTTTATTTTTGTTACTAAGTAAAGAAAATGCTATATGCATGTTTTATGATAAGCTGTTCTATTTTCTGAGTTTAGACATATATAATTGATATTTCAGAATTTAAAAGAAACACTACAGTGTTAGTCTATCCATTCACTTGGGATTCTTCCCATCAATCATCTGACTTAATTATACTTCCCTGTACTAGAGTACTATACAGAAACAGTATGGAAAAAATACAGAGAAGATATTTAATCAATCATCTCATTTACTTAATCATCATTAAACAAAAGCATACCTAGGTCAGAAATTGAAACAATTACTTCTGTATAACTGTAAATACTAAATCTACAAATGTAGAAAATCATTTAACTGATAATAACAAGACAGAGCAGTAGAACCTGATGAATGTAGGAGAAACAAACAACCCAAGGAGCTTGTTCCACCCAACCTACTTGTAATGTCCCCATTTTGACCGCATTCGCATTAAATCATAAATGATGTAAATATTGACATTTAATCACGGTGAGGAGCTCAAGGCCAAGGCCCCACCATTGATTTAGCGTTTTATGTATCGGCAATTAAAAATAGATGCCTATGGTTCTTGTGCTAGATAGGCACAATGTAAATTAAGACATCATGTAAATACGAATTTTAATGAAAAACCCACAACTAGCTATGCTATGCAACAAAGAGATGGGGGCATGATTCTACAAGGAATATGGAGGGAAATTATTCAAACCCTTGAGCCAATGGTGTTGATCCATGTGTCAATGAGAAAACCCATAAACCACCAACTACCCATTTTGGGTTATGCACCCAATCATTTAATTCTTCTAGAAATTGGTTGAGGCAGTTAATGCCTTGGGAATGAAGAGGTATGGCAACCAATTTCGTGTATGGGCAAGCCATCAACCTAGGAAATCGTATTTTGTCTCCTTGGGCAAGAAAACACCCAAGAAATGGTGCCCAAAGCCATTCTAAACGACAGTCTTTCCTCTCTCATGCAGTCTGAACTACTGGGTCTTTCCCCATCATGTTTTTCATCTTTTTCCTGCATTTTTCCATGACTGGAAGCTCGTTTCTGTGTTACACAATGGCTGGGAGAGGAGGACCACGATTTGGGACTGTTATGGAGGCCGTTTTTGCCCCAGAATGTCCATGGACGTTTTTCTGAAAACAGATTTGGCTTCCCAGGGTTATTCCCCATCTTCCAGTTTCGTTTTTGGGTTTCCCACATTTTTTCTAAAGCTAATGAAAACCCCATCTTTGGGCATCTCACTGTAAAAATGTTTTTATCGTGCCCAATAATTGTGGTTCTGCTGTTATGTGCATCCCTATTTTGATTTGAACCTGTGAGCAAGAAACTTGGAGTGGTAGTGGACATAATTGGCTTGATAGACCTAGTGGAGGGAGTAACCTCTCAAGAAGATCAAGAGGGCTGGCTACTCTTCTATGCACACTTGGGACACTCTAGAATTGGAAGGTATGGCCTGAGGTACTCTGAATTGGTGAAGGGAATACTTCCTTGAGTGGAGTGTGTAGGCATTGTGGGTGCCAAGCTAGATAGATCTTGTAGAGGTATCCATAGCTCTGTGGTTGAGCTCACTAGCTTAGCAATTCTTCCTTTCCATTTCCTAATAACATGATAAACCCAACTGTAGTTTGGCTTGGCTGATTTGGTGTATCTTTGGGCTATGTGTGAGTCTGTTGTTCCCTGATTCCTTGTAGAGATCATGCCCAGCTCGGGGGGTGGCAGCGTGTGGAGATATTGATGACCACAACTGGCCTATGGTTGGGTGGAACGTTGCTGTTGCATAGCCAGTTGCTTGGGACTACTTTGTTAAGATAAGTATTCTCTTTTATAAATGCTGCAATGTCTTTATTTAATGGTTGTCACAGAAATGTTGAATGAATGTTAGATATTAAACATGATTTTTAATTCCGCTGTGTTTCTATAACATGCACATGTATATGTCTTTTTATCAATGAGTTTTTACTAAATGGATATGGGGCTAGATGCCCGGTTTTAGCATCACGATCCTCTCTATCATGCTGGTATGATAGGAGGGGACATTACACTACTCCTGAAGATAGCCAAATTACTTGCCTTAGGACCCCCGAGCCTGTTCACTGAACCACTAGGAAGAAGAATCTGTAGAAGCTTTAGGTCATCCACTTGCAGCAACAAAGTAGTTCATCTAGTCATATAGACTTAGCAGTCAAAGAGATCTGCACCAACACCTCTGGTTTCCTTCTCAGAATAAATTCAGCAAACTCATAATGCACATTCACTTAGCCTCCCTATTGGAATCTTTCAGTGATCACCTGATACACTTGAGGAATTATTTATGCAGAAAATAATGTGGAGCTCCCTGCTCAATTCGAATTGCCTTATCTAGGCTGCCTAGGCCATTTTAGTGGTTAACCTGGTCGTTAATGAGCTAACAGCTCTACTCCACCCACCTAGGGGATAATGCCACAAATTTAGGGGTAGTTGTCCCATAACCAACAGCTAGTGGTGAAGTGCAAATGTCGACACCTGTCCCATGCCTTCTAACAGCTTCCATTCCTCCTAATGGGTCAGTGAACACTCATTTAACAGTTCCCTTGGGTGTTTGTCTCCTATTTTAATTTATTAAATAATAATAATATGTTATTACAATCATCCTTGACCAGATTTGGTCATAATTACAAAACTTTGTAATTATAATTTAATATAATGTTTTTGCAAATAAATAAACAGTCTCAAAATTTGAGTAGGTGACAGCTTCCTCAAGGGTCTTAGGATCATCATACTCAATTCTGTCCCTTATATGAGAAGGTAGGTAGCTCAAAAATCTCTGTACCTTGGGTTTTTCCTCAGTTATGTAAGGCACATATCTCAATAAACTTAAATACTTGTTGCTTAATTCCTTCATGCTCATGGTTCCTAACCTTAAATCGTAGAACTCTTTAGCTCGTTTTTCAAAGTATTGTTCCGACAGGAATTTCTTTTTTAAAGTGTGCCAATTCATGCGCTTTTCATTTATACTTTTTACTTGTTTTAAATCTTGCCACCATATGTCGGCTTTTCCCATCAGATTATAGATTGCTATTTTAGCTTTTAACTGATGTGAATAGTTGTAAATCTGAAAATATGATGGGACTTGTCCTATGCTGACTCTTCTGGTCCTTCCATATCTGCAAACTAAATATAAAATATGCTGAACAGAAAGCAATTTAAACAAAACAAAATCAGTAATTTGTATTTTCTATTTTCAATTCTAATTGTGAAAGTTGAGCCTCTTTCAGGCCTAGTGTCTGAACTTGTGCTCTGGTACCACATGTAACATCCCCAAAATTCACAAAAATTTAAAATTTTTCCGTACGGTAATAAATGCTAATATTAATAATGTGGAAGTATTTACTGACAGTTTTAATCCCTTTTAGTAATAGATCAGCTGTATGTTAAGAAAGATGACACCAACAGTTATGAGTTGTTTTTAAAGTGTCATAACAACATGATGTTATAATTATTGATCTTGTGACATACTCAATTCAATTACATGCATTTGTCTGGATAATTATGCTATTTATTTTATCGCTATTTGTGTAATCAGCTTTAATGACACTATGCATTTGTCATTCTTTATATGAATTCAATGCTGTAACATTTTATTGAAATACTTAACTATTAACTTAGTTGTAAGAAAATCTATGGTTACCTGTTTAATATATATGTTGACATTTATGTTACTGGATACTAACTGGTTTGTTCTTCTTTTTGATGAAGGGGTCCTTTGGGTACCCTGAGGCTTACTTAGCTATTATATATTTAACGCTCTTACTATTTCTGTACAGATCGCAGGTAAGATATTTGATACCAGACCTTCAAGGTTTTGATGTTTGGAGATTAAAGTAGAAATCAACATTGAGTCAATGATACATTAGGGTTGGGATTTACATCCTGCCATGCACATAATTAATGTTGGGGTCTAGGATACACACCCTAGCCATCGCTGCAACAATTGAGTTTGTTTACAATATGCTCCGAAGTATCACTATTGCATTTATAATTTCAAAAGTGTAATAATTGATACTATGCTATTCATTAAGGGTATTACTACCATATTCCAATATATAGTTCCTTTATGGTTTTCATAATGTATTTCTAAAATATATGCCAAGATATTTTTGGTGCAATACTTAAGGCATAGTGCCAACTTATATATGTATTAAAAATTTAACATTATAATGTTATTGCTCCTCGTTTGGAAACTTGACCAGTTTGGATACTATATATTATTTCATTTTTATTTGAAATTAGTGGATAGTTGAGTGTCAACACCATCATGGCATAGTCCACGTGAACAATTGTAATGATCCTATTTAATGATATGCCGAAATGTAAATTATACTATGGTTTTAACATAGAACTTTTAAATGATTAAATTAACTTTTGAAATTATAGCAGGTCTTGACTATAGTCGTGATTAAGAGATTTTAATGATAGTGGGTTACATGTTGGCAAGCCCACGTGAATGGCATAGGGTTTTGACCCAAAGCCCTAGCCATGCATTGAATGGCTTCGATCAAAACACAACTCCATGCGTTCATTTGGCAATGTTATTGGTTGGGGTGGCCAACAGGTCCCCGACTGCTTAGGGTTTGAAAGCTTCACGCTATGTTCCAGGGTTTTGATGGTGGATCTCTGCATTATAGTTGGAAGATTGACTGCTTGGAACCTGCCATGGGTAAGCCATCAATTTACAACGAAGTGTAATTCATTTATTCCATCAACTTCTTTTATATCGTTACTAACCTCAACTTCTTGCTGGGTGTTAAACGTTGCATGATAGGGTAGCCTTTCGGCCGAGCTCGTGGCCGTCACTTGGGAAACTTCTTGGTTTCCAAATGGGACCTAGT
This sequence comes from Larix kaempferi, assembly GCA_027924585.1. Classification (NCBI taxonomy): domain Eukaryota; kingdom Viridiplantae; phylum Streptophyta; class Pinopsida; order Pinales; family Pinaceae; genus Larix; species Larix kaempferi. The sequence goes on along the minus strand of BSBM01000005.1, from coordinate 526,346 downwards.
AAGCCTCGACAGTTCTTTGGATAATCTAAACATGGTTAGGTTCTGTGTGTTCAAACTTGTATTTTGCACTACGGCCGGTTGTGTGGCTCCACTGTAACCACTGTATTGAGTTTCGTTGTTTTGTATTAAAATATGGTAATCCGTATGGAATTTTGTAAAGAAAAGGGTGTTGAACCCTCGGGCCTTTGGCTCGCGTTGGCTTCTCAACGTTTAAATGGAAATTTCTGCTTGGTTTTTAAAGGCCGTGTGTACAGATTTTAAATGGTTGATAGTGATGCCCTCGAGCTACGGCTCTGGACTAAATGATATATATTTTGTGTACATATTAGTTCTTTGGATTCATTTTCTGGGCATTACCCTAGCCCCTACAATAATCTCTGTAATTTAGATTTTGTCTGCGTTTTTAATTAGTTACTGTGTAATAATCTGAATTGATGTATAATTTATAGTTTTAAAAAATTATTTGTATGCAATGGAAGTTCTAGGCAAAATTCCGAAAGTTTTCGAGCTCGGCACTAGCAGTGAACGAAAGGAAAAGCCCTGTTGCTCGTATCTTGCAGAATGATGTTTCATTTACATGCATGTTTAGCTTTTAAAGTTGGTTTCCTCCAAACTTTCAACCCTATCTATAAATTATTTTATAAATGCTTGATGGTTGGGAGAGCTCCTTTAAGAGACTCGAAGCCGTAACCATTCCTTTGATATTTGATGTGTAAGATATCAATACCCTCGATGGGTGACATCATGCTCTGTCTAGAGATGTGTTTATTTTATAATCTTGATAATTAATTACAGTGTTATTGTAATATGATACAGCACTAATGTTGAATACTTTGTTTGAAAAAAAACATCGTTACAAAGTTAATTTTTAAAGATTTTATAACAAGTAGTCTTTACAGGGTTTCGACCCTATCTCAAGAATTTTATTTAAAGTCTGGAAACTAGTTACAAAGTTTAAACCCTAACTATTCGTTAAGCTTGTAATGTGTTTATTAGAAGGAAACTCGACCGTATTACAGATTCAACAAAATGTATTAGTTGTGGAAGTGTTTGATTTGAAACTCTGTTTAAATTTTATGCTATACATAGTTTATAAATTGCAATACTAGTATGGTTCATCTCGCCTATCGTACTTCACATGAAGACTTGGACTCTGTATTTTTTTATCTAGTTTAATTTATAACTGCTCTGATAGTATGATAGGAAATAAATTATGTTTCTTTTACATATTCGTACAGGGTGGATGAAATGGTTATTGCATAACTTAATAGTATAAAAAATGGTAGAGGATTGGTTTATTTACCCTATTTTTTGTGTATAGATCTATGAAGAAATAATGTAAAGTTCAATTAGGGTTTCACTACTTAAATCCCATTATTTATCCTAAATGATAACATCATTCTTGATATAACAACTATTTAATACTGAACCAGGAAAACCTATTTTTATCAAAGCTTTTTAGAATAATTATAAAGACAGTGATAAAATCTAGAGATTTGATCGGTATGCATTCACCTTAGACATCAAATTTTATCAATTACTTTATAGAAATAAACCTAAAGGTGATTCGTATTCATTTTCAAACTATCTATCTGAGATCAATCAAATCTACCTACTTAACAAAACTTCATGTACTAGAATACATCGCTTAAATGCGAGTGGAAAAATACAATGAAGAGTTTCATTCATCAATCTATTACATCTATTCATTCATTCAATTTGTATAAATAAATTTATCAGTTCAGAAATCAATTATTTAGAACTTCTAACAGATATCTAAGATATAATGGAAACATTTCATACATTAGCACACAGTCATTCAGAAAGTAAGTTAGCAGTAAGCAAATGAAATAATGCAAGTAGAACCTGATAAATGTAGAGGGGGACAAACACCCAAAGGAGCTCGTTACACCCAACCTTTTCCTGAAGACAACCAATGTTACTTGCCTTAGGAACCCCGATCCTATTCACTAAACCACTAGGACGAAGATTATGTGTGGAGGCAAACTTATCTTTCTGTAACTTAGTAATAATGGTATCTATACTCAGCAGTAAAACTTCTGCATTCAGCAGTACACTTAACTTGTTGCTTCACCAATATAATAGCTGCACTCAACAGTATCCTTAGCTACAATCTTACTCTAGCATTTACCCTAGCCTTCCCCTCCTCGAATCTCTTGTGCACTCCCACCTTTTCTCTTGAAAACTAAGAATGTCACAAGGAAAATAAATTGCATACTAAATAGTGAATAATGAATAGTGAATAGTGAGCCACCTGTTCAATTCGATGGATGTATAGAGTGCCTAGGTGTTTGGCCAGTTTTTCAGTAATAATTGAGCCACCTGCTTTGTTCCACTTTATTGGGAAACATGACCAGAAAAATAGGGAAGTTGCCACCTGCAATAACTAGAAGTGAATGAAGAAGCTGCAGCTTTTCCATTTTTTCTCCACTCCAGTTCATTCCTCCTGGTGGGTCAGTGAACACTCTTTAACAGTCTCCTTTGGATATTTGTCTCCTCTTTTAATTATTAGTAATAAAAATATTAGAGTAATTAATTACAGTCATCCTTGACCTCACTTGGTCAATAATCATAAAAACTTTACAATAAATTATAACATAATTTTTTTCTCACAACATAAAATGTTCAGATTTTGGGTATGTGACATACACCCCCTCTTAAGTTCAACATCGTCCTCGATGTTGCTTTATTCAACATATTCTGAGTCTTTCTGGAACATAATTGGATATGCCTCCCACATATGACTCTTTGATTCCCAAGTTGCTTCATCTGGACTAAGGTGCTTCCATTGCACCTTTACCTATTCGATAGTGAGATTCCGAAGTATAATATCCCTCTTGTCGAGGATACAATCCAGTTCCACCAGAAAATCTCTTTTGGGTTCCACCTGTACATCATTCCAATTGATCACATGAATAGCATCATGTACATACTTTTTCAAAATAGAGATGTGAAAGACATTATGTACTTTAAGATTTGGTGGAAATGCCAACTGATATGCCATTGGTCCAACCCTTGACAGTATTTCAAAGGGTCCACAATACCTTGGTGCTAACTTAGCACAGGTCCCTAACTTTAAAGAGCTCTTTTTGGGTTTTACCTTGATGAAAACATGCTCACCAAATTTAAACTCGTTCTGAGTTCTTTGGAGATCTGCATGACGTTTCTGCCTATCTTGTGCAATTTTCAGATTGCCTTGTACCTATTTCACTGTTAGTTCCATCTCTGTTAACAAATTAGGTCCTAACAACAACCTGTCAACTGGATTACTCCATGAAATAGGAGTATTACACTTTCTACCATATAGAATTTCAAATGGACTAAGTTTAGCTGAAGCTTGATAATGGTTATTATAAGCAAATTCAACTAAGTGCAGATAATCCTCCCATTTACTTCGCTGATCACTAACATACATTCTTAACATATCTTCAAGAATCTGATTTACTCATTCTGTATGTCCATCAGTTTGTGGATGAAAATATGTACTGAAATTTAAAGTAGTATCCAAACCCTTAAACAAAGACTTCCATAAATTTCCCGTAAATTTAGAGTCTCTGCCCGAAATTATAACTTTAGGGACTCCATGCAAACGAAAGATTTGTTTCATAAAAATTTCAGCAATGTTAGCATCCTTGTAAGTTGTTTTAACGGGTATGAAATGGGATGCTTTACTAAGCTTGTCCACTACTACCATTATAGAATCATTCTGCTTTTGATTTTTAAGTAAACCAGTTATAAAGTCAATGTTGATTATTTCCCACTTCCAATCTGGAATTGGCGATGGCTGTAATAAACCAACTGGGTGTTGATGTTCAGTTTTAACTTGCTGACATTCAATGCACCTAGCTATATATTCAGCTACTTCATTTTTCATATTCGGCCAAAAGTAATCATTCCTTAACATTGTTATCATCTTTTGGTAACCAGGGTGTCTTGAATAAGGATTTTTATGGCACAACAACAACAACACTGCCCATGGCAGTGAACGACGACTCTGCAATGTCATGTCTAGCCTTTGCAGTAAGATGGGACAACTATGCCACATCCGCTGACCTGCTAAACGTCCTGTCTGGAATCGGTACCAACCTCAGAGGGGGTGGCACGAAGGCAGGGTCTCTACGAGCTCTAGGATGTTGGTAAGAGCGTCCCCTACCAACCCCAAAGAACTCGGACCCTGTGTTGGTGTAATCTGGGTGCATATCCAAAACAAACTATGCATAAATATGTTTTGCAAAGTACAATGGGACCTGGTCATGGTGGGGGAACATGCCCCACGCTCCGATGAATCTTTCATATAAATATGGTGCAACGACCTCCAACTTAAACTCCTTGAGTATAAGCGGTTGACCGGAAGGGCAGTCGGGAGGGATGTCGAACAAAGTACCCTTGATGTCATGCCCTTTTATGGTGTCTTTAACATCTTCCCATTTGTGGATCCCAATGGCATCCCATCTCCTCCTCTGGCATGAAAAATGCCAAATGTCACTAAGAGGTCCCACCCTCTTGTAGAGGGACAACATTTCATCCACTGTTGATAACATCATGAATAAAGATCTGTGTGTGGGAGAATCCTCCCTCAATGTGCACACACATGAGTGCACCCACTCTCGCTGGGTAGTGATATCAGCAAGAGTGATGCGTGTGACCTCATCATCGTACGATCCACCTGATGGGTCACCTGCGATCCAAACCAAAACACAAATGTTACTGAAAATATATATTATAACTTGCAACTGAAATTCAATGCATTATATACTAAAAATTTACTGAAAATGTATCTAACAATAAATATGCACCTGATGCACTCGTGTCTTGCCACGCATCCCCCACCTGGGGATCAACATGTATGTCGTCGAGATGAACCAACACACTAGCTCTCATGTTGCTGCCACCAGTGGCAGCCGACCCCGATGTGGCCTCACTCCTCGGCGAACGGGAGCGCTGCCGATGGCCGCCCTCTTGGGTGACGTCAGATCCTCTCGTGCATCGTGGAGCACGAAGCAATGAAGTTCTCTCTTCAGAACTCTCTGCATCACATTTTAATTTCTAATTCTAATTCTCTTTCAAATTTCACATTTAAAATTAAAATTAAAATTTCAAATTCTATTTCAAATTTCGCATTTCAAATTCAAATTCAAATTTCAAATTCAATTCAAATTCAATTGAAATTGAAATTGAAATTGAAATTTCATCTTCTTCAATTTCAAATTCCAAGTTTCAATTTCAATTTGAATTCTAATTACATTTCCAATTCTCAATTTTCATTTCTCATTTCAATTTCAATTTTCGATTTTCACTTCGAATTTCATTTCAAAATTCAAATTCAATTTCAATATCAATTTCCAATATCAATATCATTTTCATTTTCAATTTCAAATTTACATTTCAATTCCAGTTTCAATTTCCAATTTCAATTTCGATATCATTTTTATTAGCAATGCTAGCATCATAGGGGCCTGGGAATCAAATTTAGTTGTTCAACACTTGTTGCAACAACATACAGGTACGGGATGGAGGGGAAATGGAATCAAACCTAAGTCAACTGGGGCTCGCTACATGTTTGAGTCTCGATAATCTACCTTTTAAATTGAACCAGAACAACAAAAGAAGTTTGTTAATGGCTAAGCAAAGCAAAGCTAAGCAATGAGTGCATGATATGAGTGAGTAAATGATTATAATTTATGATATTTCCAATATTTTGAAGAACGAGTCAAATTTGATAGCATAGGAATGATTATAGAGAGCCACGACGCTTTAGATCTATTGACATACATGAGAACGAATCAACGAATGGAAGGGTTGTTCGTGTGTTGGCTTGAGACACATACCACATGAGAATCCAAACCAAACCAAGAGATAGTGTGGGTTGTTTGATGTATCTGCACCTAGGGATACAAGTTGACTCTACCTACCAAATCCTAAAGTAACTGCATATTTGAAGAGGTTGTGTAAATCCAATTAGAATGTTCAAATGGAGCATGGGATATGTGTGGATCGTTAAAGAAGAGTGTGGTTAGTCCTTTCACGTGGAATTGACAAGCATGTAGATCTGTTTAGCAAATGTATAGACATGTGTTGTTTCATTTGCATGCAAGTTACCGGCGTTAAAGGTCTATTGAGGCAATTGTTGGGAAATACATAGTATTTTTTATGCCCCAATTTTGTGGGATTTAGTGGCTTGTGGCTAAAATGACAGTAGTGGCAGCAAGAAAACCCACATCAAAACTCCTAGAAGGTGCCAAGAGGTCATCTCCCTTGAGGAGGAGGCAATAAGAAAACAGTCCACTAATTAAAAGATGGTTTGTCTTGTGTGGCTAATCTGATGGTAGAAAATTACTTTGTGTAGGCTTTGAGGAGTTGTGTGAATGGAGGTAAAGTACAATGTTGTTAAGGCAACATGTAGAAAAGTTGTTATTTAGCAGTGATAGATTCTTCCTGTTTAGATAAGGGTCACATGATTAATTATGTCGTTGAAACAAATCTGTGACAACACAAGCCCTTGAGAATTAGGATGTATTAGGATGTTGTTTGGTTTCAAGCGGCAGCTGGTGCAACACCTTTAGGGATAAAATGTGGTGGTCACATTCAAATCAGGTGAGCATGTTGGATACATATATTCATTGAGAATAATTGAATTTCTTAGATAAAGTCCTCAATGTCACACCGGGACTAGGACTAGAGGTTGGGATGTGGGGGGGAAACTAAACTATTTTTAGAATGATATATTCACAATATCTTGTAGGGATAGATCTACTAGTTGAGGGTCAAGAGGTGGCACGAGTATTTTCAATGTTTATTTACCACTAGTAAACAAAGTAGATTTTTCTTTCAATGTTTATTTACTACGCTCAATGGGAAAAGCACTAATCACAAACAATTTCCTTTAGCTAAGAGGCCATGACATGGGGTTACTCTTCCATCAAAATCACTCAGGATTTGAATTTGGTCCCCACAAAGACCATAAAAATAGATGATCAACATTGTCAACTAATATTAAGTTTTTATGTAATGTACCAGGTATTGAGAATAATCCCCATGCATCTTTTCTCTCTATGGTATTTTGGTTACCCTCTCTTGTCCATTTTCTTTCCTCTCCACTACATTTTCATCATTATCTCTTGGTTTGTGTATATGGATTTTATTATAGTGGTTAGTGTGGCCATCATGAAGTGGGAAGTGGAATTCTAGAAGTTTCAAATTGACAGTATGATTTCACTCCCATCGGTGGATAAATTGGTGAATTTTCATGGTGTTCGACTTTACCCAACCTTGCAACTTATCTAGTTTCCCTGGTCGGAGTTGTTCTATGCATTTCGCTCTAATTCTCATTAGTAATTCTCATTATAGGAGGTGCAAGGAAACAAAATCAATTTAGCCTATCCTCTCCTTCACCAACTAGGTTACTCGTTTGTTGTTTACCATGACATTACAAAGGATTATCCCTATTGGATCAAGTAGAGACCTAGGTGGATTTCCTCATCATGGAAAACACATACAATGTGTATGAACTAGCTCCTTTAGAACATATACTTGTTGTTTGTGTTTCTTATGAAGATCATGATTAAGGGGTTCTTAGGGTTCCATGTTTTTTTGTTTTTCATTGTTATCTTAGCAATGATTAGAAACCTATCAACTTGCTATGTAGTTTTCACAACTTTGATAAACTCAAGTTCTATAAGTGCTATGGTTTCCCTCTAGGCACGCCATTTTTATTTATGTTGTAAATGAGTTTTTATCAATACAAATCATCATCATCATCATTATATATATATATTATACCTAAAAATTGACATATTATATTATGACATTTAGACCATGGCAAAGGGAGTCATCCAAATCTTAATAATACAAGATGTTGTTGTGCTTGCTTTTGTCATCTTGATATGGACATGTTGTATGCACCTCAATGTGTTTGGATAGCTTTTAATGTGATGATTATTGAGGTATTAGACCTAAGCTTTGATTTTAAGAAAATGATTTTTTTGAACTTCAATATATTTATAATTTATATTAACATAAAATTATATTAATAAATATTGAATTTAATAAACATATTTAAATTTAATTGTACTATTTATATTTATTTTTAAAATGTTATATAATATATCTTATTAAAATATTAAAAAAAAATTATATGTTTTGAATATTTAGTGTAGTGAAATGGAAGGCAACTTAGTGTGTATTCTATTTTTATACACTTAAACATGTTTTTTAAAATGAAAATGTGCATATATTATTAAAAAGTGAGAATAACACTATAATAATATTTATTATATATAAGTATTTATATGATATTATGTATAAATATAAAACTATATGTTTATTATATATAAGCATTTATATGATATTATGTATAACTATAAAAATTAACATGATAATGTGTTAAAAAATAAAAAATGACACTTCATCTCATTAAATAAATTAATAATAATGATGCTACTTACTTAATTATGGATTTTCCATTAGAGAAATCGTAGGTCGTTTTCCAAACTAACATTGAATCTAAGGTTATAGATGGAGACCAAATGAGTTTTCTACATGTCACTGTGATGTTTTTGAGTTTTTTTTAATGTTAAGGGTTTTTGTTAAACCGGCAACCTAATATGATTTTTTTTTTTCAATTCTCTTGGCGTTCTCAAAGGATTGAAAAAAAATGGGCAGCATTTATGCTTGTCAAAACACATTTTAAAATAAAACCGGTAGCATTTATGCAGTGAAATGCTACCGATTGACATAAACAAAAATATTAATAATTTAAAAAAAAATACAACTTAAATTTAAAACCCTAAAGATATTTCAATGGTTTTTGGTTTTTGTTTTGGAATGTTTTTTCTTTTTTTCAAATAGTATTTGGTTTCAAAGGTGGTTTTTAGTTTCAATGGTTTTTGGTTTCGATGGTGGTTTTTCGTTTTCAATGGTTACATTCACACAAATTTATAAAAACTAAATAAAATTTACATTTTGTTAAAAACACACACAATTTTTGTGATGAACTTGCAATAATTAATTAATGCAAATACACGAGATATCAGAAATAACAGAACTCAGAATCACTTTTATATTGATCACAGGCCACTTCGAGGGGGCAACCTCCTTTGAGCAAACTCAATACAATTAACTTCACGGTGCCTTCAATGACCTCAACACACACTTATATACTAAGTCTATGCCCAATACTATGAGTCAAAACCATGGGACATATAATACTACGAGATGACTTACAAAGCATATGCGTCCAATACTATGGGTCATTACTATGGGCTAATATAAACTATGGATCAACAAATACTACGGGACGACTTACATAGCATATGCGTCCAACAACAATATACTAACATAGTAAAGAGAAGGGTTGACATGGGTTCCTAACATCCCCTCTCCCTTAGAAAAAGCTTTGTCCTCAAAGCTTTGGTTGGGGAAATTGTTGTAGAATCTGAAGGAGTGGTTCCCTGGTAGCATCCTCAGGTTGCATTTCGGGCCACAGACGCCTTTGGAGTGTCAGGGAGGATTGCTTGGAAGGTTGTAGACGAAGAATAACACTATTAGCTGCGTGGAAAGTGCGCTCAGAACGGTGTTGATCGGCTTGTTGTTTCAGTCAAATTCTGGCCATGTGAAGATTGTCCTGCAGAATGAGAAGAATCTGATCGCGGTTTTGAAGAACCGAGTCAATTTCCTGAACTAGGGAGCTGCTAAGGGTGTATGGAAGAAGAATTGGTGGTGTCTGTCCATAGACTGCTTCATATGGTGTCCTTTGAGATGTGGTATTGTACCACTAGAGTGCTTCTAGGAAATCCATAGAAATAGTTGGCCAAAGCTGTGTAGGGATGGGCAAGGGTTTGAGCAATCCCGAAAAGAGTGTTGTTTCACCCTTGTTGACTTGGAAAGTATCACAGTCAGCCACCATCTGTTGAATTGTCATTTTCAGTCCCTGCCAAAAGAAATTACATTGTTCCTGGTCATACATTTTGAAGAACCTAGAGTGCCCTGCTGATGAAGAAGCATGGAGTTCATAGAAGAGATAGCCGACCTGTTGAGCATATTGTAACCAATTTGGAACAAGCAGAGAAAGAGCTATAAGAGAAACTGGGTCATTAATTGTGCGAGAAGGAGCATCTGCCACCATATTGTCCTTACCCTTCTTGTAAGTGATCGCATAGGGATAACCCATGAGTTGGATAACCCATTTCAGGTGTGTTGGGGAGGAGACCCATTGTTCCAGAAAATTTTCCAGACTCTGGAGATCAGTCTTGATGCAGAAATAATTCCTTAATAGGTATGGCTACCACTTCTGTACTGCATGCAAAATAGCCATCATTTCCTACTAAGAGGTAGATGCGACTAAATTCTTACCGGAAAGGTCTCTTGAAGGAGGCAAGCTCATTGGTTCAACAAAGACACCTGCATCTATCCAAGGAAGTAGTGGAGACCATTGATGGGTGCATCTGAATGGAATGGAGCTAAGCGATGACACCATGTGAATTCTTCTTAAGGATTTTTTCCAGGCGATGTGAACTGATGATGCAAAGAGACCCTGGCTGTAAGCCCATTAATTTGTGTTGTGCCCCATTGATTGAAAACTACATCCAAAGTTCAGCAAAATGCCATAAGATGGGGCCAAGTGTGCATAACCATTGAAGGCCCAAAACCACATCACATCCGCCTAAGGACAAGACAAACATGTCAGAGCGCAGGTTATAATCTTCCATAGAGATACGCACATTGTGACACTTCCCCTTGCAAGGTAACGTGCCACCATTGGCAACCATGACTTCAAAGTTGGAGCAAGGATGCACAAAACAATCAGCCTGTTTGGCAATCCGAGGGTCAATGAAGTTATGAGTGCTACCAGAATCAATGAGTATGGTAAGAGGGAACTTCTTGAAGTATCCCCTGACCTGCATTGTTTGTGGGGTTGTGACACCGGTTACAGCATGGAGAGGGATCGCGGGTGGGTCATCCTGAGATGGGGTGTCAACAGACGGGTGCTGAATGTCGACCTGATCATCTACTGTATTTGGAGCTTCTTCACCAAGTTCAGATACAGGAAGAGAATCCACATCCAAGAGATAGAGCTTTTGTTGAACACATCTATGTCCCCGAGTGAATTTCTCATCACAATTATAACAAATCCCTTTTTCTCAGCGTGCCTGCATCTCGGTTTCAGACAAATGGTTGATAGGAGTTGGTCGAGGAGATGGTGGGATGGGAGGTCGTTGAGAACCCATATTTCGGAAGGGAACAAAAATGGGTTTGGATAGCTATTGGGCTACAAGCTTGTCTTTTGCCAACTTAGCCAAACCTAGGACTTCCATCATTGTGTTGGGACAGAACATTTTAACCTCTGACCGGATTTCATCCTTAAGACCACTGATAAAACAACTCCTGTAAAATTCAGTAGACAATCCTTCTATGTGATTGGCGAATTTCTCAAATTCTATCTCATACTCTCTCACTGTGCCAGTTTGGTGAAGTTTAGTGAGTGCTCATGTGAAGTTGTCAAAAGCACTATGACCAAATCGTGGCAAAAGGAGTTGGCAAAAATTTGTCCAGTTTGGCTCGGGATGAGCGTTGATGTACCAATGGTACCATTGAAGGGATTCCTATTCCAAATGAAAGGATTGAAGTGGAAATTTTTGGACATCAAAAGTATTATGCAGACTGAAATATTGTTCTGCTTTGTATATCCATCCAGTCGGATCAATACCATTGAAGCGAGGAAAATCAAGCTTCGGCCCACGAAAATCGCTGGAAGAAGAGAACCTGGTGGCTGCAAAAGATTCTGGTTGTCGGTTATTGTTCATGGCTGAATGCTGAAGATGGAGGCTGAGAAATTTTTCATCCAGATCTTGGAGTTTGGTTTGGATGGCTGCAAGTGCTTCCTCCGTGGTTTTTTCTCCTGCGCAGGTGACAACCATAACCAAGAGTTTTTTTTTTTTGGAAATGGATAGAAAAACACATACAAAGGCTTATTTAGTAAAGGAAGATTTGGATTTGGGAAAAACTTGGATGGGTAATTGGGGTTTGACTAGGTTTGGACACTTTCTGATGGGCAGGGAAGCAAAAAATGGGGATTTCAGAAGCGGGGTGAAAGAATGAGAAAATTTGGGAGAGAGGGACAAAGAAGCATAATTAGGAAAGGAACACGGTGGCAAAATTTGAAGGCGTTTGGGATGAAAATTGAAGGAGTTATGGCAAACCCTAAAAATAGACAAATGTGGGATTTCTGGTCTTGGGAAGTGGAATTTGGGATAGGGTCTTCAGGAATGAAATATGTAGAATGTGATTGCAGGGATGTCAGTGAAGTTTCAGGGAAAACAGAGTTGAAATAAGGGAGATATGGCCGAATTTTTTTATTTTTATTTTTAGAAATGGATCGGCAACAGCGGTGCAGAAGGGATCTGCAACAACGCAGAAGGGATAAAAAACGGCTGGATATGAAACGGAAATTGGATCTAAAACAACTTTCAAAATAGATCTGAAATGACTGGATCTGAAGCAGAAGTGACCAGCAACAGTTCAACTGAAAATAGATATGGACCCCAGGTATGTGCGGCTTCGTATCGGTTCAGGGGATTCACTCGGCCACCAATGCTATCTGACGGCTTGCGTATTGCGGCAGTACCCCTCACTCCACGGCTCAGGTAAAACTAATAACTGCTTTACCACAAACGATAGCTCTTGGTTTACCTCATGGGTGGGAACTAGTCAATCAGGTAGGAGTTGTTGCCCTTTTCACTGGCAAGTCCTCTCAATGGGCCAGCTACTTTGAGGTTCCTTTGGTACTCCTCACAATGAGTTTTAGGGCTTATGCCCAATTACTTCCCACAGTTAAGTGGATAGGGGTTATTCCCAGATCCAAAATTGCAACAGATGTGAAAAAAAAAAATTGGCAGAAATTCCACGCAACAAGCCCAAGAAAGTGCTTTGATACTACATGTGATGAACCTGCAATAATTAATTAATGCAAATACACGAGATATCAAAAATAACAGAACTCAGAATCACTTTTATATTGATCACAGGCCACTTCGAGGGGGCAACCTCCTTTGAGCAAGCTCAATACAATTAACTTCACCGTGCCTTCAATGACCTCAACACACACTTATATACTAAGTCTATGCCCAATACTATGAGTCAAAACCATGAGACATATAATACTATGAGATGACTTACAAAGCATATGCATTCAATACTATGGGTCAATACTATGGGCTAATATAAACTATGGATCAACAAATACTACAGGACGACTTACAAAGCATATGTGTCCAACAACAATATACTAACATAGTAAAGAAAAGGGTTGACACTGGTTCCTAACAATTTTATACAAACAAATAAAATTTAGGTTTTTTTTTTTAAACAAATAGCAAAACAAATAAAATTTAAAATTTAAGTTTTTTTTAAAAACAAATGATAGATTGAATTCCACTTACGTGGTGGATTAGAAACCATGGATATGAGGTGGAGTTGGGCGTGGGGCGTGGCGTGGTGAGGTGGTTGCGAATGCTTGGTCGAGGGCGTTCTTCCCGTCCTTCTCGTTGTCGCTGCACTGTCGTTTTCGAACAGGGTCGGCCGGGCCCTGTTTTTGTTTTTTTTCTATCTCAAGCCCTCGATCGAGGGTATAAACAAGACCTCAATCGAGGGTTTTAAAAACCCTCATCGAGGCCTTTTCAAGCCCTCGATCGAGATCTTTTAAAACCCTCAATCAAGGGCTTGAAAAGACCTCGATTGAGGGTTCGAAAAACAAGTTTTTTGGCTCTCGCGCGCCAAAAATGGTGAACCACCTTCGTGGAATCACCCTTACTTATATTATTTTATCATATTTATGTGCCATGGAAGTTGAATTATGTCTTGGTTATGTTTATGGTTTATGTGCCAAGATTTGTATGCAGGATGGATGGATTTTGTACATTGAAACTCTGATTTGGTATGAGCTTCTTCTACCATCTATTCTTTCTCTTCTCCTTTGCGGTTTACCATTATGGATTTCATAGTAATGAGAGGGGCGCAATCATATGTTTTGGTTCACCCATTTCTACTCATTTTTGGGTTGTGAGACCTGTTCCATCCGAAGTGATATTTTCAATCAGGAACACCTGTTGTTTCACTAGAAAATCTTTCCTTATGACCAAGGTATGATTGTGTTGGTCGGCAATGTTTCCGGTGCTAAAAGGAACACACCCTATCTTCTGATTGAGAGCACCTTTGAATGTATATTTGTTCTATTGTTGCTACATCTGGTTATAATGTTGCAGATCTTATTATGTTAGTATAGATATGATTTGTAATGATGATTGATGGCTAGAGGGAAGGAAGCCATACAATCTAAATAATAACTAGTGAAAGATGGTTATAGGGGATAGCCACGGGATCTGATTTTGGAGGCTATGGTTGGAAGCCTGTGTTTCTATTTGTTATGGTTTGTGTGGTTGTATTTGATGCTATTCTTACTCCTTAACTAAGCTATTAGCACACACCTCACATAACCGATAAATAATCCTCATATGAAAGATAATTTTTATGCAAGCAACTATAACAATTAAATATTCACTACTCATATTCTCAACAGCTTTACAATCCGATATTTACTATCAAGTACCTGACTTAATTGTATGCTCATACTCATGCTAGAGATTCTCATTGCCATGCATTTTTCATGTGCGCATTACGAATTATATTATTATTATTATTATGTTTAATAATATCACAGGGGCTTCACTAGAAGGCAATATAATATCACGTTCATTCATATTGCGGTATTAAATATTCACGGAAACCTAAAAAATATATTGCTTATATATTAAGGGGCAAAGGGTTTTTTTATTTAATGTAACAATACAAAAATACTTTGGATTTTTTTTTATATGGGTGGGCTCACAAATATCCGCCAATTGGAGACGGTGGGATCACGGACGGATGAAAATCGGGTTGAGGCAAGGCTCAGGTGTAACGCCCCATATTTTGACTAGGCGTGTTTAAGAGTTAGACACCTTTCACTTTAATTGCTTATTATCTATTTGACTCAGCTAGACAGAGTGAACTATATTCTCGGCATGTTAGACATGATGATATGTTGCTACTATGTTTAGGATGTTACTATGCCCATGCTGATACTACGGTTATGATGTTATGATGTTAGCATCCTCATGATGTTATTTGGTTTATGTGGTTACTATGTTGAAGTTATCACGAGATTCTTTTATTTTCATAATGACAGTGTATGTTTAATAATCGTCCTGGATGAAATGTGATATATATGATGTGGTATTTATGCTGTGATCGATTTAATGATTTTATGTGATGAAATAAATGATGTTGACAATATGGATCAGACGATGATAGAATGGAAATATTGTTATAAATGTATGGCTGCAAAGTACTAATCCGCAGGTCACCGGGGCAATGTAATAGTGGGATACTTGATATGAAGTATGGTATAGTACCTATTTTGCAGAGAGCCTTGTTTACCAAAGTTGATGATACGATGACACAAACCAATAATCTCGAGAGCAACAAAGTATGAGTTGATAAGGGCGTAGACCCAATATGTTGAGAGGGATGGATGTATTGCCCACCCTATGTTTCTATGATACCAGAGATCGTGGGAGGGCCGTGCTGAGACACGCTCCCCAAGTTGTTGTGATGATGATGGTCGGATGCCTACTAGGAGAGATTAGGTCCGCTAGTTAGCCGACGCTACCGCTCTCATGTTCTACATGGCTAGGTCAGTATAGCTGACATCCACTTTTGTACTAGCAGAGGAAGGATAGGGAGGATGCGGACGCAGGTTAGGATGGGAGGATATTTTAGTTAGTACTATTGAGGGTTGGGTATTCCTTGATCTTGAGTTAGTGGTAGTAGGTACATTTCCTTGTACTTGATTGATTGAACTGATGTAATCATAAAAATAATGAAATGAAATCTTAAAAACTCATAAGATAACCAATGATGTTTTAGTAATGTTATGATAAATGTAATATACTTGTTCTATTTGCATGAAGTATTATTAGTATTAGTTAGTTGTTAAGCATATGAAATATGATGTATGTTTATAGTACCTGTCAAACCTGTGCATACGCTGGCCACGCATGCACATTTTGTACATGTGCAATAGTATCAGTTTACGACATACTTATCAATATTTAACAATGTTATAAGTTGTCATAGATAACTCAGTTAAGGTTTGGGTAAACGACATGAGTAATAGATGATCGATTTGCTTATGTATAAAATAAGTTAATTTCAAAATCTAGAACTTTGGTGCCCTCCCGGATAGAGGGGCACTGCATCGGGCTTACCAGTACGCATGGAAATCGCATCTTGAGGCATGCTTGAGGCCAGGGATTTCGTGGTGAAGTGGGTTTCCAGTCGATCATAGTCGAGAAACAGTGGTCATTGATAACCAATTGTTACCAATATCACTCAGCCAGTTGTTACCAATAGCCTTGGGAGGCTCTAAGCCTCCAAGGCCTGTTATAGGCCCTCAATAGGCCTTGGAGGCTTGAATACTCAACCACTCGTGCCTATTACAGACCTTGGGAGGTTTAGTAAGCCTCCTAGAGCTTGTTACAGGCCCTGGGGGCTTGGATACCTATCCCACAATAGGCTTAGTCAGCGATTGGGGAACTACAACATGCAATTTAAATGTTGTACTATGTGCATTGGCTCTAGTGACATACAAGAAGTGATGTCCTATCTCTTCATTAGACCATTAGATGTTGCAAACCATAATGATATGTGGTTGAGTAATTGCATTCTAGGTGAAGTAATGTGCATCCACAATATACATCGAAAGAAGCAAGGTGCATTGTAGAATGCATGTGGGGTCATAAGAGGGGTATCATATCAATATACTAGGTAGTAATATAAAGGGGTATAAAAAATGTTAATGAAAAAATTGATACATACAATAGCTAATGAAAATAGGGGTTTTTTTAAATTGGGAAGGCATATTGGGAGGGGATTTAAAAAAACGATTTTGAAAGGTATTTTACAATATTTAGTGAAATTAGGGGTATTGTTTCATATGCCACGAACGAACGTGCTATGATAGAGATTTATTGAGTGAAGCCCCGTGAATAATATGCATATTGGGAAATATCATTTTTTGTTTTTATGCATTTCATAAGGCTATTAATTTTTAATTTCTTGATTATATGGCCTATTGGCCTAATCTGAGAACACTTAATTCCATTGTAGAATATTAATTTAAGCTTTTTCCTAGGTCTCCTAATACCTTTAGCCTTAGTCAGGGACACTACATGTAGTCCATTAAATATAGACCTCTTCTTTCAATGTATTTTAAAATTCTAAAAATATTCACTATAATATCATTATTTTTGTTTCATTTTTCCTTTTGGTTGTCATCAAATATGATGTAAGGTATGTAGGCATTGTTTCATTTTTCTTTTAAAGAATATGCATCAAATTATAAATAATAAATAAATGCATTTTAAATGCAATGTTTTGAACTCAAAAGTAATTAATAAACGATTATATAAATATAATGGAAAAATTGAAAAATAATTATAAAGGGGTTTCACTTTGTTGATCAATATCTTATCATGTTCATTCATAAAGGGAGTTTTAAAATTGTGAAAAATAAAGTCAATATATTGTAGGTATTTTGGAATGTAGAGTATAGAGGTTTGTAAGTATTGGAGGTATGAAAAATGATATTTAGTAAAAATATGGAATATGTAATAAAAATAAAGTTGTTTTAATTGGAAAATTATATGAATGGAGAGAAAGATTAACAAAAATATTTTGATAAATATTTATTAATACCTAGTAAAATTAAAGATACTTTATAATATCATTAATAAAAATAGACAGATCAAACAGAAATATTAACTACATGATACCTAGTAAAATTAAAGATACTTTATAATGTCATTCATAAAAATAGACAGATCAAACAGAAATATTAACTACATTTTGTAGTAACAAAATGTCATGGACAAGCTCTCCCCTTTTACCACCCTTTTCCATTGCATGAAGTTTTCCCCACATACAAAGTAAGATCCATACTTGCGCTACATGGCAATGGCATCTCTAATGTCATGGCAATGGTATCTCTTTTAAACTATGAATATTTGATCACAATTTTAAGTGATAATGATTTTAAAAAGTGATAATGATATCTCATCACAACTTTAAATGCTAATGATGTTTTTGAACTTATAAGTATTTAATAAAAATTATGTAAATGTTACTTTGGAGTATGCGTGCATAGAAAGCAGAGACAGCTCCTTGCTAGTTTCAATAGTGTATCCCTATAACATCCATCCTTAAGATATTGTTTGAGGAACTATAGAAAGCATAGATAGAAGATATTGTTTGAGGAACTATTTTTAAAAACACCTTTTCATTAGAATTGAAGCAAATTTGTTTTCTCAACTAATTAACCATATTATCACAAGGAGTAATGGTAAGGAATCTTAGTGCTGAGCACGTGATGGAGATATTTAATTATATTCATTATCTTATTAGGTTGGCTATATTGTTATCTTGTTTGTTTGTGTGAATATCAACGTAGGAAAATGGTGTTATAGGTTGACCTATTATTAGGGAATAGTTAAGATCTTATCTCTATCTTTATTATTGTACTTAGTTGCTAGTTTGTAATAGGATTTTGTTGAGTTTTTTCTCCATTCGTATTGATTTAGATTTTTTATTTAAATCTTTATAAACTTATTCTTTTTTAATAAAAATCGGTGAGAGATTTTATTTCGGTGTGGAACTTCACTCATGAGTGCGTTATTCCATATCATTGGTATTTCACATTTGGTGTGGAACTCTACTTAGGAGTGGGTTTGGGTAATTTCTCCTTGTTCCTATGAATTCCATCCTTGATTCAATCTGTGGGTTCTCATTTCAATGGCTTTCCCTTGATTTAATATGTGGGTTCTCATTTCAATGGCTTTGCGGTTTCTATTTATTTCTTATTGTTAGCATCCTTTATATTTTCAATGTTGTCTTTGAAGTTGTGGATATATATGGTTGGCTAATCCTATGTGGGGATTTTCTTTGGTAGTTCGAGCTCTCTATTATGTGGAGTGTGGCTTGAAAACATTAGATCATAAATCGCAATTGCCAATTTCAACATTCAATACAAGATCCAACTCGGTCGACATTCATATAGCATGTTTCTATGGGAAGAAGAAACCTTAAGTTTGTTTAGTGATTTGAAGAACATCATATCTATTTTATTCATTCAAATGGAGCTTTTCCTTGTTGTAGCATAGTGTGAAGCTATTGTCGCACATAATGTGAAGCTATTGTCACACGATGGTAGCCACATGGCCAATGACTCAATATGTATCTCTTCTCTTAACTCAGAACATAGTTACATAACTTTGACTCAACACACACCTTATGATTTCCACAAACTTCACAACATGGATACAACACTTTAACAGCTTATGTAGCCCTTTCACATGAGTTATCTCATCTGTCAAATCCAAAGGTATTATAATAAGGGTGTGCGTCATGCAGCTTTCAAAATGACCAACTTTTTCGTCTTTTGGAGCTGGTGCGACATTGCCTGGATCCTTACCAAGGGCGAGACTAACATGGAAGGAATCCGACAAACTATGCCTTCCTGTGAAAATTTCCCTTACCAATTTCTTATGTTATATAACTGTGATTATACTTATCCAATTTCACATTTACTTAGGTATCCCACATATACAACAGTAAACAACACTTAACCAATATACATAGATACAAGATAGGGTGGCACCCCCTCGGCATGTTGAACTTTTATACTTAGCAGATTTACAAAATTACAACAGATACGTGGATTGGGGGTGCCTATTGGAAAAACCCTCCCATGGAAGCACCCAACTTAGCTGCCACTAAAAACCCCAATATTCTCAGCACTTCTAGCCAAGTTCTAGGCCGAGCTTCTTCCTTTCCACTGTAGCGAGCTTCTCACCACGATCCTGCAGCATGTTATGCCCTCGCTGGGCCTTCTTCCTATCGTGTGCTTCTCATGCGAGTGTGCTACTTCTACTGCCTAGAGAGGCTCCCAAGCCAATTTCCCCAAGAGTGCGAGGTGCGCCCCACCCGCGACCTACACTTCACCTATCTCTTAGCTATCGAACTCAAAGCTTCACCTTGGACCCTTTCTTTCCAACTCTTAGTTCTTATTGATTGTATATTTCCTTGGTCTCCCATCACGTTCTTATATGAGTGGGATACCCTGTGGGTGAAACCCAAGAGTGGTCGCATGCACCACTTGTTGGCATGCTTCCAACCCATGCCACCAATGTTTCAATCCACAAGTGTGCCAAGTCCACCATTCTATTGGTGCACCTGCTTGCCAAGTTGGGCTTGTGTGCTCCAAACCCGTTTTGGGGCTTCCACCCTCTACAGCCACCACGTTTGTTAGTGATATGCCGAAGAGGTGTGCACCAGATATATCCATGCTCTGGGCTACTAAGTGTGCGCGTGTGCCCCTTCTCTAGGCCACATGCCCCATTGGGGTCCCATGTTGCCGACGAGCTTCTGTTTCAAGCTTCTAGCTTTTGTCGGGGTTGGCGTGCCCCTTTTCTAAGATTCCAAGTCACTTTGCTTGGTGCATTTTCCAACTGACTTAGTCTGCCTCGCCGAAATCCCAAGTCATGTCGCTTGGGTGAGCATCAAGCTCATCTTGGGTGTGTGGAGGTAACCTAGGTTCCTGCAGCACCAAATTCGTTACATCCTCCCCCACCTCAAGTAGTTGTCGTCCCTGACAACATATCCAGAATGACCACTTCCTTTGGAAACTTGCCTTGCCGTGATCTGCTGCACAAAGTTTGCTCGGTTCACCCCTGTGCTTCGTCTCTGCTAGTCAACATGGTATGTCTTCCCTCGTCTCTCTCAACTATCCAAGTGATCATTCTGTGCAATCGGTTTCCACCATTCGTCCATCCCAATGCCCTCTTGGCATGAGTCTTTGCAACCCAGTGACTTCTTTCCTCGTCTGGGACAAGCTTGCTCACTTTATCCTACTTGGATTCTCTTCTGGAAAACCTCCTACTCAAGGAGTCCATGACCTTGTCTACCTGCACCACGGGGGGTTCACTATTGAGTCAATATCATATCACGTCCATTCATATTGGGGGTTTGAATACTCTTAAAAACCTCAAAAATATATTGCTATGTATTAAGGGGTCAAGGGGGGTTTTTAATTTGACTTAGTAATATAAATATTGTGGGTTATTTTATTTGGGTGGGATGAGGAATAACCTCCAAATCATGGGCTCAATTCATACTCACCTAAAAATTATGTACCCTCCATTTTTATTTGATATTGCTTATGATCCTAAGTTTTGCATAAATATGGTAATAGTGTACCAATGATAATATCAATGGAAGTCTCTTTGGATTACTATCCTTGAGAAATCCTCATTTAATAGCTTCTTTAGGCTTGGTTTGAATTGATGTCATTGTGTTTTTCATCTTTAAGTTAAGATATGTAACTAATTGGGAGTTCCAGAGTTGAATAGTTGTATTGTATTTTTTGTAGGCATTCGAGTAAAAGATAGAAATATTCAATTTTTAGGTTTGGGTTTAGGTGGGTATTGAGATTTAATCAAATCTTTCTGCATGACAACCAAGAAAAGTGAGATCGATCTTTCTTAGCTCACTAGAACCAAGATGTTTGTTTTGATAGGAAGGTAGGGGAGTCCATCCACTTAAGGGTTTCATTTTTGCATTTTTATGGAGTTTAATTATTAAGCTTATAGAAAACATGAGCTCTCTATGGCTATACATGTATTTACATAATATAAAATTGGTAGATTAGCAAGCCGTGGTGTGAAACAATTGCAAATATCATCCTTTCTAACCATTGCACTAACTACTGGACTATCAGTCTTTTACATTCTTTGTTATGTTGATCTCTTGGTTGGGTTTCCTTTTACACATTTTTCTTTCTCCAATAATATTTTGTTGGGTCTTCCACAATCCAGCGTTACAAATTGATCAATCGCCCCTGCAATCCTGGTGGGATCATTATTAGTATTATACTATTATTTTATTTAGCATCTTGTTTGCTTATACTAAGATGTTTAGGGTTCTTGTTTGTTACAACTTGATAAGATGATATAAAGGGGGTGTTAAAAATGTGTTGATAAAAATGGATACCTACAATATCTGGTGAAACTAGGGGTTTTCTTAATTGGAAATGAATATTGGGAGGGGGGTTCAAAAATACAATTTTAGGAGAAATTTTTCAATATTTAGTGAAATTAGGGATATTCTTTAATATCATGCGAACGATCGTGCTATGTAATAAGTTCACTGAGTGAACCCCCCGTGACCTAAACCAAGGGTAGAGGGCCTTTGCCATAGGATAATTCAACCAAGGAACATGAGTGGATGGTGCCCTTGGCCATCACCCAAACTGTTGTTCCCTCTTGGTTCTAACCTTCCTGCTTAAGTGTAGAAGGAGAGACACATTACCACCAATTGTGTCATCACCTTCAGCAAACAACCATTATGATTTTGGATCATCTAGCAACACATGTCAATCCACAACTGAAGTGCCTATACCACCATATGGTGCATCTTCAACTAATCAAGTAGTTGCTATACAACCCATCTGGCATCTTTGGTTTTTCCCCATGGTAGTGCAGAAATTAGAATGCTTCTCCAAGCTTGTCAAGGTTGATTCTACAACCTTCTCCCTCGAATCCATTCTCTCTTCCAAACGAATGGCTGACTCTTGGCTAGCCGGTTCCAACACCTTTCCAATCGAATGCTCTTCTTCGCCTTTCCGATCATCTGCAACATTGTGGGGGTCTGTCACATCTGCAAAAGGCGTCACGGTCATAGACATGACCTTTCCACCTTGTTGATGCTTCCTCACTGTCCGCACCATGGTTGGGTCCTCTCGCGAAAGAAATGTTAAGCACTCCAAATGAGGCATAGGAGCTTCCTCAGCCTTCCTCGTGAACTCTTGTCCAAGTACGACACCAAATTCATCCATGGGAATGATTGTGAAGCTCACTTCACCTTTCCACTCCCCAATCTTCAGCGGTACCTAGTTGGCCACTCCAACCACCTTTTCCACTTCTGAATTGACTGCCTTGAAGGAAGTTTGTCCCGGCTCAATCCGCAACTTGAGCTTCTCTGCCACTTCCTCCTTCACAAAGTTATGCGTAGCACCACTTTCAACCAAGGCCAACACCTGCTTGCCATTGAAATCTGCTGGTACATAACACAGCTTTGTGAGGTCTGCTTCCTGGGTGACTGCTGGCTCATCCTCAACAACAACATTCAATTCTTCCAGCACTCCTACCGATGGCTTTTCTACATGTTTTACCGCAGAAAATTTATGAGGTCTCAAAGGACAGTTCTTAGCATAGTGGTCCTTAGCACAAATGTAGCATGAAATGATATTGGCCTTTTCTTTGGTCCCTTCCGCGTTCTTGGGTATTTCTTCCTCATGCTTTCCACACGTTTTAGGCTTGCCTTTCATCTTCTTCTAGAATTTTCCATGAGCTCTTTCGCTGCGCTTTTCATTTCCTTTGGACTCACCACTCCCATCTACATGGTAGTCCAAGAGCTTATCGGCTGCTGATATTTCTACGGCAAGGGTGTTTACACCTTGGTGTCACAAGTCCGTCTGTTCCCATGGTTATAATCTCTTCATGAAGTGAAAGAGTCGATCCTCTTCACTCATATCTTTAATTTCTAACATGAGGCTCGTGTAATATTTCATGTATGCTTAGACTCGTCCAATGTGATTTAGTTTCATGAGCTCATTGCAACAACCCAACCTTGGTTCGCGGGCCCAAATTAAGCTTTTAACGCTACCTTCATCTGGTTCCAGTTTTCAATCCATTATGTTACCTTCCCCTCGGCCACATCTTTCACTCGGTTTCTCCACCATAGCTGGGCGGTGCCTGTGAGAAACATCGTTGGCGCATTCACCTTGGCCTCATCTGAACTTCCATAGACATCTGATCCAAGTACTGCTCAACGTCTCAGCAAAAGTTCGCAAGTAACTTATCATTCCAGGTACTGCCATACAGTTCAGGTTCTTTCATTCTAATTTTCGTGGTTGCTACTGAACCATGTTCACTTCTTAAGACTCATTTCAGCAAGACAATAGTGTCACTTGTTCTTTCACGCGAACTTGAAGCTCCTACACCAAAGCTTCAAGCTTCATGACTTGGCCTTCCGGGTCATGTCTGTTTAGAATGTGGCATTGGGGTGTGTCCACCACATATTCTAAGCCCTCCAATTTCTGCACAAGTCCATTCAATGGAAACTCTGCCACCAATTCAATGGTCTCTTAAACATGCTTCTTCATTCGGTCCATCTCCACCTCTTCAATGTTGACTTTCTCGCCATGCTTGCAAAGAGTGGTTTCCATTCGCTCTGCATTTCTTTCAAGCATAGAGACCCTAGTCTTCACTGTAGGAGTCTTTGCCACCGAAACCCCATCATGGTCTTCATGGAGAGATTCCTCTTCCGCATCTTAACCCATTTCTAGGTCTGCTTTAAACTCCTCCATTGGCTCAAGGACGCATTTTCTCATTGCTGACTTAGCCATTTTCATCGTCTTTGTTCATGCACACTTCCACCAAAGTGCTTGTCTGCAGGCCTGCTCAATGTCTTCTTGCTGATATTGCTAAGCTTTCACACCCTCAAGCCTTCTCTTCGGAACTCAATGTGCCCAATCAACCTGTCGTGGAGTCTACACGGAGTCTACCTACCTTGGACGCACTTGTCCACCTACTCCTACCAACATTAGGGTCCTGAAGCACTTGACTCGTCAAAGCCGACCGAGTCGTTACTCTCTATCAAGTCACAAGTCTGGATGCTTCTCTTCCTAGGCACATTTGTGTGCCTTGGCTTCCCTTCGACTTGCCCTATGATGCTTATCGTCTGTCAGGTGTGTCTCAGGAGCCAATTTACTTCAAGAATTCACTTGCAAACTTTTACTATGGCGAGCTTCTGCACTTTTACGTGCCCCTTGACGTGCTGCCCAACCGAACTTCCTATCTTCACTGTCACAACTGTCGCCCAATGCCCTACTCAACACGCTTCCCTGCCTTGAACTACATCGTGGGTACCTGCGGCAGTGGCGGGAGTGCTATGAATAGCACACAATTCGTCACTTCTTAGCGTGCTTCCAACCATCTCGACACTTCGGCAACTGTTCTCTTAGTGAACAACCTCAACGAACCTGTGGAGAAAAGCCAATCTTTAGCAAAATAAGCTCCGATACCAATTGTCACACAGCTTCCGGCATGACCAATTGTTTTCGTCTTCCGCAGCTAGTGCGGCACTGCCCGGATCCTTACTAAGGGTGAGACCAACTCGGTAGGCATCCGATAGACTACACCTTACTGCGTAGGTTGGCTAGGTACCTGTTGCACCAAATCCATTACAGCGTGGCTCAATCGAAACTGTGTTTTGGTTTTTTTCTGGGTTTCGAATCAAGCTTGAGGGGGCATATTGGGTGATTCTCTTAGATCGGTGGTCTCTCTCGGATCTATGTGGACACTTGGAAACAAAAATACACACTCTTAGCCTATATAATCAACATGTGCATGCATAATCTATTGTTCCATAGTTGGTTTCTCCTACAAGTCGAATAGAACACATTCCTACTACTTCAACTAACGGCAAAGGCCAATCTACGATCATATTCATATCCCACCATGGATTGTTCCATTCAAGAAAGCACCACTTGATCAATGATGCTTTGATTTAGTGAGCCTCAAATCCCATGAACCAATGCTTTTTATTTGTATGCGTTTACTACTTGTATGAGGGAATCAAGCTCAAATGAAGAGGCCGACAGGGAAGATTTGAAGCATGGCAAACAACCATTGAAACATGGAAAAATTGGATATGGAAGAGGGAAAGGACATCAAAGAGAAGGCCACGCAATTAAGATGCAAGGACAAAGACCAAACAACCACTATGAAATAAGATTGATCAAAGGAGGAGGATGGGCATTGGGCAGAGGATGGTTTTCAAATATGCACAAGTACCAAGGATAAGGAAGAAAGGGATCTATGACCTACAAGTTATCCAAATGTAATGGAAAAGGAAAAATATTTCACATTAATGCCCAAAGTCATTATTTGGTTTGTAAGTACAAGAGGACCAGTTATTAAAAAAACTCATAACTAATTACCATATTTTTCTATTAAAATTATAATTAAAAGTAGCTCTAGTTTCTCTATGCAAATGCATTGATGAATTCTTTGCACACTTTTGAAACGTCAATGTTCTTATCCACCATCACCATCCATCCTCTTTTTACACACCCTGCAGTCAATTCCTGCTGATTCGATTCTCTACGAAGTAAACTGTGACGGGCATCGGAGTCATCGGAGAAAGATGCATGGATGTCCCTGTAGCCTTCGTAATCTTTAAACAGATTAGACTGATCAGTCCAAATAAACAGATGGAGGCTTCTTCCATCTCTGTAACGGAGGGCTGTGTACTCGTGAGCAGGACCATCATCATTACTTGCAGCTTTAAATCTTACACGAAGAGGGGCCGTCAGAGCAGAACGCGCGTGGAGACTGATAATGGAGATCACTATGGCACCGTATGAATGCAAATTTTCGATCTTCATTTGAGATTGAGGAGAAGTTGGAGCAAAGACAATATCCATCATTTTCAGCTTAAACTTCCCCATAATACAACGCAATTCTCGGTCACTTAGCATCTGCACAAATTTCATACATTTATTTATGTAACTAATTACTAGCAATTTCAAAGTTAAAGCCACAGTATTGTACTAAAAGAAATAATAATTTCCGGGACTGAAAAATTCAGGATTGCCATGTGGACCAATCACAATGGGCCTAAAAAAGACTACTACATTAAAGAGTTTAACTCAAACTGTGATCATGGTGAGAAAACATATTTAGGGGCAGTTATCAAAAGAAAAACAAAGCTGTTAGTTGCTCAGCTGAGGACGGGTTCACATCACCTTAGATGTGAGACGGGTAGGTGGACGGTACCTAAGGAAGTGTGGGAAGAGAGAACTTGCATCTTCTGCAATAAGGGTATGGTGGAGACAGAGTGGCACTTTGTTATGGAATGTGTAGCCTACGGGGATATCCTCATTCAATATGAATTGCAAATCTTATAGCAGAAGATCCGACATGAAAAAAAATAAATAAGAATTAAAGTTACGATTCTTTTGGTCCCTTCGACTAATGATTGGACTAATCAGCATCGTGGATGTTATTAAAATCATTCATTCATTTCAGTTCACAAGATTCGAAGTAGCGATAAAGATAATATCTCATGCTCAAAGAAATTAAACACTCACCATTTCATCATCAGCTTTTCCACTAAAGATGGCAGTTGATAGTATTTCACGTGAAGTCTGCACAAATTTTCCTTTTTCAATTTAGTGTAATGATGTTTTAAATTCAAAAGTAATATCACTTGCAGCCAAATATCTGCATAGAGGGACTGAGGGACCGTGAGCGAGAAACATGTTATGATATGTATTTTTTTTCAAAACTTTCAATCCAAAAGTATTAGAGATGTTGAATCCATTCATTCATATATTTAAAACTGCAATTTTTAGATCATATAAATAGAATACTCTGAAAATATATAAATAGTTTTGAACGAATAAAGATTAGGTAGACGAAATAGACAGATGCTCACCAAAAATTCGCAAATGTCATTCCACATAACTCCATTGTTGCTTGAAATGTGGAGACAATTCAACCATTCCCGCTGACTCAACCCTTCTATCTTCTTCAGTGCCCAACAAGCCTCCGCTTTTATCTCCTGCAACAATGTCAGACCTTGAAGATTCAAGGTTTTCAGCGCAAGGCATCCATTTATGTTGAGGAATTTAAGATTTACCAGATTTGAAAGATGTGTCAATGTCTCCAATCTCCTGCAGCTTTGCAAGTTTAATCTGACTAATCTTGATGGCAACCCATATACCTGCTTTAGCCTAAAATTTTGTGAGAGATCAACAGTTTCAAGGCTGGAATAAACGCCTTCAGGAATGCATATCTCGGAAATGGATGTGTTCTTCAAAGTGAAATCTCTTAAAACACACATGCCAACATACTCAAAAATAAAGTGATCTATTAAAGGAGCACCATCTATAACCAAAACTTTGATATTTGCCCCTGCAACTTCCTCTAGCAAGATGCGCTTTAGAAAGAGACATTCAATCAGAATCAACTCTTCTAACCGCATCAAATCGCCCATAGAATGTTGCAACTCTGTCAACTGTGAACTCCCTATTCTTAGTTGTTGTAACATGTCGAGTAGCTCCAAATTCATGGGCAATTGCAGCAACTGAGTACGTAGTAAATTCAAGTATCTTAAAGACCTTTGATATGCCATTGCCCTTGGCAAATGTAACAATTTAGCACAGCCTTCGAAGTCTACATACTCAAGTGTCGATATTTCTCCCAAAATATCAGTTGGCATGGATAGATTCTTGCAGTCCCTCAATGCTACATATTGGAGATTCGTTAATTTGGAGAAGGAATTCGGCAGTTTCGTCATATTAGTGCAGCCAGATAGATCTAAATGTCTTAGACTTTTAAGTTCCGAAAATTCAATAGGTAGTGACTGTAGAAATGTCATATTTTTCAACACTATCTTAGTCAGGAATTTCATGCTGGTACCTATCCACTCCAGAAAACGGAACTGGAAATAATAAGGTGCTGTCTCGCCTTCCTCGTCACCATTTTTATGGGAATGTTCAACTGCGTCGATCACCCTGCGGCTGCTAGAGGTACTTGGAAGTGTACTGTCGCTTACATTAATATTCAACTCACTCAAATGCAAAGGAGGCTGGGATGCACATCATACATAATCTAATGAGTGTAGGCAAATTTGAAAATAAATATGTAGAAGGTGTTTCTAAGCTTTCTGTAAGAAAATAGAAGAACCATTTTTATGTTCAGATTATTCTCACCTCATCAAATCTATGGAATAACTGCTCTAAGTTACCATGACCCTGTAGTTCCAAAACTCTTAATCTTCCCAGTGAAATGTTACCAGGAAAACAGATGGAGCTGAAATTTCGCAAGCGAAGCCACACTAAGTCTCCATCCATATTCCACGAACCAGAAGCTATTGGAACTTCAGCAACAATGAGACGTACACCTACAGCCTTAGGGTAATTGGTCCAATTAGGTATCTCTTCACCTTTTGGGATCCGAATGCCTCGTACCCGACAGGAATCTGCTCCAATCTGAAACACACAGTTAAAGAAGTTAAGTTTAAGTTAAATTATGGCTTAAAATGCTGAGATTGAGAAAAACTGGGTTTTTTAGATTGTTGAAATGCTGAGATTGAAAAAAACTGGGTTTTTTTTAGATTGTTGCCTTCTTCACCCACACCCATGTTCAATTCTTGTAAGTGGCATTCCACCTATGTTCAATTCTTGTAAGTGACATGATGCTCTTGTTAAGCTATATTATAATGATTGTATTTCAAGCTTTCTTTAATTCCTTCTAAATAGCAGGAAAATGATTCTTAGACTGAAAAAAAAATTCTATCTACAAAATCTAATTTATCAAATGAAATCAATTATACTCTATACTCTAACCAACCATGGCACTCACCTACTAGCAGTGGATAGAGTTATTTACCAACAAAGAACAACTACAACCACTTACCAATGATCTATCTAATTATTACTCTACTAAATAGATAGTGTTCATCCTTCTCAATCTCAAATCATTTTATAAAGACGAAACAAACATACCTGCCACATCAACAGTTTTTGGATATCATTTGAGCAGCTTAGCCGTAATGAGATAGGTGCTGGGCACACAAAAACCTCCTTTCGGCCGATCTGCTTTGCCATTTCCTTTATATGATCGTGCATTGTAACTTTTAATGTGGTTGTGCTCATGTTATATCTACCCTTTGGACCATTTGGAAGTCCAAGGAGGCTGTAACTGTGAGCAGCTTGTGTAATATATTTCATGTCATTTGCCTGGATTGAATCGAAGCAAAACAGAAAATTACGGTGATATAAAATTTCACCTTTTGCAGGAAGAAATATTAAATGCAGAAATCATTCTTACAGGGTTCTGTTTGCGGTATTGATCAATTTCATCATTATCATCAGATTGAACCTCATCATAGCGATATTCGACAAGGCATTTTTGACGGAGGCTTTCCAGGCAGTCCATGGCGTCGTTGTAACCTAACCCCTCTAATACTTTAAATACTAAATCCTTGTCCTCTCCCGCCAAGAAGCATCCAATGTCCAAAAACATCTCCTTCTCTTGCTTATTCAGAGCCTGGTAACTCACAATTAGTATCCTTATTATATCGTCTGGCAAGTTTCTTGAGAACCTTTTCAACTGGAGCTCCCAATACCTTCTGTCAGGCATGCCTTGACGAAGCTGTGCACCTAAAACTTGCAAAGACAATGGCAGCCCGCCGCAAATTCTCAAAAATTCTTTCACCAAATCTTCAAATCCTTTGTATGGTTCGGATTGAAGGAACGCATGCCAGCAGAAAAGCTCCTGGGCATGCTTTTCCTGCAATGTCGTTACATTATACAATACAATTTTTGGAGAACAGCGTCGTAGTAAATCTTGATCACGAGATGTGATCAAAATTAAACTACCCGATCCTACAACATCTGTGACGAGTAGACTATTTATTTGCTCAAAACGATCCACATCATCCAAAACAATCAGAACAGCGAGTCCTCGTAGACGATCTCTGAAAATACCCTTTCCTTGGCTGGTATTATCAATTTGCAAATCATAACCCAACAAGTCCCGAAGTAGCTTATGCTGCAAAGATGGTAAATCCTTTTCTCTGACCTCGGACAAATAACAAGACCTGGTAAAATCCGAACGTTTCAAGTTGTAGAAACATTTAGCCAGAGTTGACTTACCCACTCCGCCCATTCCGGCAATCCCCACAATAATTGTGCCATTTAAGTCGTTTTGTTTCATAATTTCATTTTGGAAATCCTCCACAGCTTGGTCGAGTCCAACGGGGTATGTAGCCACCTCTAATGGTTCCCATTTTACCCCTTTTAATACAGCTTCCACAATCCTCTCCAAAAATTCTCCATGATCACTGGAAGAACAAACAAACAAATGAATGTGCATGCACTCATATAGTTAGCATTAATCCACGATCTCTGGAACAACAACAACCTGATGTATGCACTCCTATAGTCATATAGTTAGCATTAATGAAAATGCGAACTGGCTTTAATAAATCCAAGAAATCATTTATTCGATCTTCGATGCTTAAAGTCTGAAATCTTAAATACTACATGGGCCATGACTCGTGCAATGAATGAAAGAAATGAACGTCAAACCATATAAGATGAGGCGTATAAAACCATTTGAAGATAAAGCAAGCTTGGACAAAATTTTATGACTTTAGCACATAATATTTGTATTTGGAGTCAATTAATAAATGGATAAATTCATTCTCTTAAGTGGATTTTTTATTGAAATTGAGCAGATGAATTGCAGATGATCACAGTAGATTGATTGCTTATGGATGATGAGGAAAGTAACATGGAAATTCCACTTCCAAACGAAACTTCGATGTTTCCTCAAGAGGAAACCTGGGGAGATACACATGGCCAATTTGTGGCAGATCATTAGTGAAGAATCAAATACATAGTGTGATGTGGTTTTAATACCCAGATGTTGTGGAGTTTGAAGGTTGCAGGGGTGTGCACCAAAACAGGGGAACTTCGCAGAAAAACAAAAACAGAAATACAGCTCCAAAGATTACTTAATCCATGCAACAGATAAATCAGAAATACTGTGTACTAACTAATGACAGCATGGTACAGCAAGATTGCACAGTATATGGATTAAAACTATTTCTTTTAACTCAGACACAAACAGAAACAGAACATAGCAAGCTACAAAGGAAAAAACAAGAAAAAAGATGCTCTGTTCTCAACCTCCAAAAATCTGTTTTGATTAACCCAAAACACACATATTTGGACAAGTATGATGGTGTCGGTGTCTGATTAAAAACAAATAAACCAGGCTGCCCCTTGGCTGTGACTCTTTGTAGATTGAAACAGTTACAGTGTTGACCCTTTAGTTCATCAATCGAACAGGATTGACGCGGTGGTGGCTTTTCAGATTCCATAAAGTCAAAACGGTGTGGTGGTGATGACCTTTTGCTACTCAAGCGAACAAAAATGAGGCGGTGAATGTCCCTTTGGAGTTTGACGGGTTGCATAATATGGCGGTGAAATAATTATCTAACAGGGTTCAGGAGGTTAATCACAGAAAGTCGTTTTAGTTACAAATGACGAATTTCTTGGTAATAGCTAAGGTGAAGTCCAGTTTTTGAGGAAAGAAGTCCAGCGTTTTTGGGGATTCTGGGTAGTAATGATTTCTGATTTTTGGGGATTCTGATTTTGAGGAACGAAGAGTTAAGAATAGAGAAGAGGACGTGCAGAGCCAAAGGCTCGCACACACACACGGGAGGAGTAGCACTCAACTCATTTTGTATTACTCAATAAACTTACATATATAGGTAAATGATCAACCAAGCTAGATCCTAGAAGAATGGATCAGATCCTATAAATAAGGAACAAACAAACTATTTCTACATTATCTCTAACATCCTCCCTTAATGTAGAAATGGAACACAATACTAAATATGCCTGTAGTTTCAGGCTTACAAATCAGCAAAGCAAATTAAGAATCTAGAGTTCCAAGCCTTGAACTCTACAGTCCTCCTTCTGCTTCATTTTGACCTTAGTTGCCGTCGAATCGTACTTCTTTTTCTTCTTAGGTTTCCTCCGCCAGATCTTGAAATCTCCATGCCTTATGGAACTCAGTTGCAGTACTACTGTTCTGGATTTTCCTTCAGCTTGTTCAGTGGAATGCTGCATCATTTGCTCATAGCTGCTCCTACCTTGTGGATAAAATTCAACATTGATTTTTCTCATGGAAATATCAATGTTGATGTCACTTACAGCATCAACATGGGTGTCAGCTTTAACTAACATATCAAATTTAATCTCTTTGGCTTCTTCCGCAGCATTCAATATTGCTTCCAATTCTTCATAAAATTCATAAAACTCTTCTTTTTCAGCATCATCCTGGATACTTATAGCTGCAGTCTTAAATTTCATTGTTTCAACAATATTTATAGCATTGTCATCCCCATTACATTCAGCAGATAATGAACCTTCTTCACCATTCATCATTTCAAGAATAAATTTCATTTCATTCTTGATTACAATCAGTTCAACCTGAGTTAGAATTTCTGCATCATAGCGAGGTTCACCACCGATCTTCATGAAGTTGTCCATATATGAAAGAAGAATTACCTTCAGCACAATTGGCAATGTTCTCCAGCAATCTCGTTCAGCGAGATTTGCAGATGAATGGCCACAGTCTTCTCCACGTGGTTTGCAACAGGAGTCTCTCACGCATTGAATGGGGCAGCGTATCCCTTCTTCACTCGTCGGTGGGCAGGCTTCTCTTCACTTTGCAGGTTCAGCGATCTCTTACTTCAACGATTTGGCAGCCAACTCCTTTAGCTGTACTCTGTAGCAATAAATTTCAGCGATCAGGACAGCAATGGATTAGCAGGGATCCAATGGGAAGCTCCTGTTTCAGCTGCTTTTAGCAGCGGCTCCAATAATGATGAACAACGGTAGTGGCAAAGTCTTTCTGCAGGTAACGTCGTATGCTTCATGCAGCAGACCAGCCCGACACTCCAATCGCAGGAGCGTTAACAACTCAGCTCTAGTTTCGGCGCTCTTTGTATTCACCGGATTGGCGACTGCAACAAATTCGTGTCTTCGACGCACTTGGCCTTTCTGCAAGCAAGGTAGCTTTAGAGCGTTTTCTTCTTCACCAACGCAGGCACCAGTGATCTCTCCTTCACCAGCGATTCCAACAGTGTATAGCTGCGATTTCTGTAATTCCACGGGCAACAATCTAATCTTAACGTTCACCTTGTGTATGCCTGGCAGCCATCTCCTAGGACAGCGATCACTCTCGGCAGACTGGTAGATAACTCCTACAATCTCCCTCGACAGCCTTCCGTTTCAGTTCAGGCAGCTATCAGCGATCAGCAATTACTGGCAGCGATATTGGTGTCAGCCAGCTCCTTCACGCGGGCAGCCACACCATTCTAAGGCAGATTCCAGCGGCAGTCTCCCTTGTGTGCAGACTTCCCTTCACCCAGACACTTCACTCTAATTCACCGACGGCTACATCAGATGCACGCTCACATCAAACTAACACATGCAGGACGGCTCCTTCGTGGCGAACACCGTGGTCTGGGCAGCAGAAAATCAAACCTCCAACAATCTTCAACAAGAACAAACAGTCTTGCACAGCGAGCAATAGTGGGATTCTCAACAGCAGGCCGCAGAGGGCTTCTTCAACAGGCCACGAAGGGCTTCTCGACAGGCCACGGAGGGCTCTCACAGCCTCAATGGGCTTCTCAACTTCCACGGATTTTCAGGCAATCACAGCCAGCCACAATGGGCATTCACAACAATAGGCCAATCAGGCACTCACATAGCCTCAATGGGCTTTCACTCAGCAGGCCGCAGAGGGCTCTTCACAATCAGCAGGCCACTATGGGCTCCTTCACATTAACAGGCCACTATGGGCTCTTCACCACAGGCCACAATGGGCTCTTCACTCCACAGGCCACAATGGGCTCTGATACCAAGTTAAGAATAGAGAAGAGGACGTGCAGAGCCAAAGGCTCGCACACACACACGGGAGGAGTAGCACTCAACTCATTTTGTATTACTCAATAAACTTACATATATAGGTAAATGATCAA
This sequence comes from Larix kaempferi, assembly GCA_027924585.1. NCBI lineage: Eukaryota > Viridiplantae > Streptophyta > Pinopsida > Pinales > Pinaceae > Larix > Larix kaempferi. Next base: position 491,546 of record BSBM01000005.1, on the reverse strand, counting down.
CCAAGCTAGATCCTAGAAGAATGGATCAGATCCTATAAATAAGGAACAAACAAACTATTTCTACATTATCTCTAACACGAAGTCGAGCGTTTTTGTGGATTCTGGGTTGTAACAATCTGTTATCTTTTCTTTGATCAATGACTATAGCCCTGTTTATTTTCTGCTTGATTACATATACCATTTCTGTTACAGTAGCTTAGAGGAATTTTGGGCAAAGAAGGATAAGTTATGCTCTGCAAGGCACTTCTGTTTGCTTGGTTGTATAACACTGAGGTCAACATAGGTGGACTAATGTCAAATAATAAATAATACATATATAAAGACTAGTCATATCCAATATTGGAAAAATGGAAGCAATTGAAGGAGGCTTTCATGGTCTCAAAATGGAGAGCGGGTTTTGGAAGAGGCTTCCAATGAATCAAAATGAAGAGCAGGTTTTGGAGAGAAAGATATATAAGATCTCTGGAATGGCAGTATTTTGGTTTTACCTTTCTTAAAGATGATGTCACTTTAGCGAAAACATGAAGTTTTCCCCTCAGATCCGTGGAATTCCAAGGAAGGTAAATAAAATTTTTAATGGAGTAAGATAAATTACCTTCACAAATTTTTTATACATAAATAGAGTTATACCCTAATCTTTTTTTCTTTTTAATATCTTTTATATGACCCATTTTCAATCCTGAAAGAAAGTTTAGAATCACAAACTCGTCGATCTAAATGGCCATTAAGAACAACAATGTATTCACCTTTCATCAGTTTTGAACAGCAGGCCAGAAATGTGGGAGGCTTCGTTGAGGGCTGTCTTCCATTTCTGGATGTCTTCCATGGCGACTCTGCCTTTGCGTTGGTGTTCTTCAAAGGCTTCTGCATAACGTCCGCTCTCCACGTAACGAAGGTCTGTAGGCCGAACGTCGCAAAACACAGGAATTATCTTCTTGTTACGCTTGTGATATGATCTCAAAATCCAACGCAGCTCTTCCAAACACCAAGGCGATTCAGCATAACGCTCAGTAAAAAGGGCAATATGAACTGACGCACTTTGAATGGCTCCAAGGATTGAAGGGGAGAGAGAATCTCCGGTCCGAAGTTCCTTGTTATCCAGAAACACGCGCAGCCCGTGACAATTAGTGAGGCGATGGTAGATGAAGCTGGCAAAAGTCTTCTTGACATCGGGACCCCTGTGGTTTATAAAAACGTGGTATGTCGCTGACTCAGGCTCTGTCGCAGTTCGCTCCATTGGTGATCTGTGATGGGAAGATGAAGTCTTGAAGGGAATGCTTCGCGAGAAACGATTGAATGGCAGAAAATATAGCAAAAAAGAGAAGATGAGATAAATGCATACCGATGCCGAGGAACAATTGGTCAACCATCCCGCCCTGTAAATAAGCTAGATTAGCACAGTCAAGACTCAAGAATCGCGTAGGATAATGACAACCAAAACTCCTCGCTTTTCTGGTGATTTTGGGATAAAACTTTATTAAAATTTTGGTCGAAAATGGTTCTAATTTTTATAATTGAGATGGTTTAATTCTAAAACTATTTAGATTGTCTAAATTACGCTTCGAAATTACAATCTGAACACTCTAAATTGCTATTTTAACAAGATTTACTTTGCTTTGAGTGAAAAGCGTATAGGTTAACCCTTATGCAGCTCCCTCAAGAATGCACAGTCCCCACGTTACATGCTATGATATCTCTTTCGGCATCTCTTTTGCATCCCTGTTACGTTCTTACTTGGGTTTCATCATGCGTTCTCTTTTCTGACGTTTTGCATCATTTTCAGACAATTAATGCCTGACCTTCGTTCAAGAGTGAGCGTAACTGCCCCATGTTCCTTCACCTCAAATACACCTTTCATGACCCCTTTCTTAAAAATGACTCATCTGGCATGGGCACTCAATTAGGGAATGGGACGTATGAACGAAATACATCGGATTCGGATATCAGGCACGAATGATAAAACGCAGACACAATTTGTTTTTATATATGTTTTCCATTAAAAATGTTTACTATTTAACTTACTCCAAAATATTACTGTGATGCATGCAAAGTCTACAAGCATCCGTGATCTAGATTCTTCTTGTCAACATCCTTGTAGGTGTCTACCTAATCAGCTACCAAATGAATTTTCAAAAACAGAATGTATTGAATTTTTAAAAGCAGATAATGCAACATTAAATGCTTGAGGTGAATATTCCTATATTGTATTAGCACAGCCATTTAATTTGTGTTCGGTGAACACTAATAGTTCACAAGTTAAGTGCCGTGAGGAAGTTATCTATAACTTGTTCTCCATGCTTAGTTGCTTAGTTGTAATTACTTATTGTTCTCTATGCCTCAACTAGCTACATGTTACCTTCTTTAGTTAAATGAGTTGTTTATCTATTATCTATGCATTAGCTACCACTTAACCATGCATCCATGCATCAACTACTAGTGATCTATGCATCAACTACCAATTATTTTTTATATTTCTTTCTTTTATAATTGTTTATTTCGAATTTTGAATGACAACCATAAAATCAATCTCGAGAGTACACTTGTCTTATCCTCCTTCAATCTAGGAAAAACATAGATGGTAGTCCACCCCAAATTCTAAGATATAAACACCTATTGGTGTATTTAAATGCATGGAACGGAAGTAGTTGCAGTCTATTGTGATGAACCTACAATAATTAATTAATGCAAATACATGAGATATCAGAAATAACAGAACTTGGAATCACTTTTATATTGATCACAGGCCACTTCGAGGGGGCAACCTCCTTTGAGCAAGCTCAATACAATTAACTTCCGGTGCCTTCAATGACTTCATCACACACTTATATACTAAGTCTATGCCCAATACTATGAGTCAAAACCATGGGACATATAATACTACGGGACGACTTACAAAGCATATGCGTCCAATACTATGGGTCAATACCATGGGCCAATATAAACTATGGATCAATAAATACTACGAGACGACTTACAAAGCATATGCGTCCAACAACAATATACTAACAAAGTAAAGAGAAAGGTTGACACGGGTTCCTAACATCTATGCTGCATAGCCCGCTAGCAATTACTAATTTACAATTTGTTGTAAGAGTTGCTCCCAATGCAAGTGGCCCAAAATCCCAATACAAATTACCGCGTATGTGACTCTGTGTCAAAAATTCGGAATTCTAAAGTTGGAAATCAGTTACTCAAGTCTCATCCTATAGGTATTGCCCAATTGCTCAATGGAGAAGGAGATGGTTTTGGTGGTTCAGAGAGGGACAGATGGACGAAGGCAGAAATGAATGGTTCTACAGTCTACTGTTGTCACATACCCAAGCTCTAGACATTTTATGTCATGAAGAAAATATTATGTTTTATTTTTATTGTAAATTTTTATGACTATTGACCAAGCGGGGTCAAGGATGACTGTAATTAATTACTTTGAATATTTTATTATTAATAAATAAAAGTGGAGACAAATATCCAAAGGAGGTTGTCGAATGACTGTTCACTGACCCACTAGGAGGAATGGACTAGGGTGGAGAGCAAACTGACACTTGGTAGCATCCTCAACTCACTTCTAATTGTTGCAGGGGCCAACTTCCCTACTTTTATTGTCATGTTCCCCAAGAAAGTGGAATTGAGCAGGTGGCTCATTTACTAAATAAAACTGACCAAATACCTAGGCATGCTTTATCTACCCATCGAATTCCACAGGAGGCTGTTCATTCTTACCTTGTGATAATTTTTTGAATTTTGAAAGATAAGAAAGCACAAGAGCTTCGATGAGGGGAAGGTTAGAAGTGATTGAGTGAGTTAAGACTACATTCTGAACTAGTGCAGCCACATTGCTGAGTTCAATATTGCTAAAGGTAGTAGTACTACTGCCAGGTATGGAGCAGACACGGAGCGGAAAATTCTTCTAAACCCACATTGTATTCGAATTAAGCCACAAATAAATGATTATAAAATGAATGATGATTTTTACAATAAAAGAGAAAACCTTTTTATAGGTTTAAACACATCGTTTCAAAGGAACGATGTGTCCCTACGATTTCGCTAAGTAATATTACATTTAATATTTGAATTAATTGTTCTTTAAATATTTAGATACATGACATTGTCGCTGTCTTTTAAAATGCTTTGTCCTCAAAGCAGGGGTAAAGATGGGTATTGTTAGCGAAACTGTTCTGTCTCCCATGATGCGTCTTCATCTGGAAAAGATTTCCACCTAATGAGATATTCCTTGAGTGTTCGAGAATGAAGTTTTTTCTTTGGTTGCAATGATTGCCTCTGGTTCCAAAATGATCTTCCCTTCGTCATCTAACATAGGAAGTATTGTTTTCCCTGTTTGATGTTGCCCCAACATTTTCTTGAGATATGATACATGGAAGACATTATGGATACGACTTTTAGTAGGTAATTGTAATTCATATGCAACTCGACTAATCTTTTTGGTGATCTGATATGGTCCATAGAACTTTGGGGACAACTTGTTTTTTCCTCTTTGTTTAAGAGATATCTGTTTATAAGGTTGGAGCCTTACGAATACCTAGTCTCCTACTTCAAATTCTCTCTCTGTCCTGCGTTGATCGGCTTGTTTCCTCATACGGTTTTGTGCCATGACTAAGTTGTCTCTGAGTAATTCAATTTCCTTTTGATTTTTCTCTAGTTGGTACCTTACTTCAGGAACATTAGTGTTGCATAGAACCAATTCCTTCCAATTTGGAGGTTCATACCCATATAAGACTTGGAACGGAGTCATTTTCGCCGAGGTGTGGTATGTTGAATTGTACCACCATTCGGCTAGATGTAACCATTGAGACCAGTGGTTTTTCTTATCTGTTACAAAACAACGTAGATAGGCTTCTAAGCATTAGTTTACGACTTCAGTCTGACCATTCGTTTGGGGGTGATAGGCTGAGCTCATATTGAGTGATGTGCCCACTTGTTTGAAAAATGCCCTCCAAAATTTCCCATTGAATTTTGCATCTTTGTCACTGACAATGACCTTTGGAAAGCCATGTAATTTGTAGATATTCTTGCAAAATACATCTGCAATTTGTTTTGCCGTGTCTGTCTTTTTTATTGCCATGAAGTGTGCAAATTTAGTTAATCGATCAACCACTACAAAGATTTTGTCCTTTCCTTCTGACAGAGGTAACCCATCGATGAAATCCAGTGATATCTCTTCCCATTTTTGGTCTGGAATGTGTTGGGGATGGAGTAACCCTGGGGTTAAAATATTTTTGCTTTTGTTCCTCTGGCATTTGTCACATTCTGCCACATATTGCTGGATATCTTTTTGCATCCCCTTCCAGAAAAATGACCTTCTTGCATTATAGTAATATTTGAAGAATGCATTATAGTAAGATTTGAAGAATCCTACGTGTCCTGCTGGTGATGAATCATGGGATTCCTTCATTACTTTAGCCTTGAATTTAGAGTTTGATTTTAAATAGATCCTCCCTTTATACCAAAGGATATCATTTTTCCATTCAAACTTGGTGTTGTGATTGGGATCGTTAATTATAATGCTTGTCTCTGGGTCCTTGGCATATTCGCTTCGTATTTCATCTAGCCATTCTGGGATTACAACTGAAATGGAGTAAGGATTCATATCTTCATCTCTTCTGGAGAGAGCGTCTATGACTACATTCTCCTTCCCTTTTTTGTGTATTATTTCCATGTCGAAAGTAGCAATTTTTTCTATCCATTTATTTTGTTCTGTGGATAGTGTCTTCTGTTGAAGTATATATTGAATACTATTGTGGTCTGTGCGGGTCATGAATTTGCTACCTAGGAGGTATTGTCACCACTTTGCTAAGGCATGTATAATGGCTAACGTTTCCTTATCATATGTAGACTTCAATTGTTCTCGTTTATTTAGTTTTCTGCTCTCAAAAGCTATATGGTGCTCATCTTGCATTAGTACTACTCCCAAACCATAACTCGAAGCATCACATTCTATTACGAAGGGTTTGGAGAAGTCTGGGGTAGCTAGTACAGGTGTGGAGTACATAATTCTTTTCAATGCCTCAAAACACTTGTCTGCTTCTTCACTCCATTGGAATGCATTCTTTTTTAGAAGGTTGGATAAGGAAGCGCTAATGTGTGCATAATTTCAGATGAACCTTCTGTAATATCCGGTTAGCCCGATGAATCCCCTTAACTTAGAGATGTTAGTGGGTTTGGGCCACTTTGTGATTGATTTGATTTTTTCTGGGTCCACCTTGACTCCTTCCTTGGATATTATATGACAAAGGTAGTGCACCTCCTCCTTACCAAACGTGCATTTGGACATCTTAGCGTAGAATTGATTTGCTTTTAAGATTGCTAGTACTTGTTCGATATGTGTGAGATGTTCCTTCCATGTTTTGTTGTATATGAGGATGTCATCGAAAAAAAATAGTACAAAATTTCTTAAGAATGGCTGAAATAAGTTATTCATGGTTGCTTGAAAGGTTGTTGGGGCATTAGTTAGCCCAAAAGGAATTACTTTAAACTCGTAATGACCTTCATGGGTTCGGAAAGCTGTTTTTGCCACATCTTCTAGCCTTACTCTGATTTGGTAATATCATGACCTTAAGTCTAATTTCGAGAAGCACCTTGCGCCATGAAGCTCGTCCAACATTTCATCGATGAATGGAATGGGAAATTTGTCTTTAATAGTTATCTTTTTTATTCCTCTATAGTCGATGCATAGTCTAAAAGACCCATCCTTCTTTCGTACCAGTACTACTAGTGCAGCATAAGGACTCCTTTCTGTAATCACTCCACATTTTAGCAAATCGCGGATTAATCTTTCAATCTCTATCTTGTGGTGGTGTGGATACCTATAGGGTTTAACATTGACGGGGCTTGATCCAGAATTGATTTCTATGACATGTTCGATCTTCCTTTCTGGTGGTAACTCCATGGGGAGATCTTCAAATACTTTTTTGTACTTTTGGATTAGTCCTTGGATCTCTGGTAGACTTGGTTTAACTACTTATGAAGTTATTAATTCCATCTCTTGGCATTGTACAACATATGCAGGTGCTCCCTTTCGAATTAGCTTCTCCATTTTGTGGGATGACACAATTTGTGTGCGAGGGGGTTGGAAACCATACAAATTGTATTTTTCTCCTTGCCACCTGAACTTAATAAAGTGTTCTTGGTGGTTGGCTTTGTAGGTACCTAGTGTTTGCAGCCACTGAATTCTTAATACTGCATCAACTCCCCCTAAGGGTACTACATAGAATTCTGACTCAAGGTTATAATTTTGTAATTGCAACTTAACTTTGTGGCATTTTCCCACCTTTTTGATCTTCTTCCCATCTACGACCATTACCTTCATGTTAGGTACTGGATATATGAAAAGGTTAAGCCTCTTTGCAACACTTATATCGATAAAATTATGGGTACTTCCTGTGTCCACTAGGACAACAATGTTGTTATTCTTGATATGCCCCTTAATTTTTAATGTTTGTGGCTGATGGATTCTAGTTATGGCCGCAATTGATATCTTGGGTGTGTCTTCATCTTCTGTCTCTGAGGGAGGATTTTGGAGATCACTTGTATCTTCTATATCCGATTCATCACTGTCTGATTTTTCTTCCTCTTCTACTTCACATTGATATAGGTTTTTGGTGGTTTCTTTATTCAAACACCTATGTCTTGGGTCCCATTTCTCTCTGCAGTACTTACACTTCCCTTCTTTCATTCGTTGGGCTTCTAGACTGGTTTTGTTGTCACTTCTTAGCTCCGGAGGCCGATATTTTGTGTCGGATTTGGTATTTTGGACGAACCTTCGATCCTTATCATGGTTTTTGTTCCAAGTTTTTTTGAATTTTTCCTCAATGATTTTTGCCTTGCGTCTAGCCTTGTCCAGGGTTGATACATTTAGTAGTTCTAGTTCATCCTTGATATATGATTTCAGTCCATACATATAAGTTTGTAGACGTTGGTTGTCTGTGAGTTCCAACACATGTGTTGCTAGGGCTTCCCATTCGTCGGTATATTCATCAATGTCACCTTTCTGCTGTAGTCTGGTGAGCTTTGCGAAGAAGTCCTTTTCTTTTCAATCTTCAAACCTCTTAAAGAAGTCATTTTTGAAAATGTTTCAATTGAGCTTAGTTGTCCCTGTTGTGATCTTCCACCACATATACCAGTTGTATGCTCGACCTTCTAGTTGCATTGAAGCATACTTAATCATTTCTTCTTCGGATTTGATATTATGTATGGAGAAAAATTCCTCTACCTTGTTGATCCACGCCACACTCTACTTTGTTTCGCCCTCGAATTTTGACAATTATAATTTAGGTTTCATTTGATATCCACCTATTGGTGGTTTTGGAGGAGAGAGCGGTTGTTCAGGATGTGAAGAATGATCATGACTGATCTCTTCGATAGGAATTGTCTTATGATGGGTTGAACTTGAGGATGGATGAACTGCCGCTAATATATTGCCAACTACTGTTGTAACTGTTCCTTCTAAGGACTGCTTGATTTTGTTTAATCCGATTTCGATTTCTTCTGATATCTTCCTTTTTTATCCTTCCAGCTCCCATGCGACTTCCTTTTTTACGGTGCCTGATAGTTCATCGTGTAGCTCTATTTTGATTTGATCGAACCTTAAGAGTAACCCTTCGATATTGTTAGAGTCTCGAGCTTGGTTTTTCTCTAAATACGCCATTCTGTTCTTAATTTCATTCATCTTTGACATTTTCCTTGTGCAGGGAGGAATTTTGAAATATAAAGGTAAAAAATCAATATATATATATATATATTAATTTAAAAAAAAACTTTAATAAAAGGATGGAAAAGGCGTTGCGAGGGTAGGCCGAGGAGTGTAGCAGGTGGAGTGAAGAAGGAGTGGGGGTGGTGTTGCTAGTGGAGGTGGCGGAAACTAGACGTAGGTGGGAGCCTGCAGTGGAGCGGAGGTGAAGGCCTGGATGGAAGCAAGGGATGGCGGAGGTGATGGATGGCGGAAGTGAAGAGCGCAGGGAGTGGAGGTTAATGGAGCTGTGGAAGTTGCCGAGGAGCCGTATGGTTCTAATACCACTTGGAGCAGACACGGAGCAGAAAATTCTTCTAAACCCACATTGTATTCGAATTAAGCCACAAATAAATGATTATAAAATGAATGATGATTTTTACAATAAAAGAGAAAACCTTTTTATAGGTTTAAACACACCGTTTCAAAGGAACAGTGTGTCCCTACAATTTCGCTAAGTAATATTACATTTAATATTTGAATTAATTGTTCTTTAAATATTTAGATACATGACATTTACTAAATAAAACTGACCAAAGACCTAGGCATGCTTTATCTACCCATCGAATTCCGCAAGAGGCTGTTCATTCTTACCTTGTGATAATTTTTTGAATTTTGAAAGATAAGAAAGCACAAGAGATTCGATGAGGGGAAGGTTAGAAGTGATTGAGTGAGTTAAGACTACATTCTAAACTAGTGCAGCCACATTGCTGAGTTCAATATTGCTAAAGGTAGTACTACTACTGTCAGGTACTACTGCTGAGTTGCAAATGAATTTTATTCCATTTCTCCACACAGCATCTTCGTCCTGGTGGTTTAGTGAACAGGCTCGGGGGTCCTAAGGAAAGTAACTTTGTTTTCTTCAAGAGAAGGTTGGGTGGAACGAGCTCCTTTGGTTTTTTGTCTCTTCTACAACTACCAAGTTCAAATTGTGTTATCTTATTTACTTTCTGGAAAATTATTACTAAGGATCTGAATGTTATTAGGTTATCAGTTTTTCAATTAAATCTTAGATATTCTGTACTACAAATGAATGTTTTACTTCTGCAATTTATCTATTCTGAAAAACCATATAGTTGTTAGGTTAAAATGCAAATTGGATAGAATAGTTAAATGATTGAATGATAGAATAATAATGCCTCCCTGTATTTTTCCACACACTGTCTTAGTGTCGTACTCTAGTACAGGGAAGATAGATTTAAAATAGATTAAATAATGATATACATTATGCAAAATTCGAATGTTTGTATGTCACAAGAAATCTATTTTATTTCAGTGCAAACTATATTGTTTTATTTCAATTTCAGAACTTTCACTAGGAAACCTAGGTAACTCTGCATTTAGCTTAGTAACAAAAAACCTAACATGGTACATCTGGATAATACTTTTACAGAATTTATACTTCATTTATGCTAAGAATACTAAAGCAACCTATGTTTATATAAACATGAAATTGATGATCTCTTTACAAGCTTATAATCATAGCAATTCACTTCCTTTTGATATATAAATGATAGTAATACAATTATCAGAATTAAAATAACTTATACATAAATTAATTAATACAACTCATTCTATAAACAGTAGTATTATAAATACAATCATTGAATTATTGATTAAAAACAATTACAGAAGCATACTGTAAGTCTAACTATTTTTAAAACAAAACTCTAAATGTATCATATTCCACATAAGTATTCACTTAATACTTTTTACAGAAGTTTTGTATTAAAACGTTTCAAAATAATTTATCATTGATCCAAACCATTAAAATATACCAAGAATTACCAAACTTTTAGCAACTCTAATGATTTGTTGTCTATCCCAGGGTCCAGACCTTGTTCATCAACCATAGTATGATAGTAATACGTTTGTATAAACAAAACGAAGGAGTATTTACGAGACCAGGGTTCGATACCCTAAGGGTTAGCCCCGTAATACAACTTGCAAGGGTTTCATCTTTACATTTGTGCAGGGTTCAAAACCCTCGGCATAGCCACAAAATAATCACAACACAGTAATCATTTGGCAAGGTATTAAACCCAGGTTTACGGCAATTAATTACAAACAGTCTTTAAAGCTAAGAAATTACTTTAATCCACCAACACCAATAACAAAAAAACATAAAATAACCAAGTTTGCCGAGAATATTCTACCAGACGGTATTTTCAAACTTCTTTTGAATAATGTAAAAATCTTATTTAATTATCCATTAAAGTTTATACACAAGCTTTGTAAAAGGAAAACAACACAAGATAAGGTCGAGGGTTCAACCCTCTCTGTAACAACAAACTTAAACCAGAACTGGGTTTCAGAAACCTAAACATCAAGAACGTGTGTCAAAACAACTCTTTGTCATTTATCTGTTTGTCGAAAGTAATTCTTGATAGTGGACCAAACTCCTTGTAATCTAAAACAACCATTATATTAAATCCCTAAAAGCTACCAACAAACAATAACCAAGGAAAACATCAAGAAACCGATGTGAGCTGCGGCTCAAGGGTTCAATCCCTTAAAATACAAAATGCCATACAGCTCAGGATATCTTTACAACCAACTGTAAAACCAAAGTCTGAAACAAAATCGAATCTCGGCTAAACCAAACAGAAGACCAGCATCATGCCAAATATCACCACACTCTTCCAAAGGGCAAAGAGGTGTCCATAAGGAATCACCGAGGCTTACTAGGGCCTTATAAGCTCATCTCCCAGTTTGGCTGAACTCAAACCCTTGCCAAGGAATTTACCTGCTAGAAACATCAATGTATAAATGGGTTAAACCTAATTCTTTTAGCTCAGATTTAAGGCTTAGAACTTATTGAAGATAAGAATAAGACACGCAAAAAATTATAAAATGGTTTCGTATAACATTACCTACAACACTTAAGCATGACTGTGCATTTCCTCCATCAACGTACACGGTGGTAATGTAGGGTTTTAACATCGAACCCGTAAGAGTTAAAACCCTGTAAAGAATGCGTTTACATGCAAGCTCTTGTAACTATTATACAGGTAGCAAGGTCACAACATTGAACCCCCGGGAGGTAATACAAGTAAGGTTTACAAACCCTGAAAGGTAGAGATCCTGTTGGCCTCTCCCCCCACCTCTACTGCAAAAGGAATGCTCCAGGTTGATGTCCCGATGAGTAGTGCAAAAGGAAGTTAGGGTTTGTCACCTTTTCCAAGATCTATCACGTGAAGACCTGCCACGAGGGCTGCCAACGGGATTTCCACACAAACACTTTTAATAGAATTTAATAATCATATCTACCAGGTGCACGTAAGACTGCCAACGCAGAGATTCATCAAGGTTCGGGCACGGTCATCATCATTACTGCATCATAAAATATATTACGTGTCTAGCCAAGCTTATAATGTATAGTTTGATTTTCAAGAGCTATACTATGTTTATGGTATAAGGTTTGTGCATATAGTGTACAGTATCGATGCATTAGTATAGATGCATAAGATCTATAATATATAACCTTAATATATTCACATATAGTTACAAATAGTTAACACATATGATAGTGCTTAGTAATAAGCCCTTGAATAAGGTTTAATTTTGCATAAAAGATTATTTGGGATGCAAAAAAATATATTAACCCGGGACTTACTATAAAAGAATTAAAAAGGCACAAACGTGATATTGTTTAAAGAAGCATAAACACTTTGAAAGTACAAGACTTTAATAAAATTTCATAACTTGGTTTTCAAACCATATAAAGGTATGGGTGGCATGTTAACACCTTTAAAGTCGATGATCGAAATTAAGGTAGATAACACCCTTGCACAAGTCTAGTCCTCTATACGTCTTTATATCAAAGCAAATTGAAGTTAAGAAAAGTCCTTTTAACATACATATGGGTATGCTTCAGTTGTAATCTCTTTCTTACCTATGATATGCATATAGAAGTTGAGGGCGTTAGCTATCAATAGCTAATTAAGCCTGGGGGCGAACACAAGGACCCCTTCATTACAATGAGATGGTTAGTTAGTCTCTAGAATCGAATTCATAGCTTAGAACGAAAATTGATGATGTGCACTTGAACAAGAGTCAATCCAAGTATCCAATAGTAAATACATAATGTAAGCATGTGTAATAATAAAACATTCTAACAATGGAATGACTCTTAGTGACATTACAACATTTAAGTAACTATATTACAATGAGATAAGTTAATGGCAGTTACGACAATCGTCGTTGCTTGTAAGTGTCGTAAACCTTTAATCACCGACGACCATTTATAGAAGTTGTTGTCGTTGAAAATAATTGATTAGTGTTTAGATACATTAAAGTTAACCTTAGCGACACTTCCGCACAACAAATACAAGCAGTTAATGCTACTTAAAAATTTTTAATTTTAGTGAAATTTTGGGGATGTTACAACTGCTACAAGCCTACATTGAACGAACCGTGCTGAACCTGAAAATATTTACCCTGCTCATATTTTCCCTTTAATCCTTGAGTTTGATGTTTTAAAAAAATAGCATTTACATATGCCAATTTGGAGTGTATCCAGGTTTGAACCATGTTCTAACTCAAGTAACCACTCTTTTTGTGAATAATAACTCAAGGTGCCAACCATATGCTAACTCAAGTAACCACTCTTTCTGTGAATAATAACTCATGATGCCAACCAATTGATGGAGAAGTATACATGATAACCAAATCGCCTTGGATCCGCCGAAATCAGGCAGAGGAAGAATTGTTGAAAGTGTAATTTCAATTGCTCAAATCGCAATTTTGAAGATTTGGGTAGTTTCAAAATCCAACATTTAATTTAGAAAAGATAATTATGATCACTAAAATTGCAAAATTGCATAAACTGCAATTTCCATACGTGATTTTGACCGGAGTTAGGAAGAAAAAAGTTGGAACAATGGGGCATTTTGATTGTTTATCCTACGCCAGAAGTATACTCAACAACCAAATTTCCCCAGATCCACTCGAATCTGATAGAGGAAGGAGGAAGAATTGTTGAAAGTGCAATTTTGATTGCTCAAATCACAAATTCCACAATTTGGGTAGTTTCAAAATCTGTCATTTAGTTTAGGAAAGATAATTATCATCGTTGAAATTGCAAGATTGCATAAACTGCAATTTTCAGACGATTTTGATTGTAGTTAGCAAGAAAAATGTAGGAATAATGGGGCATTTTGGTTGCTATTTATCCTACGTGATTAACACAGAGCATGTCATCGGAGAATTTGAGAAAAATTGAGGTCTAAAATGGGCCTCCGAAGGAAAATAATAAAATAATAGAATCATATTTATGAATTTTTTAGGGAAAGAGAAAAAAACTACATTTTTCATATTTTCAACATATCTCCCTGTTGTTTGACTCAAATTTTGAGCGGGAACACTTGTTGGTTGTGGAATTAAATTCTGCATCCAGTGAGTACTCACACTGCATACTTTTGAGGTACCCCACCCCATGAAAAACGAGAAATACATCAAAATTTTTAACATTTTTTTGATGTATTTCTCGTTTTTCGTGGGGTGGGTACCTCAAAAGTATGCAGTGTGGATACTCGTTCGAGTGCTCCCGCTCGAAATTTGAGTAAAACGACAGGAACATGTTTTTTTTATGTATTCCTCATTTTTCGTGGAGTAGGGTACCTCAAAAGTATGCGTTTAATTCTTCATCCAACAAGTGCTCTTGCTCGAAATTTGAGTAAAACGACAGGGAGATATGTTGAAAATACGAATAAAAAAATAGTTTTTTTAATGTCAAATATGCCATGTTAACCACTATGGTTGACTCTTTTCTTGAAATTATATTGGTTCTTGAATTCGATGACTCTTTTACTTATGAGGTGGTTCATATTCTTATGAGTCCCATTTTAGACCCCAAATTTGCTCTAATGATATGTCTCCTGCAAGGAAGCAAGTTGCCATGAACCCCAACAATGCCTCGACTTTCATAGGTGGTTGGACAACCTAGCTTTTACAGAAGGTCCATCACATTTACATCCATGATAAACTCGTGTTACAATACCTGCAATGTTATTGTATACAAATCATGTTAGTGTTAAAGAAGACAGTTACACCAAATTAAATATGCAAAATAATATTGGTACAAATATAAACAAATCATTCAACATGTGCTTACTAGAGAAAACTCCTAAACTTGGATAATCATGTATAGTGTATGCACATATTCCATACAATTTAAAAGACATCTCCACCGAGATGGATCTTGTTACATCATATACAACTATCCTTTACCATAATTGCTTAAAATTCATCAATCAATGGTTATAGGTTGACATTCATATTCTTAACTTGTCTTTTACTAGGGACTATAAGAGCCAAAATAAGATGGTCATTATTCGTGTACAACCATGGGGGGATGTTGTTATTGATCACAACTACTGGACAAATAGAATATTTGGTGTTACGGAGGAAATACAGGTTAAATCCATCCATTTATATGCTCAACCAAAGAATCCATACTTCATCCTTGAATTTATCAAGCTATGTATCCTCTATATGCTTCATCATTATTGAATCTTCTAAGATTCACATAACTCTTGGCTCACTTCTGTGTGAGGCATTCCACCCCTGCAACATAGATAATTATTTGCAACATAAGAGCCTTTGAATCCTTTCGATTATAAGCATGTACCTTAATATCTTATGAGGACCATGTGCTTTACCCCTATCTTTTTATTTCCGATACCTAGCATGCCCACATACCTAGCACATCTCGTGTTCACATAGTTCCCCTCTATATAGAATACAATCATTTGGACATGCATGATATGCTATGTACTCAACACACAACCTTTTTAACATTTGATTTGCCTCTTTGCAATTATTAGGAAAGACATTAAAGTACCTTATCTTTTAGTAACCTGTAGTTTGTGGGCTATAGAATTGTACACTATCATCAAGCATGCGTGAAATTGACCATTTACAATGTTGATTGTGTGATAAGATTCCTCAAAATATGGGGTAATTAATGATTAGGTACCTCAAATCGTTGAGAAACACATGTCTGATGTACCATACATTTCTTTCAAGTTGTATAGTAACATTGGTGTCCCTATTTGCGTAGACTTTGACCCATGTCCAAAGAGAGGGGTAGTGGAAGCAGTTTTTAGGCTTTCATAGAAGGTATTGGTGATATGAACATCATCCCCTAGCCCATCTTTTTATAATGCACGCACCAACATTCAATCCATGGAATTCGTATCCTGTAATAAAGCATCCATACCAACCTCTATTTTATTGCCCTCATTGCCAATATGTGAATAACTAGTGTTACTATAGACATTTTGAAGGTGAATCGAGACATAGTGGGAATTGAATAGGTGGTTGATTCAACCATGGTTTGTATTCTTCCTCTCTGAGCTACACTCATTCAATACCCTTTTCTATATGTGGGGTGCAACGAAATATGGTGGACAACTCGCTCGTCATCATAATTATGATTGAAAAATATTGAATATTACATCAATGATACTAATAAACACAATGCATTTACTATGCTTAAAAATTATATCAAACAATTATTAGAAGCATGGATTTTTTTTCAATATTACATGTGCAACCAACCACTTGTCAAGTCCCCTCCCATCAAACCGAGACAGGGAGAGAACATGACGCTAAATCCGGGCATCTAGCCCCATATCCATTAAGTAAAACTCATTGGTAATAAGTAAACATATACATATGCATAATGTAGAAACACAACGGAATTAAAATAATGTTTAATATCTAACATGCATTCAACATTTTCATGACAGCCATTAAACAAATACATTGCAGAATTTAACACAAGAGAGTACTTATCTTAAAACAAGTAGCCCTGAGCAACCAGCTATGCAAATGCAATGTTCCACCCAACCATAGGCCAGTTGTACTTATCAATCTCTTGATAGAATTTCCACCCCCGAGTTGGGCATGATTTCTACAAGGAACAAGGGAACAACAAACTCACACATAGCCAAACATAAACCAAAATGAGCCAAGCCAATCTACAATTGGGTTTATCAGGCTGTTAAGAAAATGGAAAGGAAGAATTGCTAAGCTAGTGAGCTCAACCACAGAGATATGGATGCCCTCTACAAGATCTATTTAGCTTGGCACCCACAATGCCTACACACCCCACTCAAGGAAGTATTCCCTTCACCAATACGCAGTCCCTCAGGCCACAACTTCCAATCTAGAGTTGTCCAAGGTGTGCATAGAAGAGTAGCCATCCTTTTTGATCTTTCTGAGAGGTTACTCCCCTCACTAGGTTTATCAAGCCAATTCTATCCACTACCACTCCAAATTTTTTGCTCACAGGTTCAAACCAAAACAGAGATGCACATAACAGCAAAACCACAATTGGTGGGCATGTAGAAAAACGTTTTTACAATGGGATGTCCAAAATGGGGTTTCCATTAGCTGCAGAAAAATGTTGGGCAACCAAAAATGAAATGGCAATTGGGGAATCAACCCTGGGAGAGAAAAAACGTTTCCAGAAAACGTTTATGGGCATTCAAGGGACAAAAACGGCCTCCATAAACCCCAAAATCGTGGCTCCCTTCCTCCCATCCATTGTGCAATACAAAAACGAGATCCCATGCATGGAAAATGCAGGAAAAATGGTGAAAAACGAGATGGGGAAAGTCCCAGTTAGCTCAGACCGTGTGAGAGGGAAAAGGCCATGGGTGAAAGAAGGCTTTGGGCACCATTTCATGGGTGTTTTCTTGCCTAAGAAGAAAAAATATGATTTTTCAGATTGATGGCTTGCCCATACACGAAATTGACTGCCATACCTCTCCATTCCCAAGGCATTAACTACCTCAACCAACTCTTGGAAGAATTAAATGATTGGGTGCATAACCCAAAATGGGTAGTTGGTGGTTTATGGGTTTTCTCATTGACACATGGATTAACACCATTGGCTCAAGGGTTTGAATAATTTCCCTCCCTATTCCTTATAAAAATCATGCCCCCATCTCTTTGTTGCGTTGCATAGCTAGTTGTGGGTATTTCATTAAAATTTGTATTTACATGATGTCTTAATTTACATTGTGCATGTCCAACACAAGAACCATAGGCATCTATTTTTAATTGCCGATACATACAAAGCTAAATCGATGGCGGGGCCTTGGCCTTGAGCTCCTCGCCATGATTAAATAACGATATTTACATCATTTACAATTTTAATGCAATAGGGTCAAAATCAGAATATTACATTTTCCTCCCCCTTACATTAGCACTGTCCTCAGTGCTCATCAAAATTGAACAAAAATGGATATGCCACTCTCATGGCATCCTCCAGCTCCCATGTGGCCTCATCGGGACCGTAGTGCCTCCATTGCACCTTTACCTGTCCGATGGCTCGGTTTCGGAGCAATGTTACCTTCTTGTCTAGGATGCGCAATGGATCGGTTTGGAACTCTCCCTCGGGTTCCACTTGGATCACATCCCAATTAATCACATGGTTAGGATCATGTACATATTTCTTAAGCAAAGAGACATGAAAAACATTATGAGCTCTAGTGCTAGCAGGCAATGCAAGCCTATATGCAACTGGCCCTATTCTTTCAAGCACTTCAAATGGCCCACAATATCTAGGTGATAGCTTGGCACAACCCCCAATCTTCAATGAACGCTTCCTTGGCCTCACTCTAAGATACACATGATCCCCAACACTGAATTCCCTATGCACTCTAAGCTTATCTGCATAGCTTTTCTGTCTATCCTGGGATGCTTTTAAATTCTGCCTGATCTTTGCAACCTCTTGTTCCATTTCCTCAAGAAATTCCAACCCAAGTATAATTCTATTCACTGGATTATCCCAAGTCACTGGTGTCCTACACCTTCTGCCATACAAAGCCTCATATCGACTTATTCCCAATGATGCTTGTTTCCCATTGTTATACGCAAACTCTACCAAGTGTAGATAATCCTCCCACTTGGATGGTTTGTCCATAACATACATGAGAAGCATGTCTTCAAGCACCTGATTTAATCTTTTTGTTTTCCCATTTGTTTGAGGATGGTACGTGGTACTAAAGTTCAACTGTGTACCTAAATCTGCAAAGAGACCCTTCCAAAAATTGGAAGTGAACTTGGTATCCCTGTCAAAAATTATTGCTTAGGAAATCCACGTAATCTGAAAATTTCCTTCATGAAAATATTTGCAATGGCATCGGCTTTATGTGTGGACTTAACCGGTATAAAATGTGTTGCCTTTGTTAACTTGTCCACCACCACCATGATGGAATCATGTTGTCTCACCGTCATTGGAAAACATGTAATAAAATCCATGGAAATTACTTCCCACTTCCATTCCGGGATTGGCAATGGATGCAATAAACCTGCTGGGTGTTGGTGTTCAACCTTCACCTGCTGAGATTTCATGCACCTAGAAATGTATTCAACGATGTCCTTCTTCATCCCTGGCAAAAAATAATATTTTCTTGCTATAGCAATTGTTTTTTTATATCCTGGGTGACCAGAGTATGGAGCTTTATGGATTTCATCCATAACAATCCTCCTCAAATCTGCCACATTTGGAATATAGGCTTTATTCTTATAAGCAAGAAGTCCATCTTCTTCCAAATGATAGCCTTCATACTTCTTTTCAAGGTCTTGTTGTTGCAATTTGCCCTTTATCTACATATACATTTCGTCCTCAACAATATGGTTAACAATCTGTTGCCTCAAATCTGGTTGGCAAGTGCTAAGCACTGCCACATGCATTTCATGTACTTTCCTGCTACGTGCATCAACCACCTTGTTCTCTTTCCCTTTTATGTGTTTGATCTCAAAATCAAATTCACACAAAAATTCCAACCATCTAGCTTGCCTAGCATTTAAAGTTGACTGATCAAACAAGTATTTCAGACCACAATGGTCTGTCCTTAGCTCAAATTTCCTGCCCATTAAGTAATGCCTCCATATCTTTAAAGCATGTACTATGGCTGCAAGTTCTAAATCATGAGTAGCATAGTTTTTCTCATGCTCCTTCAACTTTCTCGACTCATAGCATACCACATGGTTGTCTTGCGTAAGAACTCCTCCAAGTCCTTGATTGCATGCATCGGTACACACCACAAAGTCTTTTTATGGGTCTGCAATTTTCAAAATTGGTGCACTCATAAGAAGATTCTTCAACTGCTGGAAACTTTCCTCACATCTTGGTGACCATTCAAACTTTATCCCCTTCTTTTGCAAAGAAGTGATCGGGTTTGCGACCTTGGAGAATCCTTCTATGAACCTCCTGTAGTAACCAGCAAAGGCCATAAAAGATCTCACATCTGTCACATTTCTTGGAATTGGCCAATTCATAATGGCTTCAATCTTCTCAGGGTCCACAAATATTCCTTCGTCTGAGATAATGTGACCCAAATAATGAATTCTATCTTTATAAAAGTCACATTTGCTCAACTTTGCATACATCTTATGCTCCCTTAGCAATTGTAATGTCATTCTCAAATGTTCTTCATGCTCTTCTTCATTCTTAGAATAGATAAGAATGTTGTCTAGAAATACAAGAACGAACTTGTCTAAATACTTGCTAAAAACACTATTCATGAGACACATGAATGTAGCTGGTGCATTTGTGAGACCAAATGGTACCACCACGAACTCATAGTGTCCATACCTTGTTCTAAAGGTTGTCGTATGAATATCTTCCTCTTTGATTCTTACCTGATGGTAACCAGACCTCAAGTCAATCTTTGAAAATACCTTTGCTCCTCTCATTTGATCAAAAAGGTCATCAATTCGGGGCAATGGGTATTTTTTCTTCACAGTAACTTTGTTCAACTACCTGTAGTCAATACATAACCTGAGTGTTCCATCTTTCTTTTTCACAAATAGAACAGGTGCTCCCCACGGGGACACACTTGGCCTGACATATTTCGTTTCCAACAACTCTTGTAATTGCGTTTTCAATTCTAGCAATTCCGGTGTACTCATCATGTAGGGTGTCTTAGACACTGGTGCAGCTCCTGGCACAAGTTCAATTGTAAAATCAATGTATCTCTTTGGAGGTAGTCCCGAAATCTCATCAGGAAAAAATCCCTGAATTCCTGCAATACGTGATAGTCCTCCAACTTAAGAGTTTCATTCTTTGTTGTCTTCAAAACATGGGCTACATACAATTGACAACCTTTCCTAAGAACTTCTTCAACTGTATAGCTGAAACCTTCCTAACAGAAGTCACCTTTGGAAATCCTTTTACAACCCTTGGGTTTCCTTTTTCGTCCATGCATTCAAAATTTGTATTGTAGCAGTCAAGTTTAACCCTGTGTGCCTCTAACCAATCCATCCCAATGAGAATATCATAGGAACCAAGTGGCAAAATATTCAGATTTGCAAAAGTGAATAGCCCGTCCATCTCTAAGGGACACTTCTCTACAATTTCACTGACTTTTCTCTTGGTTCCAGTAGCTAGTTGAACTAACCATGATTTACTATGCTTTGACTTCTTAAAAGCACAAATCTCAACAATTTTAGGAGTGATATAACTGTGAGTAGATCTAGGATCAATCAAAATAGAAACAGATTGCTTAGCAATCTTACCTTCAACTTCAACAACAGTTGATTGATGATCTTCCTGGAGGTTGTCTAGTGCTGCATAGATTCTAGGAATTGTCCTCGCCACTTGACCCACAGTTTCAGCTCCTTGGATGTTGTGAACTTGATTTGCATTCCCATTCTGGTGTGGACAGTTCCTAAGCATGTGGTCTCCTCCACAACCCCAACATTGAAGTGGTTCTCTTAGCTCCTTTGGATCTCTTGGCTTGTCTCCCATCATCCTAGTTGGCTTAGTCACAACCTGTGATGGCTGCCTTTGCTGATTCCTGATATGAGGAGGTTTGAAACCTTTCTTCCTTTGGTCAAACTTCTCATTTTTCTTGTCCTTCCATGCCTTATGGAAATTAGGTTTGCTTTTGTTTTGATCATAGCAATACTTGTCCTTTCTTATTGCATCCTCTAGAGTTCGAGGCTCATCAAATTCAATTTTATCTTTATATGACTGAGGTAACCCACTTAGAAAACGCTGAATTTTCACCTTATCATCTCAAATATACCTGACATACCTCAGTAGCTCCAAGAACTTGTTTGCATACTCTTCCATGGTCAATTGTCCCAATTTCAGCTCATGGAACTCTTTGATCTTGTCATCATAGTACCTATCAGAGAGGTACTTCTGCTTGAAGTATTTCTTGAACTGCTTCCACACAATTTTTCTTTCATTGATCTTCTTCACTTGCCTGATGTGTTCCCACCATATAGATGCTCGTCCATTCAAGTTGAAGATGGCGATCCTTGCCTTCATATTCCCAGAGTAGTCTTGGACTTGGAAATACTTTCTCATCCCAAGAAGCCAAGCTTCAACTTCTTGACCAGACTTTACCTCTCCATCAAATGTAGGAGGTTTTGCCTTCTTAAATTCTCCATGTGAATTGTTCTTGTAATGCCTCTTTCTCTTATTCTTGCGAGATGAAGAGCTTGAACCCTCAATGGATCCTTCAGAGTCAGATGATCCACTAGAAGAGATTTCTGGAGTATAGGTTCTGTCTCTAGAAACTCTTCTTGAGATATTGGACCTCTTGCGGGAATTTCTCCTTGAACTACTCCCACTCTTTTTCAGATTTGATGTCTGATGCCCAGAGTTTATTTTCCTTTGGATGTCTGTCAAACTTTGCAGCATGGCGGCATTCAACTGATTTTGCTCTTCCTGAGCTTTAATCATCCTTTCATTATCCTCTCTGCAACTTTGCAATTCCACCCTTAGGCTCCTCATGGTGGTTGCAATATCTGGGGGAGTCTTGATTTCTTCTCCCATTGGATTTTGTTTCAGCATTCTCAACATGTATGTTTTCCCCCATGGCATTTGTCCCAGGCTCATAGGGATCCTATGCATCATCCATGATGTTGATATTCTTGGCTCAACCAAGACCAAAAATTTCCAACTACACTTATCTGGAATGTTGCTTTGATGTGACTATAATTCTACAAAATGTGTTTATAAACACAACTGTTAGCTGCATTATAATACCATAAATTATTTGCATGTATGTGGAAAAATCCTATATTAACAACTTTGTCCAATCATAGACTTTCTCACAATCAACAACTGTCTCAAGGGGATGATTGTCTCAGGGGGACGACGGGGGTCAAGGGGGCTTGTCCCCTTGTGGCTTGTAGACGTTTTGTAATTCTTTAGATTTCGCGCAATCTGGCGCGTAACTTTCATGGCGATTTTCCATTTTCGGCACCTGAAAATCTCAGTGAAAAGCTACTATATTTTTCCCATTTGGCGCAAATATTAAGGGTAAAATGGCCGCTAGTGTCGCGGATCTTAACGTTATTTTTTCCGACGGTGTCGCGAATATTTAACTTAAAAAGCGTCACCATTGTCACAAAATTTTAAGGTTATTTTCGCCGCGCGCGTCGCAGGTTTTAACGCTAATTTTGCCGCCGCGTTTCGCAAAATTATCCTTAACTTTGCCGCGGGCGTCGCAAAATTAACTTTAACTTTGCCGCGGGTGTTGCAAAATTTAACATAATTTTCGCCACCGCGCACGCAGAAAGTCAGCCTAATTTTTTGTCGCCATGCGTGCAAAAAGTTAGCCTAATTTTTTGCCGCCGTGCACGCAAAATGTTAGCCTAATTTTTTGCCACTGGGCGCGCAAAAAGTTAGCCTAATTTTCGTCGTTGTGCGTCGCAAAAATTAGTGTAACTTCCGCCGCCGCGTCGCAGAAGTTAACGCTAAACCCATGTGGATCTTAACGTTAAAATTGCCGCTGGTCGCAAAAGTTAATGCTAAACCCGCCGACTGCATCGCAAAAATTAACATTAATTTCGTCGCCACATCCTTAGGCAAAATTTCAAAAACACTTAGAAAATTTTTAAAATTTTTCTTTCTTTGTATGATGATTACTGCTCAACAGGAGGTGACTTTTCCTCTGCAACTCTGCAAACTGTTCAACCTTAGCCTGTTTAGGCCCAATGTTGCAACCTATTGTGATTAGAAAGGGATCTTCCCTTGTGTAACTCTGATCATACTTCGCCCATAGAGGCCCAATGCTATAGCCTATGGCTCTGATACCACACTGTCAAGTCCCCTCCCATCAGACCGAAACAGGGAGAGAACATGACACTAAATCCAGGCATATAGCCCCATATCCATTAAGTAAAACTCATTGGTAATAAGTAAACATATACATATGCATAATGTAGAAACAAAGCAGAATTAAAATCATGTTTAATATCTAACATGCATTCAACATTTTCATGACAGCCATTAAACAAATACATTGCAGAATTTAACACAAGAGAGTACTTATCTTAAAACAAGTAGCCCCGAGCAACCAGCTATGCAACTACAACGTTCCACCCAACCATAGGCCAGTTGTGCTTATCAATATCTTGATACAACTGCCACCATTGAGCTGGGCATGATTTCTACAAGGAACAAGGGAACAATAGACTCACACATAGCCAAACATACACCAAAATGAGCCAAGCCAATCTACAATTGGGTTTATTAGGCTACTAAGGAAATGGAAAGGAAGAATTGCTAAGCTAGTGAGCTCAACCACAGAGATATGGATGCCCTCTACAAGATCTATCTAGCTTGACACCCACAATGCCTACACACCCCACTCAAGGAAGTATTCCCTTCACCAATATGCAATACCTTAGGCCATACCTTCCAATCTAGAGTTGTCCAAGGTGTGCATAGAAGAGTAGCCAGCCCTTTTGATCTTTCTGAGAGGTTACTCCCCTCACTAGGTTTATCAAGCCCATTCTATCCACTACCACTCTAAATTTCTTGCTCACAGGTTCAAACCAAAATAGAGATGCACATAATAACAAAACCACAATTGTTGGGCATGTCGAAAAACGTTTTTACAGTGGGATGTCCAAAATGGGGTTTCCATTAGCTGCAGAAAAATGTTGGGCAACCAAAAACGAAATGGCAATTGGGGAATCAACCCTGGGAGAGAAAAATCGTTTCCAGAAAACGTTTATGGGCATTCAAGGGACAAAACCGGCCTCCATAAACCCCAAAATCATGGCTCCCTTCCTCCCATCCATTGTGCAATAAAAAAACGAGTTCCCAGGCATGGAAAATGCAGGAAAAATGGTGAAAAACGTGATGGGGAAATTCCCAGTTAGCTCAGACCGCGTGAGAGGGCAAAGGCCATGGGTGAAAAATGGCTTTGGGAACCATTTTGTGGGTGTTTTCTTTCCCAAGAAGCAAAAATATGATTTTCTAGATTGATGGCTTGCCCATACATGAAATTGACTGCCATACCTCTCCATTCCCAAGGCATTAACTGCCTCAACCAACTCTTGGAAGAATTAAATGATTGGGTGCATAACCCAAAATGGGTAGTTGGTGGTTTATGGGTTTTCTCATTGACACATGGATTAACACCATTGGCTCAAGGGTTTGAATAATTTCCCTCCCTATTCCTTATAAAAATCATGCCCCCATCTCTTTGTTGCGTTGCATAGCTAGTTGTGGGTATTTCATTAAAATTTGTATTTACATGATGTCTTAATTTACATTGTGCGTGTCCAACACAAGAACCATAGGCGTCTATTTTTAATTGCCGATACATAGAAAGCTAAATCGATGGCAGGGCCTTGACCTTGAGCTCCTCACCATGATTGAATAACGATATTTACATCATTTACAATTTTAATGCAATAGGGTCAAAATTGGGATATTACATTCGAGTCGGCGATAATGGTGGTGGTGCGGAGCAGTATGTAGTGATGGAACTTTTGGATGGCAATGAATGCCGCGAGAGAGAGATTCTTGACATGTGAATAATGAGTTTCGGAGTCAATAAGACCCTTAGGTAGTAGATCACATGCTCCTGGGCGTTGTTGTCTTCTTGTACCAAGACCATGGCGATTGTGGTGGAAGAAGCAACAAGATAAAGGATATAATCCTTGTAGTAATTGGGCAGTTGGAGCACAGGGGCATGCGTAATGGCATGTTTCAGACTATCGAAGGATTGTTGCGCTTTATCGTCCAAAATGAATGGGACGTCCTTCTTGAGTAGTCTCATATAACCCTGCGTCTTTTGTGCGAAATTATAGACAAAACGCTGGAGGTAAGTTGTCTTCCCTTGCAAACTTTGAAGTTTCGTGATGTCATGAGGAAGTGGGAGAGTGACGATGTCTTCCACCTTCAAAGGATCGATGCAGATCCTGTTTTTCGAGATGATGAAACCTAGGAGGTGTCCAGACTCGACGCAGAAGATACACTTGTGAGGGTTTAGACGGATGTTATACCGCCTACATCTGAGGAATACGATCATCAAATGATCAATGCGGAAGTTGCGCTACCACGAATGGGTAGGGAGATCATCAAGATAGGGTTCCACAAAGTCCTTCACATCATGAAAAGTGTATGACATGGCTCACTGGAATGTGGCACTGTCACATACCCTCCCATCTATCCAAGGTAGGGAAGGGAACATGATGCCAAATTTTGGGCTTTTACATAAGCTCAGCCCATGCATTAGATTCATACACATAAATTCAAGAGTGTGAAGATGCAAATCAATTAAAATTGCACAGCAGAATAAAAACTATCCACACACATTACTCATGCATACAACATATCAAAAACAGTCATCAATTTAAACATTGCAGAAGCAATACATGGACAGAAAAACACTTATCTTTATTGTGCAATGGTCCCAAACAACTAGCTATGTCGCTGCAACGTTCCACCCAACCATAGCCAAGTTGTGTTCATCAATATCTCAACACAACTGCCACGCTCGAGATGGGCATGATTCTTACAAGGAAAATGGGACATTCACTCATGCACAACCAATTAATCATCTCATCTGAGCCAAGCTAGTCCATAGCTAGGTTTATCAGGCTACATTTGAACCCTGGATGCTTTCACTCAAGCTCAAGCCAAAGCAACAGATACCCATTACCCATACCCCAACATACTCTTTCTACACAATAAAAACGACCATTGGGTAGGGATACACCTTTACAACAAGGGTATTTTATAAAACAGGCTCCATGGGTTTTTCCCAAATCGTGGCTTACTAAAACAAACTGTGGGAAGGGAAATTCGTCCCCAAAGAGCAACCCGATTTCTCCCACATGTTATGAGCGTTTCAATTGGCCAAAACGTCCCCATTGAAACCTCAAATCCATCTTTTCTCTTCCCCATGGGAAACCAAAACAAAAACGCCCTTCCCAGCTAGAAACATGAAGGAAAAACACAGGAAATCCATGGAGAAAAATGCCCAGGTAGCTCCCAAATCGTGAGGGAGTCAACTGGTTGATGGATAATGGATTGGGAAGCAATTCATGGCTATTTTCTTGCCCAAGAATCAAAATGTGATTTCCCATGCAGGGTGGCTTTCCCATACCCGAATTTGGACAGCCATACCTCCCATTCCCCAAGGCATTAACTACCTCAACCAACTCTTGGGAGAAATCAATGATTGGGTACAAAAGTCAATATGGGTAGTTGAGGGTTTGATGGGTTACCTCACTAACATTTGGATTGACTTGATTGGCTCCAAGGGTTTGAATATTTTCCTCCCAATTCCTTGTAAAATCATGCCCCCATCTCTTTGTTGCATTGCATAGCTAGTTGTGGGTATTTTATTAAAATGTATATTTACATGATATTCACAATTCCACCGTGCCTGGATAGCACGCGAACCATATGCAGCAATAAATCGATGGCGGGGCCTTGGCCTTGAGCTCCTCACCATGATTTTATAACAATATTACATCATTTACATTTTAATGCGATAGGGTCAAGGTGGGGATGTGACAGGCACCAACATTTTTTAGACCAAAAGGGAGCTTGTGATAAGAAAACGTGCCCCAAGGGCAGATGAAAGATGTCTTATGTTGGTCAGCCGGGTGGATCTCAATCTGGTTGTAACCGGAAAAGCCATCTATGAACGAGAAGATGACACTTCTGGCACAATTGTCTATGATCTGGTCGATGAAGAGAGTGGGGTAGTTGTCCTTAGGACAAGCTTTGTTCAAATCCCGATAATCAACACAGACACGTATGGTGCCCTGCTTCTTATCTACAGGGACGACATTTGAGACCCATTCTATTAATGGAACAAGGTAAATGAAACCGGCCTGTTATCTCCTCAAATAAATTTGAAAAATTTAATTTCATTAAGTGATAGGAAAGTCATTGGATCAGAAATTTTTAAATATTTGAGAGTCTTTTTTAAGAGATCCAAAGTTGTATGTTGTAAGAACTCTTGAGTCAGCACTTCATTTGTAAAAAATCTCAAAAGACAGGTTTTAGTGGCTAAGGAGTATGTTTTAAAGTTCTGTAAGCCATCAAAAGCACTCACTTTCGGCAGCTAAGACCGTAATTTCAGGGCCCTCTAAGCCACCGAAAGCACATAGATGGGAAAAATGGAATTCTTTTTGCACATATCTAAGCTTTATTATTCTAAAGGACACGAGGATGATTTCTAAACAAAAATTATAATTAAGAGCATCAGATTTAGTGCTATGTCCCAGTTCTAAAGGTGTCAACAAGCTGAAAGAGATAAAGTTTGTTGCTTATTTTTGGGAAAAGATGACCTGTCAGTCAAGGTGGAAATTTCGACCTTATCCATCAGCCTTTGAAGGCTTGCTGCAGCTGTTGAAGACATGAAGACTATCAAGATGGAGACGAGGAGATTTACTGCAAAAATGGGGTTTTTACTGTGTTGATTCATCATTTTCAAATGATGATTCTGAGCGACTGGAGAATCATTTTACAACACAGGAGGAGGGTTTTGTTTCTAACATGTCAAAGAACAATAACCTCTCTCAGTTTTTCTACATGTGTCATAGATTGGGAGAATCGAATCCATCTCTGAGACCTAATTTTTGGATCTCAGAATTCCCCTGTTTGACACATTTTTTTCAAATAACGATGTCAGGAAAATGAAAAAGAGTCTCAAATAACTGAAAGAGGTTTTTTCTCATAACAAAACAATATAAAAAAAACTCTCTCAGTTTTCAAAAATTTGTTTTGATTTGATATATAGGTCAATCTCTGAGCAACATATTTCCAGAAATTTCTGCATTTTCCAGCCACCTCACAAATTCGGATTTGAGATAGGAAAAGAGGTTATCAGATCCATCTTTTGTGGATCTTGAAACTAATTTGTAAATATTATTTAAGCTCATTGAAGAATCATTGTATAGAAAAATGGAGAAAATAGTCTGAGGACTGTGATTCAACTTTGGAGGCTTGTAGCCATACTTTATTTCAGACATCTATGGATTCAGCTTGACACTGAAGCTGCTTTTGCTGTGTTTGTTCAGTTTTCATCTTCTTCCTTTTCATGTTTATGTATATTTGATGATAGATTATTGTCATATCATCTCTTTATCTATGTAATAAACCTGTATGTATTCTTTCATGCTTCATCTAATGCTTGGTAACTGTCATCTTATCACTGCATTGATGATCTTGGATTGCAAATACTTTACCTATCATAGCTGGCCATTCACATATTCTATTGTATGTAGATTTATGCTAGTATGAAAAGTATTGTCCATGCTTCCATACATTTGATTTAAACCTTCTGAACAGTATAGTAGAAAGCCTTCGTCTTCGAATGGATTCATATGTTTCTGAGCGGATGTGAGCATATTTAGTCATTCGACTTGATTCTTTTTCCCATACATTATTGACTATTTAAGTTACTAGGCTCATTCCCTTCATAGTTAGGGAAATACTCCTAGAGTGATAACACGACCTTCAAGAGATTTTCAATTTCTTCCTTAAATGCCGCAGTTTTTCGAGGGTGTACCGGTCATAGCTTTTACCGGACTGGTTTAGCATCAGGATAGGTTTGAATTTCATGTGAAACTATAGAAGAGTCTATCCCGGGCATTTCCTCGTAGGTCTAAGCAAACACATCTCGAAATTGCTTGAATAAGGTCGTGAAAGTACTAATTTCTTCAGGGGAACACTTCTGGCCTAAACGAATGTGTTCCACTACACCGGGAGTGATCGAGATGTAAACCAGGATGGTGGCTTCAATGTTTTCCAAGTTGCTCTCGGAGTCCGTATGACACGTGAGTATCGGGGAGTGGGGGTCAGGGTAGACATCCAGTGTGAAAATGGTGGTGATGCTATTCTCCACAGTGTCCAATGGGGGAAGGAAAGACGATCGATGATGGAGGTCTTCCCATGGAGGGTCGTCCCCACTCATGATCTCCATAAAGGACTCGTCAGAATGAAAAGTATGGAGTAGAGGGTCGGGTAGGGATGATGTCCACTGCAGAGAACAGGATGTAGAGGCCACAACTAAGTGGTCCTTTGGTGCTGACTGGATAGCCTTGTAAGTGATTTCCATGGGTGAAAGAGGCATGGAGTCTCCAATCAGGTTCATAGTGGCTTCATCAGGTACAAGCCATTGATCGTTAGAGTTGGAACAAGATGAAATCCCATAGGAGATCATGTTCACCATGGCAACATGATTGGGGGAATCCGAGGTTTGAAAAACACCCATAAGAGATGAGTCTTTTATGAGGCCGACCCCCACACTCTCATATAGCTGTGAAGATTTCCCAAGTAATGGGACATTATCGCCGGGATGAGTAGCGATGTCCGGTGTACAAAATTCCAGTTGGTCGACAATGACAATTCGGCCTTAGTGGGGGAATTGCACAATGCGGAAGACAGATGATGCGACCACAGTCATGGCGTAAAACCAATTACGACCAAGTAGGATATTATAATCCAAAGGGGCTACGAATACTTCCATGTTAATGGTTGCAGTCTTGCCCCCCAACTCGACTGCTAAGGCTTGTAACAGCCCATGGGGTTGGAAACCACGACCGTCGAATGCTTTCAAGGTGGTGGGAGAACGATTTAACTCGGGAGAACCAATAGATCTCCAACATGATATCCACATAACCGATGTAGAGGCACCTTCGTCCAAAACGGTATGATGGATTGTCTTCCCAGCAACGTTCGTAGCAACATGAAATTCCAACTAGTGGGAAAACCTCGTTTTAAAAGACTCGAGACGAAACATGATTGTATTAGAGGAACACGGATCAACCGTGCCAATGGAAGCGAGAAGAGTCTTGCGTTGGTTGGGACAGTTTTGCCAGACTTCTAGCGTCGACATAGCACAAGGAGCTTGTGCCAAGTCCTCTACAATATTGTAGTTTTGAGCTTCCCGAGCATTGGGATTAAAAACGGCTTTTCGAATCGTGCTCTTAGGTGGACGCAACACTGACTCTAAAGAAGGCTTCTCAATGGTGAGAGAAGCGTGTGGTACGGTGACGTCAGGAATAGAAGTGGAAGCTTTTTCGGTACTACTTCCAACGGGTTCCTTCTGAGGGACTGAGTTGTACGAGCGTGAATGTGTGTTCAAGTTAACCGTCTCACTACGCATCATGAGAACATGCGTGGTGGAGGATGCCTTTCTATGGGAGGGAGAGGTTTGAGCAATCAGCTGTTGATTCTGAGTGGGGAAGGGATCGTTGAGAACTGCGGTAGTAGAGTTTCCTTTGAGAAACTTCTGCACTTCATCTCGGTGAGGACATTCCTTGGAGAAATGGTCACCACCACACAGTAAACAAGGATACTTCAACTTCCTCTTATGTTTGGTGTCTTCAGGGGTGGGATTGGGCTCCTGCTGATTAGAAGATTTATTAGGTTTGACTTTGTTTTTCTTCTTACCATTGGATTTCTGGGATGAAGTTGATTGAACAGAATTTACCTCTTCGGTGGAGGCAGGAGTGGGTGACTTGGTGGTGTTGTTGATAGCCTGTGGTGGGGATGGGGAAGAACCCTGGGGGTTCGAAGGTCCACCAGTTTGAGTAGAAGGCTGGGAGTTAAGGGAACCAATGATGCCATTGGCCTGAGGTCCCTTGGGTGGTTTCGCAGGGTCATACGTAGGGCGGGTTGCGTTAGGAACAATTTAATACAATGTGTCGGATTGAGCATATACCAAGTCTAAGTAATGGGCACGGGAAATAGCCTTTTCCTCGGTTACGACCCCTCCCATGGCCACGTCTCGAGCTATGACAGGTAAGAGAGACTTTGTGAACCAGTCAGCTAAGGGTTGGTCAGGAATATGAGTCTTAATAAGACATCGTCTCCTGCGCCACTCATGTATATGATCTGAGATATGAGTGGTATTGTTTTGACGAGCGAGGTCAATAAGTACGTACCAGTCTCATAGCGAATGGGAAACTGGAAATGGGTAAAAAATGACATAGTAAGAGAGCGAAAATCTGGAAAAGAGTTAGGTGGTAATTCAATATACCACTTGGCAGCTGGGCCAGTGAGAGTCCGTTAGAATAACCTAAGACAGACCAAGTCGTCCATCAAGGAGTTGGATGAACACCATAAGTGGTATGTCATCACATGATTTTTTGGATCCTCACCAAGTTTGCCATCAAATTTGGGGATATTAGATTGAAGTTTCACCGGAATTGGTGGCCAATTATATCCGTGGAAGATGAGGTCATTAGTCAAATGAGACAGGTCAAGTAGGTCCAACGTAGCCAGAAAAGGCAGTTGTTAATTCGACTGCGGGTACTGATAGTACTGATATGGCATGGAACTTGCATTGACTAGTTGTAGGGTGTTCCCGGAGGAAACTGGCCATAAGGGGGTATGTCGCCCAGACCATATGTAGGTCTGCCACCATAATAAGGTGGTCCGTTGCCATAGGGTGGGGGTCCGTCACCATCACCGGGGGGGTGGAGGTCCACTGCCACCACTGGGAGGGGGTGGAGGTCCACCACCACCGTCGGGAGGGGGTGGAGGTCTGCCTCCACCGCTGGGAAGGGGTGGAGGTCCGCCGCCACCGCCAAAATAAGGTGGTCCTCCACCACCTCTGCCGGGAGAGGGTGGTGCACCACCTCCTCCACCTGAAGGGTGTGGTACTCCTCTACCACCTCCACCAAAATAGGGTTGTCCTCCACCACCTCCTCTGGAATAGGGTGGTCCTCTACCATAAGGTGGGGGTCCACCTCCACCCAGGGGGGTGGTCCTCCGCCTCTGCCGCTAAGAGGGGGTGGGCCATTTTTTCCAAAATGAGGTGGGCCTCCACGAGAAGGTAGGGGTCCACCTCCTCCGGAATTGAATGGGGGCCCGCCACCTCCAGCGAGAGGTGGAGGGGGACCAAGTGAGGGTGGTGGTACTTGAGGGACGGTTGGTGGGGGTCCATTTTGTAAAAAAATTTGGTGCCCCCATAGAGTGTATGCATTTTCGGGATAAGGTATCCCGTAGTGTGTGTTTCCAGGATTGAATTGTCTTGACACAGGGTTAAGATAACCTGGATACGCTTGACTTCATGGTGGTTGGTTCGAATGGGATAGTCCCCCAACATGAGATAATCCCATGGTGGATGCTCTGGCGGGTAAGGAAGTTCCAACGGAAGGACCGATGGGGACTCCTCCTCCCGTATTATGGTTAGGAGATGGGGGTTTCCTCCCAGTAGCAACATGCTGAAAACTAATCAATGGTTGACCCAACATAGGTTCTTGATTATCTACTGAAAGATTAACATTACTCGTAAGGAAAGTGGGGGGTAAAGAGTATCCTCCCTGCGAGTTTTGGGGTGGGGGAGGAGTGGGTAATGTTCTCATAGTAGTAAGAGGAGTGTTGGACTACTGTCCTTCAACAGGTTGAGTCGTTTGAGATATAGAACTGGTCTCTTGTCTAAGGGGTGTACTTGGTGGATGTAAGGGTTGACCAGGTTCATAAGTGGGCACATTGTGGATGGATGGTTCCGGTGAGTCATAAGATAATGTGCGAATAGGGATCTTCCGATATGCAGGTAACATCGAGTCTTCAACCCTTCGTAAAAGAATTTGTCTTCAAAATTCCTCACCCATGGCATGTAATCGATTCAAGCGATCACGAAAGGGTCCGAAAAGCTCATCGGGAGTGGGCCAACTAGGTGGGGATGTAGTGGCAAAATGGGCCACTTGTTGACCTAGAGATGTTTCCCAAAAGGGTGCAGCTGGACCAAATGCAGCTGATACAGGGTTGTCCTAGGGGGGATTTAACCATTCCACCGATCCAGGATCTCCCAGTAAAATGGGAGGGAGATGTACGTCTTGTGAAGTGGAATTTTCCGCCTCTTCACCCCTTGAGGGGTTGGAGGTGGGTGAATCTGGAGGGAACATGTGTGCCCCAACATTCAAAGTAGGGTTTTCTACTTCTGGTGACACGGCCGTGACATGTGGTTCCGTTCTTACCTTCAAAATTACCTACTGATTAAGGGGATATTCGGGTGGTAAGTTCAAAATCCTATGGGACCTTCTCCAAAGAAAGTCATCCAGAGTGACTGAAACAAAGTTTCTCCTAGGTGTAATCTAAACAAAAAAAAAGCAGTCCAAAAAAATCTACCCAAAATAAGGCCGCAAGCAAACTTATGTGATAGGTGTGGATTCAAGAGTCTGGAACCTCACAAGATTGTCAAGGCTTTGCAAATTGCTATATACTGCAGGGTCTAATAGTAAAACGCGACAAGGAGGATTGGGACCATACCCTTACCTGAATACCCGACTACTTGGACGGCACGTGCGCAGTAATCTCCCTGAGTGTTTTTCTCGGTGTATTGTTCTGCCAAGATGGCCAAATGGATAGCTCAGTTGGTTTCAGGAATCCTAATGGTGTCTCCCGATATACACAAGGTACGTGGGAGCTCAAATACGTAGTGGTGCTGTCTAATGCACAACCGCACGGCACGAGACCTTCCTATATACTACCGAGTACGTGAAACACCTTTCGATATACACCAAGTACGTGAAGTGCCTTTCGATATACCCTAAGGTATGTGAAAGAGACTTCGATATACTGGTTAGTACGTGAAAGAGCTTCGATATACTGGTTGGTACGTGGAAGACTACAATACCCCCATAATACAATGCTGGCAAATAACGAAAGTTGCCACATTTTATGACGCCGGAACACATCTCTAACTTAACACACAAGTTACTAAAGATTGTTCGGGTACACAGGGTACTACCAAAGGACCGAACACCAAGAGCAACCACTTCACACAAACAGATCACAGATCAACACACCGATGTTTTGACAGGGTTTAAACCCTCTTGAGGGAAACACTCCACGGCCCCGGCCAAATAGCTTCTATGGGACAATTTATTATGCAAAGAAAGAAAGTTACAAATGAGCTTCTCATAATCGATCAACTAAACAATGACCCTCCATGCTCTTTAAATAGCGATCATGGACCAATCGGGTGTTAAGCCACGGATCAAGGTTAGGTTTGATCTAAGAGAAGTTGAGCCGTCGGATCACTCTATGTCGGAACATATCGTGACTGTCGGATTAAGTATTTACAAATGCATACTAATGCATACTAAAGAAACACACTATCCCTAACGGATATATTACACAAGTTGATCTTAACTAACTCCTAAGTATCTAAATATCCTAACATCCCCCCTTAAGAACAACTTGGGATAGGATTGAAGGATTTACAAAAGTGACACTATTAGGAGAAGGAAGGAGGCATTAGAGCCTATCCCCCCTTAATGACAAGTTCCTGAACTCCTAACATAGATCAAAGTTTAGAAAATTTCGCTTCTGTAAGAGACTTAGTGAAGATGTCTGCAACTTGATCATCTGTAGGGCAAAAGAGCACTTCAAGAACACGATCATGAACAAGATTTCTGATGAAGTGCATATGTAGCTCAATGTGTTTGCTGCGTTGATGTAGAAATGGATCTTTGGCAAGCTTGATGGCACTTTGATTGTCGCACCAAAGTGGAGTAGGCTGCTGCTGCTCGAATCCAAACTCTGAAAGGATCTGTCGAAGCCATAAAGCTTCCTGACTGGCATTAACTGCTGCTCGATATTCTACCTCTGCTGAAGAAAGAGCAAGAGCTTGTTGTTTCTTACAAGCCCAAGTAATAGGTCTAGATCCCAGACTGAAAACATAACCTGCAGTAGACTTTCGATCATCAGGATCGCCGGCCCAATCTGAATCAGTGAAACCAACCAACAAAGGTTTCCCCCCTGTACTGTAATGAATCCCAAACTGAACTGTACCTCGAAAATATCGAAGTATTCTTTTAGCTGCTTTCCAGTGACTTTCATGAGGTGTCTGCATATAACGGGCAACTCGACCAACGACAAAGGAAAGGTCAGGACGGGAATGAGTCAAGTATAAAAGACTACCAACAAGCTGACGATACAAGGTGGCATCTACTTCAGGTGAAGTACAAGTGGCAGAAAGTTTGACTCCAAACTGGAAGGGAGAAGGGGCTGGTGTACAATCTTCCATGTGAAAGCGACGAAGAAGGTCACAAGCATACTTAGACTGAGAAAGAAAGATTCCTTCTTTGGTTTGCAGAACTTGGAGACCAAGAAAATAATGCAAATGTCCTAAGTCTGACATTTCAAAAGTTTGTTTAAGACTGGATTTCACATGGGTTATAAGCTAAGGGTCACTACTAGTAAGAATAAGGTCATCAACATATAGAACAAGTATGATGAGATGGTTTCCTACTTTCTTGGTATAGACATTGGGGTCAGAATGGCATCTAGAAAAACCAGTGTCAAGGAGAAAGTTATCCATTTTGGCATACCAAGCTCTAGGAGCTTGCTTAAGGCCATATAAGGATTTCTTAAGGCGACAGACAAGGCTAGAGTTATTCTGAACATAGCCAGGAGGTTGTTCCATGTAAATTTTCTCCTGTAAATCACCATGTAAGAAGGCAGACTTGACATCCATTTGATGGACTTCCCAGTTGTGTAAGGCTGCAAGGGAAAGAACAAGGCGGATGGAGTTCATTTTGGCGACGGGAGCAAAGGTTTCAATGTAGTCAATCCCTTCAACTTGAGAAAAACCTTTGGCAACTAACCTTGCCTTAAGTCTTTCAACACTTCCATCTGATGCATACTTAGTTCTGTAGACCCATTTACATCTGATAAGTTTTCTTCCTTTTGGAAGAGGAACAAGATCCCAAGTATCGTTCCCCATTAAGGAACGATATTCTTCATCCATGGCTGCATCCCAATCTGGATTCCCTGAAGCTTCTGCAAAAGTTTCTGGATCATGATTCTCAGAAACTTGAGCCAAAAGAGAAGAGGCTCGCTGAAACTGAGAACGTGTTCGACGTTGATCTCTAGGATCACCAGCAAGATCACCAGCTGCTTCACATGTTGAACGGACCCATCGAGGAAGCACTTGTGCTGGTGCAACTGGAGGAACATGAGTAGGCGGAGGTGGATTTTCATCCTCACTGTCATTATCAGAAACTGGAGTTGGAAACCTGTCAAGGAAGTTGGAAGAAGAAGAAGAAGAAGGCACAAACGCCGAATCAGGCTCGCAGGCCAAAGATGGCACACTCGCCGAGTTAGGCTCGCAGGATAAGATATTTTCATCAAATTTAACATCTCTTCTAATGATTATAGCATGAGAATGTGGTTGAAGAAGTCTATAACCTTTTACATATTCAGAATATCCAACAAATATGCACTTTTCACTTTTAGGCTGCAATGCTTTCCGTTTTTCATCCGGAATGTGAGCCCATGCTTCACTACCAAACACAAGAAAGTGACTGACATCAGGTTTAATTTTACTCCATACTTCTTTCGGTGTTATACCTTGTAATGCTTTTGTGGGGGTGCGATTAACTATGTAATTTGCACAATTTATGGCTTCAACCCAAAATTGAAGACTTAGTCCCTTAGATTGGATCATACAATTAGCCATTTCTTTTAAAGTGCGGTTCTTCCGCTCAGCTACACCATTTTGTTGTGGTGTATATGGAACAGTGTGCTGTTGTTGGATGCCTTATTTAGTGCAGAAAGTAGTGAATTGTTTGTTAACATATTCTCCTCCATTATCAGATCTTAACTTAATAATTTGATGACCAGATTGTTTTTCAACAAGGGCCTTGTAGGCCAAGAACATGTTGAATACTTCGCTCTTAAGTTTTAGGAAATAAACCCAAGTGCGTCTGGTGTAATCATCAATGAAAGTTAAGAAATACTTGAAACCAGAAAAAGAAGCAGATGGAAGAGGATCGCACAAGTCACTATGCACAAGCTCCAAGGGAACCGAGGCGTGCCAAGAAGCACGTTTGTCAAAACTGTCCCGATGATGTTTTCCGAATACACAACCGGAACAAACACCATCTCTGCAAGATACCATCGGAAGACCTGTCACCATATTTTCTTTACATAGTTGTTGCAATGAGCGATAATTTAAGTGACCAAATCGCTCATGCCAAAGTTTGCTCAAGTTATCACTATGAGCAACAAAAACTGAAGGGAAAGGTGATGACCCAAAGTTGTTAAACTTGTACAACCTGGTAATATCATCAACAATTCCAGTAGCTAGGACCTCTTGAGGATCTTTAAAATCCTTGATTACAACTTGGTGAGGTGTAAAGGTCACAGTTTTACCTTCACCAGAATGAGTGATCTGATAGACTGATAACAAGTTGCAGGAAATTCTTGGAACACATAGTACATCACTAAAATGACCATTATCTACTGGAACTGTTCCAGCTCCTACAACACTTAGAGATCTATCATCACCAGCAAATATTTGTTTGGTGTTACATTCATGCATAGTAGAAAAGATGGCTTGATCCTTAGCCATATGATAAGATGCTCCAGAATCAATGAGCCATTCATTTGAAGTAGAAGAAGAAGATGCATTATAAGAATAACCAGAAGCACAAAGTGCATGTCCATGAGAGGTAGATTCTGAAGACGAATCTAGGCTGATGTGGTGCTTCTTCATTGCTGCTTCCAAGGTTGCCATCTTCTTGAAACACTTAGATTCATCATGATTATCTTTCCCGCAATAGTTGCAATGACGCTCAGTCTTCTTGCCTTTTGGCTTGGATCCTTTGTCATTTTTTAAAAAAGGAGCTGACTGAGAGGGTTTGGGACCCTTGTTTGACTTATTATTGCGAAAATTTTGTTTCTTGGGAGGCTTGGACTTTTCTTTCTGTTGGGACAATAAGGCTTTCCCAGATGTATCTGCATTGTTGATTATTCCAAGATGAATGAGTTTATCTTGTTCTCTAATCAGGGAATCACAAAAGGATTCAAGACTAGGCTCTTGATAGCTAGTTGCATTCAAGGATGCTTTCATGGAGTAAAATGTAGATACAAAAACAGAATATGCAGGTCCAAGTTTGGAAAGAATATGATAAATGCACTGTTTGTCGTCCCTCTCAATCTTACATTCTGCACATAAGAGTTTAAGAGTTTTGTACTTAGATAAATAATCTTGAATGCATGAAAAGTCACTTGGATTTAAAGAAATCAACTCATTTTCGAGTTGATGACCTCGAATTTCATTGTGTTTACCAAACACAGTTTCCAACTTGTCCCAAGCAGCATTAGGTTCATCAATTCCAGATATGTGGAATCACAAATTAGTAGAGATTGACATCCCAATCAATCCATGAGCTTCATCACATCTATTTGCCCATTTTATTTTCTTATCATCATCAATGGGTTCTTTTTCTTTCCCTGTTGTAATTCTGAAAAGTCCCCTACTTCGTAGAACATCCTTCATACGAGATTTCCATGAGAAATAGTTGGAACTGTTAAGTAGAATATCACAAAGGGTGGCCATATTTGTAAATTAATGGCTGTAAAAGTAGAAACCAATAGTCTGGATGTGAAGAGCTCGAAAAAATAGGCAGTTTCAAAAAAAACGGCACTGAAAACGGACTCTGTATGATGAAGTTATGCTTGAACAAAGAAACTGTTGAAGATGTCCCCAATAGTGACGTGGCAGCTAGAGAATGTCCAGCAAAAAAAAGAACCCCCCTCTTCCCAAGATGAACCTTTTGACAATCACTTTACAAGAAAGTTGCTTTAAGTGAACCACTTTTGTAAACTAAGTGATTTCACTTTTACAATAATATTACTTTTAAATAGTGCAACAATAAAAAAAACTTAAGTGACTCACTTGTATTTTTATTTTTTATTATTTAAGTGAGATGCACTTTTACAATAAAGTAACTTGAAATTAGAAATTGCATGCACTTTTTATTTTAAAAGTAACTTCTTAAGACTTGAACTCAAGACCTATTAAGGAATAAAACAACTTTGAACCAAGTGAGCTAGATTAAAAGGTATGTAAAATATGGGAATGAGGAAGGGGGCTTTTTTTTTTTTTTTTTTTTTACTCTTCTTGCTCGGTTTGCGTGCTTGCCCTTTTTCCTGCAAAACAGAGCACAAATCGAAACAAAAAAAAAATTTCCACACTTGTGGAGTTAGATCTTGTTAGCTTGCCCAGAAAGTCTACGTTTTCTCTCTGTTTCTGATTTGCCGAGATCGCGCAAAGTGCACGGCAAAGAGCATACGCAGCCGAAACAACCCTTTCCCTTTCTGTTTCTGATTTGCCGAGATCGCTCAAGGTGCACGGAAAAGAGCATACGCAGATGGGAAAGCAACAATCCGAACCAAAAAAATCTAACAGTAACAAAAAATGAAATATGAGATTTTTTTCTTTTCAAAAAACGAAATAAAAAAAATGCGTCACTGTAACATTATACCTTCAGATCTGATCAAATACGCGTTTCTGGAGCAACCGGGAACCGTTTTCGATCAAACGAAAACTATTTCCCAATGGAAATGACGCTCTGGACGCAATGGAACACCTCCCACAGCCCAAAAATGCACAGAAATACCAGAACTAGAAACCCTTTCGAGTTTCGGCAACAGCAGTTCAAGATCTAGATCATAACCGGAAGCGGCACTTCATAAAAGCTCTGATACCATGTTCGGGTACACAGGGTACTACCAAAGGACCGAACACCAAGAGCAACCACTTCACACAAACAGATCACAGATCAACACACCGATGTTTTGACGTGGTTTAAACCCTCTTGAGGGAAACACTCCACGGCCCGGCCAAATAGCTTCTACGG
Organism: Larix kaempferi; assembly: GCA_027924585.1. Classification (NCBI taxonomy): domain Eukaryota; kingdom Viridiplantae; phylum Streptophyta; class Pinopsida; order Pinales; family Pinaceae; genus Larix; species Larix kaempferi. The sequence continues at coordinate 450,907 of BSBM01000005.1, read as the reverse complement.
GACAATTTATTATGCAAAGAAAGAAAGTTACAAATGAGCTTCTCATAATCGATCAATTAAACAATGACCCTCCATGCTCTTTAAATAGAGATCATGGACCAATCGGGTGTTAAGCCACGGATCAAGGTTAGGTTTGATCTAAGAGAAGTTGAGCCGTCGGATCACTCTATGTCGGAACATATCGTGACCGTCGGATTAAGTATTTATAAATGCATACTAATGCATACTAAAGAAACACACTATCCCTAACGGATATATTACACAAGTTGATCTTAACTAACTCCTAAGTGTCTAAATATCCTAACAAAGATTTTACCCTAGTTCTACCGTTAATTTTATCTGGACGGTTAGTTGAATGCATGAGGCGAGTACATAAATGTAAACATAATGCAAGCCCTAACTAAATGAAAAAAAATGCACTTTTTCTTTTGATGAAATCTATGTACGGGAAGGAGAAAGATTTTTCAAGTGGTTTTTACCAAAACTAAAAGCTTCAACAAGTCTCAATTCTACCAAGTTTTGACAATGAAAACACGCTTTTCATTTTTCCGAGCAAAACATGAAAATAAACAAGCATCAAAACCAAATCTAAGCATTTTCTTTTGTCTTTCTCAATTTAGAATGAAACTAAAAATGACGAAAAAGAGAGAATTTCTATCTAGAGCACACTAGCTTTTCAAATTTCACTATGGCAAGCTAAAAGCATGAAAATCAAAAGTACATGTAACTTTTCAAGCATGGAATCACTTTTTGCAAAAAATTGACTATACTTTGGATTTTTCAAGAAAATGAATGGCTCATAATTCGAGAAAAATACAAATGATGAACTCTTTTTCAAACTTTCCAAAAAAATCTATGATGAGTTCCAATGCATGAACCAATTTCTACAACAATTCTCAAATGCACTTGAAACGGTAAAAACGAAACACTTTTAATTTTTTTCAATGATATGCCAAGACTACAAATTGTTAACAATAATGTTTTTAAGTGTGAATGGCTGAAAAGAAAGATTATTTGTAGCACTCTAAACACTCAGAAATTCTCAAGAGAATGACAAGCACTCCAATGAATCGAAAACACACAAGACACTCAAAAAACAACCGGATGCAAGCAAAGCTAAATAACAAGTGCAAAAGAGGTCTGGGATCAGATCCAATGCAAAGACTAGATCAAGTGAGGAGAGGAGGGAATGCAAGGTCAAGTGGAAGAAGGTGGGGGAGGCTAAAGTGTCCACCACCACCAAGTCTCAAACTTGTCCAATAATGGAACCCAAAACCAATCCGAATAAATCCAAAACACTACCAATGCAAAATCAAAAGATCTTTGGCTAGAAAGTGCATCACAAAGAAGGTCTGCAAATCAAACAAACTCAACAATTGGAGAGGAGATGATCCAAGCAAAAGGATTGACTGCTCGGCGCAACCTGTGGTCAGGCTCAGAGCACCCATCGCAGGTGGAAAACAGGTGTTCTGCGACAATGTCGCAAGATGTAAAACTGAGCTGAGTGCCGATGGCACAGGTTGCAGAGCAGAAAATTGCACCCGGGAGAAGGACGTCGCTCTAACTATACTACCTAGGTGCGACGGGAGAAATCCCAATGCGAGGATGGAAAAATATCCAAAAATGAGCAATCAAAAGGTTTGATAATCATACATACAGACTCAGAGAAAGCTGACAGACTCTCCAACAAGAAGATCTGACGGTGAAAAAGGATTAGGAGGTAAATGAAATGGCTCACCAAGAAATCAGAGAAAATGAATTTCAAACTAAAAACTTAAAATAATGCACATATTTCCCCAGTATGGTCGCCAAATTTGTTACTGGACAATCTATCGAAAGCGGACTTAAGGCATGATCTCCCTAGTTCAACGTGAATCTAGAACAAATGGGACAGAATATAGATCTACTTTCCTAGATCAATAGAAGTGCAAACAAATAGATGGTTCACTTACCTCGGATTTGCAGATCCTTTTGATCTTTGTTGATCCAATGCTCCAGCGTCGTCAGATCTCAAGCTGCAAGACCCTGTTGAACACATAGAAACTAACAGATAGTAAAATCATACATTTCATATGATTGATCTAAGTTAACAGTTAAGGAATAAAACTCTAAACATCATCAATGAGACAACATTTATGGAAAGAGATTATATTACTGTATAAAAAGTGGAAATACACAGAGGAGTGAGGATTACAACCAAGCCCTAATGTTGCAATCTTCCTCCAATAAGCCAAGACAATGCCTCTAAGGAGAAATGGGTTCCTCCAATGGATGGATGATGATCTTCTAAGCTCTATTTCACCAGCATATGGATGCTATAGCCTTCCTCCCTTTGGGATGGGAAATATCTTCATATATATAGGACTAGGAGGATAGGATAGGTTGAGAAATAATGGGAGAGGGCTAAGGGATCCTCCCAAAGTTTTAGGGAACCAAATGCCAGCTCCCCCTATAGGTTAGGGATAGAGATCCAAGTCACACACCTTCGAGAAATGGCTTGAAGATTCCCTTTATCCACTTTAACTGACATCATCGCAGGCTGCATAGGACAACCTGCACCGTCGCATGCTGCACAAAGGTGACCTGCGACGACCTAATTAGACTCTATGGAAATAGGTCAGTGTCTCTTCCAGTTTGACTTCCTAGTCATGGGAACTTCAAGGATGTTTACACTCAGTCTTATGGTGGCAAGATTTAGGTGTAACAATTATGACATTTATGAATTTTGTTAACCCAATTGTTCACAACCATAGAATCACCAAAGTTTTGGATGTGTGTGCAATTCTTTTCTAAAGTGAAAAACAACAGGAGTTTTAATGAAAAGAGCTCAAAATAGTTGTTTGATCCATATCCAAGGCCCATGTGTATGTGAAAAGTGTGATTTTGAGAGATGTAAAGAACTGCCCCTCCACCACAAAGGTGGTTTTGTGTCGCACTGTTGAAATAGGCCCACGGTTTGAGATTGTCAAATGTCTCAATAGTGACATCACAGATTGCAGGAGAGTTTTTTCCTAGTGTGAAATACGAGAGGACGTCAATGCAATGGGTGGCCACCAGTTCTGGGATAGAAGGATTTTCCTGAAAAACTACCTTATTACGTGCAAGCCAAATCCCCATATGACGAGGAGAGGCAACACATGAATGTTTGTAGATGCAGGAGAGGAGAGCCACGTTTTCCATTCCTCCTCCACCGACGGACCAATCTAGTTGCAAACCAAGTTCAAATGTGAGAGAAAAATAGTCCAGGTTTGTAGGGAAAAAGGGAAAGTGATGAACAAGTGAAGTAAAGATTCTGCACTTTGTTTACACAAAGCACACCAACTGGGACCTTCAATGTGCCATCGTCTCATCCTGTCCCATATACGGACCTTGTTTTCCAGAGCACACCATAAGAAAAGTTTTGCTTTTTGTGGGCATTTTGTCTTCCAAAGCATTTTCCACCACCATTTTTCTTCTCCCGCATGGACATCACCAGCCAATTTTTTGTAACCTATCTTCGCGGTGTATCTTCCCATGGGCGTCGAAGACCAAATAAATTCATCTGGAGAATCAAAAATCCGGACATGTGAGGATCTGAGAGAGATGAGAAAATTATTCCAGGTGTCCCACAAATCTTCGATATGTTGGTAATCGTCAGACCGACGATTTGATTTATGTGGTAATACCCTGATCATGAAGGATCTGGATAAGTTGGGGTGGGAGGATATGACCATTGTGACATCCCAGCCAAGGATCTGTACCAATAAGCACCTGGGCGCCATTGTCAAATTTTCAGGCCAAGACAGCTTCAATAAGGGGAAAAGAGGACATGATAGATTTCCAGATAATAGAGATCCCAACAGAGTTCTTAGCCGGTCTTCTTACCCAGTTCACAATTGAGTTAGGAGCAATATATTTCTGAGTTACAACATCTGTCCATAAATTTCTAGAGGTAAGAATTCTCCATCCCGATTTCTCCACAAGAGCTTTTGCAAACAAGTGAACATTTTTTAGTCCCCAGCCATCGAGGGATTTTGGTTATGAACGTTTTTCCCACTTGACCCAGGGGGATACATTTTTGTATGATTTTTCAAACCCAAGAAATATGAAACAAATCTTGCGTGTTTGATCTAAAATTCCCTTTGGGATCCAGGTGACGAACATCCAGTATACAGGGATTGCTTCCAAAACAGACTTTATAAGTACCAACCTTTCCACTCTAGATAACCATCTGTGACTCAAAATATTTAACCTTTTCTCAAGCTTTGCGATTAGCCAACCCCACTCTGATTTTTTATAACAGTTTGGTTTTAAGAGGAATCCCATATATTTGATACCATAGTCAATTTCTTTTAAATCAAAGGGAAAGAGGTTTGTGTACTTGTGAGTTTCCCTCTCTTCTAAGTTTATCATTGAAAGGATGGACTTGTTGGCTTTGATCTCCATACCTATGGCCTTCCTAAAAAGATCCAGAATCCTAGCCATTATTTCAACATCCCTCACTGAGCCGTTGCAAAAAATGAGAATATCATCCACAAATAAGAGGTGAGTGATGTTGAGGGAGTTTATGATTCCAATTCCGTAGAATGTTCCATGCTTCCTTGCATCCAGAATGTCTTTGCTAAGGCCTTCCGACACCAATAAGAACAACAATGGTGAGCGAGGACACCCCTAGCGTAGACCCATTTCCACCTGAAAGAAAGGGGAAGCCGATCCATTGATGAGAACTACAAAAGAGGTAGTGGTGATGCAACTCATCACCCATTTTATGAAAGGATCTTCAAACCTCAAATGTGTCATCAACAATATCAAGTATAGCCAACTAACTCTATCAAAATCCTTTGAGAGATCAATTTTGACAACATCCCCCTTGATTCTTTTTAATTTTAATGAGTGAAGACTCTCTTGAGCAACCCCAATTGCCTCGTGAATCTATCTTCCTTCCAAAAAACTGAACTTCTGAGGAGAAATAACCTTAGAAAGAACCTTTTTCAGCCTGTGTGCTATGATCTTTGCCACCACTTTATATGTAATATTGAATAAGGAAATTGGTATGAAGTCATTTAAAGAACTAGGATTATCTGATTTTGGAATTAACACGAGAAATGTGGAGTTTAAAGGTGGGTGAATAAGTCCCCTAACCCTAGATTCCTTTGCCAAGTGGAGCATATCAGTACCAATTATCTCAAAGTGATCCAAAGAAGAATTCAATCGTCCATCTGCCAGGGCCTGGACTCTTGTCTTTCTGGAAGCTGTGGAGAGTTTCTTTGAGTTCTTCTTCTGATATTTCCTCCATAAGGTCCTGATTGTATTCGTGAGTTATGAAACCCGGGAAATATTGTGATAGTTGGATAACCTCATCAATAGTGACTCTATTGTCTTCTTTGTAAAGTGCTTGAAAGTGTGTAGTGCCAAGGTTTGCAAGCCCATTGAAGGATGAGATGACCTCATTATTTTCATTTTTCAGTTCCCAAATTGTATTTTGGCACTTTCTACCTTTCGCAAAATATTAGAAGAATTTTGTGTTTTCATCTCCGCATTCCAGCCAAATGGATCTACTCTTGAGTCTCCAAACTTCTTCCTAATATCTCAAAATTTTCCTTCTTCTAGCTTTCCATTTTTCCATCTGGTCCTGTGTTTCTTGTGTAAGGAAACCTCCCCCCACAAAGTCCTGCACCTGAAGAAGTTCCATCTCAACCAATTTCAGTTCCTATTCATCCCTTTCCTTCTTTTGAAAATACTATTCCTTGAGTTTCCTTTTTATCTTGAAGAGGTTCTGAACAAAGTGCGTAACAACATGATTTCCCTCCTCCAACCTGAAAGGAAACCATAAGTCTTGAATAATATTCTTTACTTCTTCTTCCTTCATCCAGGAAGCACATAGTTTGAAGGGGCTAGGGTTTTTTAAAGAATCTCCCAAAATTTCTAGACATATAGGCGAGTGGTTTGATTCACCGCCTAAGTCGATCCATTGTCTGAATTTGTAGTTTAGTTCTAGTAAGGGCTCTTCTAAAAGAAAACGATCCAATCTCTTTGCAATTCTCCCTTCCCTCGATCTTCTGTTTGATCAAGTTGGCTTCAACTTAGCAGGAACAAGGGTGATAAGCCTGCAATCTCATAATAGATGTTCAAAAAATTCCTCCAACGGGTCAACTCTTGCATTAGGACCCCAAATTTCATGATTTCCCAAGGTGAAGTTCAGATCCCCCCCCCTGGATCATATTTTTCGTCTTGAAAACAAACTTCTATTTTAAGAGATACCAGAAAGGAACTCGATCTTCATAGGGTCCATAAACATTTAGGACAATGAAACATTTATTTAAGACTGCATGGAAGACCTCCACACCCAAAATTGACCCCATTCCCCAAGAGATTTTAATCATAATAGTCTTTGGGTTCCATCCAATTGTTATTTCTCCCGAATGGCCTCTGGCATCCAATGCCAAAAAATCCATATGCTTAAAAGTATATTTTAACAAGGAAGAGACCCTTCCTCCAACCCAAGGGTTTCCTGTAACAAGAACACATCCGGATGATGCAAGGAAATCAACCTTTTCAAAGCAAGTTTTTTTGGGGCACTTGCTAAGCCCCTACTATTTAGAGAGAGGATTTTCATGGGGCACCCTCACCAAGGGCTTCCACTTCTCTAAGCGCCCCAAAGATAGACCTCCGCTTTCCATCTGCAAGTTCTTGTAAAGCTCGATGTTGAGCTATGGAAATATGTGATAGTCTCCCTCTTCCTTTTCCTTTACTAGGTAGGAGTACATTTTTCCCCAAGCCCTGACTATGCAAGCTTACCACCGAGAAATCAGGAATGTCTCTCATTCTTAATCTAAAATGAATTGGGCATTTTTCCAGGGAGGGGGAGGGGGAATTCTCCTTGTGTGTATCAGTGGAGAGGGGGATTGGAAGTTCCATGTCCTCAGGGAGCAAATCCGGAGGGGAAATGGGAGCCTTCAGATTATTGGTCGAGGAGGATGCATAGGGGCAAAAAGGGGGAGGAGATGTGATTAAATCAACCCTGCTTTCAAAGTGCAAAGAATTTAAAGAATCTTCCAACGAAGAGAGACTTGTTTGGATAGTCTCTTTCTCACCCGAATGATTTGAGGTCATCTGAGGTTGATCTTGTTCTTCCCTCTGCTGGGATTTTGAACCTTCCTCTCTCACCTTCGAGAGAGAAGGGCCCGCATCCTTTTTCATTTGTAGGGGATCATCCTCCTAGACTTGTTCTGTTTGTCCCTCTCAAATCTCTCCTTCCAGTCTTCCATGTTTATTGTGTCCATCTTCTAAACCTCTTATGCTTCTCCCAACCATTCGTTTTTTTGTTCTATCCACAGTCGTGTCAAACACTTGGTTACAATTCTTTGCTAAATGCCCATAAATATGGAACCTGTCGCATCTGAAAGGGATCCCTTCATAATCCAGTTTCTTCCTACGCCTTGCCTGACCACGAATTATATTCAGGTCCTCCCTAAGCCCCATTCTAATGTTCAAAGAAACCAAAATTCTGGCTACAGCCATCCTTTTCATTTGAGTGAAATAAATATCGGCATCGATGAAAATTCCCAGTGCATTTCCAATGTCGCGGAGTGAATTCCAGTTCCATAACTCCCAAGGAAGGCCTGGCAGTCTAACCCAAATGGGAATTATATCCATCCTTTCACTTTTCACGTCAAACATGGACGTCTAGTTTTTAAAGAGTATGGGAGTGCTTCCCATGCTCCAATGCTTCTGCAAGATGCGACCGACATCCTCTTTGCTTCTCAGCTTGAAAACAAACCAACCCCTCGAGAGCACCAAAATTTTTGGCTTATAACTTAGAAGATCTGCCCAATTAGTTTCCACCCATTTCTCTAGACTTTCAATGCTAGGGTATTTCCCTCTGGCCCTTCCAACCATTGACATCTTATCCATCTCCAAGGATTGAGCTATCGATACATTTAAACTGCAAATTAGGTTTACGGTCTCCTTTGTATTCTTTAGGCATTTGTTCTTTTTTCTCCCCGAAGTAGTACCGTTGTGTGGGCTCTGTGAGAATTTTGAACCAGACCCAATAGCGTAGGTCCCCTTATTCAAAGCTTTGTCCAATAGGGATCCTTTATGGTCTATGGGTAGAAGAAAAAAGGCGATAAAGCCCTCCGGGCTCTGCACCGGATTATCTTCAAGGTTCTCACTGTGAACAACGACTAAACTTAGGGCTCCAGAGAAAGGCCATCTGGTTTCCTGCAGATCCAGTCCAAATCCAAAGAGCGAGTCCACCCAGTGTTCATTTAGGAACTTAGAGTGTATGATTGTTGCATCAGACGTCGATGAGAGACCTAAGCTCGTCCGCGACGGTGGGTCAAAGAGTGAGAATGGGGTTCCTCCCAGTTCCGGTGCTAGGGGTCTAGACGCAAGATTCAGGAAGTCAAAAACTCTGGAATGCTCTATTTGGGGTGAGCTGATAAAATTGCCAACTTGCATCGGAACCTCCCGCTAGTCGAGGCCCCAACAGTCAAACTTTCTTCTAATTCCATCCCTGACATCCACATCCCGTGCGCAGTTTTCGATGACCATCTGCCTGATGGGGACGAGAAAATGGTTTGTCCATCAAGGGGATCCTCTGAATAATCCACCTCATCCTCCCATTGTTCCTCCATGAGTCAACTCATCTCTTCGGAATCAACATCTACTCCATTACCTCTCAGAGCCACCACAGACCTGTACTACATACTGTGTACAATGGGGATTGCGCCTGCAATCTCTTAGGTCTGAGAAACCCTAGCATCGCTAGGATCCATCCATGCCTTCCCACAAGTCCAGTTGCATGCATATATATATATATATATATATATATATATATATATATATATATAGAGAGAGAGAGAGAGAGAGAGAGAGAGAGAGAGAGAGAGAGAGAGATACAACTGTGTAATTTTTTGACGATCGACTTACTGACTTGACTAAATTGGCTTGACCAAGTTTGTGCTCGACCAAGAGGACCTAATCAACTCATTGACTAGACTCCTCCAACAAGATGTCGAATAGAAGTTCAAGAAAAAAAAAACATGTTGCAATGAGTGCAATGGGAGCGCATCCCAAAAAGGGAACAAGACAAGTTATTTGAAAATTTACTATAAAATTAACATATTTGAATTATCTATAAGTTTAAATGATGTGTATTGGTTAATCATTGTACCATACATAGAAAAAACTTAAAGAAACTCTATAACATTATTTGCAATCGGGGTGAAAAAGACCATAAAATCTTGATGGAGGATAAATGTATCTTTAGGTTAGAAGATGTTGTAGGTTTTGATGTTCAGAGGACTAGAATTATGTGTTTGAAGTTTGTTGAGGATATGGAGTTGCAGGGTAATAAGGAAACTAAGCGGTCACTGTCATGTCCCAAATTTGGAATTGGGTCACAATGGCCTAATCACATTAGCCATATTCATTAGAGTTTGTAAAATTGATGTTAAGGGTCAAATAATTGCCAAAGAGGAAAATTACTAGTTTCCTAGGTTTGGGGTGGAAGCTTTGGGATTTGGAATAAGGGGGATAATAAATGATGTTTAGACATTAGAAGGGTTCAAGTATTTAATAAATAGAGTGAATAAAGAAATTCAAGAGAAATCCTAAGTGACAAATGGTTTTGGAGACATATGGAGGATGTGGGACCCACACTAGCTTGATTTTTCATAATACATGGTATCTCTCTTTTGCAAATTCGAATTAATGGGAATGTGAACACTCTTGGGTGAGTTGGTAAGTCATAACACATGTCATTGAGCATATTAGATCGAATTTGGAAGGATTGGTAACCTCCATGGAAGATAAAGAGTCAAAGTGGAAGTTTGTGGACACTTGGGCTAGATTCCCTAGCCCCTATGACACCAATGATGGAGAATCTATGACAACTATGACAAATTGCAGACCTGACCTCTGACATATGACCAATATGACATGTCAGCCCCAAAAATAGGCTCAAAGAAGGCGAATTTGGGAGTTGGAGAAGCCAAAGAGACTCAAAATCGAATTTGGGAGAAGATGGAAGGTTGGAACTAGGAGACAAGTGGCAAATGTGGAATATTTCCTAAATGAAAATATATTGAATCTATTGAGAGGATTTCGACCCTTAGAAGACTAATGTTGGTTATAAAATGTAGAAATGAAGTATGACAATGGCTTTTGATCATTTGTAGAATTTGCAATTGCATTTGTGAAGAGGGAGAGCTAGTGGATGACTAGTTTCTTGCCTTAGCCAATTTCGAGGGTGAAAGATTCCCATCCAAGTTGGCAATTGGAAAGGCCATTCAGACCTTTCATTTGGAGCTTTAATGGATTCTTTATTTGCAGGTGTAAGCTACAGGGCAGCTCATGGTTTCTTCTATTGCAGCTCGCTCCTTCAACCATTTCCAGTTTTGATGGCATATTCTTGATCCTTGAGGGAGGGCGTTTTTGGTGAGCTATTGTACTCTTTGGGGGAGCTTCTAATGCCCCATTTCTTTTGTAATATGAAGTAAATACTCTGTTCTTCATCTCCAGAAAGTTTCAGGTCGAAATTCCAAGTAGAAATGTATAAATCTCATTTTTAATGGAAGAACAATGCCATTTCCCCACTACCTTGTTGTGAACCAATGTATTGATGATGTTTTCGAATGAATGGATGATTCTCTGATATATTTGTGATAAATATACTGCCATGGATGCCTTCTACAAGTTTCATGTACTGTACTTGAGCATTTGAAGCATTTTTACTCAGTTTAGTTGTATTGGGAGGTGAAATAGTGCCATTTCCCCAAGGGTCGAATTGGGGATTTTTGCAGTTGAATGGGAGAGGGTGAGAACAGTTGTAATAAACCATTAATGGTGCATATGAGACTTTAATAACATACTTAACACATTAAATACCTCTTTTCATAAATTTGAGTGGGTTTGGAGGCATTTGGGAAGCCATTTTCAGTACTTACCTCAGGGGGATTTGAACCCCAAATTACTAGTAAAATTGCATACTTGGTCCAGAATATTAAGAGAGTTTGCAGAGGTCTTTTGGTGGCCATATGTTATCCCTGAACATCATATTCAATTCATAATATCATTCATAAACCTTCCTTGAAGATTTGAAGGCATTTGGAGTCAATTTGAGACCTAGAGACCAATACTAGTCAAAGGGAAATCACTAGTAAAGTTACCTACATTGACCAGAATTGAAAGAGTATTTGCAGAAGTGTTTTAAAGGTACAAAGGCATCCTTGAAACACATATTTATGTTCTAATATCATTCATATACCTTCTCAGAATATTTGGGATCATTTGGGGCAAATTTGGGACCTAGAGATCGAAACTAGTCCAAGGTCGAACCAAGGAAAAAAGTGGAAAATTGCAATTTTAATAAAATTCCTAACAAGGGACATTACAGTCACAATACATTCTCCTTTTAAAACATAATGCAATAAGTCTCAGGGATTGTGATGATGAGTTGAAATGGTCATGGAACGAAGTTTCTAATGTCCTCACAGCTCCTCATAGCCAAACTTGGTTATGAGGCAAAAATTAGTAAAGCATTCGGGGAAGATAGAAGGCAGTGGTGGAATCCTATGTGGAAGATGAATAGCCACCTTAAAACCAAACTCTTCCTCTAGCTAGATTTGGTGAATAAAATACTAACTTGAGACAATAGCTAAAAAATGAATTAGGTCAGTCCTAGCTGGTGTTATTTGTGTCGAAAAGCTAGTGAATTTGTCAATCATAAAAGGGGTTTTAAAATTGTGAAAAATAAGGTCAATATATTGTAGGTATTTTGGGATGTAGAGTATGGGGATTTCTAAGTATTGGAGATATGAAAAAAGATATCTAAGTAAAAACATGAGATATATAATAAAAACAAAATTGTTTTAATTGGAAAAATGTATAATTGGGAAGGAGATCAACAAAAAATATATTGATAGATATTTATTAATATCTAAAATACTTTATAATATCTCATTAATCTCATATAAAAAATAAAATATCAACTAATAAAACTAAACCAATCAAAAAGAAATATTAACTACATATTTTTACTACAAAATGTCATGGCCTTTTACCACCCTTTTCCATTGCATGAAGTTTTTCCCACATACAAAGTAAGATCTATACTTGCGCTACATGGCAATGGCATCTATAATGTCATGGGAAACCTCTAAGCATTTTTCCATTGCATGAAGTTCTTCCCGCGTGCAAAGTAAGCTTCATACTTGTGCTACATGCAATGGCATCTCTTTTAAACTATGAATATTTGATTACAATTTTAAGTGATAATGATTTTAAAAAATGATAATGATATTTTTTGAAATTATGATATCTCATCACAACTTTAAATGATAAGGATGTTTTTGAACGTTTAAGTATTTAATAAAAATTATGTAAATGTTACGTGGGAGTGTGCGTGCATAGAAAGCAGAGACAGCTCCTTGCTAGTTTCAAGCTAGTTTCAATAGTGTATCCCTATAACATCCATCCTTAAGATATTGTTTGAGGAACTATAGAAAGCATAGACATAAGATATTGTTTGAGGAATTATAGAAAGCATAGACATAAGATATTGTTTGAGGAACTATTTTTAAAAGCACCTTTTCATTAGAATTGAAGCAAATTTGTTTTCTCAATTAATTAACCATATTATCACAAGGAGTAATGGTAAGGAATCTTAGTGCTTAGCACATGATGGAGATATTTAATTATATTCATTATCTTATTAGGTTGGTTATATTGTTATCTTGTTTGTTTGTGTGAATATCAACGTAGGAAAATGATGTTATAGGTTGACCTATTATTAGGGAATGGTTAAGATCTTCTCTCTATTTTTATTATTGTACTTAGTTGCTAGTTTGTAATAAGATTTTGTTGAGTTTTTTCTCCATTCTTATTGATTTAGATTTTTTATGTAAATCTTTATAAACATATTTTTTTTTAATAAAAATTGGTAAGAGATTTTATTTCGGCGTGGAATTCTACTCATGAGTGCGTTATTCCATATCATTGTCATTTCACATTTGGTGTGGAACTTTACTTAGGAGTGGGTTTGGGTAATTTCTCCTTGTTCATATGAATTCCATCCTTGATTCAATTTGTGGTCTCTCATTTCCATGGCTTTGTTGCTTCTATTTATTTCTTATTGTTAGCATTCATCCTCAATATTGTATTTGAAGTTGTGGATATATATGGTTGGCTTACCCTATGTGGGGATTTTCTTTGGTAGTTTGAGCTCTCTATTATGTGGAGTGTGGCTTGAAAACAATAGATCATAAATCACAATTGGAAATTTCAACATTCAATACAAGATCCAACTCAGTCAACATTCACATAGCATGTTGTTATGGGAAGAAGAAACCTTAAGTTTGTTTAGTGATTTGAAGAACATCATATCTATTTTATTCATTCAAAGGGAGCTTTTCCTTGTTGTAGAATAGTGTGAAGCTATTGTCACACGATGGTAGCCACATGGCCAATGACTCAATATGTTATCTCTTCTCTTAACTCACAACATAGTTACATCACTTTGACTCAACACACACCTTATGATTTCCACAAAATTCACAACATGGCTACAACACTTTAACAACTTATGTAGCCCTTTCACATGAGTTTCCTCATCTGTCAAATCCAAAGGTATTATAATAAGGTTGTGTGTCAAGCAGCTTTCAGAATGACCAACTTTTTCGTCTTCCAGAGCTGGTGTGGCATTGCCGAACTTTTATACTTAGCAGATTTACAGAATTACAACGATTACATGGACTGGGGGTTCCTATTGGAAAAACCATCCCATGGAAGCACCCAACTAGCTTCCACTAGAAACCCCAATATTCTCAGCACTTCTAGCCAAGTTCTAGGCCAAGCTTCTTCCTTTCCACTGTTGCTGTAACACACCCAAAATCCTTGTGACGTTCTAGAGGAAATGGGGTGAAATTTTTGTTTTTATTTAACATACTTTCGTTTTTTGTACAATCATCTATTCACCTACCATAAGTGAATAACATCTAGACAATTTGGTACATATCTTTACCGCAATATTGAAAAGCCTCTCCAATCATAGAGGCATGCAAACCAAGTTTCTCTTCATAACATTATAAAGTAGGTTTTAAGTAGAAAAATCACTTTCAACTTCACGCACAAACTTTAGTAAGAAATACCACACGAAGTTTCGAACTTGGTAAAACATAGAAGAGCACTCCTTCTACACAATAAGTTAGTTCCATAACTTCGATGTTATCTTTAACAAAGTTCTCTTAACAAGAGTCATCTAACATCAGAAGCATGCATATGTACCATTAATCTCACCATAGATATAGACAAAGATATACACATATCTTTCCATAGAATGACATGTAATAATATTCTTTTCTCTTACACCTATTAAACATTATATCAATCAATAATGATATCAAATGGTGCAACTATATAGTTCAAGAGGATTTGACTATTTTATATTAGCTGTCATCTTTACACAAAAATGAACAATCAATATTTTTCATCATCCCCATTTTCACCATTCTTTTACATAATTCAACATTGATGTAAACTTAACGTAAGAGACATTTATGTATAATCCTTGTGATAGGCCTTGCTATTATTTGACTCTTTCAATGCGGGTTAATGTCTTACTCTTTAACTGCATAAAAAATTAAACACAAAGAACATGCAAGTGCACAATTTTACTTTAACAGAATTGCATTCATTCCTCTAATGCACCCCTAACCACATGCTAATGCATTAGACGTAATTTCTATTACATGTTCTCAACATCAAACACATGCAATTACTCTTCATTTACATTACTTTTCACTTTCCTTTTTGCTAGCATCAGGGTACCATGTCGAAGATCATGTAACAAGTTTATAGTACCTTGCATACCACTTGCATTCCACAACTGACAGATGTCTAAATAGAGTCTATTAAAATCCCTTAAGGTATAATCATTCCAGACTCTAATCATCGGTTGTTGAATTCTAACCTTTACTTGTAAGTCTACTTGAGGAACTTACTATTTAAACCCTTTACCTTTGACTATAACTTTAACTTCATTAAAGTAAATTATACTCGACTAATTAGGCTTATATATTCAACATTAGAAGCATGAAATCCCAATGGTGATAGTTCATCATCACACATATTAATAAAGTATGTCCATTCCAAGTAGCATTCCACATTATACTAGTTAGATCTAGCTTATCAATATGTATTTATATGTTTTGCATCACTTAATATATTTCCCACAAGGTATACAATGATCCCTTCAAATTTATCCCACATTCTTGCTATGCCTACTTTCAATCATGGTTAATTATTCACTAGTAAGATAGTTAAATACATTTATTCATGCTACTCATTGTTATTAATCATTTGAACCATAATGATCAAACATTTATGCTAGCAACTTACATAAATGGAAGGACATATATACAATTAATCAATGATTATGATAACTTTACAAGGCATACTTTTCTTACCAATTTGGTAGAGGTGAGAGATGAGTTTCTTCTCTTCTTCTTCTTCCTGTATTCATCATACTTGTAACATTTATCAGTACTACAAAGAAATATTCTATAACTCTAGATTCATTTCCATTATTCATAATATATCTAATTGATTTACAAGCATACTTATTTAAATTAGGGGAACTAATTAGGGCAATGCAACGCTCCACCCAACCGTAGGCTCTTCGATGGATTCTACTTAGTCCGTTCGAAGGCCACCCCTAAGCTGGGCATGGTGATCCCAAATAGGATAGGTATTTTTTAAGTCTCGTCGCCCTAGAACTAACCACACACATCCCTAGTGCTTATTGCACTGATCTTGCAACTCATAAGGTAGTGCTCCTACCTGAACACATCTCGTGTTCTAACCACTTACCTGGTTGTAGGGTTGTTCTCTGTTGGCCCAAGTCTGTGCTCCAGACTTGAACTCCTATGCTCTATGACACATACAAATGTTTAAAGGTTTCTGGTTACAGGGTTTAATCCCTGTGCCGTCAATACAACCAATGCCCTGTGCATAATAGAATACTTTTCTAATGCATCCAATGCATACGTAACCAATGTATACTGCATGTAAATGTAAAAGAAAATAATAGCATAACTAAAGCATGTCTATTCCAATGCATCCAATGCACACAACATATTTGATGTAAGATGAGTACTATCAAACTACATTCAGCACGCTCTATCACTCTACATGCAACATTTTTAATATGAAAAGAATACTTTCAAACAAAAATCAGCATGCTCCAACACTCGGCATACAACATTTTAATATGAGAATGAATACATTTAAATAAAAAACAGCATGCTCCAACACTCAGCATGCAACATTTTAATATGAGAATGAATACTTTTAAATAACAAGCAGCATGCTCCAACACTCAGCAGCAACATTTTACAGAATATGAATTCACTGCAATATCTATAAGCAAAACCCATGCATACAACCGGCAGCATAACATTTATACCGAGCATGTATATATATCGATGGCAGTCCATGCATACAACAAGAAACATAACGAATGTAATGTGATACAAGCATACAACATTGAATTAGAAACAAGAATAAAAAATGCATATAGCCCAACTCCATGTCTGTTGGTGGCAACATACATATACAAAATCACACAACTGAAGCTCATGTTTCATAGTGTACATATATACATCGCAAGGTTAACGTGGTTGAAACTCACAACATAATATAAATACAGAGCTCCCAAAATGTTTTTAGCAAACCACGAAATAATACAAAGATCCAAAACGTTTTCCAACTCCATGAATCAATACAGAGATCCCCAAAACGTTTTTAATCAAACCCACTGCATCATACAAATATCCAATTCATTTTCCAACTCGATAACTAAGCATAGATTAAAAAAAAAATGTTTTCCATCCAACCGAGACAGAGATCAACACGTTTTTCCCCAATACAGTGAACAATACAGAGCTGTAAAACATTTTTCTCTCATACATCGAGCAATACAGAGATTCAAAAAACATTTTTAGTCACACAAGGAAATAGCAGAGATCCAAATCGTTTTATCAACTCAATGCATAATATAGAGCTCCAACACGTTTTTAATCAAACCCACAACATAATACAGAGCTCGAACATGTTTTTATCAAACCCACAACATAATACAGGGCTCCAACACATTTTCCAGCCAATGCATATATGTAGAGCTCCCCAAAACGTTTTTCTCCAGCATACAAAGACCCAAAACGTTTTTCTCCAGCAATAAAATGAGCAATGCAATGAAATGCAGAGCATGTGAGCTCTTCCGGCATCCACGATTTTCTCAACAATAAAATACAAATAAATATAATGAAATGCAGAGCATGTGAGCTCTTCCAGCATCCACGATTTTCTCAGCAATAAAATGAACAATACAATGAAATGCAGAGCATGTGAGCTCTTCTAGCATCCACGATTTTCTCAACAATACAATGAAATGAAGAGCATGTGAGCTCTTCTAGCATCCACGATTTTCTCAACAATAAAATACAAATAAATATAATGAAATGCAAAGAATGTGAGCTCTTCCAGCATCCACGATTTTCTCAGCAATAAAATGAACAATACAAGGGCTTCAAAAACGTTTTTCTTCAAACCCATGAACCATACAGAGATTCAACAACATTTTCCCCATACAATGAACAATACAGGGCTTCAAAAATGTTTTCAATCAACCCAATGCACAAATACAGAGCTCCAACACATTTTTAACAAACCCAATGCATAATTACAGAGATCTGAAAACGTTTTCCAACTCTAATGAATAAAATACAGAGCTGCAAAAACGTTTTCAATCCAATACAGTGAACAGGAAATGGGTTTTGGCTTCCTCTGCCTGCCCCCAAAAAGCTTCCACGCAGCCATCCAAAACTAGGTTAAAAGCCCAAAAATAATCATGTACATTTTTTTTCCTATAAAAACATACATCTATCCATCAGATATGCATTCCTATAGAAGCATGAAATATATATATATATATGCATTTCTTATTTAATTATATAAAAGCATAAGCATATACATAAAATGTATGCATTGTTGTCTCATAAAAACACACATTTCATTTACCCTATATCTATATTTTGCAAATGCAATTACATTAAAAACATATATATATATATATATATATATATATATATATATATATATATATATATCGATAAAATATATACATTTCTACATATATACAAAAACATCAACATATAAATAAAAATATATACCTTTCCACATAGTATACAAAAGCATAAATCTATAGATAAGATATATGTATTTCCATAAATTTATACTATCTCATTTAAACACACACACACACACACATATATATAATAGGTAATACATATACCTATGTATTCCGATAACAATAGTTATCATGTTTTACTCAAAAGCCACATAGACATATATCATAAATAAAATATATACATTTGTGTGAAAGCATAAACATAGTAAAGTATATGCATTTCTTTCATAGTTGGATAAAAGCATAAATATATAAAATAATATATATATATATATAAAATAAAATATATGTTATTTTGTCCCATACAATACGCATATACCTACATTAATTAATACATCTACATATGTATTAATTACCGGTTATGAGACTTTAAATTTTGAACCCGCTTAAAGGATACTCCTTTAAATACTAGGTTTAACTGTATATAGAAATATATCATAGATAAATTTAACTTAATTCAAGTTTGAAAGCTAATCAAATTCAAGGAATCCCACGAATTTAACAACTTAAATACTCTCCCCCTTGTGGTTCACCATGCCCTTTTTCCACTCTAGGTTGCATTGCGGGAACTAGTTTAGGTTTTAGATAGTGCCATCATGTAAGATAGACAAAAAATGAGTGAATAAAACTTTTATCAGAGATGGGGACATTACAGTCGCGATATTCTCACCATGATCCTACATCATGTTATGCCCTTGCCGGGCCTTCTTCCTGTCGCGTGCTTCTCCTGCGGGTGTGCTACTTCTGCTTCCCAGAGAGGCTCCCAAACCAAGTTCCCTAAGAGTGCAAGGTGCGCCCCACCTGCAACCTACACTTCACCTATCTCTTAGCTATCGAACTCATAGCTTCACCTTGGACCCTTTATTTCCAACTCTTAGTTCTTCTTGATTGTCTATTTCCTTGGTCTGCCATCACATTCTTATATGAGTGGGCTACCTTGTGGTTGAAACCCAAGAGTGGTCACATGCACCACTTACTGGCATGCTTCAAACCCATGCCACCATTGTGTCAATCCACAAGTATGCCAAGTCCATCATTATACCAATGCACCCGCTTGCCAAGCTGGGCTTATGTGCTCCAAACCCGTTTTGGGGCTTCCACCCTCTACAACAACCATGTTTGTTAGTGAGTTCCTGAAGAGGTGTTGCGCCAGAGATTTCCATGCTCTGGGATACTAAGTGTGGGTGTCTGCCCCTTATCTTGGCCACATGCCCCATCAGGGTCCCATGTTGCTGACGAGCTTTTTTTTCAATCTTCTAGCTTTCGTCGGGGTTGGCGTTCCCCTTTGATAAGATTCCAAGTCACTTTGCTTGGTGTGTTTTCCAACTGACTTAGTCTTCCTCACCGAACTCCCAAGTCATGTCGCTTGGGTGAGCATCATGCCTGTCTTGGGTGTGTGGAGTTCAGTTAGGTTCTTGCAGCACCAAATACGTTACAGCCTCCCCCACCTCAAGTAGTTTTTGTCCCTGACAACATCTCCAAAATGACCATTGCCTTTGCAAACTTGCCCTGGCGTGACCTACTATACAAAGTCTACTCGGTTCACCCCTATTCTTCGTCTCTGCTAGTCCACATCGTCTGCATTCCCTCGTCTCTCTCAACTGTCCAGGTGATCAGAATGTGCAATCATATTCCACCATTCGTCCATCCCAATGCCCTCTTGGGATGATTCTCTCCAACTCGGTGACTTCTTTCCGCGCCTGGGACAAGCCTGCTCGCTTTATCCTACTTGGATTCTCTTCCAGGAAACCTCCTACTCAAGGCATCCATGGCCCCATCTACCTGCACCAAGGGCAGAGGGATTATTCCATAGGATAATTCAACCAAGGAACACGAGTGGACGGCTCCCTTGGCTATCACCCAAACTGTTGTTACCTCTAGGTCCTAACCTTCCTACTTAAGTGTAGAAGGAGCGACACATTACCACCAATTGTGTCATCACCTTCAACAAACATCCGCCGTGATTTTGGATCATCTAGAAACACATGTCAATTCACAACTTAAGTGCCTACACCACCACATGGTGCATCTTCAGCTACTCGAGTAGTTTCTATACAACCCATCTGGCATCTTTGGTTTTTCCCCATGGTAGTGCAGAAATTAGAAAGCTTATCCAAGCTTGTCAAGGTTGATTCTATAACCTTCTCCATGGAATCCATTCTCTCTTCCAAACAAATGATTGACTCTTGGCTAGTTGGTTCCAACATCTTTCCAATCGAATGGTCTTCTTTGGCTTTCCCATCATCTACAACATTGTGGAGGTCTGTCACATCTGCGGAAGGTGTCACTGTCATAGACATGACCTTACCACCTTGTTGATGCTTCCTCACTGTCTGCACCATTATGGGGTCCTCTTGCCAAAGAAATGCTAAGCACTCCAAATGAGGCATATGAGCTTCCTTATCCTTCCTCGTGAACACTTGTCCAAGTACAACATCAAAGTCATCCATGGGAATGATTGTGAAGCTTGCTTCACCTTTCCACTCTCCAATATTCAGCGGTACCTGGTTGGCCACTCCAACCACCTTTTCCACTTCTTAATTGACTACCTTGAAGGAATTTTGTCCTGGATCAATCCGCAACTTGAGCTTCTTTGCCACTTCCTCCTTCACAAAGTTATGCATAGCACCACTATAAACTAAGGCCAACACCTTCTATCCATTCAACTCTGTTGCTACATAACACAGCTTTGTGAGGTTTGCTTCCTGGGTGACTGTTGGGTCATCCTCAAGAACAACATTCAATTCTTCCAGCACTCCTACCGATGGCTTTTCTACATGTTCTACCGCAGACAATTTATGAGGTCTCAAAGGAAATTTCTTAGCATAGTTCTCCTTAGCACAAATGTAGCATGAAATGGTCTTATACTTTTCTTTGGTCCCTTCCTCTTTCTTGGGTATTTCTTCCTCATGTTTTCACCCATTTTAGGCTTGCCTTTTATCTTCTTCCAAAATTTTCCTTGAGCTCTTTTGTTGCCCTCTTTGTTTCCTTTGGACTCATCTCTCTTGTTTGCATGGTAGTCTAAGAGCTTATCGATTGCTGATATTTCTAGGGAAAGGGTCTTTACACCTTGGTGTCACAAGTCCGTATGTTCCCATGGTTGTAAGCTCTTCATGAAGTGAAAGAGTTGATCATCTTCACTCATATATTTAATTTCTAACATGAGGCTCATCTAATTTTTATTTTATGTTTAGACTCATACAATGTGCTTTAGTTTCATGAACTCATTGGAAGCAACCCAACCTTGGTTCTCGGGCCCAAATTGATCTTTTAACACTACCTTCATCTGGTTCCAGTTTTCAATCCATTATGTTTCCTTCCCCTCAGCCATATCTTTCGCTCAGTTTCGACACCATAGCTTGGTAGTGCCTATGAAATTTTTTTTTCCGCATTCACCTTGGCCTCATCCGAACTTCCAATCATCTGATCCAAGTACTGCTCAATGTATCAACAAAAGTTCACAAGTAACTTGTCATTCCAGGTACCTCCATACAATTCAGGTTCTTTCATTCTAATTTTCGTGGTTGCTACTAAACTGTGTCTGCTTCCTAAGGCTTGTTTCAGCAATACAATAGTGTCATCTTGTTCATTCACGCGAACTTGAAGCTCCTCAACCAAAGCTTCAAGATTCATGACTCGGCCTTCTGGGTCATCTTTGTTTATAATGTGGCATTGGGGTGTGTCCACCACATATTCCAAGCCCTCCACTTTTGCACAAGTCCATTCAATGGAAACTCTGTCACTAATTCAATGGTATCTTAAGCATGCTTCTTCATTCGGTCCATCTCCGCCTCTACAATGCTGACTTTATCGCCATGCTTGCAAAGAGTGGTTCCCATTTTCTCTGCATTTATTTCAAGCATAGATACCATAGTCTTCACTCTAGGAGTCTTTGGCACTGAACCGCCATCATGGTCTCCATGGAGAGATTCCTCTTTCGCATCTTAACTCATTTCTAGGTCTACTTTAGACTCCTCCATTGGCTCAAGGATGCATTTTGTCATTGCAGACTTAGCCATTTTCATCATCATTGTTCATGCACACTTCCACTAAAGTGCTTGTCCGCAAGCCTGCTCAATGTCTTCTTGTTGATATTGCTAAGGTTTCACACCCTCAAGCCTTCTCTCTGGAACTCAACATGCCCAATCAACCTATTGTGGAGACTACCTACCTTGGACGCACTTGTCCATCTGCTCCTACCAATGTTAGGATCCTGAAGCACTTGACTCATCAGATTTGACCAAGTCGTTACTCTCTATCAATTCACAAGTCTGGATGCTTCTCTTCCCAGGTGCATTTGTGTGCCTTGGCTTCCCTTCAAATTTCCCTATGATGCTTATCATCTGTCAGGTGTGTCTCAGGCACCAATTTACTTCAAGAATTCACTTGCAAACTTTTACTTTGGCGAGCTTCTGCACTTTTACGTGCCCCTTGAAGTGCTACCCAACCAAACTTCCTATCTTCACTGTCACAACTGTCACTCAATGTCCCACTCAACATGCTTCTCTGCCTTGAACTACATCATGGGAAACTATGGTAGTGGCGGGGAGTGCTATGAGTAGCATACAATTTGTCACTTCTTAGCGTGCTTCCAACTGTCTCGACACTTCGGAAACTATTCTCTTAGTCAACAACCTCGATGAACCTATGGAAACTCTTCCACTACCTTGCAGCGTGAAGTGTGGAGAAGAGCCAATCTTTAGCAAAACAAGCTCTAATACCACTTGTCACACAACTTCCAGCATGACCAACTTTTTTCGTCTTTCGAAGCTAGTGTGGCACTGCCCGGATCCTTACTGAGGGAGAGACCAACTCAGTAGGAATCCAATAGACTACACCTTCCTGCAGAAATTGCTCTTAATCAATTTCTTATGTTATATTATTGTGTTTATACTTAGCCGATTTCATATTTACTTAGGCATCCCACATATAAAACAATAAACAACACTTAACCAAGATACACAAATACAAGAGAGGGTGGCACCCCAACTAGGCATTCTGAATTTTTATACTTAGCATATTTATAGAATTACAATAGTTACATGGACCAGGGGTGCCCGTAGCAAAAACCTTCCTGTGGAGGTGCCCAACTAGCTGCCACCAAAAACCCCAATATTATCAAAACACTTCTAGCCAAGTTCTAGGTCGAGATCCAAAACCAAGTTCCTACCAATCTTCTTCCTTGACACTGTCGTGAGCTTCTCACCACATTCCTGTAGCGTGTCGTGCCCTTGTCAGGCCTTCTTCCTTGCGTATCCTTCTCCTATGAGCGTGTTGCTTTTGCTTCCTATAAAGGCTCCCAAACTAAGTTCCCCAAGAGTTCAAGGAGTGCCCCACCTACAGCTCGCATTTCACCTATCTCCTGGCTTCCAAACTCAGAGCTTCCCATTGGATCCTTTCTTTCCAACTCTTGGTTCTTCTTGATTGTCTCTTTCCTTTGGTCTCTTGTCACATTCGTATACGATTGGGCTGTTGTATGGATGTGACCCAAGAGTGGTTGCACGCCCCACTTGTCGGCATGCTTCAAACCCATGCCACCAACATGCCAATCCAAAAGTGTGCCGAGTCTAACGTTCTACCGATGCACCCACTTGCCAAGCTAGGATTGTATGCTCCGAGCCTCTGTTGGGGATTCCACCCTCTATAGCCACCATGTTTTCCGATGAGCTCCTGAAGTGGTATCGTGCCCAAGCTTGCCATGCTCTAGTGTTACACCTAAATATTGCCATCATAATACTCAATATAAACCTCCCTAAAGTATTCATGACTAAAATACCAAATTGGAAGAGATACTGACCTATTTCTATTGGGTTTAGTGAGGTAGTCGTAGGTCACCTTAATGCAGCATGCGACGTCGCAGGTTGTCTTACTGCATCCTGCTACGATATCAGTTAAATGGATAAAGGGCATCTTCGAGCCCATTCTTGAAGGTGTGTGATGTGGATCTCTATCCCTAGCCTATAGGGGAACTGGAATTCGGTTCCCTATCTCTTTGGGAGGATCCCTTAACCCTCTCCCACTATATCTCAACCTACCCTATCCTCTTAGTCCTATATATATGAAGTTCATTCCCATTCCAAAGGTAGGAAGTCTATAGCACTTGCATGCTGGTGAAATTAGTTTAGAGATCTCTACTCATCTCTTGGGAGACCTATACTTCCTTTGGAGGCTTTGGAATTGGCTTGTTGGAGGAGGATTGCGACGTTAAGCTTTGGTTGTAATCATCTCGCTTTCGCACTTCCCTCTTTCAATACAACAATATAAACTCTTTCCACCAAATATTGTTGTGTTAATAATGTTTGTGTAGTTTACTTGCTTAACCATTTACTTAGATCTGTTACTGTTTAGATGCATTTTATTGCTTGTATTGTTATGTGTGTCTTGAAAGGTCTTGCAGCTTATATCTGACGACCGTGGAGCTTGGAACAACATCAAGGAGAAAGATCTACAAGCTATAAGTAAGACATCTAATCATTCAATCTTTAACTAGATCTAGGAAAGCAGTTTCATATTATGTCCCACTTGTTCTAGATTCATGTTGAACTAGGGAGATCACACCTTAAGTCCACTTTCGGTAGATTGTCCGGTAACAAGTTTGGCGACCATACTGGGGAATTACATGCATTGTTTCAAGTTTTTAGTTTGAAAGTCATTTTCTCTGATTTCTGTGTGAGCCATCTCTTTTTCCTCCTTAGCCTCTTTCACCACCAGATCTTCTTCTTGAAGAGTCTCTGGACTTCCTTTGAGTCTACATGTTTGATTGTCAAGCCTTTTGGTTGATCATATTTGGAGATCTATTCATCCTTGTATAGGGATCTCTCCCGTCACGCCTGGGTAATATCGCCAGAGCGACATTCCCCCATCAGGCACAGTCTGTTGCCTTGCAACCTACGACATTGTCTCTCCTCACAGTTTGACATCCTGCGCCATCAGCGCAGTTCATCTGTTTGCTACTTGCGACGATCGCTCTAAGCCTGAACAAAGACTGCGACAAGAATTATAGCCTTGTGCTTGGGTTCTCTCCTCTCCAACCTTGATTTTGGTTTTCCTTATAGACCTCCTCTGCACTGTATCTTCCAGTCAGAGACCTTTTTGATGTTACATTGCTAGTGTTTGGTTTTGTTTGGCTTGATTCGGAGTGTTTTTGGGTTCTATTTTGGACGAGTTTGAGCTTTTGTAGTGGTGGGCACTTTGGTCTCCCCCACCTTCATCCAATTGACCTTGCATTCCCTCCTCTCCTCACATGATCCAATCTTTGTATTGGATCCGATTCCAGACCTCTTTTTGCACATGTTATTTAGCTTTGCTTGCATCCGATTGTTTGTTGAGTGTCTTAAGCATTTTCACTTCACATGAGTGCTTGTCATTTTCTTGAGAATTTCTAAGTGTTTAGAGTGCTGCAAATAATTTTTCTTTTCAGTTATTCACGCTTAAAAACATTGTTGCTATCAAGTTGTAATCTTGGCACATCATTGAAAAATTAAAAGTGCTTCATTTTTATCATTTTCAAGTGTATTTGAAAATTGTTATAGAAGTTGGTTCATGCATTGGAAATCATTCATAAGTATTTTGGAAAGTTTGAAAGAAAAGTTAATCATTTGTGCTTTTCGGGAATTATGAGCCATTCATTTTCTTGAAAAATTCAAGTGAAATCAAGTTTTTGCAAAAGTGATTCCATGTTTGAAATAATTGTATGCATTTTTGGTTTTTTATATTTTTTAAGCCATCATAGTGAAATTTGAAAAGTTAGTGTGCTCTAGATAGGAAAGTCTCTCTTTTCATCAATTAGTTTCATTTTTTTATTCGAAAAGACAAAAAGAAAATGCTTAGATTTGGTTATGCTGCTTTTTGATTTTTTTGTTTTGCTTGGAAAAAATAGAAAAGGGTGTTTCTATTGTCAAATTTGGTAGATTTGGGATTGTGTTTCACTTTGTTGTTTTGATAAAACCACTTGAAAATATTTCTCCTTCCCGTATAGAGCTTTCATCAAAAGAAAAGTACATTTTTTCATGTAGTTAGGGCTTGCATTATGTTTACATTTATGTACTTACCTCATGCATTCACCTAACCATCCAGATAAAATTAACGGTAGAACTAGGTTAAAATTTTTAGTAACTTGTGTGTTAAGTTAGAGACGTGTTCCGACGTCGTAAAACTTGGCAACTGTCGTTACTTGCCAGCACTGTATTCCAGGGGTATTGTAGTCTTCCACGTGCCAACCGGTATATCGAATCTCTTTCATGTACCAACCAATATATCGAAGGATCTTTCATGTACCTTAGGGTATATCGAAAGGCACTTCATGTACTTAGCGTATATCGAAAGGTGTTTTACGTACTCGGTAGTATATAGGAAGGTCTCGTGCCGTACGGTTGTGCATTAGAAAACAACACTATGGATTTGAGCTCCCATATACCTTGTGTATATTGGGAGACACCATTAGGATTCCATAAACCAACTGAGCTATCCATTTGGCCATCTTGGCAGAGCAATACACCGAGAACAACACTTGGGGAGATTACTACACACGTGTCATCCAGGTAGTCGGGTATTCAGGAAAGGGTATGGTCCCAATCCTCCTTGTCGCATTTTACTGTTGGACCCTACTGTATATAGCAAGTTGCGAAGCCTTGACAATCCTATGAGGTTCCAAACTTTTGAATCCACACCTATCACATAAGTTTGCTTGCGGCCTTAGTTTGTGTAGATTTTTCTGGACTGCTTTTATTTCGTTTAGGATACTCTAGGAGAAACTCTGTTTCAATCACTCTGGATGACTTTCCTTGGAGAAGGCCCCGCAGAATTTTGAACTCACCACCCGAATATCCCCTTAACCAGGAGGTAATTTCGAAGATAATAATGGACCCACACATCACGGTCGTGTCATCTGAAGTAGAAAAACCTACTTTGAATATTGGAGCACACATGTTCCCTCCAGATTCACCCACTTCCCACCCCTCAAAGGGTGAAGAGGCAGAAACTTCCACTTCACAAGACCTACCTCCCATTTTACCAGGAGAGCCTAGATCGTTGGAATGGTTAAATCCTCCCCAGGAAGACCCTGTATCAGCTGCGTTTGGTCCAGCTACACCCTTTTGGGAAACCTCTCTAGGTCAACAAGTGGCTCATTTCATCACTACATCCCCACCTCCTTGGCCCACTCCCAAATAACTTTTCGGACCCCTTCATTCTCGCTTGGAAAAATTACGTTCCAAGGGTGATCAACTTCGAAGACAAAGTTTTTCACAAAGGGATGAAGCCACGGAAGCACCCACGTATCGACAGCTCCCGATTCGCACTTTATCTTATGATTCACTGGAACCATCCACCCGCAACGTGCCCACTTATGAACCTGTTCAACCCTCACTTCCTACACTTACACCCCTTAGAAAGGAGACCAGTTCTATACCTCCAACGACTCAAACTATTGAAGGACAACAGTCCAACACTCCTCTTACTACTATGAGAACATTACCCACTCCTCCCCCACCCCAAAACTCGCGGGGAGGATACTCTTTACCCCCTACCTTTCTTACGAGTAATGTTAAT
Organism: Larix kaempferi; assembly: GCA_027924585.1. Taxonomy (NCBI): domain Eukaryota; kingdom Viridiplantae; phylum Streptophyta; class Pinopsida; order Pinales; family Pinaceae; genus Larix; species Larix kaempferi. Next base: position 423,129 of record BSBM01000005.1, on the reverse strand, counting down.
CCCGTTGTAGATAATCAACAACCCGTGTTGGGTCAACCTTTGATTAGTGGTCAGCACGTTGCTACTGAGGGGAAACCCCCATCTCTTAACCATAATACCGCAGGAGGAGTTCCCATCAGTCCTTTTGGTGGAGTTTCCTTACCCGCCGAACCTTCCACTACGGGATTATCCCATGTTGGGGGACCATCCCAGTCAAACTAACCACCATGGAGTCAAGCGTATCCAGGTTATATTAACCCTGTGTTGGGACAATTCAATCCCGGAAATGCACTCTATGGGATACCTTATCCCGACAATCCATACACTCTATGGGGGCATCAAAAATTTTCACAACATGGAACCCCACCTACCATCCCTCAAGTACCACCACCCCTGCTTGGTCCAACCCCACCTCATTTTGGAGGTGGTGGGCCCCCACACAATTCCAGAGGAGGCATACCTTTACCTTCTGGTGGAGTGCCACCTCATTTTGGAAACTATGGCCCACCCCCTCCTGGCGGCGGAGGTGGAGGCCCTCCCCCTTCAAGTGGAGGCTAAGGGACACCCCCCTAGTGGTGGAGGACCATCCCATCCTGGTGGCAGTGGTGGAGGACCATCCTACACTGGTGGAGGTGGTAGAAGAGTCCCACACCCTTCCGATGGTGGCTGTGGAGCGCCACCTCCTCCCGACGGAGGTGGTGGAGGTTCACATTAACCCAGTGGTGGTGGTGGACCACCTCCTCCTCCCGACAGAGGCGACGGAGGTCCATCCTATCCTGGTGGTGGCGGTGGAGCCCCACCATTCAGAGGAGGCCCACCCCCTCCCGACGGTGGCGGCGAACCCCCACCTTATGGTAACGGACCACCTTATTATGGTGGCGGACCTACATATGGTCCGAGAGGTATACCCCCTTACAGTGAGTTTCCCCAAGGAACACCCTACAACCAGTTGATATAAGGTCCTACCAGTCCATACATACCTTATCAGTACTATCAGTATCCGCAGCTGAACCAACAGATCCATTTTCTGGCCACTTTGGACCTACCCGACCTATCTCGTCTGACGAATGATCCCATCTTCCATGGACACAATTGGCCACCAATTTTGGTGAAACTACTATCAGATATTCCCAAGTTTGATGGAAAACCTGGTGAGGATCCAAAAAATCATGTGATGACATACCACTTATGGTGTTCATCCAACTCCTTGATGGATGACTCGATCCGTCTTAGGTTATTTCAACGGACTCTCACCGACCCAGCTACCAAGTGGTATATTGAACTACCACCCAACTCTTTTCCAGATTTTTGCTCTCTTGCTATGTCATTTTTGACTCATTTCCAGTTGCCCATTCGCTATGAGACAAGTATGGACTTATTGACCTCGCTCCGTCAGAATACCGCCACTCATATCTCAGATCATATCCATGAGTGGCAGAGGAGACGACATATTATTAAGGCTCATATCCTGAACCAACTCTTAGCTGACTAGTTCACAATTTATCTCTTACCTGTCGTATCTCGAGACATGGCCATGGGAGGGGCCGTCACCGAGGAATAGGCTATTTCTCGTGCTCATTACTTAGACTTGCTCTATGCTCAATCCAGCACGTTGTATGAAATCGTTCTCGATGCACACCGCCCTATGTATGACCCTGCAAAACCCCCTAAGGGACCACAGGCCGATGGCATCATTGGTTCCCTTACCTCCCAGCCTTCTGCTCAAACTGGTGGATCGTTGAACCCCTAGGGTTCTTCCCCATCACCACCACAGGCTGGAAATAGCACCACCAAGTCACCCACTCCTGCTTCCACTGAAGAGGTGAATTCTGTTCAATCAACTTCATCTCAGAAGTCCGGTGGTAAGAATAAAAAAAAGGGAAAACCTAATAAATCTTCCAATCAGCAGGATCCCAAGCCCACCCCCGAAGACACCAAATAGAAGAGGAAGTTGAAGTATCCTTGTTTACTGTGCGGTGGTGACCATTTCTCCAAGTAGTGTCCTCACTGAGATGAAGTGTAGAAGTTTCTCAAGGGAAACTCTACTACCGCAGTTCTCAATGATCCCTTCCCCACTCATAACCAACAACTGATTACTCACACCTCTCCTTCCCAAGGAGAGGCATCCTCCACTGCACATGTTCTCATGATGCGTATTGAGACGGTTAACTTGAACACATGTTCACGATCATATGACTCAGTCCCTTAGAAGGAACCCGTTGGAAGTAATACTAAAAAAGGTTCCACTTCTATTCCCAATGTCACCGTACCACACGCCTCTCTCACCATTGAGAAGCCTTCTTTAGAGTCAGTGTTGCGTCCGCCCAAGAGCACGATTCAAAAAGCCATTTTCAATCCCAATGCTCGGGCTGCTCAAAACTACAATATTGTAAAGGACTTGGCACAATTTCCTTGTGTTATGTTGATGCTAAAAGTCTTGCAGAACTGTCCCAACCAGCGCAAGACTCTTCTCATTGCTATTAGCATGGTTGATCTAGATTCCTCTAATACAATCGTGTTCCGAATTGAGTACTTTAAGCCGAGGCTTTCCCAACAACTTGCATTCCAAGTTGCTACGAACGTTGCTGGGAAGACAATCCATCGTACCATCTTGGACGAAGGTGCCTCTACCTCGGTCATGTCGATTTCATGTTGGAGAGCCATTAGTTCTCCCGAGTTAAATCATTCTCCCACCACCTTGAAAGCATTCAATGGTCGTGGTTTCCAACCTCATGGACTGTTACAGGCCTTGGCAGTTGAGTTTGGGGGTAAGACCGCAACCATTAACATGGAATTGGTCGCCGCCCCTTTAGATTATAATCTTCTACTTAGTCGTAATTGGTTTTATGCCATGACTGCGGTCGCATCATCTATCTTCCGCATTGTGCAATTCCCCCACCAAGGACGAATTGTCATTGTCGACCAACTGGACTTCTGTACACCGGACACCACTACTCATCCTGACGATAATGTCCCATTACTCATGCAATATTCGCAACCATATGAGAGCATGGGGGTCAACCTCATAAAAGATTCATCTCTTATGGGTGTCTTTCCAACCTCAGATCCCCATCACCATGTTGCCTAGATGAACATGATATCCTCTCTTCCCAACTCCACTGACCCATGGCTCGTACATGACGAAGCCACTATGCAATTGATTGGAGACCTTATGCCTCTTTCCCCCATGGAACTCACTTACGAGGCTATCCAGTCATCACCAGAGGACCACCCGGATGTGGCCTCTACCTCTTGTTCTCTACAGCGGACGTCGTCTTTACCCCATTCTCTACTCTGGACTTTTCATTCCGACGAGTCCAATATGGAGATTATGAGTGGAGATGACCCTCCGTGGGAAGACCTCCATCATCAATCGTCTTTCCTTCCCCCATTGGACACTGTGGAGAATAGCATCACCACCATTTTTACACTGGATGTCTACCCTTACCCCCAGTCCCTGATACTCACATGTCATACGGACACTGAGGGAAATTTGGCAAACATCGAACCTACCATTCCAGTAGACATATCGGTTACTCCTGGTGTAGTGGAACACATTCGTTTAGGCCAGAAGTGTTCCCTTGAAGAGATTACTACTATTATCTCTAGGGTTGTTCCTTAGAATTATACAACCCTTACCTCATTTTCATTCATTTTTTCCATTTGCCTAGTTCATGCATTCCTTTCATTTTTCTTAAGTTTTATATTACCCTAGTTATTTTTTGTTATATTTTCATAATTAAATAGGATCAGGATCTTCTTCATATTTATTTTCAAAATAAGGTTTAATTTCTTGGTTCAAAAGATATTTCAAATGTTTGGAAACTTTATAATTCAGCAAATCTGATTTAAATGTTAAATTGACAGCATGTGCCAAAATTTTAAATATGAAAATGCTGTCAGTACTGTAAAAAATGCTCTTAGTTTCGCAGAAATGTGAAATTATGATTTAAACAGGGGTTTTAAGTTTGTAATTATAATTTGCATTTATTATAATTCAAAATGAATTATCAATATGCATGTATCTTGTACCCCGTAAGGCGTGGCAACCCATTTCACTTGACACATGGCAATTGAACAAGTACACAGTAATGACCGATGAGTACAATCCTCCAGGCATCGAAGTTAGCAGAGTTGATGGGAAGAGGAATGTGACTTTGGGAATGAACCCTGCAGGGTAGGGTTATCATAGCACTAATACATTTTGTTTTGAATAGGGTAAAATATGGAAGAAACCTCGCAGGTCCAGGAAAAGAGGAAACCAGGTGGCCTCCCTTGCAGGGCCGAACCAAATAATATCCAGTTGGCTTATGCAGTTTCCAAGATCAACAAAACTGATGAGAGACGCAGGATGGTTGGTATACTATGAAAAACTACAGGGTTACAACCCCCAAGTGACTAAGGCTTTTATAAAAAATTACAAAAATGGGGTTGTTGATTTTAAAAGTTTCAAAGTAATGGTTAGTGAACAATCCATATCAGAGGTCATCGACGTCCTAGCTGAAGGTGAGAGTTGGTTTAAGAAAAAGAATTCGAGGGAGACTACAGTGAGTTTTTACTGCCTGGGTTTGAGGATTTAAATTGGTAGAATGGGGTTCATGTCAGCAAAGTGAAGCCCAATTGGAAAATGCCTCTTGAAATGATTCAAAACACATTACTTGTGATGGTCGTTTTGACAAGATTCTAAGATGCCACATTCGATTGTTGATGCATTTGCATGGGAACAAGAAAATAAATTTGCCATACTATTTGTGGAGAAGTTTGCAAAAAATGGTCTTATGGGTGCAAGGTCACCCGAAACATACAGAACGCTCCATTTTTCATCATGGGATTATCAAGCTCTTAGTCCTTCATCATTTGAATCAAATTGGGCAAAGCTGGGATCAATTTCTCCTCGAACAGGGTTATGAAGTCAAGAAAAAGAAGAAGCCATCTAAGGAGAAAGGGAATGAAACAAAGGTGCCAGTTAAACAGGTACAGGCTAAAGATTCTGAAAGAAAGGATGAGGCAGGGAAAACCACATCAAATGTTGCTGAAGGTAAGACCACTCCTGACTAGTCCAGTATACAAAATCCTGATATGTTGAGTTTGATGGTTAAAACCCAATTACTGAGGAAGATGAACCAATAAAAACTATAAGTACATAAAATGTGGATTTAGGGTCGAGGACAAGGCCTAGGACCAAGATGGCCGCAGAAACTAGATTGTTGAAGGAGCCTACGAAGGGAAATGAAATTGTTCCAGTCAACAATTCTGATAATGAGATGGATACTCAAGAAATTAATGTTTTCATTTCTAAAAAATGAAGATTTTATAGATATGTAGGAAGATATAGGGCATATACCCAAGGTATTTTTTGAAAATAAGTAGGTTCATGCTAGAAATCAGGCATCAAGCTCTAAGGTCATACAGAAAGAGGATGTTGAAATGGGTGTAGAGGAGATGGAGATAGTCCCTGAATTGGACCAGGTGAAGAAAACCCTGAAATCTTACAAAGAACAATGCCAGTACCTGCAGAATATAAATGAGAACCTAATGTTGGCAAATAAGAGGCTTCGAGAAGACTTGGGGCAAAAGGATGCAGATTATCAGAAGTTGGTAGCCATAGCTAAAGAAACATTGCAAAATAAGAGAGCCATGCATAAAGAATGGAGACAAATGAAGACCCAGCTGGACGAGTTGCAAGGGCGAGAGCACAATGCAGATGCTGAATATACCAGGTTACAAAGTGTATTGGAGAAAACTCACTATGGCTTGGGAATACCACAACAGACAGATGACTACCAGAAATATACTCAATTCCCAAAGCAATGCTATTATAAGATAATGGAGAAATGTAACCAACCTCGATCCAACGTTTGATGTAGATCCCCGTTGGATCTTTCAATCCACGCACTTGTAAATCTGCAAATTAGTCTTGACAGCCGATATCCAACAAGTACATATAACATATAAATGGCATTAACATTATCAATAACAATGGTCCATAATATCATAAGCAAACGTAACCCAATGTATAATAAACAACATTCACACCATAAATGGACGAGAATATGAGTATTTCTATTAATGAACAAGAAGAAGTACAAAGTGATACAACCTCTTGCCGGCAACCAATCTGAACCAAGATCTAGATCAATCCACTTGTGCCTCCACCACTTCAATCCTCCATGAATGGCAAACTCAAACTAGAGAGGAGTTTGGAAGGTAAACATAAATGGTTCACAACTATAAGGATCAATGAGTGCAGACTCAAGATAGGGAAAAAATCCACTAGAGTGCCTTTACTATTCTCTTCTTCCTCTCGTCCATAAGCCATATCTGCTCAATATATAGTCCTCTCAAAGGTAGGTGAAAGGACACATCGAGACGTTACTTGGGTAGATGGAGAGCCAAAGGTGACCCAATGATCGCTTTTTGGGAGTAAAAAGTGATTAATAGTGGTTTTTACCATTTTACTTGATACCCGCAGGCTATAGTGATGCAACTCGCGGGTACGCATGCTATAGTGATGCAATATGCGGGTATGAACAAAAATAGGGAAAACTGGTATCTCTGAAGGATAAAAATGGATCCGAGTCAGTGAAATGGATCCTACAGGCCAAAGAATGCTGATGCTCACAGGGTGGAAGATTTCTGTGTGACAGATGCCCCCTAATGTGTGAGGTCAGAGACTGAAAGTGCTACAATGGCCTAAATACATTATAAAACTCAGAAGTGGAGTGATGGAGACACAAGTGGAAAGAACGGTTCACTCGTCATAATACAATAATATCTTTGAATACATGTCGGTATAGTACAACAATCTGATACAATGGCCATGAATAGGTAGTACATAAGTAGATATATGTCATAAGTGATCATAGCCATGATCCCTCTGCAATAAGATATGGTCTTCTGCTGAAAAGAAGACAACTGGTGCAAACTGGAGGTACAAACTGTTGAAATCTGAGAGGTGATATCTCAGATGTAAAGTCAAAGTCATATGTAGCATAGTGAATGCGACAATCGCCTGGGGTCTTCTACATAAGTCTTCGATGGTGCAAGTCCCATCAAGTGAATAAAGGAGTTGGGGTCGAACCTGATGAGGCACCGTCTGATTACTGGTCAATGATGTATACCGTTAACAGACCCGAGATGACCCACTAATAATGAAAATGGGCATCAAGGCACAGAGCACAATCATCAGAGTGTGAATAAATGGGTTGAAGTCGAACACTAGGATGAATCCATCGATCAGGGGACATTGATGTATTCCCAAAACTGTCGATGGCGAGAGAACCTACCACTAATGACTGCAAGACTCAAGGTACTCAACCGAACTCTAAGCCTCAAGTCCTGGAATAAATGAGTTGAAGTCGACGGAACGAGACTCGCTGGAAGGAGGGCATTAAGGCATCCCCCATCAACCAGCATGAGGTACCAGCAATGCTGAAATATTTGGAATATCTCACGTGAAACGGACTGACTCAGTAAGGATGGACGACATGCAATAGTCAAGAGATCTGAGGAGTGGCCGACATTGGTTTCAGGACTTCCTTTGAACAAGAGCATGAGAAGATGGATAGACTCAGGCAGCATAGACTTGACATAAACTGCGCAATGCAGGAGGCATTACAGAGGCCTCCATAATGACTGGAAGCTTGACCAATCGGTGGAGAAAACTGAGAAACAAGTACAACTCCTAAGGCCCAACTATAGTCCCGACTCATAATGTACAGAGTGGAATGAATGCTCTATTCAAAGGCGACACAACAGCTGCCAACAAGAAATAGTGACCATAATCCCGTCCGGATTTTTGGACTATTTGATTTTTTTGGTCTTTTTCATATTTGGGAAAAGCTTGAAAAAGAATAAAATTGCTTATAGTACAACAAGTGAGGGAACGAGTGGCAGATAGCTAGCATACTAGTCCCAAGCAGTGGAACATACCTATGCTCAATGCAAGGAAGTGTGTGCAGGATGTGGACACTCGGGGGTGCGTTCCCTCAGGGTCAAAAGGTCATCAAATTGTAAAGGGAAGATATAAGCTCTGCAGGGCTCAACAGGGGAAAGTGCTCAAGAACCAGGCTAGCAACTGAGTAAGCGAGAGCCGGCACAAGGCTCAATGGACAAGCAAGATGATGTAATGCAATCACAACATGATATAATTGGGGGGAATCCTTTAAAGGAGATGGTCAGCAAAAGACAAAGTAGAGTATGAGTCTTTATCGCAACATCATGGCATGACTACAAAGGACTCCCAATCCTAAGGACAAACAATGGCATGGGCACCAAAATGCATAACGGGGTTCTAGCTAAGGTACCCATGTTCGGGAAATCCCTACCGCCACATGACGACACTTCTAAAACAGTGTGAAGGTTCCGTGTCAGTCATGAAGCGAGGTCGCACCTAGGGTTTATGAAAAATGGTCAACATGTCAAATGCATAATGCATGTGAAAATGGCATCTAACCTATATGCCAGGTGTGAAACGTACCTGCCGTAGGTGTGAAATGGTTCAGAACAATTCTCGCCGAGGAAATCTGTTGAAAAAACACTACTCCATGACATGATATTAGTTCATAACGGCTCAAAATGGCAAAAACTATAGAAAAGTGGGTCCAGAAAATTATAAATAGTAATAAAAATTTGTAATTTTCAATTCATTTGCACTATTCACCAATTTGGAGTTTAGTGGTAAGTTTTCACCTGAAACTTTGAGTGTCGATCGTGGGAGCTACAAGTGACCGTTCAGCGAATCGTCTAGAGTAGGTTAGTGGTCATTGCCATACCTTTCATTTAAGTGCTTTTATTTCAATTTTGGTCGGTGGGATTTTTTGTTTGGCCAAGCCCTAAATGGCCTCGGCGCTACCCGCGGGCTATAAGTATGCGGTTCGCGGGTAGGGCACCAAACGCGCAGTCAAAAAAATGACTGCCCACGTCTACCTGCAACTGTCTACAATCTAGCCCGCGGGTACGACCGTGAAGAAGTTTTTACACATGAAATTGACTAAAAATTTCTTGCTTTGCACTCCAGGATGGTTCTAGAGTGGAGAGAACGAGAGCATGACGAGGTAAATGAGGCTGTGCGGAATGATTTGCAAGTGAAACAAGCGTTGCAAGCATGTGGATTATATAAATACTGGAGTCTCGGGGGCTTAAGGGCCCAAAACCTACTACTCTGTCATCTGATCAACTACTGGGATGTGGATGCTCAACACTTCATCCTCAACAGGAAAACACTGACACTAGATGTAGAGGATATCTATTTTATTACCGGTTTGTCTCGTAGAGGGGAAGTGGCTAGTCTTCGGTCACGGACCGTGGGCGGTGGGATCACTGTGCAAGATTACGTAATGCAGTATTGTCCCTCCAACACACGAGCAGTGGGAATCCAAGTGCCAATCAATGCTATAATGGATCTGAGTACAAAATCATTGTGGCAACTCTGGTACGGATCACGGGATCCAAAGCACTGCATTAGGCATCTAGACCGGTGATGTTTTACGCATCACAATGTTTGCAACCTACTATATTTGACTGGTGTACTACTCTGCTAGTGTCTATGAAGACACAACTGACAAAATGCAAAGAGGGCAATGCCAAAAACTTTGGGTATGGTAGCATCCTCTGCAGTTTCTTCTTTGAGAGAGTTCCAAGACTTAGCCCAAGGGTGGATGTCTCTCCTCACAGTCTCCGAGATCCAGCCTTGACCCGGTGGGATGAGATACTGACACGACAGGGTGGTGGCTATCTGGCATCACCATATACTGAGGAGTTCTTTCGCTAGTGGAACCGACAGGTGATCACTATAGAGGACTATCCCTATGCGGGGATCGACTTCAGACAGGACCGTGACATGCCACTCCCACCAGGCGCATCTTTCGGAGACATCGGTGAGTACTCTTTTGGTTTTGTGTTTATTAAATTTTTATGGATTTTTTTATTATATTTGAAATGCAAAAAATCTTTTTGGTGGTAGTGTCATGTGCCAATGGGTGACTGTTTGCTCGTAGACAAAGGCCCAATGAGACTAGAGGGCTTCCCGAGACATGGTCGTCAGGGTAGAGATGAGGTGGCAACAGATGCTGTAGCAGGGTGCACTCTCCAGACATTGTGGCACAACGTATCATGGATGTTTGCTCGAGTTCCAATGATAGAGGTGGCCCGACTACCTGAATCCATGCAGCACTAGGTAGTGGGTGTTCTCGGGGAGTGGGTGCAGTTGCTGCAGCGGATGGCCAACGCAGCACAGTACTACTATGAGACACATCCCATCGAGGCAGCAGCTAGACCTCCTCGAAGGGAATAGATATCCCAGGGTCTCATCATTTTTTGTATCGATATGTATATTTTTGAGGGCTACGGGCTCCAGTTTTGTATGACACTAACATTTTTGGACATATATATACAACTTTGGTTCTCGATTCTACTACATGTGTGTATGGTACAAATGTAATGTCTTTGTATTTATGTGCTTCATGATGAATGTGACAAATGCCAATCTAATACATAGTTAGCGTATGCATCAGATATATTATTATGACTTCTCAGAATATGAATATATGTAATTGAAACAAAATGTCTCTCCAAGAGTCGTACCTTAAGGAAAATCCGTAGTAATGTAGGGTCTCGTACACGGTACTACCCATTCAGCTAAGACACAACTAGTTGTGAATCCAGGCGGACTTCTAAAGACTGGATGTCATGTGAAATGACATCCCAAAGTAGCTCAACAATGGCACTATACTCAGCCACATTGTTAGATGTAGGATCGAGACAAGCACCTCCTGAGGACACAACTAGATGGTCAGGTGAAAAGATAACCTAGGCAACAGAAGCAAGCTGCTGCATATGTCGACTAGAACCATCCGCGAAACCTAAGAATGTAGGACATCCCACTAACATATGTCAATCAAACAGAGGCTAATTAGCAGAACCGACAACCAAAAAGGCAACCTAAACTATGTACAGAAAAACTATACAATAGTGTACAAAAGTATCATCCTAAACCAGAGGTTCAAGCGTAATACCGCTTGAGGTAGAGCCCATTTCTAGGCTCCTTCAAGACAACTCCCTCGTAATCTTCTAACTCATAAGCTCCTTTTTCCATGACATGCCTCACAATGTAAGGACCATGCCACATGGGATTGAACTTGCCTGCCCCTAGGGGTTCTTTAGCTTGGTCATACAAGAGTACCAAGTCACCTTCAGCATATTGTCAGGGACGGACAGACCTATCATATTGAACCTTGACATGACGCTTGTTAGCATCAATGGCCATAGCGGCATCTCGACGGTGCTCGTCAAGTTGCTCTAGGTGTACTAAACGTTGCTCAATCTCCGTCGTATCAGGGAGGAGCTCTATGGCTAGCTTGAGCGAAGGGATTTCACATTCAATCGGTAAAAGTGACTCCACACCATGAACTCACTGCAATGGTGAGAACCCGGTGGTAGTCTTAACTGCAGTTCGATATGCCCACAAAGCAGGATATAACATGATATGCTAATTGGTCTTGCTTTGTTGGATGGTACATTGGAGAATGGTCTTCAAAGACTTATTTACTGCTTAAGCCTGACCATTCGCTTGAGGATAGTAGGAAGACGAATGTTCCTAACAAAACCCAAGCTTGAGAGACAAATCCTCCATCATCTTGTTTTGAAAGTTACTGCCATGGTCAGTGACAATCTCTTTCGGGATACCGAATCGAGTGATAATATGGTTGAACACGAAATGAGTTGTAGTGGCACCGTCGGCTTTTACAGTAGGCATGGCCTTAGCCCATTTGGAAAAATAATCCACGGCCACAATAATATGATGATGCCCCCCAGCCGAACCTGGTTTGCAATCCATGAAATCTACCCCCCACTTAGTGAAGGGACCGACAGTGACGACCGGATGGAGGGGCGCTGGATGCGAGTGTATGTTCCAAGAAAACACCTGGCAAGGGTGACATCTCTTCATAGCATTAATACAATCTTTAAAGATAGTAGGCCAAAAATAACCAGCTCGCATGATACGCTAGGCTGTAGCAAGCCCGGATAAGTGACTGCCACATGCCCCTGCATGGCAATCATTAAGTACCCGTTCCGCTTCTTCGTGAGTCAAACAACAATGGAGAATGGAATCCTTTCCTCGGCGATACAAAGTGTCACCGACAATAGTATAATCTTTAGTGTGATGTCTCACACGTCGTCACTCGTCTCGTGAATAATGCAGAGGAAAATTCAAATTTTGGAGATATCTAATAACATCCCCATACCAAGGGTCCTCAGTCGAGATAAGAAATAAGTGTTCATCCACAAAGGAATATTCATGAATGACATCCTCATCAAGCCGTGGAAGGTCCAACATAAGCTCAGCGAACACCAATGATTTCACCTTCGACAAAATCGAGATCAAATTCCTAAAGGATCACAATCCATTTATTATACTTACCCCTGATAAGGCGTCGTGATAGAATGAACTGAAACGGATTGATATGAGCTACGATAGTGGTTGTTCGAAGCAAAATGTAATGCCATAATCGCTGGACTACATGAACAGTCGCAAGTGCCAGCTTTTGTACGTGAGTGTACCTTAGTTCAACGTCAACTAAATTTCGACTAAGATAATAGATAACATGCTTGACAAGCGCATCATCTACCTGAACCAAGACCATGCCAATAGTCTCTTGAGACGCGGCCACATAAAGAATGAAATCTCGTGTAAAGTCCGGTGGACTAAGCACGGGGGCCAATACCAAAGCTTTCTTAAGGGTGTCGAAAGAATACTGGGCTCGCTCATCCCAGATAAAAGGTGTGTCTTTCTTCAATAGGCGTGCGAAACCTTTAGTAATACTAGCATAGTTAGCTATAAACCGACGCAGAAAAGTAGCTCTCCCTTGGAGGCTCTGAAGTTGTAATAGATTACGCGAAGGAGGCAACTGAAGTATTGCTTCAACTTTGAGAGGATTGACTCTAATACCCTCTCTCGAAACTATGAATCCTAGAAGGCGACCCGTCCTAACAGCGAAGATGCATTTGTTTGGATTCAATTGAATTTTGTAGTCGATACATTGTTCGAGAATCATACGGCGGTGCTTGGGGTGGTCCACTCTCTTGCAAGAATGGCCAGCAAGATCATCCAAGAAAACTTCCATAATCATCTTAAGATCGTGAAAGGCATAGGTCATCGCTCGCTGAAAAGTAGCTCTAGTGTTCTTGAGGCCGAAGGGCATTTTCCGGTACGCAAAGGTTCCACATGGACAAATAAATGTCATTTTATGCTGGTCCGCAGGTTTGTTTTGAATCTGATTATAACCTGAGAAGCCATCCATGAATGAAAAAATCTCACTCCCCGCACAAGCATCCAATATTTGATCAATGAATGGCATGGGGAAGTTGTCTTTCAGACATGCACAGTTCAAATCTCTAAAATCAGTGCATACACGGATCGTTCCTTGCTTCTTATCCACAAGAATGGGGTTTGACACCCATTAAGTAAGCGGAACGGGGTAGATGAAACCAACTTTGAGCAATTTCTCCACCTCTTCCTCAATAGCAGTTTCCTTCCTAGGGTTCACAACACGTAAGCATTGTTGAACCGGTTTAGCATCTTGATACATTCTAATATCGTGTTCAACAATGCGGGGGTCTATTCTTGGCATCTCCTCATATGACCAAGCGAAAGCTTCCCGGAGTTCAGTAAACAAATCAGTGTAAATAGAAATCTCCTCAGGAGTGCAATCAGCACCGATGTAAACATTCTCAACCTTTCCGAGAGTGCGGGAGATGTTGATCGAAGTGGTTGGGGAAATATTTTCCATATTCCCCTCCAAGAAAACATCATGCGATTGCAAAAGAGCCACAGGGTGACCAACCATCTCAACTAAAGTCATCCTAAACTCCTCCTGCTCAATGAGCTCAAGGTTGGGAAGGAAATAAGAGCGATGGTGCATATCTTCCCAAGGCCTGTCACTACCACACACGGCTTCAAGGATAGCTTCATCAGATGGCAAAGTGTCATCAAGGAAATCATGAGAGCAAGATGAGTTGGCTGCCCAAACTGGAAGCGTAACGGGATCTTCTTCAACTATCTGGGAAGAAGAAAGATCCGGATTTGTAGTGGTTTGTTGGATGTGATCGTAAGTGAGATTTGCTACAGATAAGGGCATAGACATCCCGACGTGCGCAATGTCTCCAGACATAGAATCCGAGGATGGAAAAATCCATGGATCATTGCAATAGGAAGTCCGAAATGGCATACTATTCAAAGGAGGAGGCACACTGTCGGAAACGGTTCCGATAAAATTCACAGGTGCAAAATGGTTAAAAGTTCCCATCAATGAGGGGTACATTCCAACACCTATGTTCCCAGTTGCCAGCTGAGAATCAGAAACTTGCAGGACTACAAATCCCGTAGATGCTGTGGAAGGAGTGCCAACATAATCCAGCTGATCGATCGTCACAATCTTGCCTTCATGGGGAAAGCAAATAACTCGATATACCGTAGATGCAACAGCCTTCATAGCGTACATCCAGTTCTGACCCAGTAAAAGGTTGTAGTCGATGGGTGCATCAACCACTTCGACTTCAATAGGCACGGACTTACCCCCCAAGAAGACAACAAGGGAAGGGATAATTCCATGCGGCACAAAAGATCTACCGTCGAATGCAGTGAGTGTAGTTCTAGACGGAAGTAAGGGAGGAGAGCCAAGATATTTCCAACAAGTTAGCGACATTACTGACACGGAGGCACCTTCATCAACCATAGTACGTTTGACGAAGCTCTTAAGGCAAACCACCTAGATTTGAAAAGCCACGTGGTAAGGTAAGCGAGGCTGGACGTCAGTAGTATCGAACTTGATAACACTAGGACTTCCCCATCTTGAACTCCTAACGCACTCAAAAGGGCATGCTTCTGAGAAGGACAAGCTTGCAAAACTTCAAGAGCCGACATGGCACACGGAGTTTGGCCCAAATCTTCTATGATAGAGTAGTTCTAGGCGGCTTGAGAATTAGGATTATGCGTGGAGCGCTTGAGAACACATTTCAGTATCTGCGACATAATGGAAGGCTTCTCGATATGCAAGGAACTATCAGGAGGAGGGGGAGGCTCATTCCCCAAATTCGATCGTGGTGCACCATAATCGTGTTGACGAGTAGCAACACAAACCTTTGACTGAACCATACTCACACATCCACAACCACTAGTATTGGAAGAAGACGTTGTCGTTTCATTAGTACCATAACCAGTGGTGGGAGCATGCGAAGCCATATTTTGATGATGAGGAAGGGGATCCTTCAACACAGCTGGGCTCTGTGCCAAATGCTTCGATGCTTCTTTAATTCGAGGACATAAGTGAGTAAGATGATCCTCCCCACAAAGCTTGCAAGGGAATTTCACCTTTTGCCTAGGTTTACGATCCTCGCCAACATTACCGCCTTCCCGAGGAGGGTTGGCATTCTCTTTACGAGGAGTATTATGATTGCTATTGTTGTTACTTCCATTGTTTCCACCCCTACGATTATTTCTCCCCTTTTTCTTACCACCAGGCTGCTGGTTACCCGACGGTTTCGTTGATTGCACATTGTGTACATCAGACGACGGAGTGGAAGTGGACAAGGTGTGAACCTGTCCGGGTGCAGACTGGTTTAGCGACAAATTTTTCATTTGACTAGCTACCAAGTCTACAGGGCGAGTGCATGCGGAACCCACGATGCCATCGACATGTGGTCCAGGAACTGATGTAGGCTCATGTCTTGTTCTCGGTGCATCAGGAATAATGTCATACAAAATGCCAAACTGAGAATAAAGTAGATCTAACTACTAGACTTTTAAGATAGCTTGTTCCTCAGTCACAATGCCGGACATCGAAACATCCTTAGCAATATATCGAAGTAAAGACTTGAGGAACCATTCCAACAGGAACTCTGGAGGAATGTTGGCTTTCACTAATCTCTTCCACCGACGCCACTCTTGAACGTGGTCAGAAATATGTGTGGCCTTATTCTCACAGAAGGTGGACAAAAACTCAGTACTAGTATCATAATGAACCAGTAACTGGAAATGGTCTAAGAAAACCAAAGCAATCTCGTGATACGAATCGTTACACCAAAACCTTGAGATGTTAGTGAAGGCCGCCCACTAGGATCTTAACATCCCACCACGCTCCGCAGTCCAGACTCTGGGCTGGATGTGCGCCCTTACGGTGGTGTCCCCTTTACACCGTACGAGCCCTGGGAGAACACTGCAATGCCGACGTTTCCACCCGCTCTGTGACTTGAACCTTGGTGGAGGCTCTGATACCAAATGATACGAACCATTACACCAAAACCTCGAGATGTTAGTGAAGGCCGCCCACTAGGATATTAACATCTCGTTGAATCCCCTATAGGTGTTTCCGAGCAACTCCACATACCACTTCGCGGCTGCCGCCGTGAGTGTGCGTTGAAATAGGCGTAATCGAATGGAATCATGATTCAAAGAGTTGGAGGAGCACCAAAGGTGAAATATCGTGACATGATCTACCGGGTCCTCACCACCTTTCCCCTCAAACTTTGAAATGTCGGAAGGGAGCTTGGTAGGGACCAGAGGCCAAGTAGGGTCATGACACACTAGATCATTCATGAGCTTCGAAAGATTCGGGAGATTCAAGCATGCAAGGAAAGGGAGCTGAGGCTGGAAAGCTTGATTATAAGCTCCCATAAAAGGTTGGTTAAACGGAACTGTGTTATAAGATGGACCAAAAGCTTGACCATGAGGATTAAATTGCTAATACTGAGGACCTGACGGCCCATAAGCTTGCCTATGGCCATAAGATTGATAACCTCCCCCTGTCTGACCTATTTGAGAGTAAGCAGGTATATATGCATTTTGAGCACCATATTGGGGTGGTGGGTGATACTAGTGGCCAGCACCGACTGTGTTGTAGTAAGGGTTGCCACCATGAGTATGGGGCATGTATGTGCTATTCATAGTGGGAACCGTGTTGTATTGACCGTAGTGGTATGGTATGTTCCCACCCCCAACATTAGGATTAGCTTGAGCAGCCGTGTGGTGACCAGAAGCATGAGAAGCATTCTTAGGTCTAATATGGGTGTGACCAGTAGCAGGGTTGGTGGTGTGATGTCCATGTGGATAGGAAATATTCCCACCCCCTACATTAGCATTACTATTGGCGGTGGTGGATGCAAAAGTATGCGGTATGTGTCCACCCCTGTGGTTGGGAGGAACAATATCATGTGCAAAAGTAGTCCTGGGTTGACGAGTAGCGATGCGTGTATTAAGTTCTGGATGGCGAGTCGTATTCCGAATAGCATTCCGGCTAGGTTGTGTATTCCTAGGAGGTGGTCGTGCTCCAACATAAGCATTGTTAGGAATCTGACCAGTCCCCATACTATGTGAGTGGGTGGACAACGTAGTGCCCCCGGCGAGGATAGTGCCCCCAGTGGGTATAGTATGGCTAACACTTTGACTAGTGCCAGCGTGAGTACCAACCATAGTGGAAGGTTCGACAGTATTGTGACTATGCATACCAAAAGAGAGTGCAATGGGGTTGATCATAGGGCCGGAATCATCATGAGTCTCAGGCCTCCCATATATAAAATCACGTGGAAACGAAGGAACGAAAGGCTCATCCTGTTCTTCCTCCTCGGGTAATTTGGGCATCCCGTAAAGATAATTATCCGGATTCGAAGGATCAAAAGGATCCCGGTCAAGTGAATTAGGCCAAATAGAACCGGGTTGAGTCTCAGTTGGATCACCTCCCCAATCCTCACAAGGAGTCTGGGGATCGGAAGTATGCTCAACTCTACCCGAAGGAGTAGAAGGGTCTTGCCCGATATCGGGATGTGCAGTCATGTAGTCTTCAACGTAAGTCACGTATGAATCTAAAGACTCAGAGGGAGCCCTCCGGCGTCCTCTAGCAATACGTTGTGTAACCAAAGCTGGCTTTAAACCAGCCAACCGATGGGACCGGCGGAGAGTAGGGCTCCGCGCCACGTTCTCTTCGGAGAGAGACACAGCGTCTCCTAATGGCCAACTGTCGATCAAAAAACAGTAAATCAAAAGCACACACCTAGAGAAACTACAGCCATGAGCAGACAAATAGAGTGGCTAAATGAGCTCCCAACACTAGAGCTGGTATGTCTCGCCTAGGAGAGGCTTGAGACTCCCAAACTATAGCCGGAGGTAACAGAATCAGTTATAGAGACACCCAGGCTTCACTGTGTCGACAAGGTCAAGTCCACTGCACGAACACAACTGTGCTGTCCAATCCCTATCTGACTCAGGACACAAACAACATAACCAATGCAAGTACCCTATGCGGTACTTAGGTAAGGAAACTATGTTCACCGCAATATAACCAATGCTCAGGGGGACAGTCGAAGGTGGGAACCGTCGTATGGGCAAGGTAGCTAATCCTGAATTACAAGAGGACGAACCTCCGGTACCCCCAGATATGAACAAATCCTGGATATATCTCCCACGTTCAGCCGGTATCAGAGGGATATCTCCTCAACCAACCTCCCATGACCTCGTGCTTAACTCTGGATTGAGTAGAGCTTCATGAGAACACCGATCTATACCATGGATTCCTCCACTCCCTAGTCGGACACCTAATGTTTCATCTAGTAGTCTTGGATTGTTAACTCACAATGATCTTTTCCAAGACTCTAAACCTATGCTAGTTGGTGTACCATATAAAATAAAATTAGTCTAATAAATTTTAATGATTAAGTGTTAATTTTATTGGCTGGGGTTACTCAAGGGATATGATCGTGAAACTAGTGATGTGTAGACTCAATAGTATGCAACATCGTCCAATCCTAGACTCATCTATCCAATAAAACAATGACACTAATATGCAAAGTCAACCAACAATTCTGAAATAAAGATGCAATCTTTTATCTTTTCGATGCACAAGAAGAACCTAAGATGAAGGCAACAAGAACTCAATGCAAGATGCAGTACACGAAAGTAAAATATTTTTGTATTTTCACTTATAAGTGAGAAGGAAAATGCAAAAAACTAAATGAATATTTTTGTATTTTTTCGATATAAATGAAATGAAAAAACGCAAGCAAAATCCTACTGTTCAGTGACTGAAGTGCCGAGAAGATCACTAAGACAACCCAGCATATCCTAAATAGCAAGACTCAGCCAAAGGAATGAGCTCAAAAGGAAGAAGCCAAGAGGCTAAAACCAAAGATTGGTAAAAAACCAAGAAGTCTCAACCAAGAGAAATGAAGAGATCTGGTCACAACCAAGGCATGAAACAGTCAAGAAAGAGGCCAACAAAGACTCAGGAACCAACCAAACTCACCTAGCAACAACCAATAGCCATAAACCAACAAAAGTTGGAGTTACATGCTACTGTCGAAGGAAATCCTGCGGGTACCCGCGAGCAGTAGAGTAAACAGAGGTGGGTATACATGGGCAGAGCTAAGCTAGCCCGGGGGTGAGGAAAAGCAAATGGTCAAATAAAGAGTCCAGAGGCTCAGAAAAAGAAAGTTTTCTACAGTGTATCTTAATGGCCAATCAGTGACACAGAGCTTCGATAAACAGCAACTCTAATTATGGACTAATTCTCAAAAAATTTCCCAAACATGGATGTTTTCCCCAGCGGAGTTTCCATTTCTGTATTGGAGAAAACTCACTATGGCTTGGGAATACCACAACAGATAGATGACTACCAGAAATCTACTCAATTCTCAAAGCAATGCTATTATAAATGACAATGTTAAGATAATGGAGAAATGTAACCAACCTCGATCCAACGTTTGATGTAGATCCCCGTTGGAGCTTTCAATCCACACAATTGTAAATCTGCAAATTAGTCTTGACAGCCGATATCCAACAAGTACATATAACATATAAATGGCATTCACATTATCAATAACAATGGTCCATAATATCATAAGAAAATGTAACCCAATGTATAATAAACAACATTCACACCATGAATGGACGAGAATATGAGTATTTCTATTAATGAACAAGAAGAATTACAAAGTGATACGACCTCTTGCCGACAACCAATCTGAACTAAGATCTAGATCAATCCACTTGTGCCTCCACCACTTCAATACTCCATGAATGGAAAACTCAAACTAGAGACGAGTTTGGAAGGTGAACATAAATGGTTCACAACTACAAGGATCAATGAGTGCAGACTCAAGATAGGGCAAAAATCCACTAGAGTGCCTTTACTATTCTCTTCTTCCTCCCGTCCATAAGCCATATGTGCTCAATATATAGTCCTCTCAAAGGTAGGTGAAAGGACACATCGAGACATTACTTGGGCAGATGGAGAGCCAAAGGTGACCCAATGACCACTTTTTGGGAGTAAAAAGTGATTAATAGTGGTTTTTACCATTTTACTTGATACCCACGGTCTATCAAGTACGCATGCTATAGTGATGCAACATGCGGGTAGGAACAAAAATAGGTAAAATTGGTATCTCTGAAGGATAAAAATGGATTTGAGTCACTGAAATGGATCCTACAGGCCAAATAATGCTGATGCTCACAAGGTGGAATATTTATGTGTAACACAAACAAGATCACAGGTTCTAGATGATTTGGCTGTTCTAGCTGAGTCATCTAGAAGCATCTAGTTTATTTTGTTATGATTAAGTGATAGGGTTTCATAGATGGCAAGTTGTTGTTCTTAACTTTACTTATGTTAATGGTTCGAGCGACTTAAGTTCAAAATTCTGTTCCATTTTTGAAGGGATTAGATCCAATAGAATAGGATTTGTCAATTGTTTTAGTTTGAACAACTTTTTGTATATATATGAGATAGAAATGAATTAGAGAGGGTTGGAACTTGAACAATATGTTAGGATATTTAGACACTTAGGAGTTAGTTAAGATCAACTTGTGTAATATATCCGTTAGGGATAGTGTGTTTCTTTAGTATGCATTAGTATGCATTTGTAAATACTTAATCCGACGTTCACGATATGTTTCCGACATAGAGTGATCCAACGGCTCAACTTCTCTTAGATCAAACCTAACCTTGATCCGTGGCTTAACACCCGATTGGTCCATGATCTATATTTAAAGAGCATGGAGGGTCATTTTTTAGTTGATTGATTATGAGAAGCTCATTTGTAACTTTCTTTCTTTGCATAATAAATTGTCCCGTAGAAGCTATTTGGCCGGGGCCGTGGAGTGTTTCCCTCAAGAGGGTTTAAACCACGTCAAAACATCGGTGTGTTGATATGTGATCTGTTTGTGTGAAGTGGTTTCTCTTGGTGTTCGGTCCTTTGGTAGTACCATGTGTACCCGAACATGGTATCAGAGCTTTTATGAAGTGTCGCTTCCGGTTATGATCTAGATCTTGAACTGCTGTTGTCGAAACTCGTAAGGGTTTCTAGTTCTGGTATTTCTGTGCATTTATGGGCTGTGGGAGGTGTTCCATTGCGTCCGGAGCATCGTTTACATTGGGAAATAGTTTTTGTTTGATCGAAAACGGTTCCTGGTTGGTCCAGAAACGCGTATTTCATCAGATCTGAAGGTATAATGTTACAGTGACGCATTTTTTTTTATTTCGTTTTTTTAAAAGAAAAAATCTCATATTTCATTATTTTTTTTTACTGTTAGATTTTTTTTGGTTCGGATTGTTGCTTTCCCGTCTGCGTATGCTCTTTGCCGTGCACCTTGAGCGATCTCGGAAAATCAGAAACAGAAAGGGAAAGGGTTTTTTCGGCTGTGTATGCTCTTTGCCGTGCACCTTGTGCGATCTTGGCAAATCAGAAACAGAGAGAAAACGTAGACTTTCCGGGCAAGTTAACAAGATCTAACTCCACAAGTGTGGAAAAGTTTTTTTGTTTCGATTTATGCTCTGTTTTGCAGGAAAAAGGGCAAGCACGCAAACCGAGCAAGAAGAGTATATAAAAAAAATAAAAAAAAATAAAAAGGCCCCCTTCCTCATTTCCATGTTTTACATACCTTTTAATCTAGCTCACTTGGTTCAAAGTTGCTTTATTCCTTAATAGGTCTTGAGTTCAATTCTTAGGAAGTTACTTTTAAAAAGAAAAGTGCATGCAATTTTTATTTTCAAGTTACTTTATTGTAAAAATGCATCTCACTTAAATAATAAAAAATAAAAATACAAGTGAGTCACTTACGTCTTTTATTTATTGTTGCACTATTTAAAAGTAATATCATTGTAAAAGTGAAATCACTTATTTTACAAAAGTGGTTCACTTAAAGCAACTTTCTTGTAAAGTGACTGTCAAAAGGTTTATCTTGGGAAGAGGGGGGTTCTTTTTTTGCTGGACATTCTCTAGCTGCCACGTCACTATTGGGGACATCTTCAACAGTTTCTTTGTTCAAGCATAACTTCATCATACAGAGTCAGTTTTCAGTGCCGTTTTTTTTTAAACCGCCTATTTTTTTGAGCTCTTCACATCCAGACTATTGGTTTCTGCTTTTACAACCATTAATTTATAAATATGGCCGCCCCTTGTGATATTCTACTTAATAGTTCCAACTATTTCTCATGGAAATCTCGTATGGAGGATGTTCTACGAAGTAGGGGACTTTTCAGAATTACAACAGGGAAAGAAAAAGAACCCACTGATGATGATAAGAAAATAAAATGGGCAAATAGATGTGATGAAGCTCGTGGATTGATTGGGATGTCAATCTCTACTGATTTGCGATTCCACATATCTGAAATTGATGAACCTAATGCTGCTTGGGACAAGTTGGAAACTGTGTTTGGTAAACACAATGAAATTCGAGGTCATCAAATCGAAAATGAGTTGATTTCTTTAAATCCAAGTGACTTTTCATGCATTCAAGATTATTTATCTAAGTACAAAACTCTTAAACTCTTATGTGCAGAATGTAAGATTGAGAGGGAAGACAAACAGTGCATTTATCATATTCTTTCCAAACTTGGACCTGCATATTCTATTTTTGTATCTACATTTTACTCCATGAAAGCATCCTTGAATGTAGCTAGCTATCAAGAGCCTAGTCTTGAATCATTTTGTGATTCCCTGATTAGAGAACAAGATAAACTCATTCATCTTGGAATAATCAACAATGCAGATACATCTGGGAAAGCCTTATTGTCCCAACAGAAAGAAAAGTCCAAGCCTCCCAAGAAACAAAATTTTCGCAATAATAAGTCAAACAAGGGTCCCAAACCCTCTCAGTCAGCTCCTTCTTTAAAAAATGACAAAGGATCCAAGCCAAAAGGAAAGAAGACTAAGCGTCATTGCAACTATTGCGGGAAAGATAATCATGATGAATATAAGTGTTTCAAGAAGATGGCAGCCTTGAAAGCAACAATGAAGAAGCACCACATCAGCCTAGATTCGTCTTTAGAATCTACCTCTCATGGACATGCACTTTGTGCTTCTGGTTATTCTTATAATGCATCTTCTTCTTCTACTTCAAATGAATGGCTCATTGATTCTGGAGCATCTTATCATATGGCTAAGGATCAAGCCATCTTTTCTACTATGCATGAATGTAACACCAAACAAATATTTGTTGGTGATGATAGATCTCTAAGTGTTGTAGGAGTTGGAACAGTTCCAATAGATAATGGTCATTTTAATGATGTACTATGTGTTCCAAGAATTTCCTGTAATTTGTTATCAGTCTATCAGATCACTCATTCTGGTGAAGGTAAAACTGTGACCTTTACACCTCACCAAGTTGTAATCAAGGATTTTAAAGATCCTCAACAGGTTCTAGCTACCGGAATTGTTGATGATATTACCAGGTTGTACAAGTTTAACAACTTTGGGTCATCACCTTTCCCTTCAGTTTTTGTTGCTCATAGTGATAACTTGAGCAAAATTTGGCATGAGCGATTTGGTCACTTAAATTATCGCTCATTGCAACAACTATGTAAAGAAAATATGGTGACAGGTCTTCCGATGGTATCTTGCAGACATGGTGTTTGCTCCGGTTGTGTACTCGGAAAACATCATCGGGACAGTTTTGACAAACGTGCCTCTTGGCACGCCTCGGTTCCCTTGGAGCTTGTGCATAGTGACTTGTGTGGTCCTCTTCCATCTGCTTCCTTTTCTGGTTTCAAGTATTTCTTAACTTTCATTGATGATTACACCAGACGCACTTGGGTTTATTGCCTAAAACTTAAGAGCGAAGTATTTAACATGTTCTTGGCCTACAAGGCCCTTGTTGAAAAACAATCTGGTTATCAAATTATTAAGTTAAGATCTGACAATGGAGGAGAATATGTTAACAAATAGTTCACTACTTTCTACATTGAACAAGGCATCCAACAACAGCACACTATTCCATATACACCACAACAAAATGGTGTAGCGGAGCGGAAGAACCGCACTTTAAAAGAAATGGCTAATTGTATGATCCAATCTAAGGGACTAAGTCTTCAATTTTGGGCTGAAGCCATAAATTGTGCAAATTACATAGTTAATCGCACCCCCACAAAAGCATTACAAGGTATAACACCAGAAGAAGCATGGAGTAAAACTAAACCTGATGTAAGTCACTTTCGTGTGTTTGGTAGTGAAGCATGGGCTCACATTCCGGATGAAAAACAGAAAGCATTGCAGCCTAAAAGTGAAAAGTGCATATTTGTTGGATATTCTGAAGATGTAAAAGGTTATAGACTTCTTCAACCACATTCTCATGATGTAATCATTAGAAGAGATGTTAAATTTGATGAAAATATCTTGGCCTGCGAGCCTAACTTGGCGATTGTGCCATCTTTGGCCTGCGAGCCTGATTCGGCGTTTGTGCCTTCTTCTTCTTCTTCCAACTTCCTTGACAGGTTTCCAACTCCAGTTTCTGATGATGACAGTGAGGATGAAAATCCACCTCCGCCTGCTCATGTTCCTCCAGTTGCACCAGCACAAGTACTTCCTGGATGGGTCCGTTCAACATGTGAAGCAGCTGGTGATCTTGCCGGTGATCCTAGAGATCAAAGTCGAACACGTTCTCAGTTTCAGCGAGCCTCTTCTATTTTGGCTCAAGTTTCCGAGAATCATGATCCAGAAACTTTTGCAGAAGCTTCAGGGAATCCAGATTGGGATGCAGCCATGGATGAAGAATATCGTTCCTTAATGGCAAATGATACTTGGGATCTTGTACCTCTTCCAAAAGGAAGAAAACTTGTCAGATGTAAATGGGTCTACAAAACTAAGTATGCATCAGATGAAAGTGTTGAAAGACTTAAGGCAAGGTTAGTTGCTAAAGGTTTTTCCCAAGTTGAAGGGATTGACTACAATGAAACCTTTGCTCCCGTCGCAAAAATGAACTCCATCCGCCTTGTTCTTTCCCTTGCAGCCTTACACAACTGGGAATTCCATCAAATGGATGTCAAGTCTGCCTTCTTACATGGTGATTTACAGGAGGAAATTTACATGGAACAACCTCCTGGCTATGTTCAGAATAACTCTAGCCTTGTCTGCCGCCTCAAGAAATCCTTATATGGCCTTAAGCAAGCTCCTAGAGCTTGGTATGCCAAAATGGATACCTTTCTCCTTGACACTGGTTTTTCTAGATGCCATTCTGACACCAATGTCTATACCAAGAAAGTAGGAAACCATCTCATCATACTTGTTCTATATGTTGATGACCTTATTCTTACTGGTAGTGACCCTAAGCTTATAACCCATGTGAAATCCAGTCTTAAACAAAATTTTGAAATGTCAGACTTAGGACATTTGCATTATTTTCTTGGTCTCCAAGTCCTGCAAACCAAAGAAGGAATCTTTCTTTCTTAGTCTAAGTATGCTTGTGACCTTCTTCGACGCTTTCACATGGAAGATTGTACACCAGCCCCTTCTCCCTTCCAGTCTGGAGTCAAACTTTCTGCCACTTGTACTTCACCTGAAGTAGATGCCAACTTGTATCGTCAGCTTGTTGGTAGTCTTTTATACTTAACTCATTCCCGTCCTGACCTTTCCTTTGCCGTTGGTTGAGTTTCCCGTTATATGCAGACACCTCATGAAAGTCACTGGAAAGCAGCTAAAAGAATACTTCGATATATTCAAGGTACAGTTCAGTTTGGGATTCATTACAGTACAGGGGGGAAAACTTTGTTGGTTGGTTTCACTGATTCAGATTGGGCCGGCGATCTTGATGATCGAAAGTCTACTGCAGATTATGTTTTCAGTCTGGGATCTGGACCTATTACTTGGGCTTGTAAGAAACAACAAGCTCTTGCTCTTTCTTCAGCAGAGGCAGAATATCGAGCAGCAGTTAATGCCAGTCAGGAAGCTTTATGGCTTCGACAGATCCTTTCAGAGTTTGGATTCGAGCAGCAGCAGCCTACTCCACTTTGGTGCGACAATCAAAGTGCCATCAAGCTTGCCAAAGATCCAGTTCTACATCAACGCAGCAAACACATTGAGCTACATATGCACTTCATCAGAAATCTTGTTCATGATCGTGTTCTTGAAGTGCTCTTTTTCCCTACAGATGA
The DNA here is from genome assembly GCA_027924585.1 of Larix kaempferi. Taxonomy (NCBI): domain Eukaryota; kingdom Viridiplantae; phylum Streptophyta; class Pinopsida; order Pinales; family Pinaceae; genus Larix; species Larix kaempferi. Next base: position 396,739 of record BSBM01000005.1, on the reverse strand, counting down.
TCAAGTTGCAGACATCTTCACCAAGTCTCTTACAGAAGTGAAGTTTTCTAAACTTCGATCTATGTTAGGAGTTCAGGAACTTGTCGTTAAGGGGGGATAGGCTCTAATGCCTCCTTCCTTCTCCTAATAGTGTCACTTTTGTAAATCCCTCAATCCTATCCCAACTTGTTCTTAAGGGGGGATGTTAGGATATTTAGACACTTAGGAGTTAGTTAAGATCAACTTGTGTAATATATCCGTTAGGGATAGTGTGTTTCTTTAGTATGCATTAGTATGCATTTGTAAATACTTAATCCGACGGTCACGATATGTTTCCGACATAGAGTGATCCGATGGCTCAACTTCTCTTAGATCAAACATAACCTTGATCCGTGGCTTAACACCCGATTGGTCCATGATCTCTATTTAAAGAGCATGGAGGGTCATTGTTTAGTTGATTGATTATGAGAAGCTCATTTGTAACTTTCTTTCTTTGCATAATAAATTGTCCCGTAGAAGCTATTTGGCCGGGGCCGTGGAGTGTTTCCCTCAAGAGGGTTTAAACCATGTCAAAACATCGGTGTGTTGATCTGTGATCTGTTTGTGTGAAGTGGTTGCTCTTGGTGTTCGGTCCTTTGGTATTACCCTGTGTACCCGAACACAATATGATGGAAGTTCGGTTTTAAAAGCTATGTACAGGCATGTATGTTGTTTCTTATATTATCTTTTGCAGAAAATGACTATTGTTTGAAGTAAATTATGATCTTTGAGCTTGTCTTGTTTCAATTTATGAAGTATATACTATAATTATTTTGTCTATGCATGGTCTCAATTTCATGTTGTGATTCTCTTGACCAATATATAACTATGCCCCTATTATGAAATGAAACTTGAGCTCTTACATTTGTATATTTATTATCACAATCATTTTTTTGTTTATGTTTGAGTATTGAAACTTCATATTATCCCTATCATCTGATTTTGAATATCCAACCTGAAACATAGATTCATTTGCCACTAGAAGTTCATAGGATTACTGAGTAGATGTTTTATATCTACCATTTAAGATTTCCTTAATCTTGAACCCCCGTAGTCTAGGTTCAACTTTAGGGATAACATCTTTTGGCGCCGTTGCCGGGGACGGAGAAATGAAAGTATATCTTCCCTGGGTGTTTGATATCTTTATAGATGGTTTTGAGAGGTGACAAGATCAGTACATTTGTTTACAGACTACATTCACCTTACAGTTACAAAGTTACAGTGGCTTCAAAGCCGATTTGTACAAGAGGAAATCCTTCATCTCCTCTACATACAGGAGTTTTTGATCCAAAAAAGATTATAAGGGAGGCTAGTAGAAAGTTGAATAATCCATCATCCAACAACCCTCAACTTTCCACTATTGATACAGATCTAGGATATTCCTCTTCAGATTTTGTGAACAACCAAGAAGAAATCAAATTGGATTTATCTGTGTGCATTCCTGAAAGTGATGATTTAAATCCAACACAGGTTGGTGATTTTGAAGTATATTCAAATCCTCTATCTGTAGAACATAAACATATTCCTGAGGAAATGTTTACCTTGAATTCTTTGACAGCACCTGAGATACCCCTTACAAGTAGGATTTTCATTAGTCAATTGAAAATTGAAGTACCTTCCCCTCCACATACCAAACCACCATCTCCACAGAAACAACCATTTGTTTCACAGATATCTCATTCATTAAACATGGCTGGCCAACCCCCTGATATGATGGACCATATGGTAGCAGCTAGATATGCTCCACTGGTTATGCCTTGACCCTTAAATCCTTTTCCTGGTGGTGACTACCAGAAATACTTGCCTAGGTTTGATGGCCAGGGTGGAAGAACTGCTGAAGAATGTTGGGATAAGATTTGTAGTTATGTTGATAATTACAACATTGAAGCTAGAGATGTTTGGATGAGAATGTTTGTTCAGAGTCTAGATCGAGAGGTTAGAAAATGGTTCAGGGAGTTACCAGAGAAATCTATAGATGGTCTCGAGGAGTTACACCATGTTTTTATCAGACAATGGGGAGATACAAAAGATTATCTCTACTATTATACAGAATTCACAGCATTGAAAAGAAAGCCTGATGAAGCTGTTGTAGATTTTTCCAAAAGGTTTAATAAAATGTATAACAAGATTCCCATAGAGATTAAACCTACTGAACCTGCAACAAGCTTGACTTATGCCAATGCTTTTGATTATCGATTTTCCTTATGGTTAAGGGAGAGAAAAGTAGTGTCTCTGATGAACATGCAGGATGCATCCCTAGAGGTTGAATCCAACATTTTGGCATCAAATAAACTTAAAGAAGAAGATGAAGGTCAACAGATGGATCAAAAGGGTAAAAAGGAGATGATGCCTTCTTCTTCTTTTACAAAGGTTTCAGATAGAAAATATGATGAAATGCATAAAACCATAAAAGATTTGTCTGCAAAGATTGAGAGATTGGAAATAGAAAAGAAAAATCAAAATAGGCCTTCCTATGATAATGATAACAGAAACCAAAATCAGTTTAGGTGCCCTTATCCTCTTAGGTTCATTCCCAGAGAAAGAAGGAACAATGATATTCAAAGGGAGAGGAGAGAAAAAGAGGATCAGAAGATTCAGCCACCTTTTCAGGATAATTTGATAAGAGATGATGATCCTTATGAAACAACATTAGAAGAGATTGAAGAGTCAGAGCATGATATTAGTCAATTGGATGATGTGTATGCTTATAATTTTATAACTAGGGATGATTATTATGGTTCAGCAGAGTTGAGTTGTAAGGAAGTAAATTTCAATGAACAACAATCTGAAATTTGTTAGCAGGAGCAACAGAAATCATATGGACTCAGGTCAGGAATAAAACAAGTTGTACCATTAAAAAAGAAGGTGAAATTTGTTCCTACCAAGGAAGCATTGCCTTCTAGAGAACAACACGAACTACAAAAAGATAAAACAGCCTTGTTAAATCAGCAGAAGTAGGAAATATTCTTGGTTTTGATTTAGAGCATGAGATAAATAAACTCAAGGTCCCCATCCCCTTAACTGAATTGATAAGGAGCATATCTTATAGAGAACCTGCCATGAAAATCTTGAACTCATCACCTGTTCATGCTTCATCAGATGTAATAAACTTGCAAGAGAAGGATCCCACCATTATCACTGGTTCAAAAGCTTCTGACTAGTCAGACATGAAATTCTGTTATCCCCCACCATTCTATATCACACTTACCATACATGACCAGATGTTGCATAATTGCCTCTAGGATTCAGGTGCTTCACACAATCTTATGCCAAAGGAGGTTATGGAAGCCCTATGATTATCTGTTACAAAACCCTACCATGATGTATATGCTTTTGATTCTCAAGCTATCAAATGTTTAGGAGTTATAAAAGACCTAGTAGTCAACCTTGCCCAGCTGCCTATGAAAAGTGTTATCATGGATGTAGTAGTAGCTTATGTTTCTCCTAAGTTTGGCATGCTTTTGTCAAGATCATGGGCTAAAAAGATAGGTGGCACTCTACAAATGGATCTATCATATGCTTCAATTCCTATATTTGGAGGTGAATATAGAAGGCTGTACAGAGAAGTACAATTGGCATTTTTAGTAAGTGATGATAGAAGCCCAACAAATCATCCTATTTATTCAATACAAGAGGATATGGGTTCTTGCATGTTATAGGTAAATGATGCTGCTGCAGGGGTTTTGCAATTTAAGAAAGACAATTCAGTTCAGTGCAACATAGAGGAACAAGAGGGCATTTGGCAGATGTATTTTGATGGGTCATCAAATAAGGATGGAGCAGGGGCTGGTGTGTTGTTAATTTCTCCTGGAGGTGAGATGATTTCAGTAATGTATAAATTGGAATTCCAAACCACAAATAATACTGCTGAGTATAAGGCACTAATCCTTGGATTGAGAGCTGCAAAAGATATGAATATTCAAAGTCTTGCAGTGTTTGGCGACTCCGAATTGGTAATTCAGCAAGTGAAGAGTATTTATCAGGTAAAGCAGTCATTATTGAAGGTTTACAGAAATGAAGTATGGGATATGATAGATAATTTTTTATGTGCTTTCAACATAACATATATTCCAAGAGATTGTAATCGGACTGCAGATTCATTGGCATTAGCAACAGCTTATTTCAGAATTCCAAAATTAACACACCTGAAGTATCCCATTGATGTGAGGTATAGACCAGCAGTCCCAGATGATATTAAACATTGGAGGGTCTTCCAGGATGAGCAAGAAATAAAAGAATTTTTAGAGTTAACAGAGGAATTTGTTGATGACCAGGTTGATTTAGATGAAGATGTAGATCTAGCTGAATTTTCTACCCATGCAAAACATTCAATTGATGATAAACAAATTCTTGATTTAAAAACCAATTTTATCCCTAAGGGACTTGTTCCACTGGAGAGGTTGTTCTCTAAGAATGACACATTGTTAAAAAATAATTTGCAGACCACTAAAGAAAATGTCATAAGCTGTAATATTGGATTTGAAGCAGAACCTGGATTGGTAAAAATATATAAGAAATTGTCAGAAAAGGAGAGGAATAGATATATCTATTTGTTGAAGGCATTCATAGATATTTTTCCCTGGTCATATGAGGATCTTAAAACATATGACACTAGCATTATCCAGCATAAGATCCCGTTAAAGCCCAATACAAAGCCTTTTAAACAAAAACTTCGAAGGCTTAATCCATCACTTTTACCAGTCATTGAAAAAGAGGTGAAAAAATTACTGGATGCCAAGATTATTGTTCCTCTTAGGTATTCATCTTGGGTAGCTAACCTTGTGCTAGTACGCAAGAAAAATGGAGAAATAAGGTTATGTGTGGATTTTCGCAATTTAAACAGATCATGCCTTAAAGATAATTATTCCTTACTTAAGATAGATCAGATCCTGCAGAGAGTGGTAGGTGCAGAAAGCATTTCAATAATTGATGGTTTTTATGGTTATAACCAGATTGCAGTTCAACCAGAGGATAGAGAGAAGACAACTTTTACAACCCCCTGGGGCACATTCATGTATGAAAAAATGCCTTTTGGGCTAATGAATGTAGGTGCCACGTTTAAGAGGGAAATGGACATAGCCTTTGTAGGTGAGAATGAAAAATTTGTGGTCATTTATCAAGATGATATCACAATCTTTTCCAAATCTGATGAAGAGCATTTAAAACATCCGAAACAAACCTTCCTGAAATGCAGAAAGTTTGGGTTGTCATTAAACCCAAAGAATTCTCACTTTGCTATGACAGAAGGTAAGTTATTGGATCACATAGTTTCTACAGATGGGATTAAAATAGACCTAGAGAGAGTGAAAGTTATTTTAAAGATTGCTATTCCTAGAAATAAAAAAGAAATTCAGTCTTTCATAGGAAAAATCAACTTTTTGAGATGGTTTATCCCTAACTTTACAGAAACTATTAAGTATATAACCGATATGCTTAAGAATGATAGGAAGGTAAGGTGGACTGAGCAAGCTAAACAATCATTTGAAAAAATTAAGCAGGCACTTGTAGAAGCACTTGACAGCCCCAGATTACACTAAAGATTTTGCAATCTTTTCATTTGCATCAGAAGAAACAATTGCTTTTGTGTTGTTGCAGAAAAACTCTGATGGATTAGAGCAGCCCATCTCATTCTTTAGTAAAACATTAAGGGATTAGAGTTGAAATACACTAGTGTGGAGAAATAGGCCCATGCCTTGGTAAAGGCACTTAAATTTTTCAGAATATATGTACTCCATTCTAAAGTTTTAGCTTATGTGCCTAATTCAACTGTTAAAGAAATTTTAGTACAGCCTGATAGTGAAGGAAAAAGGGGCAGATGGATTGCAAAAGTGATGGAGTATGATGTGGAAATTAAGCCCACTAAATTGGTAAAAGGGCAGGGCTTAGCTAAGCTCTTTTTGAGTCAAATTGTCAGATATTGGATTTGCATTTGATGGCGGAAAATTCAAAACAGGGTGAAGAACAAGTTCATAGCAGGTATTATGACTGTCCTTGGTATGCTGAAATTGTATATTTTCTGTTGCATTTACAATGTTCCTTAGAGTTGAGTAAAAATGAATGCAGATCGGTAAAGCTAAAAGCTCTCAAGTATGTATTGATTGATCAAATATTGTACTGGAAGGATCCTGGAGGAATACTTCTGAGGTGTTTGGATAGAACAGAAGCCAATACTATCACTGAGGAATTGCATGCTGGTGTCTGTGGTGGACATAAATACTGGAAGGCAACAACTTTCAAAATCTTAAGAGCTGGGTATTACTAGCCCACTCTTTTCACAGATGTGTATCAGCAGATTAGGGCTTGTGAAAAATGTCAAAAATTTGTAGGCAAACATCAGCTACAGTCCTTACCCTTGAAACCTATATCAGTAGAGGCTCCATTCCAATAGTGGGGTTTAGACTTTATAGGTGAAATTCATCCTCCATCTCATAGGGGCTTCACTCAATAAACTGCTATCATAGCACGTTTGATCGTGGCATATGAAACAATACCCCTGATTTCACTAAATATTGGAAATTACCTTCCAAAATAGTTTTTTTTAACCCCCTCCCAATATGCCTTCCCAATTTTAAAAAACCCCTATTTTCACTAGATATTGTATGTATCAATTTTTTCATTAACATTTTTTATACCCCTTTATATTTCTACCTAGTATATTGATATGATACCCCTCTTGTGATCCCACATGCATTCTACAATGCACCATGCTTCTTTCGATGTATATTGTGGATGCACATTACTTCACCCACAATGCAATTACTCAACCATATATCAATATAATTCGCAACATCTAATGGTCTAATGAAGAGATAGGAGATCACTTCTTGTATGTCACTAGAGGTAATGCACATAGTACAACATTTAGATTGAATGTTACAGTTCCCCAATCGCTGGCTAAGCCTGTTGTGGGATAGGTATCCAAGCCTCCAGGACCTGTAACAAGCTCTAAGAGGTTGACTAAACATCCCAAGGCCTGTAATAGGCACGAGTGGTTGGGTATTCAAGCCCCCAAGGCCTATTGAGGGCCTATGACAGGCCTTGGAGGCTTAGAGCCTCCCAAGGCGGGTAACAACTGGTTGAGTGCTATTGGTTACAATTGGTTGTCAATGACCACTGTCTCTCGACTATGATCGACTGGAAACCCACTTCACCACGAAACCCCCTGGCCTCAACCATGCCTCAAGACGTGATTTCCTTGCGTACTGGTAAGCCCGAGCCTTTCATGAACTCGATTTCTCGTCCAACCGTGATCCTGCCATCTCCATTTGGTGGATATTTGTCAGCCCGTCCATATAAAAAAGACCCCAAAGTATTTTTGTATTGTTACATTAAATAAAAACCCTTTGCCCCTTAATATATAAGCAATATAATTTTTAGGTTTTCATGAATATTTAATACCGCAATATGAATGAGCGTGGTATTATATTGCCTTATAGTGAAGCCCTCGTGCTCCATCTAGTGGCCAACATAAGTGGATCTTAACCGCAACCGATTTTTTCACCAAATGGGTAGAAGCAATCCCAACTAGAAAAGCAATAGATCAGGTTATCATTAATTTCCTGCAAGAAAATATTCTTAGTCGATTTGGATGCCCTAGAAAACTGATTACTGATAATGCTCCTGCATTTAAATCCAAAAAAATGATAAAATTTGCTGAAGAAAATAATATTTCCTTGAGACAGTCTACACCATATTACCCCCAAGGCAATGGATTAGCAGAATCCAGCAATAAAAGTATTGTGACTAGCATCAAGAAAATGTTATCAAAAAATAAGAAGAATTGGGATACTAAGTTAAGATTTGCTTTGTGGGCAGACAGAGTTACAATAAAGAAGTCCATTGGAACTACCCCATTTCAAATAGTATATGGAACTGAAGTAGTATTCCCTATTCAGTTAATGTCTCTAGTGATTAAATTTGTGCAAGAATTTGAGGAAGAACCAGAAGTGAAGAAAAGAAGGACATTTCAGATAATTCAGCTGCAGCAAGAAAGAGAAGCTATCATGGAAAAAGCTAAAATACACAAAAATAGGATGAAAGAAAGCTTTGATAAAAAGGTAAAAAAGAATGTGTTTTCAGTGGGTGATAAAGTGTTAAGATGGGATGCTAGAAATGAGGATAAATGAAAGCATGGTAAGTTTGAATCTCTGTGGTTGGGACCATTCATGGTGGTGAAAATCTTGGGAAACAACACTTTTGTTCTGCAAACTCTGAGTGGTAAGGAGATTCAAGGTCCAGTCAATGGACGATTCTTAAAACTGTTTCATGCATATTAGAAGGGCAGATGCCTTGTACATATTCATTGTATAGACCAGTCCAAGCAGGTATTAGTAGACTCTAGCCCAATAAGACAGATTGCAGAAGGCACAGGTCACAATGTTCTTAAGGTCTCACAGGGAGGACTTTATCCCCAGGCGGAGCCAGATGTTATCTCTAGGGTTGTTCCTTAGACTTATACATCCCTTACCTCATTTTCATTCATTTTTTCCATTTTCCTAGCTCATGCATTCCTTTCATTTTTCTTAAGTTTTATATTACCCTAGTTATTTTTTGTTATATTTTCATAATTAAATAGGAACAGGCTCTTCTTCATATTTATTTTCAAAATAAGGTTTAATTTCTTGGTTCAAAAGATATTTCAAATGTTTGGAAACTTTATAATTCAACAAATTTGATTTAAATGTTAAACTGAACGCATGTGCCAAAATTTTAAATATGAAAATGCTGTCAGTACTGTAAAAATGCTATCAGTTTCGTAGAAATGTGAAATTATGATTTAAACAGGGGTTTTAAGTTTGTAATTATAATTTGCATTTATTATAATTCGAAATGAATTATCAATATGCATGTATCTTGTACCCCATAAGGCGTGGCAGCCCATTTCACTTGACACATGGCAATTGAACAAGTACACAATAATGACCGATGAGTACAATCCTCCAGGCATCGAAGTTAGCAGAGTTGATGGGCAGAGGAATGTGACTTCGAGAATGAACCCTGCAGGGTAGGGTTATCACAGCACTGATACATTTTGTTTTGAATAGGGTAAAATATGGAAGGAACCTCGCAGGTCCAGGAAAAGAAGAAACCAAGTGGCCTCCCTTGCAGGTCCGAACCAAATAATATCCAGTGGCTTATGCAGTTTCCAAGATCAACAAAAATGATGAGAGACGCATGATGGCTGGTATACTGTGAAAAACTACATGGTTACAACCCCCAGGTGACTAAGGATTTTATAAAAAATTACAAAGATGGGGTTGTTGATTTTAAAAGTTTCAAAGTAATGGTTAGTGAACAGTCCATATCAGAGGTCATCGGCGTCCCAGCTGAAGGTGAGAGTTGGTTTAAGAAAAAAGAATTCAAGGGAGACTACAGTGAGTTTTTACTGCCTGGGTTTGAGGATTTAAATTGGCAGAATGGGGTTCATGTCAGCAAAGTGAATCCCAATTGGAAAATACCTCTTGAAATGATTGAAAACTACATTACTTGTGATGGCCATTTTGACAAGATTCTAAGATGCCACATTCAATTGTTGTTGCATTTGCATGGGAGCAAGAAAATAAATTTGCCATACTATTTGTGGAGAAGTTTGCAGAAAATGGTCTTATGGGTGCAAGGTCACCCGAAACATACAAAACGCTCCATTTTTCATCATGGGCTTATCAAGCTCTCAGTCCTTCATCATTTGAATCAAATTGGGCAAAGTTGGGATCAATTTCTCCTCAAACAGGGTTATGAAGTCAAGAAAAAGAATAAGCCATCTAAGGAGAAAGGGAATGAAACAAAGTTGCCAGATAAACAGGTACAGGCTGAAGATTCTGAAAGACAGGATGAGGCAGGGAAAACCACATCAAATGTTGCTGAAGGTAAGACCACTCCTAACCAGTCCAGTATACAAAAGCCTGATATGTTGAGTTTGATTGTTAAAAACCCAATTGCTGAGGAAGATGAACCAATAAAAACTATAAGTACAGAAAATGTGGATTTAGGGCCGAGGACAAGGTCTAGGACCAAGATGGCCGCAGAAACTAGATTGCTGAAGGATCCTACGAAGGGAAATGAAATTGTTCCATTCAATGATTCTAATAATGAGATGGATACTCAAGAAATTGATGTTTTCATTTCTAAAAATGAAGATTTTATAGATATGCAGGAAGATATAGGGCATATACCCAAGGTATTTTTTGAAAATAAGCAGGTTCATGCTAGAAATCAGGCATCAAGCTCTAAGGGTGTGCAGAAAGAGGATGTTGCAATGGGTGCAAATGAGATGGAGATAGTCCCTGAATTGGACCAGGTGAAGAAAACCCTGCAATCTTACAAAGAACAATGCCAGTAATTGCAGAATATAAATGAGAACCTAATGTTGGCAAATAAGAGGCTTCGAGAAGACTTGGGGCAAAAGGATGCAGATTATCAGAAGTTAGTAGCCATAGCTAAAGAAACATTGCAAAAGAAGAGAGCTATGCACAAAGAATGGAGACAAATGAAGACCCAGCTGGACGAGTTGCAAGGGCGAGAGCACAATGCAAATGCTGAATATAGCAGGTTACAAAGAAGATCACAGGTTCTAGATGATTTGGCTATTCTAGTTGAGTCATCTAGATGCATCTAGTTTATTTTGTTATGATTAAGAGATGGGGTTTCATAGGTGACAAGTTGTTGTTTTTAACTTTACTTATGTTAATGGTTCGAGCGACTTAAGTTCAAAATTCTGTTCCATTTTTTAAGGGATTAGATCCAATAGAATACGATCTGTTAACTGTTTTATTTTGAACAACTTTTTGTATATATATGAGATAGAAATGAATTAGAGAGGGTTGGAACTTGAACAATATGATGGAAGTTCAGTTTTAAAAGCTATGCATAGGCATGTATGTTGTTTCTTATATTATCTTTAGCAGAAAATGACTATTTTTTGAAGTAAATTATGATCTTTGAGCCTGTCTTGTTTCAATTTATGAAGTATATACTATCATTATTCTGTCTATGCATGGTCTCAATTTCATGTTGTGATTCTCTTGACCATTATATAAATATGCCCCTATTATGAAATGAAACTTGATCTCTTACATTTGTATATTTATTATTGTGAAAATCCTCACAGCAGATCTAAGAGATGATGTATAACTCACAAGAGTAATTATGATTAAGCAGGAAAATAGAAGAAGAGTGAACAATACAGTATAATGAGCAACAGAATAATATGGTACAGTAGAACTTAGATAGAAGCAATAATACTTCACACACACTAATTAATTAATCATAGTATGGACAAATAAATAGTACAATGGTAGAGAGGATTCGAATGCCTAAGGTGGCAATTCGAATTAGCCTTTCAGAGTGATCATAAGATCAATAGAGTGTCATCGGAGCACAACTAGGTGTCCTCATGATCATCGGAGCGCAACTGGAAGTCTTCATCATCATCAGTGGAGTCATCAATGCTCAAGTAATTGTCAACCATCAGTCAAACTAAATCTGGTAGGTGTAACTGAGTGTAACTCAATGTAACTAAGTGTAACTCAATGTAAATCAATGTAACTGAGTGTAACTGAGTGACAACTGGACTGGTAGGTGAAGAAGGGCGAGTTGCTCCCTAAAATCAAGGTAGAAGGGTGCATTAAGCAACTGGAGGGCTAAAACTGAATAGTGAGAAGCTCCTGGGGGCTGGCTAACTGAGGGCTATGTGCTGGATTGATGACTGGGATGCATGGAAAATGCATGCAAACCCTAAAGGTGCATGCATGACTGAAAATGTAAATGATCAAAATATTGGTGGGATTAGGATGAAGTATAGGAATATCCTAACACCCCCCCTTAATCCATCCTAGGCCCTGGTAACTAAGACCAAAGGTCACCCAATACAATGAATAATAACAATCAATAAACCAAGGAAGTGGGAAAATTTCATGGGAAACATACCCCCTCCTCAAAAAATAGACTGTAAGGCACACATAAAAATAAATGCTCCAAACTCAAGCATGTGTGATGCTTGGTCATATGTCTGGAGGTATCTTCTTCTTGGGAAGAAGTGAATCATGCTAAAAAAGCATGTGCTTGTACTTGCTCTTCAAATCGAATGTGATGAGAACAAATCCAACAGTATGAGAATGATCCTTGAACCTGTGATTCGAATCAGCTGAGGTAGGATCAAATCTGTGAAAGTGCATATAGTCTTTTGTCTTCTCCTTCAAACCACCATGGGTGAGATTATGCCAAAAATAACTATTACATGTTTTCTTGAAATCAAAATCAGATTTAAGACTTAAAAAATAGTTTCTTGAGATCTCCTTTGAACCAACAGGGGTGAGATCAAAACTATCATATGCATGAGAAATTATCCCAAGCAGTAATTGCTTAGAATCCAAATTAGATCCAAGACTTGAATCATGGTTTCTTGAGATCTCCTTTGAACCATGAGAGGTGAGATCAAAACCAATAGATGCATGAGAAATTATCCCAAGTGAATGGCAATGGCCATATTCTTCAATGAGCTTCTGAAAGGATGGAATTATGATCATATAGTAGTATAAAAGATGAGATAGTTGGAGAGGAGCGAATGCATTACCTTCAAAAGTTGTTTTGACCTCTGAAATAATCATGTGATCATGATGCAAACCAATAGACTCTGGTGCAAGAGAGGATTTAGGACCTTCTGCAATATCTAGAGTGTGAGCTGGCACATAAAGAGAAGAAAGTTTGAGCATGAGTGGAGAATATGCAAGTTCTTTGTCAACAACTTCAATATGAGATGATACTGGTTAATGATATGAGAGATCATCAAGGGGAGCGAATGCAACATGATCAGAGAGACCATCAGGAGGAGCGAATGCATCATGATCTGAGAGACCATCAAGTGGAGCGAATGCATCACCTTGCTTGCTTTTGAAGGGATTTGGACCAAATCCATCATTCTTTTTGCCAAATCTTTCATCCAGATGAGCCCATAACTCTTTTGGAGTCCATAACTCTCTTGGAGTTTCAACACCATCACGGTATTTGAATTTGAATCTTTGGTATGCACACAAGGAAAGCATCATTGTTCCAAAGGCCATGTCACCTTTATTCAACTAGTCAATATTCTCTTCAGAGGATTCGAACTCTCTTTCAAAATAACAATCAAAGAGATCATGGCTCTTTAAATATGCTATCATTTTTGGTTTCCATTCATCATAGTTGAATGGAGAAAGAAGAGGGATTCCTTCTAAATATGAATCCATTGAAGCTGTAGAAGACCTGCAAAAACAATAGAGAATAACTGCAACTGCTACTGCTGCAAAAATGCAGAAACTGCTGCAACTGCTGCACTCGAAATCTTGGTAATAACCTGCAAAAAAACTCTCAAGAATGGAGATAAACAATACTCTCAACATGCTCTGATACCATGTGAAAATCCTCACAGCAGATCTAAGAGATGATGTATAACTCACAAGAGTAATTATGATTAAGGAGGAAAATAGAAGAAGAGTGAACAATACAGTATAATGAGCAACAGAATAATATGGTACAGTAGAACTGGCATATAGAAGCAATAATACTTCACACACACTAATTAATTAATCACAGTATGGAAAAATAAATAGTACAATGGTAGAGAGGATTCGAATGCCTAAGGTGGCAATTCGAATTAGCCTCTCAGAGTGATCATAAGATCAATAGAGTGTCATTGGAGCACAACTAGGTGTCCTCATGATCATCGGAGCGCAACTGGAAGTCTTCATCATCATCAGTCGAGTCATCAATGCTCAAGTAACTGTCAACCATCAGTCAAACTAACTCTGGTAGGTGTAACTGAGTGTAACTCAATGTAACTCAATGTAACTGAGTGTAACTGAGTGTAACTGAGTGACAACTGGACTGGTAGGTTAAGAAGGGCGAGTTGCTCCCTAAAATCAAGGAAGAAGGGCGCATTAAGTAACTGGACGGCTAAAACTGAATAGTGAGAAGCTCCTAGGGGCTGGCTAACTGAGGGCTAGGTGCTGGACTGATGACTGGGATGCATGCAAACCCTAAAGGTGCATGCATGACTGAAAATTTAAATGATCAAAATACTGGTGGGACTAGGATGGAGTATAGGAATATCCTAACAATTATCACAGTCATTTTTATGTTTCTATTTGAGTATTGAAACTTTATATTATACTTGTCATCTAATTTTGAATATCTAACCTGAAACATAGATTCATTTGCCACTAGAACTTCATAAGAATTACTGAGTAGATGTTTTATATCTACCATTTAAGATTTCCTTAAGCTTGAACCCCTATAGTCTAGGTTCAACTTTAGGGATAACAACTACTTTCACGGCCTTGTTCAAGCAATTGCAAGACGTGTTTGCTTGGCCCTACAAGGAAATGCCCAGGATAGACCCAGCTATTGTTTCACACGAGATTCAAACCTATCCTGATGCTAAACCAGTCCGGCAAAAGCTCCGACCAGTACACCCTAGGAAAACTGTGGCGATTAAGGAAGAAATTGAAAAGCTCTTGAAGGATGGTTTCATTTACCCTGTTCCATTAATAGAATGGGTCTCAAATGTCGTCCTTGTAGCTAAGAAGTAGGGCACCATTCGTGTCTGTGTCGATTATCGAGATTTGAACAAATCTTGTCCTAAGAACAACTACCCCACTCCCTTTATCGACCAAATCATCGACAATTGTGCCATAAGTGTCATCTTCTCGTTTATGGATGGTTTCTCCAGTTACAACCAAATTGAGATCCACCCGGCTGATCAACATAAGATAGCTTTAATCTTCCCTTGGGGCACATTTTCTTATTGTAAACTCCCTTTTGGCCTTAAAAATGCTGGTGCCACATTCCAGCGGGCCATGTCGTACGTTTTCCATGACGTAAAGGACTTTGTGGAACCTTATCTCGATGATATACCTTCCCATTCCCAGCAGCGTGAGTACCACATTGATCATCTGATGGTCATTTTCCTCAGATGCAGGCGGTATAACATCCGCTTGAACACGCGTCGAGTCTAGATGCCTCCTCGATTTTATCGTCTCGAAGGATGGGATCTACATTGATCCCTTGAAGGTGGAAGCCATCGTCACTCTCCCACCTCCCACTGACATTACAGAACTTCTAAGTTTCCAAGGGAAGGCAACTTAATTACAGCATTTTTTCTGTAATTTTGCACAAAAGACGCAGGGTTACATGAGACTTCTCAAGAAGGATGTCCCGTTCATCTGGGACAACCAAGCACAACAATCCTTCGATAGTCTAAAACATGCTATTACGCATGCCCCTATGCGCCAACCTCCCAATTACTATAAGGATTATATACTTTACCTCGTTGCTTCTTCCACCACGATCACCATGTTCTTGTTACAGGAGGACAACAACACCCATGATCATGTGATCTACTACCTAAGTAAGGGTCTTATTGACTCCGAAACTCGTTATTCGCATGTCGAGAAGCTCGCTCTCCCAGTAGTCATTGCCGTCCAAAAGTTCCATCACTACATCTTGCTCCGCACCACCACCATCATCGTCGACTCAAACCCCATGTACCATGTTTTAACATGTCAAGTACTTGGGGGAAAGTATTCATGCTGGATCGTGATACTTCAGGAGTTTGACCTCCTCTTTGAGAAAGCCAAGTCTAAGAATTCTTTGGTGTTTTCCAAGTTCATTTGCGATCTTCCCCGTGTTGATTTAGGATCTGAGCCCAATGATTATCTCCTAGACGAATCATTCTTTCTTATCAGCACGTCTGACCCATGGTATGAGGATATCACCTTATATCTCCAAACCCAACGTTTCAACCCCCAACTGTCTCATGACGATCGTTGTCGTATATGCTACCACACCAAGTATTACTTGATCGTCAGTGATACCTTGTATCGTTGTGGTATAGATTCCATTCTTCGACGTTGTCTAACACATGAGGAGGTTGAACACGTTTTAAATGATTGTAACGCTAGGGCTTGTGGCGGTCATCTCTTTGGGATGGCTACGGCCCATAAGATACTATGCGCGGTATATTACTGGCCATCCATCTTCAAAGATTGTATTGAGGCCGTTAAAAAATGTCCCCCATGCCAGCATTTTCAAACAAAAAAATGCACCCATCCAGCCCCATTACACCCAGTTATTTCCATTGGCCCCTTTGCAAAATGGGGCATTGACTTCATGCACTGTAAGACTACCCCGGTCGGGGGGAATGGTTACGTCATAGTAGCCGTGGATTACTTTACAAAGTTGGCCGAGGCTATGCCTACATACAGTGACGATGGCAAAACCACCACACTCTTCATGTTCAATCATGTTATCTCACGATTCGGAGTCCCGCAAGCCATAGTCACCAACCATGGATCTCACTTTTAGAACCATATGGTCGATGAACTGAGCACCAAATTGGGTATTCGTCATGAAAACTCAACCCCTTACTACCCACAGTCCAACGGACAAGTAGAGGCCTGATTCAACGCATGCTGGGTACGCATAAGTCCAATTGCCACAACATGCATTTTTCCACATTATGGGCATACCGGACTTCCGTTAAGACTGCCACCATATTTACACCGTTCCAGTTAGTGTACGGATTGGAGGCAGTCCTACCAATAGAGTGCGAGATTCCATCGCTCAAACTCGTGGTCAAACTTCTTCCGAACACCACTACCAAGGAAGAACATTTCATTTACCTTGCAAAACTTGACGAAACCTGCCGCGATGCTACTCTTGCCAACGAGGCACACAAGAAGCACATCAAGGAATAATATGATAGGTCAATCCAACCCCGCGTCTTTAATGAAGGTGATTTGGTCCTTACATACGACCAAAGGCATGATAAGCTGGGGGTAGGTAAGTTCGAGTCCATGCGGCATGGACCGTACATAGTGAAGCGTGTTCTGGAAAAAGGAGCCTATGAACTAGAGGACTACAATGGGATATCTTTGGGTGAGCCCTGTAATGGGCTCTACTTGAAGAAATACTATCCTTGAGTCTTTCATGTGTAACAAATAATTAATAATACATTAATATTAATAATAAGTAGGAGTAATAGTTAAATGAGAGGATGTGTCCCCTCAAATAGGCATTTCCCAAGCTACTATAAAAGCTGGCCAACAATTGTATATTTATCATCTTATCTCATCAATCTATAAATTTATATATCATTTTTATATTTACGGATACGTGGGTTATTTCAGAAATTATGGATTCACTACGAGTTTATTGAGAATATCCAACTATGGATATTACAGTGGTATCAGAGCCACGCTTGTAGCCACCAATCTAAGACCTTGTCCAAAAAAACCAAGCCCTTGGCCCAAAGAAGTAAAAAAGAAAAAAGAAAAAGAAAATAAAAAGGCAAAAGTAAAAGAAAATAAAAAGAAGAAAAGAAAGACAAGTAAAAAAAAAAAAAAAGTAAAATAAGAAAAAAGAAACGAGAATATAGAAATAAAGAAAAAAGAAGTAAGAAATAAAGAAAAGTAAAAGTAAAGTTTCTTCATAAGTGGTTTTGGTTTTAATCTCCAACAACAAACAAAAAGTGAGATTTGAACCTAGGTGGGGAAGATAACAATCATTCCTCCCAACCACTCAATCCACACCATTTTTATTATCCTTCAACTCCAAAAACAATTATTATAATAATTAATAATTATTATTATCATTAATAATAATTATTGTCATAATAATTATTATATTATATTTATTAATAATATTATAATTATTAACTTTTAATAATTATTATTATTATTTGAAAAAAAATGGAGTCTTATAGTGAAAATCAAGAAAGATTCCCTAAGACCTACTCAAAAGTAGCCAATAGCATACTAAAACTTGAGGGAAATATTCAAGGAAAATATATTAGTATTGCTATTTGTCCTACCATACTGGAAAATCGCATTAGCAACAGTTTGGCAAATCAATTATTAATCCCAGAATCAAGTATAATCGAAAAGACATATAACTACGTTGAGAAGCAATATGAAATTACGAACTTACAACTAACAATTAATGATTACAAGTTCACATCCCAATTCAATGTTTCGACTATATATTTAAACGAAGTCGACATCATTCTAGGTTTACCCTAGATGGAAACATTGGGATCATTTATTTTAAATATGAAGAAAAAGTTTTTAACATTTTCATACAGGAAAGAGCAAATCACACTGCAGGATGTTTCAATGAAATCAGATTCAAAGGATGTGTCATCTGAAGATTTCAAAGACATTTCGAAGATGATTTCAGAAGAAGATAAAAAATCAAGACAAAAGATGCAAAAATAATTAGACAAAGTCATCAGGGACAAAGAAGAAGAGATATCGCGTTTAAGAGATCATAATCAGAAGTTGCTCTTTCAAGTCAAGAAGGCAAAAGATAGGGCACAAGACCATCAAAATATAGAGGAGGAAAATCAAGATCTCCAAAAGAAACTATTAGAGCTTAAAGATGATGCAAAATCTTAAGAAGAAACAATCAGGAATCTTAAGAAAGATAAATATTTACTTGAAAACAAGTTGGCAGACATTCAGAAGAGGAGATCAAAACGTTTGGGCTCAAAAAACAAGTTGAGGAAAAAGAAGCAAATACAAATCCAATCATCAAAACATATAAAAAAGAAGTCAATCCAGTAGAAGAACAAACAACAAAAACTCCTTATCGACACCCCAATTATAAAGTTCATTTTGACCAACGAAAGGGTCAAAATGAACACACATGGAGGAGAGATGATGTCAGATGAGCATGAACATCAAATCAAAATACAAAACAACAAACAAGAAGACCCATCCCACAAAGTGATCAAATAGCTTCAATAAAATTAGATTTGGGATGGAACACATCATAGACGATGCGTCAATTCTTCTGGGGAATGCGTAACTCGTATCACCTCGTTTCATCAAATGTCGCAAAGACTAAACACAAAAGATCAAGAGATGACAGTTAAAATAAAAATAAAAACCAAACATAAACCTTGTCTTCAATAAAGCTTTGAGGACAAAGCTTCCCTTAAGGGGAAGGCAATGTAACAAATAATTAATAATACATTAATATTAATAATAAGTAGGAGTAATAGTTAAATGAGAGGATGCGTCCCCTCAAATAGGCATTGCCCAAGCTACTATAAAAGCGGGCCAACAATTGTATATTTATCATCTTATCTCATCAATCTATAAATTTATATATCATTTTTATATCTATGGATATGTGGGTTATTTCAGAAATTATGGATTCACTCCGAGTTTATTGAGAATATCCAACTATGGATATTACATCATGCATAGACATCTTGTATATACTGTACATGGCGTGTGTGTTTTGTGTGGTGTGATGTTTTTATTTTAGTGTGTCTAGGTCTTGTTTCATTTCTTATACCATGTTCTGTCTGCATGTACAGATGGAAATTTGCCATGGATTTGCGGACGGCTCCAGCCGGCATACCCATAACCTTGCTTAGGCAACTTGGGTACTTTATTCTCCCACTGGTGAGCTTATCAACTTAGGAGGAATTTGTCTAGGTTTCGCAACCAGCAATGTTGTGGAATATCAGGAAGTCATTGGAACCCTAACCGACGCTCTTTCCTTGGATTTGCAACTATTGGTTTCTCATCCTAACCAGATTTATGTTATCCGCGACCCTACAGTACTCCATCTCTACAGACGAGTTTCTCTCCTGGAAAGGTCCTTTGAATCTATTCAATACCTGCACATTCCACTAGACATGAACACAGTTGCCGACTCAATGGCCAACTTCATTCTAGATTGGCACATTGCACACACATAACATTTGTATAAAATATAAAAGTATTCATAACATGTAAATCATTCATCATATAATCAAACATGTAAACAAGATCACATTAATCATCCATAGAACACATAATGTATAAAACCGTCGAAATGTATGTATATATATATAGATCAAAATGATGGCACTGATACAAAAATTTGACACTCATAAGCTTTCAATATACATAAGCAGAACATGAGCCTAAGCCCCAGGTCATCTAGCCCTAGACCCTGAAGCCCCTGGATGCTGCCCATGAAAGCAGACCATGGCCCTTGCCACTTTGGCCATCAACGTACCAAAATGGTTAGATACTCCAACAACGTACTTCTGGTATCCCCGAGGTAGATCACGGACACCCAGCTTTGGGATATCCAGGGTCAACCTCTATAGGTTCTCATAAACCTCCTCCACCTCCTCAGTGGCATCTCGCACTGTGGAACCCACAACGGGCACCTCTGATCTCCTCGCAATGAGAGAGACTCCTACTGGTCGCGATGGACCCACATCTGCACACAATATGAAGTTATCAGCACTACTAAAAAAAATCATAAAATATATAAAATGAAAAACACAAAAGTTGTTGTTCTTACCGATGTCACCCCAGTGTGCTCTCTCGGGAAGCACTAGGTCGGGATCACCTCTGAAGTCTGTCTCGCTGTAAGGGTAATACTCAATCTAGCCAAGTGAAAAACCCAGTGCCATAACCTATGATGGGACCCCCACTACCGTGGCAAGCCATCACCTTTTCCCATCGAGTCATATGTGGGTCCCTGGCATCCCGATCATCCAAGTCCACGTGTGGACACAGATGAGGTACCCGCTCTAGTAGAAAAGAGATCACCATGGACCCATATCCAAACTGTTTCAGTGCCCCACGCCAACATTTGGTAAGCTGACCCTAGAGGTTGGTAAGGAGTCCCTCGCACCAGTTGAACACCATGGGAGCCATGCACTCCTCTGCGTACATCAACTGGGTCTTGCTCGCAAGGTGAGAGGACTGACTCCCTGACACCCTCACCAGAGTGAAGAGCATGGCATGTAAAGGATGGTCTCGAATCTCCTTAATGGGAATCTTCCCACTACTAGCCACAGTACCTCCAGTGCAATACTGAGTAATCATGTCATCCACAGTTCGATTGCCTCCTCGTGATCGAGTGAGAGATACAGATTCTCCCCTCTGGGATAATCTTGTCAGGAAGTAGATGTCCTCGACATCTATACTCAATGTATGCACCCCGATCTCGATGTGCTATTGCACTGGATCCCAACATCGAATCATATGTGTCAGTAACGGGACTTGGGCCCTCATGCCTAGCACTCGGAAGTATTTTAGTAACCCGCAATTCCTCAATGCAGCAACGCATTGAGGGTCATTTTCGAACTTGTGTTCTTGTTCTTTCCACTCAATGACCATATTTATCACCGTGAACCTGTCAAGAAGGACAAATGAGCACCATTAGAACTCATCCTATGCATTAAAGCTTTTTCTTTTGGGTTGGGCAATGAGTTATAGTTGGACATTTCCGCTGTCGCAGGTTGTCGTTGCAGACAGTGCGACATCGTCGCAAACGGTCCTTGTGAGACTTGCGATGAGGCATGGCCATCACAGTTCCCATAAGGAGGGCTTGCATCGACCCATGGATGCATTTCCCCCAACTAAAACAACTCAAAACCCTAATTTCTAAGAAAAAAATGAAACCAATCTAGTGGAAAGTTGCAAAGAAGAGTTTAGGCCTACCTGCTTCTAACGGCTAGCGGAATGGTGGACCGTAGCTCCCAGAATCAGCAGTTGAAATTTGGATCCAAATGGCTCTCCACACTCTCAAAACTTGGTAAAAAACAATCGTAATTTCTTTTCACTATTTCACCCATTTTATAACAAAAAATGGAATATTCCTTTTATAATTTGATGCTTTAGTGGTTATTTTGCTATAGTTTGGATTATTTACTGCATTTAAATGCTTGGTTAATTGTTTTTGACCTAGTCTTTCAGTTGCAGGAGTACTTGAGTGCCTATTTAATGTCGTTTTTCGCCGTGATGATCATATCGTAAGTATTATCAAATATGAACAACTTCTTCGAGCATCTTTTTGTCATTATTTCGCTCATTAAATTCAATTACTAATGGCAACCAAGCTTACTCTTTGTTCTTTCTCATGCTCGTAAAATGATGAGAATAAGTCACCGAGTTATAGTTTATCACTTTTTCGGGCTCGTTAAACTCCTACGAAAAAGGAACCCCCCGGAGTCTCTCTTTAAGCTCTTTTCAGGCTCCCTAAATATGAAAAGATTGCCAAGCGAACTTGATACGTTCATGCTTGTAAAAGTATTTGAATGATCGTCTCCTCGGTGATAGTTTACCCCTTTTTCAGACCAGGGGGCACTACTTATGAAAAAGGAATACTCCATCCAATCATGACTAGAAGAGTCCTCTCTCACGTTGTTTTACCCTTTTCTGGGCGAAGAGGCTAACCTTACGAAAAAGGACCTTTGGAGTCTTCTTTAGTTCTTTTCAGACTCTCTAAACATGAAATGACACCGGGTTTACTTTCTCTGGACTCGTTAAAATTCAACATTGAAGGGCCCTCCATGGGACGAATCCCTCCTTTCCTAGGTTCGAAAAATATTTGGGATTGGACTCATCTATGAGATGAGCTATACCAAGCATCTGGTTACCCTCATCAAGCTCCTCAAAAATACATGAGGCACTCATCAGTCATGATGGAGAAAAAGGAAATATTTTGTGTTACACCTTTACCAGTGGCAGTACTTAGTCATTCTTGAACGTGGCACTCATTTGCATTTGCATATAGTACTTGATTCATCCGTTTGTCCTCGAGTTTTTCCTACTTACTAAGTCTTGCTACTCCTTTGAGTCATCCAAAGAATACTTCCATCATTAGTTGTACTAAAAGTTGGCGTCATTCTCGTCTTGTCAATACTTCCAAGTCATTCCATGCCCATGTTCAAGAATACTTTGACCGCTCATCATTTGCAGTCAGTACACCTTCCACCATGTCAGTCTACTCTGAGTCAGTCTTGCATGTTACTGTACCATCCGATCTACTCGAAACATCTGTTATCGTGTTTCATGCCGATGATGGGGGATTCATCATGGCCCTCCTTCGATGGATTCATCCTTCTCGACCTCAATACATCATCCGAGGATTGAATCTAGAAACCAACCAAGTACCTTGGGCCTGCACACCTCAATGGCAGGTTACCTCATTTTCGACATGAGTTTACATCATTGACTCTTGTTTGAAATATTTCATCCATCGTTCGACTTCAACTCATTCATTCGCGCTTGATGATATGTACTATGATACCTTGGGGATCATTGACATTAATGGTGGTTTCCCTCGCCCTTGTTAACGATATACATTATGACCAATAATAAAGTGGTTTCTACCATTTTCGACGTCAAGACATTTGCAATCACATGGATAGATTCGTATCCTTGCGGGTTCGGCTTGAAGACCTTGGGGAGTCATATTTTACCCAGGTTGAGATGGAGATTGTTTTGAGTCATATTAAATGGATCCACTTTTGTATTGTTTGTGGTTGTGTTATCATCTCATCATGGATCTACGCTTGTGTCTAGTAGCCATGATTGTGTTCATTCGGTCATTACTACCATGGATCTGCAATGTATTGGTAGGAAACCATGTTGTGAGTCATACGAGACTATGTTCTCAGAGTCAGTTGTATTGCAGCGGCATCCTCTGTTCGACAAGTCCTTGCCAATCCTTCTGTCAAATCATTTCACTTGTCAATTTCCAACAACTTCATGCTTTGGGGGGAATTATATTACACCTGAATATTGCCATCATAATACTCAGTGTAAGCCTCCCTAAAGTCTCCATGCCTAAGATACCAAATTGGAAGAGATACTGACCTATTTCTATAGGGTTTAGAGAGGTTGTTGCAGTTCACGTTAATGCAGCATGCGACGTCGCAGGTTGTCCTACTGCAGCCTGCGATGATATCAGTTAAATGGATAAAGGGAATTATCAAGCCCATTCTCGAAGGTGTATGATGTGGATCTCTATCCCTAGCCTATAGGGGAGATGGCATTCGATTCCCTATCCCTTTGGGAGGATCCCTTAACCCTCTCCCACTATATCTCAACCTACCCTATCCTCTTAGTACTATATATATGAATCTCATTCCCATTCCAAAGGGAGGAATTCTATAGCACTTGCATGCTGGTGAAATTAGCTTAGAGATCTCTACTCATCTCTTGGGAGACCTATACTTCCTTTGGAGGCTTTGGAATTGGCTTGTTGGAGGAGGATTGCGATGTTAAGATTTGGTTGTAATCATCTCTCTTTTGTACTTCCCTCTTTCAATACAGTAATATAAACCCCTTCCACCAAATATTGTTTTGTTAATAATGTTTTTCTAGTTTACTTGCTTAACCGTTTACATAGATCTATTACTGTTTAGATGCATTTTACTACGTGTATTGTTCTGTATGTCTTGATAGGTCTTGTAGCTTAGATCTGACGACCATGGAGCATGGAACAACATCAAGGAGAAAGATCTACAAGCTAGAGGTAAGACATCTAATCATTCAATCTTTAACTAGATAAAGGAAAGCAGTTTCATATTTTGTCCCACTTGTTCTAGATCCACGTTGAACTAGGGAGATCACACCTTAAGTCCGCTATCGGTAGATTTTCCGGTAACACTAGGTTGCTAAGTGTGGGTGCTTGGCCACATGCCCCACCAGGGTCCCATGTTGCTGACGAGCTTCAGTTTCGAGCTTCTAGCTTCCGCCAAGCTTGGTGTGGCCCTTTGTTAAGGTTCCAAGTCACTCTACTCGGTGCATTTTCCAATGGAATTGCTATGCCTTTCCTAACTCCCAATTCATACCACTTGGGTGTGCGTAGGTTGGCTAGGTACATGTTGCACCAAATCCATTATAGTGTGGCTCAATCCAAACTGTGTTTTGGTTTTTTTCTGGGTTTCTAATTAAGCTTGAGGGAGCATATTGGGTGATTCAACACCCATAAGATTGTGTACCCAAAAAACCATGTCTCTCTTAAATTTGTGGTCTCTCTCAGATCTATGTGGACACATGGAAACAAAAATGCACACTCTTAGCCTATATAATCAACATGTGCATGCATAATCTATTGTTCCATATTTAGTTTCTCCTACAAGTCGACTAGAACACATTCCTAATACTTCAACTAACGTGCAAAGGACAACCTACAATCATATTCATATCCCACCTTGGATTGTTCAAGTCAAGAAAGCACCACTAGATCAATGATGCCTTGATTTAGTGAGCCTCAAATCCCTTGAACCAATGCTTTTTATGTGTAGGCTTTTACTACTTGTATGAGGGAATCGAGCTCAAATGAAGGGGCCTACAAGGAATATTTGAAGCATGGCAAACAACCATTGAAACATGGAAAATTTGGATATTGAAGAGGGAAAGGACATCAAAGAGAAGGCCACACAATTAAGATGCAAGGACAAAGACCAAACAACCACTATCAAATAAGATTGATCAAAAGAGGATGGGCAGAGGATGGTTTTCAAATATGCACAAGTACCAAGGATAAGGAAGAAAGGGATCTATGACCTACAAGTTATCCAAATGTAATGGAAAAGGCAAAATATTTCACATGAATGCCCAAAGTCATTATTTGGTTTGTAAGCACAAGAGGACCAGTTATTGGTTACAAGTGTCTGTAAGTTGAGGATGATTGTAATTTCAAATATTTTTTATTAAAATAATATCCTCGTTATTTGTTTTAAGATGAAGACAAACCAAATAGGATAGAATGGTTGAGTAGTCTAAGAAGGCCTAGAGTCACTAACATTTTTTATAAATGGAATCTGCACTTATCCAAAGAGTTTTCTTTTGACATTGTAAGCTATCTTCACATGTTGAAAAGTTAAATTGTTAACTTGTGTTTTCTTACTCTTGAAAGTTGTGATGGTTGTGAATAATTCTCACTAGTCATAGTTTTCTTGAAGTTTGTGGAGTTGGATGTTGCAATCTATAGGCTATTCTCATGCTTGCAATATCTGTTTATGCATTGTTGACAAATTAATGTAAATCATATATCTCTCATCAACTTGTTGGCTATCCTCAATTTATCAAAGTTGCTCTATGATTGTGCAAGTCGTAATTTAAAGTATAAGCCCGTATCACAATAGTTGGCCCATAACTAAAAGGTTGACTATTTTCAAGAGAGGAATATCTTATTGGGTCATTTCATCAGGTGAACCTATGTACTCATATCAATAGGTACCTAATGTATAAGCACAAATAATTAGCAAAGCGGATAAAAGCTTCCTAGCATTGTCTCAAATTCAAGTAAAAGTCAATTGAGAATTAAGAAAGGGTGGCATAGTGATTTTGCTTCTTGGTTAAACCATTGGAGAATAGAGGGGGAGCCGAGTCTACAAAATACTAATACCATTAAAAGCACTATCACAACTAAATTTAAAAAGAAATTTGAATGCAACAAATAAATGGAGAATAAAATAAAGTTAAGGAAGTATAAATTTCATTAACCTCAACTAAGAAGATCAAAAGTAGTGAGCATAAAGAAGAAAATTAACATTACTAAAAAAAGAATGAATTCTCACTAATTTCACAATAAAACTGGAGTTGGACTTTAACCTAAAACTAGAAGGGAATAATGAATATGTAGTCCTTGCATTACTAAGAAAATGGAGGATGAAAATGATTTTATCTTATAATACCCTTCATTTACAAACATTAGGTATAAATTTCAAAATATTTGTAACACTATCACATGTCATGATCCTTACGTTAATAGGGCACAACCACAAGGGATTGGTGCCTCCTACTAACATAATACTTGATTGGTTGAGGTGTGAGTATACTTGTTACTCAACTTTTCCCCTTCCCTATGTGCAAAATATTAAAAAAAAAATCTCATAGATGATACTCCATCTTATCTTTTTCACATGCCTTCCTAAAAAATGAGAATAACCCTTTTGGATATACCTAGGAAACTAAAAAAAAAAACCTCCAATTTCCTTTACCATAAAATTGAAATATCAAAACAAATCAATTAAATCCATATCAATTTTCTAAACTCCAATATATTAAAAATATTTAAAAACAAGGGAGATAGAAGCAGAGCTTCAAGTCCACGCCAAGACTAAAAGCAAAACACGGGAAAGTTGCAATGAAATTGGAAAAATTGTAAATGCATGTTCAATAAAATGGCTTACATTTGACTTAAGCCCTTATTGTCTTTACAATTTTTAACGTGGATCACTGAATTATTGGATTTTGGATACCTTGAATCATTTTAAAAGTGTCAATTGTATATAAAGATATTATTTAAACACAAATCAACAAGCAGACGATAACGTACAAGTAAATATTTTGTTTAGTTCAGCTTACTATAAAAAATTCTCTCTCCTTTTGACCTGTTCAAAGCTTTTCAACAGTTCCAGAATGCGACACTTACTGATGTGTACATGAATGTATTTGTTCAGGGATCTTGTGGTCGTCAATTTGTGGAAAAAATGTAAATAATTAATGTACGGAAACACAGCCACGTCATCCTTTTCAACGGATCCAGAATGCGACACCTACTGATGTGTACATGAATGTATTTTTTAGGGATCTTGTGGTCGTCAATTTGTGGAAAAATTGAAAAAAATTAATGTAGAAAAGCACAACCACATCATCGGATCGTTGAACAACATTATCAAACATTATATGAGTATTATATTTGTGATTTTAAAGCTAAGTTACATAGCATGCATCTTGCCACGCTCCTAGCCGATGTTGCACCTGCCTTGGCCTTGGTCATTGCTTGCCACGCTGCTCGCCATTGTCACACATGCCTTGGCCTCCCTCCTTGCTTGCCATACTCCTTGCAGCTTTCCACCAACTGCCTTGGCCTTGATATGAGGCCAAATAAGGCTTTGAAACAATTTCACCAAACTGATTTGCAGGGACTAATAACTCAAATGATATATTTGTGTTGCAACCTATGGCACGAGTGCATTGATATACTCTGCTATACTGTGTTGTTGTGGGGTCCCTTGCATATATTTCTACTCTTATAGAACCAATTTGAGGGCCAAATTCAATATGGACAGAACCCCTTTTATCGATACGCTTCTTCATTGTGTTTTGGGGTCTTGCGCATTGTGTCAGGAATACAGAGAACTTGCAAATCGGGGATTGGATCCAATTATTGGTGCGTTCTCTTATTTGCAGATTATTTATAGAAAACGTTGTATAATTAGTAGTTCCATTTATCTTCTAATTAAGTAATGTTTTCCTTTTTCCCTCGGGATGGGTGGGAAACTGTGAAAGGTATCAGCAGCAACAACGAGCTGCAATAGCATCGCCATCTAGCCAAGGCATGTATAAGTCTAGTACACTGTCGGATCCCAGTCAGTAATGAAGAGAATTTTCATGAAATCTTCTCAAGCATAAATCAAAGTAATAAAGTGACGTAGAGTGTGCGTGCAACGAGTGCAGTTTCATCATTGTTTAAAATAATATAGTCAACACAAGAAAAAATGTTGCTAGAATGTTAGTACTCCACATATATATGCATTGTTTGGCCATGCTCGAATAAAATTTTGCGTATTTTACGTCAAAGTGTTCATGTATGTAATATAATGGTATCACTTATGTTTCTTATAATTTATCATTGTCCAAACATAATAGTTGGATAAGTAGAGAGGATTATTTTTTTTTAATTTTATTTTGTATTTTATGTAAAGTATAGTAGATGATAAATTTTTCAAAATTGTGTTTTATAGAAATAATAATAGAGAATAATGTTTCCAAAAGTCCATTATTTTTGAATTTTTACATTTTCACAGAAGGGTTTGGATCACATCAACCAACATTGTTATCAGGATTTGGCATACTTAGTACAAATTAAGTAAAGTAAGAACTTGACATACATTCTACAAAGCAAAGTTCTTAAGGTATAGTTAATTAGATATTAAAAAAACAATAATATTTATGAAACATTTTATGCATAACATTCATATTATTTGTGAATTTAAGTGAAGTTTTCATTACCTAACCTTGAAAACAAGAAGATGGAAAAAAAATTGTGAAGATCTCAATTATTTAATAAATATTATACAATGGTGTAAAATAAATGAATGAAGTTTACTATTAGAGTGGTTTTCTGATTCTTCCTGGTATAGAATAAGCCCTTTGAAGTAAAGGGCAGCTAAGGTTTTGTAATATTTTATTGCAACTCTTTACTCAGTTCATAGATCATGAACTGCCCCGCAAAAAGCATACAAAAGAGACGATATTTAGAAGATCAATGTATTTCTTTTCAAAAAAGTAAAACTACGCTCTTTCATATGTATTTGAACTTTTATAAATAAAAAAGAAACCTCAATTTTTAGTACTCAACTAAAATACATTGACCTTAATTGTGCCTACTTCTTTAATGGTGTCCACAATTTTGAGTTTCTCTATAGTTTCTGAGCCACCGAGGGTAGAGATAGCGACGTCGATGCCCTTCATTGTATTTACCAAGGAATTGCGATTACTTAAATTTCCCTATAGTCATTTGCATGAATTAAATCATATCCCACGAACATATTTTAGATATATAAAAAATTTTAATAGGGAAATGAAAAAAGACTTGTATAGTAGAATTGGGAGATCATATACATAAAGAATGTGGACGTTGTAATCCTTCAATTATTGGACATGTTGTTCTTTTGCATGATCATAAGCAGTGGAACCTCTAGCAGTATCTGTTTTTCATACCGACAGTTTAGCATATATGAGACTACCCATAGTGAAAAACCTTCAGTTTCTCAAGAACAACTCAAAGTTTCAAACAATTCCCAAGAAGCATAAAACTGCAGTACAACTCATTCAAGAGGGATTTGCACAAGAGTCGCTTGACTTAAAAATGGTTCAAAAGGGAAAATTTGGTTGTAATCAGGACAAGCAAAATGGGAGGCATAAATGGTGTGGAGAGCCACACAAAATTGTAGAAGGGTGAGTAGGCATTAGGGAAACAAACTATATCCATTGTTGACTATGTATATGTTGTCACGTAAGTAGTCGTTCTTATGATGTTGAGGAACCAGAGGGAAAGAGAATACATTCACCTCCAACATGAATTTTGCTACAAAGCTCTCAAGCATAACATGTGATGTTTCCATTTCTTGCTTTCCCTTCATTTGAAAAGAAATAAATCAAACAATAACCTTAGTTCTCCCAGATGACCATGAATATGTCAATCGTATAAAAATAAAAGCATTGAAATAATTACCTCCACAACTATATCGTCATAATTAATAACATAAATCATGCAAGTTCACGAGGACACAAATCCATCACAGAGCCTTCGATATGGATCTTCTCCCCGGTGATGCGGACACACGCTTTGGCTTCCTTTCCTGGACAGATGGTAAGTGTGTTCCACAAAGCTTAATTTCTATAACTAGACAGGAGTCATATTAGGTCTACTTTTTCTGCAAATCCTGTACACATTGAAGCTTTAATGGTCGCCAACTGGAACAGAGTGCTTCTATATTTTGTTAATGTATCTACATAAGGTGGAGAAAGACCATTGTATACGTGCTACCAAGGCAGTACATTATATTTTGTAAGCCATGCACACACAAAGTTACCATGGCCAACAAGGATAATTTTAGGGGCGAAATTTAGCCCATGGGCTATTTTTCCATGTTTTTTTCCAAAAAAAGATTCACCAATTTGCATTTTTTGAAGCCCCATTCCGCCCAATTTTGATGGGGTAAACTTTTTTCACTCTAAAAATCGCCAAATTATTATATAAACTATATAAAATCCTTAGAAATTGAAATAATTTTAGAAAAATATCACCAAATATTTTATTGTTGACATTTTAAGAATTGGTAAGATTTGTCAAGGTTTATACACTTTTAAATCAGTATGGGTCCTTAAAATTATCCCTGATGGCCGACAGGTGTTAAGCCCATTAATAATCCGTATGCATGGTCTGAAGAAAGCAAGACATGGAAGCAAAGCCACTGCCAACATTCGTCTTTCATCCACCCAGCCTTGATTTGAGGCCAAATAAGGCTCCAAATAATGTGATTGGACCAAACATGCTTTTTGCAAAAAACCTTAGGTTAAAAAGCTTTGTAAATTGTGCCATTCATTAAGGAAGTGTGTGATGGTATGAGGAGAGTGATGGCCATCGATAGTCACTCTCCAACATTAATTCTTCCCTACCACATGCATGTAATACTTTGGATTATTCATACCAAATGAATAAGGATATCCCCAATTAACCTTATAAATGTTTTTACGAGCCTTAGAAAATAATTTTTTTGTTTAATAAGATATTACATAAGATCTATTTGCTTTATTAATATTCAAATTTCTGAAAATGAGAAAAAAGTAGGCAGGGTGGGTGTCGAAGCAATCGACCAGATGCAAAACTATTTTAATGGCCAGTTGCTTTTCCGAGCATCATCTAAAAGGGGCTTCACACGCGTCTCAGCCCTGCTCGCAAGGGGCGTCAAAGGTTCTCTGAAGCGAAGATCTTCTCTTTCGAGCTTGCATTCTTTGATTTATTTGGCCTGGGACATTCCTAGGCCTCAAACATTAATTGGCCGAAGCACCTTGTAATGTCCCCATCCAAATAAATCACATGAAGGGAAAACTCCACCAATCTACTAGTTCCCTAGGTTGGGGTGGAAACATTTAGACTTGGAATAAGGGAGCTATAAGACCCCAAATGGACATTAGATTGAAAAATATATATTAAAATGGGATAAATAAATATTAATAATAAGAAAATAAGGTGGCACTTGCTCATGAGGGCGCATAGGTGGTTTGGGACCCGCACAAGGAAAGATTCTCCATACCACATGGCATCCTATTCTCACCCATTCGAATACAAGGTGGAGTCTAACATTCTTGGGGGAGTTGGAGAGGCATTATACTTGGCATGACTCAATGAGGGTCGAATTTGAGTGGAAGAGTAACTCCCATGGAAGAGGAAGAGGCATCTTAGAGGTATTGTGACATTTGGGATACATTTCCTAGCTTCTATGACAACAATGATGAAGATTCTATGACACTTGTGATAAGGATCAGACCTGATTGCTGACATCTAAACTATATGACATGTCAGGGATAAAAATAGCCTCCAAGAGGGCGCACAAGGGATTTATGGAAGCCAAGACTACCCCCATTTGAATTGATGGAAGAGGAAGGCTAGGAAATGTTGGACAAGTGGCACTCGTGGGAATCTCTCCCTAATTCGAGTTGGGATAAAGCTCTTGGAGGGAATTCGAGCCATGGAGGCCTTGGGAGGTTAATAAAATACAAGAAGAAATAAGGAGACCAGTTTTTTATCATTTCTCATTTGGCAAAAATTGGATAGCTTAGCTTGTCCTTGCAAGGTGGATGCTTATCTTTCTTGCCTTAGAACCAATTTAGAGGGTGCAAGATTCCCATCCTAGTTGGTTGATGGAGAGGAAATTAAGACCTCTAAAAATATATTCATGGATATGTTTTGATGCAGGTTCAAACCCCAACTAAGTTCAATTTCATCTTCTCTCATTCTTCTCTATGCTTATTCTACTATCTTTCTCTCAATGTCATGTAGATGTGCAAGGGTGCACTTCTTGTTGCATATAGTTAGTGAAGGAATTTTATTTTGACTTCATGGAAATGTTAAATGATATATATATGTGTAATAATCATATCATCAGAGCCACATCTCGAAGCATTATGTATTTCAAGTGATATTTACATTCAAGGAAGAGATTCAAGCCATTTTCCCCATAACATTTGCATAGTGATTTTGGAATGATATTGTACGTGTTTTATATCAAAATTTTGATGATTTATTTATCATGTTATGAGCTTCATATGAAGTTACTTTGATGGCCCAAATGATGTGTGCAGATGTAGCATCCCCTTCTCTCTATCCAATGCAAGGGAGGGAACATGACTACAACATGGGGTGTCTAATTCGTCCCCAAAGCCATAATGATAAAATTTTGCCATTTAAAATCAGATGCATAATTAATTTACACAGCGGAATTAAACATATTAACACACATCTAGAATGGAATGCATCGGCATATTTAACCCAGGAAAATGATGAATCATTCACACATGGAACCAATCCCATTCTCACGCCATTCACAGATTTTATATCAATTTCATTTACATGAATAATTAACATCCTGAATTAACAAAATGCAAAACACATAATGCATATAATTTACATCACAGGGAACACTTATCTTGGAGATGAAGTTGTCCAACAACTGGCTATGTGAGAGCAACGTTCCACCCAACCATCGATCTCTATTCAGCTTGTATTCTTTCAGCTGAGAGATCACCCCCAGCTAGGTTGTGTATCCACTAAGGAGGAACTAGCTGGGCTCACTCACAGCCATGGTTTCACTCAACAACTATGCTAAGCCAACACACAGTTGGGTTTATCAAGCATACAAGAAGATAGAGGAGGGTAATGCTAAGCCAGTGAGCTCAACCATAGAGCTACATACATCTCAAGCTAAACTCAAGCAATCCCATCCTCTGTTCAAACATCCACACTTGGATTTCTCACCATTTTGGCAACAAATAACTCAATCCCGTCACTGGGTTTCTGGGCTATCAAAACTAGGTTTTCCAATGGATTTCGGGATAGCTAATGCTCTCAAATTCGCCCCCAGGTTCATACCTATGGTTCCCCCATTGGATTTCACTGTCCAATACCAAATCTGGGCGTTTTTGGCTCTTCAAAACATGGGTTCTTTCACAATTGCGATTTCTGGTTTTTCTCACTGCTGGGAATTCGTTTTTGGATGGAAAATGATGCGGGTCCCTTCCACAATGGAATGGGGATGAGGAAGAAACAACTCTCATGAGGTAGATTGACTTGTGGTACAAGAAAACCGAGCCCATACCTGCAAATACGAATTTCTGGGCTGCCCATGCTCCATTGAAGCCATGGACTGAATTCCTCAACCACTTCCTTACAACAAAATTAAATGTCAGCAAGGAAAGTCAAATGGGTTCTCAAGGTGACATATGGCAGCCTATGGTTCAATCCCACAGCCCCCTCACCACTCCCTAGTGGATACACATGGCCCCTTGTCCTTCGTTGCCTCCATAGCCAGTTTTGGTATTTTATTGCATGATGTTTATTTATATCAATTTTACAATGTTCCATGGCTAAATAGCACATGGGCAACATAATGTCTAATACTTGTCTTTAAATAAAATTTGAGCTTCCACTAGTGAGGCCTTGGCCTTGAGCTCCATGCTAGGAAAACATACATCACATGTATACAATATTTACATTAAAAGCTAATATATCCTAAGGTTCAAAATGGAGTATTACAGCAGAACTTTGAAGTGTTACTATGGTTTATGAATAATTTTGAGACTCTGTGCCCACCAATTTCACCTCAAAAACTAGACTCTAGAAGTTTTTGTTGATTAGGATTCCTATTCGACCCTAAAACCAAATATAATGCTACACATATATTTTTCCTAAAGTATTATAAAAGATCCAAGTCTCATAACAATAATTAGTGAAGGCCATACAATTTTTGGAAGAGCATATAATGGCAAACCTAGGGGAGATCTCCACTTCTCAAATTAACTAGTCTTGTTTTGAAACTTCTCCCCATGCAATTTTTAGACCATGAATGGGTATATAAGTTGTTTGGATTTCTGATAGGTGTGTTAATATTTCATATTTCCCATCAATACCTTCCTCCCCAAATTTGAAATCATTTGGAGGTGTTTGGAACCAATTGAAAACAAAACCCTAGAGTCAAAACAAGGTGAATCCAAGGGATTTCATTTGAAGGGGTATTACAGTGGTATCAGAGCATGGTCCTTGTACCTGATTTAGGTGACCATTTATGAGGTCAAGAAGTCATCCCACACCCGTAGAAACCGAAACTGGAAGTACCTTTGTCTAAGAGGAAGAAGCGGGAGAAGAGGTGCACTTTGTTGAGACTATGGATAAGCATGAGAGAGGAACCTCGGAGATGGAGGAGAAAGAGGATTTTAGGAAATTTATGAAGCCGGGTTTTGAAGACATGATGAGGCATATAATTCAAGGGTTCAAATTGATGGCTAGTCAAATTGGAAGCAAATTGGAAATATGAGGCAGCAGTAGTTTCCCTTTCGAGGAAAAGAGGGAATTTGGTGGAAGCATTTTCTCAAAGACAGGGCCTCACAATCGACCCAACGAACTCCAAAGCTCAACAAGAGCCACCACACCCAAGTTTATTGAGACCAAAGAGGATTTTCACACCCAATATGGAATGCAAGAAGTTCTAGCAGAATGGCAGCATTTGAGTGAAGATTGTAGGACGACCTTACCATTTGATCAATTATTTACTATCTCAAACAAGCTCAAGATGAGGGGAGGAAACATAACTCCTTTCCAAAATAAAGAATTGAATTAGGCCATAGGTAAAATGCCCCTTCCTACCTTCGATGGCTCATCTCAAAGTTCTACAAATACTTGGATACAAAGTTAGATGTATATTTTCAGTTGAATCCAATGGTTGAAGAGGATGCTTTAAAAATGGTTATTCTGCATCTTGAGGGAGAAGCAAATGCTTGGTGGTTCCATGGACTTAAAACCTTGGTACAAGATCAGGTCACATCATATGAAGAGTTTTTTAACAGGTTAATGGAAATATTTGAGCAAAAAGACCCTTAAATGACTTTCAAGGAACTAGCACAGTTGAAGCAAACTGGAACCCCTGAGGAGTGCATGTTGGAATTCCAAAAACTATCAGTTATGGTGGCTGATGTATATATCGTTCAATTGGTATTGCTCTTTACTGAAGGATTGGATAAACCTTTGAAAGGTTTAGTTAAGGCTCACAAACCTACTTCATCAAAAGATGCCATGAACTTGGCAAGAGATCTGCAAAATGTGCTACCCAAGACAAAGTATCATCCCAAGACAAATTTTCCTCCCAAGTTCAGATTTGACAAGAGACCATGGAAAAAAGATTAATTTGGGAAGGAAAAGAAAGAGGGACCAAGCAAGGAATAAATCAGAAGAAAGAAACTATGTTACACATGTTTTCAACCATGGGTACCAGGGCATAAATGTGCTAAGGGGAAAGCACAATTCATTGAAGTGTTTTATGATGATGAGGGGGACATGGAGGAAGAAGAACAACTTTCATCTCAAGAAGAGGGATATGACACAACAGAAGAAGATCATCCATCACTCGAAAAAGGGAGAATGGCAGTGCTTCAGGAGCGCCTCATTTTCACACCATGCAATGCAAGGGAGTGGTACAAGGGAAGAGAGTTTCGGTATTGGTAGATGGAGGAGAAACTCATAACTTCATTGATGCAGCCTTGGTGGAGAGGATAAAGTTACCCACTGAATCATTCGAAGGGTTCACAGTCACCATTCCAGGTAACAATTCTATGGAATGCAACACATGGATTCCAAGGCTACAACTTACCATAGGAAATTATACATTTTCTGATAGCTTCTATGTGGTGGATGTTGTTGATAAAAATGTGGTTTTGGGAGTACAATGGTTGTACTGTATAGAACATACAATGAACTACCAAATACCTTAAATGAAGTTCAATGATTCAGAAGGAAAAAAAATGGTAGTGAGAAGAATGCACACCTATCTTAACCAAGTGGTGTCTTCCCACAGTATGAGGTCCATATTGAAACATGGGGACATTGAATGGGTTGTTGAATGTTTCATCACTTCCCCCAAGCCAAACATAAATATTGCAGAACATCCAAGGGAGATAAGGAAACTACTACACAAGTATGAAATGGTTTTTGGAGACCTTCCTCCTGGAAGGACACCTGATAGAGGAGTTGAGCATACCATTTTTTTGGAGGTGGGTACTTAACCTATACAAATACCCCCATATATAAACCCAAAAAGGTTCAGAGATGAGATTGAGAAGGCTATTCAAGAGCTCTTGGAATTGGGGCTCATTAGACCAAGCTCAAGTCCCTATGCTTCTTCAGCTGTCTTGGTGAAGAAAAGGGATGGAAACTTAAGGATGTGCATTGATTTTAGAGATTTAAACAACAAGAAGACAATAAAGAATAGATATCCCATCCCTAGAATAGATGAGCTATTTGGAGAAAATTTATTTCCAAAATTTATCTTAGATCTGGTTAACATCAGATTCGAATGAAGGAGGAGGATGTGCAGAAAACTGCTTTCAGATGTCACTGTGGTCATTTCGAATTTCTTGTCATGCCTTTTGGTTTGACCAATGCTCCAGTAACCTTCCAATCATGGATGGACAAAATATTTTTCAAGCAGCTCTATAATTTTATTTTATTTTTCTTTGATGATATTTTTATTTACAGTAATACATGGGAGGAATATTTGCACCATTTAGAAGTTGTATTGAAAATATTGCATGATTAATATTTGTTTGCTAGGCTGTCCAAGTGTGAGCTTGGGTTGAAAGAAATTTTGTATCTTGGGCACATCATTGTGCAAGATGGGGGTGAAGGTGCACTTGGAGAAAATAAAGGCTATTCTTGAATGGCCATCACCCAAGAACATCACTGAATTGAGAGGCTTTATTGGGATATGCACTTACTATAGGAAGTTTGTGAGTGGGTTTTCCAAACTAACTCCTCCCCTTACTGATTTGACCAAGAAGGATGCTTTCAAATGGGTTGAAGAGGCTGAAAAGGATTTACAAAGAATGAAAGATGTAATGAGTAGTTTTACAATACTTGCATTACCATATTTTTCTAAACCATTTGTTTTGGAATGTGATGCATTAGGGGAAGGCATAGGGGTGGTCCTAAAGCAAAATCAACACCCCATAGCTTTGGAGAGCAGAAAATTGCAGCCACATGAGAGGCTCTACTCCATATATGACAAAGAAATGTTATCCATCATGCATGCCTTGGCCAAGTTTAGACAATATTTGGTGGGGAACAAGTTTGTGGTCAAAATTGATCATAACAGTTTAAAGCAAGCATTTCCTCACACAAAAAGATCTCAATGAAAGGAAACAAAAATGGGTAAGTAAGGTCCAACATTTTGATTTTGACATTGAATATGTAAGAGGGAAGAATAATATTGGAGCAAATGCATTGTCTAGGAGACCTTCATTTTCCCTTATGGACATTTCAAAAGATTTCAAAGATGTGTTCATAGTAGAGTATGCCAAAGATATATTTTCTTGTGATTTGTTAGATGGGTTCAAAGGAGATGATATATACAAGATATTGAATGGCCTAATCTACTATAAAGACTGAATATACTTAGTTCATGGTTCGAACTTAAAGCACAAGATCTTGAAGGAAGCTCATGATTCTCCTTTAAAAGGCCATCCCAGTTTCTTTAAAACATATAGGCAATTAAGACAAAGGTTCTCTTGGAAAGGGTTGAAGGAAGATGTTTTAAAGTATGTGAATGAATTCAAGATATGCTAGCAAAACAAAGTTGAACACACCCATCCTGCTGGTCTCTTACAACCATTTCCCATTCTAGAACAAAAATGGGAAAGCATCTCAATGGATTTCATTGTGATGCACCTGCAACAATTAATTAACAAGAATAGGCGAAATAGCAGAAATGACAGAACTCAGAATCACTTTTATATTGATCACAGGCCACTTCGAGGGGGCAACCTCCTTTGAGCAAGCTCAATACAATTAACTTCACGGTTCCTTCATAGGTCTCAACACACACTTATATACTAATTCTAGGCGCCAATACTATGGGTCAAAACCATGGGCCATTACAAACTATGGATCAACAATACTACGGGCGACTTACAAAGCATATGCGCCAACAACAATAACATAAACTATTGATCAACAAATACTATGGGACGACTTACAAAGCATATGCGTCCAACAACAACATACTAACAAAGTAAAGACATGGGTTCCTAACATCCCCTCCCCCTTAAAAAAATCTTTGTCCTCAAAGCTTTAGATGTGGAAATTGTTGTTGAATCTGAAGGAGTGGTTCCCATGTAGCATCCTCTGGTTGCATGCCGTGCCACTGAATTAAGACCTCTGTGATAGACCGAGAGAGAAGCTGACATGTGCGTCGATTGAGGATGGCCTCTGGCTCCAAAAGGATGGATCCTTCATTATCCAGTTCGGGTAAAATCGTTTTTCCACTGATGTTGGTCCCAAGAACTTTCTTCAGACAAGAGACATGAAAGACTGGATGAATGCGGGAAGAAGGAGGAAGTTCCAATTTATAAGCAACAGACCCAATCTTCTGAAGAATCCGATATGGCCCATAGAACTTTGGAGTGAGCTTATGACGCCCTTTGAGTTTCAAGGATAATTGTTTGTACAGCTGGAGACGAAGAAAAACCATATTGCCGACTTGAAAAGTGCGCTCAGAAAGGTGCTGATCAGCTTGTTGCTTCATGCGATTTCTTGCCATGCGAAGATTGTCCCGCAAAATGCGAAGAATCTGATCACGATTTCGAAGGACCGTGTCAACTTCCTGAACTGGTGAACTGGTGGGGGTGTATGGAAGAAGAGCTAGAGGTGCTTGACCATAGACTGCTTCATATGGGGTTATTTTAGAGGCAGTGTGGTAAGAGGTATTATACCACCATTCAGCAAGAGGGAGCCATTTTTCACACTGATGTTGTTGTTCCGAGGTGAAGCAACGAAGATAAGTTTCCAAGCATTTATTGACAATTTTAGTCTGACCATCTGTTTGTGGGTGATACCCTGAACTCATCTTCAGTTTGGTGCCAGTGTGGCGAAATAGTTCTGTCCAAAAATGACTGGTGAAAGTCGCATCATGATCCGAGACAATGGAAGAAGGGATGCCATGAAGACGAAAGATCTGGTCCAAAAAAATTTGAGCGACGGAGGATGTTGTATAGGGATGGCTGAGAGCACAAAAATGACTATATTTGGAGAGGCGATCAACCACAAAGAGAATCATTGTCTTCCCGCCAGATTTAGGGAGCCCTTCAATGAAATCCATAGAAATATCTGTCCAAATCCATGTAGGTATGGGCAAGGGTTCAATCAATCCTGGAAGGAGTGTTGTTTCACCCTTATTGCACTGGCAGGTATCACATTCGGCCACCATCTGTTGAATTGTCCTTTTCATGCCCTGCCAAAAGAAGTTACACCATGCTCGTTCATACGTTTTGAGGAACCCAGAGTGCCCTGCCGATGGAGAAGCATGGAGTTCATAGAAGACAGCCTGTTGAATATCTGTGCTCTGGGGAAGCACCAGACGACCCTTGTATCGTAGAGAAGCACCATCCCAAGAGTAATGTGGTACAGCAGAAGGGTTGGTGTTCAAGCGTTGGATGATTTGAGATAAAGAGGAGTCACTGACATAACCCTGTTGAACAGATTGCAACCAATTTGGAACAGGCATAGAAATAGCTGAAAGAGAACCTCGGGCCTCAAATGTGCGAGAAAGAGCATCTGCCACAATATTGTCTTTACCCTTCTTGTAAGTGATCTCATAGTCATAACCCATGAGTTTGCTAACCCATTTCTGTTGTACCGGGGAGGATACACGCTGGTCCAAGAAATATTTCAGACTTTGGTGATCAGTCTTGATGCAGAAATGATTCCCTAATAGGTATGGGCGCCACATCTGTACTGCATGCAAAATAGCCATCATTTCCTTCTCATAGGTAGAGGTAGCTAGATTCTTACCTGAAAGGGCTTTGCTGGTGAATGCAATGGGGTGTTCATCTTGAAGGAGAACAGCACCAAGTCCATTGCTGCAAGCTTCACTCTCAATAGTGAAGGGCTTGGAAAAATCGGGCATAGCTAGCACAGGTGTAGTACACATAGCTTGTTTTAGTTTGTCAAATGCACACTGAGCAGCAGGTGTCCATGTGAAGGCATCCTTTTTCAATAGAGTAGTTAATGGAGCTGCAATCTTCCCATAATCCTTGACAAACTTGCGGTAGTAGCCAGTCAACCCCAAAAAACCACGAAGGCTCTTGAGTGTTTGAGGATGCGGCCAATTGTTCATGGCATCGATTTTGGCAGGATCCACGCGAACCCCTTATGCTGAGATAATGTGCCCGAGATACTCAACTTCCTTCTGTCCAAAAACACATTTAGATTGCTTGGCATGGAGATGATGGTCAGAGAAAAGTTGCATGACAAGATCCAAATGCTGGAGATGTTCATCCCATGTTTTACTGTAGATGAGGATATCATCAAAGAATACCAAAATGAATTTCCGCAAGTAGGGTCGAAATATTTTATTCATTAAGGCCTGGAATGTGGAAGGAGCATTAGTGAGGCCAAAGGGCATGACCAAAAACTCATAATGGCCATCATGTGTGCGGAAAGTTGTTTTAGGGATATCATCCTCATGAACCCGAATTTGATGATACCCAGAACGAAGATCCAACTTGGAGAAAAAGTGAGCCGCATGAAGCTCATCAACAACAGGAATTGGAAACTTATCCTTGATGGTGAGGTGATTAAGTGCTCGGAAGTCAATGCAGAGGTGCCATGACCCATCTTTTTTGCGGACAAGAATAACTGGAGAAGAAAAGGAACTAGTGCTTGGGCGAATAATACCTTGCTTCAATAAGTCCCGAACGA
The DNA here is from genome assembly GCA_027924585.1 of Larix kaempferi. NCBI lineage: Eukaryota > Viridiplantae > Streptophyta > Pinopsida > Pinales > Pinaceae > Larix > Larix kaempferi. The sequence continues at coordinate 355,402 of BSBM01000005.1, read as the reverse complement.
GCATTTCAATCTCCATTTTTTGGTGAAATGGGTAGCGATAGGGCCTGATGTTGGGAGGAACACTGCCAGGAGGGAGCTGAATACGATGGTATTCTGGACTTGAAGGTGGCAATCCCACTGGTTCAGCAAAGACACCTGTATATTGATCCAGAATTTGTTGTAGATCCAAAGGAGTAGTGGAGATCGCAGATGGTTGCATCTGGATGGAATGGATCTAAGCGATGACACCATGTGAATTCTTCTTGAGGAGTTTTTCCATGCGATGTGAACTGATGATGCTGAGAGAACCTGGTTGTAATCCTGTCAATGTGTGTTTGTGTCCATTGAGGGAAAACTGCATCCAAAGTTCAGCAAAATCCCATAAGATAGGGCCAAGTGTGCATAGCCATTGAGCGCCCAAAACCACATCACATCCACCTAAGGGCAAGGCAAACATGTTAGAGCGCAAGGTATAATCTCTCATAGAGATACGCACATTTCGACACTTCACTTTGCAAGGTAAGGTGCCCCCATTGGAAACCATGACTTCAAAGTTGGAGCAAGGATGGATAAAACAATCAGCTTGTTTGGCGATCCGAGGGTCAATGAAATTATGAGTGCTACCAAAATCAATGAGTATTGTAAGAGGAAGCTTCTTGAAGTAACCCCTGACCCGCATTGTTTGGGGGGTGGTGATTCCAGCTAAAGCATGGAGAGATATCTCTGGCTGGTCATCTTGAGACGGAGGGTCAATAGGTTGTTCCTGAATGTCGACCGGAGCATCTAGTGTTTATGGATCTTCGTCACCAATTTCAGAGGCAGGCGGAGACTCCACATCCAAGAGATAAAGCTTTTGTTGAACACATCTATGTCCCCGAGTGAATTTCTCATCACAATTATAGCAAAGCCCCTTTTCTCTGCGTGCTTGCATCTCTGTTTCAGACAAACGCTTGATAGGAGTCGGTCGAGGAGCCTGCGGTATAGGTGGTCGCTGAGAACCCATGTTTTGGAAGGGAACAAAAGTGGGCTTGGAGTGTTGTTGGGCTGCAATCTTGTCTTCTGCCAACTTAGCCAACCCTAATGCTTCCATCATTGTGTTGGGACAGAACATTTTGACCTCAGAGCGGATGGTATCCTTTAGACCACTGATAAAACAACTCCGGTAAAAGTCATCAGACAATCCTTCGGTGTGGTTGGCTAGATTCTCAAATTCGGTTTGATACTCTCTCACAGTGCCAGTTTGGCGAAGTTTAGTGAGGGCTCCTGTGAAGTCATCAAAAGCACTAGGACCAAATCGTTGCAAAAGGAGCTGGCAAAAGTCTGGCCCTTTGGGCTCTGGATGAGCCTTGATGTACCAAAGGTACCATTGAAGAGATTCCTGTTCCAAATGAAAGGATGCCAACGGAACTTTGTTGACATCAAAAGTATTATGCAGACTGAAATACTATTCTGCACGATAGATCCATCCAGTTGGATCGGTACCATTGAAGCGAGGAAAATCAAGCTTCGGACCACGGAAACTGCTGGAAGAAGAGAACCCATTGTCCGCTGAAGACTCGGACTGTCGTTTGTTGTTCATAGCTGAATGTTCAAGATAGAGACCGAGAAATTTTTCATCCAGATCCTGGAGTTTGGCTTGGATGGCTGCAAGTGCGTCCTCCATGGATTTTGCTCCTGCACGGGTGACAACCATAACCAGGATTTTTTTTTTTTTTTTTTTTTTTTTGCGGTTGACTGGGTAGGAAAACAAAAATAGAAACTACTTCAGTAAAAGAAAATATGGACTTGGGAAAAAATCAGAAGGGTAATTGGGGTTTGACTAGGTTTTGGACACTATTGGATAGACAAGGAAGCAAAAATGAGGATTTCAGAAGCGGGGTGAAAGAATGGGAAAATTTGGCAGAGGGGAACAAAGAAGCAGAATTCAGAAAGGAACTCTGTGGTAAAATTTGAAGGTGATTGGGTGAAATCTGAGGAAGTTATGGCAAACCCTAAAAATAGACAAATGTGGGATTTCGGGCTTTGGGAAGGGGAATTGGGGATAGGGTCCTCAGGACTGAAATATGCAGAATGGGATGACAGGGGCTCCCCAAAAATTTCAAGGGAAACAGAGTGAAAATAAGGGAGATATGGAGAAAAAACTGAATTTTATACTTCTTTTTTTTCCAGACTGGAGCGGCTACAGCTCGGAAGGGATCTGAAACAGATAAATCTACAACAGCCTAGAAGTGAGCGGAAATAGAGGGATCTGAAATGGCACCGAATGGATTGAAAACGGCTGGATCTGGAACGGCTTTCAGAATGGATCTAAACGGTTGGATCTGAAATGGCGCAGCAGTGATCGACAACAGTTCAACTCAAAATAGATATGGACCCCAGGTATGTGCGGCTACGGCTACGGCTCAAAAGGGATCTGGAACAGCTCCGAATAGATTGAAAACGGCTGAATCTGGAACAGCTTGCAAAATGGATCTGAAACGGCGCAGCAGTGATCGACAATAGTTCAGCTGCAAGTAGATATGGACCCCAGGTATGTGCGGCTTCCTAACAGTTCAGGGGTTTCACTCGGCCACCAATGCTATCTGACGGCTTGCGTATTGGGGCAGTACCCCTCACTCCACAGCTCAGGTAAAACTGATAACTGCTTTGCCACAAACGACAGCTCTTGGTTTACCTCACGGGTGGGAACTAGTCAATCAAGTAGGGGTCGTTGCCCTTTTCGCTGGCAGGTCCTCTCAATGGGCCAGCTACTTCGAGGTTCCTGTGGTACTCCTCACAATGAGTTTTAGGGCTTATGCCCAAGTACTTCCCACAGTTAAGCGAGTAGGGATTATTCCCAAATCCGAACCTGCAACAGATGCGAAAAAAAAAATTTGGTAGAAATTTCACCCAGCGAGCCCAAGAAAGTGCTATGATACCAGATGTGATGCACCTGCAACAATTAATTAACAAGAATAGGCGAAATAGCAGAAATGATAGAACTCAGAATCACTTTTATATTGATCACAGGCCACTTCGAGGGGGCAACCTCCTTTGAGCAAGGTCAATACAATTAACTTCACGGTGCCTTCATAGGTCTCAACACACACTTATATACTAATTCTAGGCGCCAATACTATGGGTCAAAACCATGGGCCGTTACAAACTATGGATCAACAATACTATGGGCGACTTACAAAGCATATGCGCCAACAACAACATAAACTATTGATCAACAAATACTACGGGATGACTTACAAAGCATATGCATCCAACAACAACATACTAACAAAGTAAAGACATGGGTTCCTAACATTCATCAAAGGTTTTCCCAAGGATTTTGGTAAGGATTGTATTTATGTTGTGGTGGATAGACTCACCAAATTTTCTCATTTATTTGCTATTACATCATCTTTTACTATTGCACAAGTAGCTGAGATATTTTTAAATTGCATGGACTTCCCAAAAACATTGCGAGTGACAGGGATAAAATATTTATGAGTTCTTTTTGGAAAGAACTCTTCAAGTTGGTGGGCACTCAATTGACTCCTAGCACAATCTATCATCCTCAAATTGATGGCCAAACAGAAAGGGTGAACCAATGGTTGGAGGGGTACTTGAGAAACTATGTTGGTGAGCAGCAGAAAGCATGGGTAAAATGGCTACATTTGGGTGAGTTTTGCTACAATACTACTTTCCATATGTCCATTAGCATGTCTCCTTTCAAATCACTTTATGGTTACGAAGCACTCACCTTTTTTTATCACATTTTTGGTGATAGTAGAGCTACAAAAGCTAAAGATTGGGTTGAGGAAAGTCAAGAGATTTTGAAGCTTTTAAAAGACAATTTGCAGGTTGCCCAAAATCAACAAAAACAGTATGTGGATCAACATAGGAAGGAAATAAATTTTCAAGTGAATGATTTGGTTTATTTGAGGCTGCAACCATATAAGAAAACCACCTTAAAATGGAAAGGATCAGAAAATATTAAACCAAGGTTTTATGGTCCATACAAGATAGTTTGAAAGGTTGGGATGTAGCTTATGAGATAGAACATCCGGAAGGTAGAAAAATCCACAATGTATTTCATGTTTCGTGCCTTAAAAAGGCTATTGGTCAAAAAAATTATATTTTAGAAACACTCCCTCCATTAGATGATGAAGGACAACTCATACTCATTCCATAAAAAAATTTGAAGACACGAGAAAGAAAATTGAGGAGCAGAACCATAAGAGAATATTTGGTACAATGGAAATATTTGCCAAGTGAGGATGCCACATGGGAAGAGGAAAAAAATTTGCAGCATCCCAATTTGGAATTTCTTGAGGGCAAGCAATCTTGGGTGGGGAGGACTGTAATGTCGCCATCCAAATAAATCACATGAAAGGAAAATTCCACCAATCTACTAGTTACGTAGGTTGGGGTGTTAACATTTAGAATTGGAATAAGGGAGCTATAAGACCCCGAATGGACATTAGATTGAAAAATATATATTAAAATGGGATAAATAAATATTAATAATAATAAAATAAGATGGCACTTGGTCATGAGGGTGCATAGGTGGTGTGGGACCCACACAAGGCAAGATTCTCCATGTCACATGTCATCCTATTCTCACCCATTCGAATCCAAGGTGGAGTCTAACATTCTTGGGGGAGTTAGAGAGGCACTATACTTGGCATGAATCACTGAGGGTCTAATTTGAGTGGAAGAGTAACTCCCATGGAAGATGAATAGGCATCTTAGAGGTATTGTGACACTTGCGCTAGATTCCCTAGCTTCTATGACAAAAATGATGAAGATTCTATGACACTTATGACAAGGATCGTGCCTGATTGATGACATATGACCTATATGACATGTCAGGGATAAAAATGGCCTACAAGAGGGCGCTCAAGGGATTTATGGAAGCCAAGATTCCCCCCATTCGAATTGATGGAAGAGGAAGGCTAGGAAATGTTGGACAAGTGGCACTCATGGGAATCTCTCCCTAATTCGAGTTGGGATGAAGCTCTTGGAGGGAATTTGAGCCATGGAGGCCTTGGGAGGTTAATAAAAGACAAGAAGAAAGAAGGAGACCAGTTTTTTATCATTTCTCATTTGGAAAAAATTGGAGAGCTTAGTTTGTCCTTGCAAGGTGGATGCTTATCCTTCTTGCCTTATAACCAATTTCGAGGGTACAAGATTCCCATCCTAGTTGGTTGATGGAGAGGCCATTCAAACCTCTCAACAGAGCTTCGTGGATACTTTTTGATGTATGTTCAAACCCCAATTGAGTTCGAGTTCATCTTCTCTCATTCTTCTCTATGCCTATTCTACTATCTTTCTCTCAATGTCATGTAAATGTGCAAGGGCACACTTCTTGTTGCATATAGTTAGTGAAGGTCTGTTATTTAGAATTCATGGACATGTTCTTTTTTTAAGTAAGAAGAGAGAACTTTATATTAAAAGAGAAATATTTACAATCGAGCCCGAGAAGGCCAAAACCCTGCCATTACACTATCTCGACTGACTAAACAAAATCACCTCAACAGAGGACTTTGCTTGACCATACATACTACAGAGACGAACACGAAAGATACTGCAGAACTACCCATAAATAGGCACGTAGACCTTTTGGCCCCATTTATTCTTTCCTGATACAAAAAAATCCTTTGAGACAAAAGTGAAAACCAGATACGCACTCTTTTGACCATCTTTGCCATAAACAACCGATAGCTTAAAAAACACATAAAAGACTATAAATAGACACCCAAAAACAGATACACTAAACGTCCCACAAACCAACTTAGAACAAAAAATTCATGGACATGTTAGCTGATATATATATCTGTAATAATCATATCATCAGAGCCACGGCTTGAAACATTATGTATTTCAAGTGATATTTACATTCAAGGAAGATATTCGAGCCATTTTCCCCATAGCATTTGCATAGTGATTTTGGAATGATATTGTACCTATTTTATATCAGATTTTGTTGATTTATTTATTATGTTATGAGATGAATATGAATTTAATTTGATGGCCCAAATTATGTGTGCAAACCTATTAAGTGTTACTATGGTTTATGAAGAATTTCGAAAATCCTTGCCCACCAATTTCACCTAAAAAACTAGACTCTAGAAGTTGTTGTTCATTAGGATGTCTATTAGACCCTAAAACCAAATCTAATGCTGCAAATATATTGTTCCTTATGTATTATAACAGATCCAAGTCTCATACCAAGAAGTAGTGAAGTTCATACAGTGTTTGGAAGAGCATCTAATGGCAAACCTAGGGGGGATCTCCACTTCTCAAATCAACTAGTCTTGTTCCGAAACTTCTTCCCATGCAATTTGTAGAACATGGATGGGTATATCAGTTGTTTGGATGTATGATAGGTGTGTTAATATTTCCTATTCCCCATCAAGACCTTCCTCCCCAAATTCGAAATCATTTGGAGGTGTTTGGAACCAATTGTAAACAAAACCCTAGAGTCAAAACAAGGTGAATCCAAGGACTTTCCTTTGAAGGGATATTACAAAGCTAGCCGCCCAACCCCTATATCTGTTATAGATTCCTTCCGTGGCATAATATAAAGAAAATTAATTTTAACAATGTGAAGCATGTGGTAGAAATAAAGTCAATCTAACACTAAAGAATAATAATGATTGAAGAGATCATATGATAATGATACACAATTAATATGAATGAGTGGGAAGAGATATGATATTGATACAAAATATTAACGAGTGGCAAGAGATCATACAAAACTTCTACTTAATTTTTTATCGCTACTCTTAGATCCCATGTGAACATCAATCGTCACTCATAGATCCCACGTGGACATCGAATAGCTTTTGCACAAAGCCAAAACTTTTAAATTATTCATAGTCAACACATGAACATCAAATATACTTAATTATTCATCGTCACTCTTTGCATATGGTTTATTTATGTTATCAAAGACGTATATATCTTAACATTATCATGGATTCAATAAATTTACAATTCTAAAAACCAACAGATTGCATTTTACATTCACGGATCAAATAAAAGGGGGAACACATTAATTGCACAAATATAATATAGCAAATTAGGTTACGTAAGATCCTATTGGAGATGGCCATTATGATGAGAAATTTGAGTGCATTGGAGATCATGTTTCCCATACACTTTATGAAGCTCTATGAAGATGTACAGGGGAGTGATTCCAAATGCATCTCGAGTAGTTATGATGCTTTGGTCATGTGTGTCGAGCAAAATGAAAGAGAATGCTATATCCGTGTCCGGATATACTCAGTGATTATTCAAGCGAATAATCCTCCAATGGAAAATAACTCCATTTGATAAAATAATAATATATAATCGATAATGGTAAATTACAAAGGATATGGTTGCCTTAAATATGGCTTGGCCATCACATATTGAAAAGACACTTCTCTTCATAAACTATATTTTAATATTATTAACTACTATTAGGAATAGTTACCTATTTATTACTTTTTTTGTTGTAGCATTGCCACTCTCTTAGAGAGGCTTTGTCCTCAAAGCCTTATAATTTTATCGCACTGTTCTTTGCGATGTCGTGGCCGCCGAAACATGTCGATACGAACTGCTAAGTGTAGAGCATAACTTCCGATATGTGGACGGATCAATCCATCCCAAATTGATTTGTTGTGGACTGATGGGATTCCCTAATGATGTGTCGTCAGGAGATTTGATCACATTAGTACCATTATCTTTCGACATTTCCCAGTTTTTCAAATATTGGTTTTTATGGTTGGGGTGTCGATAGGGAATTTTCACAATGTCATTTTCTTTTACGAATGTCATCTTTTGAGCATTGATCTAAGATGGGATTTTTATTTTCGTCTCTTGAGGTTTTAAGGTTTCATTCTGTATCTTTTCCAACTTGTTTCCTAACTGCCTGTTATCATTTTGAAACTTCTTAATCAATTCGACTTGCGATTTTCTGTCATCTTCAAATGTCTTAAGTTGTTCCTTAAGATCTTCATTATGACTTCTGATACAATTATTTTCTTCCTTCTTGTCTAGAAGTTTCCTTTCAATGTCGTCCATGGATTGTTCTATCTTTCGGCTATTTTTCAACTTCTTAATTTTTGTGACTAGTATCTTGTTATGATTTCTTAGTCTAAAAATTTCTTCAGCATTGTTAGATAATGCTTTATTACTCTTCACGATCTCTAACTTATGTGTTTTTTTAGAGTCGTCATTTTGTTGTTGAAGAACTTTTATCTGTTGTCGACAATGGCCGACCTCTGATTCTTGACTTTCTAATTTATGTCGTAACTGCATTAGTTCTTCATCTTTGTCGCTAACAATTTTGTTCAAGCGTATTATTTCTGCTTCGTAATTATTTATTTCCTTCTTTATATCTTGATTTCCTAACCTCTGATTGAATTTATTTTCGGCTTTTAATTCATGAATTTGCGCATACAATTTTTCTATACGCCTTTCCTGGTCAGAGATTTTTATTTCATTGTACCTTTCTTGTAATTCAATTCTTATTTATGAACTATTATTTATGTCGCGCAATTCTTCATTGTCTTTTTGATAACGTTTGAACGTGGCTTCTAATTTTTCTCGCAAATCGGCTGCCATGGTTTCTAATTTCTTTAACGGTGGGATGATCTTCTTTGATTTCTTTGATGAGTCTTTCTTAAACTTGGTCGTCTTCCTTTGACTTGACTTATCCAACGATGGATAGTCTCTGCTAGATCTTCACTTCTTGTCTTTTTTCTTTGATTTGTCTTCTTTGTCTTTTTCTCCATTTTGTCTTCTTTAATACTTCTTATCTCTCTTTTTTTTTTTAAATAATTATTATTTTAATAAAATAATAATAATAATATATATATATATATTTTTTATACTTTCTATAATTGTAATAATTTACAACTACTTAATAAGGGTGAATGAAGTAAAAATATATATAATATAATAATAATATGATTATTATTATAATTATAGAATTTTAGTTTTATTGTAAACTTTTGATAATAGAAATTTTAATAAAACAAAATGGTAATAATATTAAATATTATATAATAATATTTAATTTATAATAATTTTTGTTTAATTAAAATTTGTATGTTTTTTGGATTTGAATTAGGGTTTGAAGGAGGGAATGGGCAAGAGGTGGTTGTGCGAGAGGAGGGATGGTGCAGCGCAGGTGGGTGGCGGGACATGGCGTGGGAGAGCTAGTTGAGGTGGAGTTTGACCAAGGAGGGCGGGACTTGTGGAGTGTGCTGGGAGGAGGATAGACACAGCCGAGAGGGAAGTGCGCGGCGAGGTTGGCAGGGTCTGCGCAATAGGATGGCGTGCGGGGGGTGGAGCTGAGGGGAGGGAGTTGAAGGGGAGAGCGCGGGTGGCTGGCAGGGAATGCGTAGCAAGGATGGAAGTAAGGGGAGGAGGGATGCAGAGAGCAGAGTAGCGTGGGAAGGGAGGGAGTTGCACGCAGGGACGTGAGTTGGGGAGGACGCGGGGGCGTGCAGCCGATTGGAGGTGGACGTAGCAGCGGCAGAGCTACGTGAGTTGGAGGGAACAGAGAACGTTGGGAAGGAAGGGAGTCTGCAGTGATGGGCGCGACGTGGAGTTTGGGAGCAGGTGGGGTTAAAGGAGTGATGTGCGTGGAGTGCAGCGGATAGGAGAGAGAGGAGACAGCATGGGGAGGTGGCGACGTGGGAGGTGGGAGTGATCAGGAGAGGAGCGGAAATGGCGAATCGTGCAAGTAGTATGGAGTTATGGTCAAAGACCAAGAAATCTCAGAGAAACCCTGAAAGTGATCAGACAAAGTTTGAGTTTTTGGCCAAAGGCCAGGCCAGAACGTCGCTCTGGAGGAGCCGAATCCGAGCTCAGATTGAAGGAGCCGAAACCAGGCTCTGATACCAATGCTATATCCGTGTCCGGATATACTCAGTGATTATTCAAGCGAATAATCCTCCAATAGAAAATAACTCCATTTGATAAAATAATAATATATAATCGATAATGGTAAATTACAAAGGATATGGTTGCCTTAAATATGGCTTGGCCATCACATATTGAAGAGACACTTCTCTTCATAAACTATATTTTAATATTATTAAATACTATTAGGAATAGTTACCTATTTATTACTTTTTTTGTTGTAGCAGAGAACATTCCATCCAACATGTTCACAAACTCATAGCCATAGTCCTCGTACTTGTATACCACAGACAGATTAACAATTCACAATCATAATCTTGAAAATCCAAAGGATATTTTCATCATACTCTTAGAAATCCAAAGAACGTTAGACCCCAAAATCGTCATGGCACTTCATCATGAGTACAAAATAAAAATAAAAATGATGAAAGAGGGGCTAACAATTGAGAAACATGGAAGGAAGAGTACACAACTGGATACTCACGAGATGAGATACAATTTCACAATCGCTACCAGTCTGAAAGTGGTGAGAGTTGAGTTGTTCCCTCAGTTTCTAGTGGTTATATATTTCTCCGTTGACTTGCAATGCCAAAATTTCAAGTGAATATAATTTCAGCAAACATTTGCAAATTAAAAATGAAACCAAATTGAATATATGAAGTAACTTGGCAGGGCCCAATGGCATTACAGTAAAAACTATTTCTTGTCTTCATTGTACAAGGGTTGATCCCCAGAGGCAGGAGCTAGGATGACCAATATCTGGTGAGCAAGAAAAGAATGCCCTCTCTTATAGAGTCTGCTCCAGTTAGGGCCTCTATATCGTAACTTTCCCATGAAAGAAAAACAAAATTAGGCAAACTTCATTAAAGCTTAAACTGAACTTCATTAAAACAGATATTTGATCCAATTGCTACAACGAAAAAATATTATCTTTAGTACCGCGCCAAAATGTTGCTATGTTTTTGGAAAATCTAGTTTTTATAGAATTGACCACTCACACTTTGGGAGAACAAATATAAAAGCATAATTGGACCCGACATGTATATTGGGCATACCTTCGCGAGAGCTCTAGCACCCGAACGCGCTTGGCCTACGATGTATCCAAGGAACCAAACAAGGAATCCACACATGGTGACTGACCAAAACCAAAATTAAAAGGAAGGGAATATATATTATTATTATTATTATTATAATCATATATATATAATGTAATAATAATATGATATTGCTCATTGGTGGGAAGGGAATATCACCCAGAAAACTTGGGATAAAATGTTTTGGAAACTATGCAGGGACTAATACAATCGCCCAAAGTGATTTCTATAGTCCCTATTGTTTGGCAGGCTGGGTAGGGACTAATAAGAACATGCAACCATCAACAAGATTTTAATGGACTACAAAAATCAAATTCATGCTCTTGAGGTAGAAAGATACATGTTAACAAACATGTAGGACAAAGTCTTCATATATAACAAAACAACTTATTTTAAACAAGAAAATTCAATCTCTACAACCTTGTCAGTGGCTTTTTTAAAAACTCATTTCCTCTTATCACTATCATGATAGTGTTCCTAGATTAACATTATGGGGTAACCACTGTTTCCATTAAGTTTAGTCACCTTTCACTTACAAGTTGTAAGTGGTGGTATCTATTTTGCCAAAAGTTGAAGGGACTTGCACCTAGCCACAACCACTATTGCATGCAATGGTATGCATCAACAAGCACACACATGATCGAATCAAGATTATGAGGGAGCTCTGCAACTAGGGTTTTGAGTGTCGACTACCGAAATGAACTTGGTGGCCATGGATCCTTCCATGGCCGCTTCCCTCCCTCTCCCCTAAGTTTCTATCTGTCAATGGTTGTTTGAAGGTGATTATAGACGGCTATCCCTTTGCTTGGTAAGGTGGCAGTGCCTTTGCACGGAGACCCATTGGGTAGTGGGCTCTTCCTGCTGACCAGTGGTGGCAGCAGTGGTTTTATGAGCTGTGGAGAACAGATTTGGGGCTGGGCGTCAAGCAATGGAGCGACGACGACATCTATGGAGCTCGTGGGTCCAATGACTGCGGCGAACTGGGGATGTTGATATCTGGGGCGCTCATGGCTCTGAGACTGTGGAGCATGGGATTTTCTCTGCGTTCGTGGGATCCTGTTCGACGGCGGCGGCGGCTTGGTGACGGATCTGCGGCGGCGGGCATCTGCTTGCAGCGCAGTTGCTTCCAGCCAAGAGGAGCTTCCAGAATTCCTGTCAGCTTCTAGGAGAGGTTGCGGCTGACTGCAGTTCAGTAACTGGTGGCTCTGCAACTATCCATGCTTTTTGGGATATCGTTTTTTATACTGCTTTGGTCGACTTTACAAATGGCTTCTTTCTTAAACTTATTTCTTGTAGCTCTTTATGAGATGGGTTAATACCTTATATATGAACCAATCATGGTTGCCTTGATATAGGGAGTTTCAATTGTAGTTTTATGAGGTACTCGGGTACCTGCATCTCTCTTTCTATGAAGCTGAAAAGCTATTTTCTGGAAAGGGATCCTAGAATCCTTTCTGCAATATGTAATTTGATTACTTTTAATGAAATTAAGCTTTTTTCCTTGGGAAAAAAATAAATTAGCAAGCACACGGATGTCATTGGTAGGACTTGAACCAATGTGGGGGATTTATTAGATACTCACCTTCATGGACCCAGTAAGACACTATCGACATTTCTTGATGTATTTGATGAAGGAATCCATTTTCCACCAAGAGTAGGAAATGAAGCATTTTCATGGTAAAGAAAGATATAAAGGATGAATGCACCTCTGATTAATTCCTTTGCTCTCTCTCTCTCTCTCTCTCTCTCTCTCTCTCTCTTGTGTTTTTTATAGATCGTGATAGTCTCAAATAGAATGGCTCATTTGGTAGTAACCTTCCCTTATCATAATTTATTCTATAGACTATCAAAAGAAATTTGAAGTTCGACTTGTATAGAGGCCCACAACACTTTGTAATCCAACTTGGCAATTGTGCTCTTGTTTCAACACAATGTAATTTCAAAGTTCATCATAATTAAAAGTATCCTAGTAATTTAGAGCAAGTTTGTGTTTATCCCCCTTTTGCATATAAAAATAATGTAATCAAATTTGGAGATGGCTCCCTAATCAATTGATAAAATCTTTTCTCTTGCATTAGAAAGATTTGAATTTAAATATATTTTCTCATGGTTAAAATAAGTATCTATACCCTATTAATATACAGTTGGAAAAAAATAAAAAATTTTATATATATATATATATATATATATGTATGTATATATTGTTGGATTTTGTACAAATTCGGAAGATATTATTCTTTATATTTTATTGTACTTTCATTATACTTGTTATACCTCCTAAGGGGAGAAGAACCTTATGTAAACAATTATGTAAACACATGAAAGAATCAATGTAAGCCTTGGGGTGCAAAAGGAATTAATAAAAAGATTAAAAATAAAATATTTATTGCCCCCAAGACAAGTCGGACCCATAAAGGATTTTCTGGTTTTAGCACTTGTATAAATATGAGGTTAGTGCTCCTCATTGATTCATATTCTCACACTTGAGAGTGGCGCATCACTTGGGAGAGGAGAATTTTGCATCACCTAAAGGAGGGGGCTGAATTCTAGGGTTTCTCTTTGTGGAAAAAATTTCCACACTTTCTATTTTCTCATTTGTACTCTGATCTCATAATTATCATCTCTCTACGAAGGTTGCTGGGTTTTCTCCCTATTGGGTTTCCCAGGGTAAACTATGTGTTTTTTTTTTGTGCTTTGTCTTACTTCTAGTGATCTTGGTAATGCATTTATGTTTTATGCTATGAATGTATGAAATTTAACATGGTATCAGAGCCATTCTAGAAGAAGCCATTGTCGAAGCATTATCGAAACCTTGTTGGAATTAGGGTTTCATCTTGTGAAGTCTTCACCCACTATTTTGTAGAAAAAGAGCCATAGCAATTTCGTTTTTGGCTAGATTAATCCATTGGTGAAGACAGAATTCAATTCCGAGTACTTTCATTTTTGACCTAGCTCCTACTAGGGTTGCAAATCCAGATCTGCAAATCAAGATGATTGGGATGAAGGTTGAAGATCGGTTGGAAGGAGCCTCAAATTTTATCTCCTGGAAGTCTAGGGTTCTTCTACTCCTAGAAGAAAATGATCTCTTACTATATGTAAATGAGAAGGTCCCTGAACCAGAAGCCGAAGAAGATAAATCTCGATGGAGGAAGAATGATGCTAAAGCAAGAAGGATTCTTGTGGATTCTGTGAGAGACCATTTGGTTCCTCAGATCTCAGGTAAGAAGAATGCTAGGAAAATGTTCAAGACCATTATGAAGTTGTTTGAACACACTAGTTTAAATGTATCCATGACTTTGAGAAACCAACTCTCAAATATGAAGATAGCGAAGTCGGAATCCATTGCCTCATACTTTATGAGGATCACAGAACTCAAAGACAAGCTCAGCACCAGTGGAGATCCTATTGGTGATAAGGAGCTTGTACTCCACACCTTAAATGGTCTTCCACTATCATGGGAGTCCTTTATCCAAAGCATAAGTGGTAGATCTAAACTACCAAATTTTGACAAGCTTTGGGAAGATTGCTCTCAAGAGGAGACAAGGATCGCAGCACGTCAAAGACTAAATGGCCATGACACTCAACCCGAGGAGAACCAAACGTTTGTTTCTCATGCCACGAAGGGTAAGGGAAAAGGTAGGAAGTTCCATAAACACAAGCACCAAGATCGGAGACCAAATCCTCGCCCAGATCAAAAGGAGAAGAAGGACTTATCTCAAGTTCAATGCTATAGGTGCAAAAAATATGGACACTACGCAAATAGCTGTCAAAGTTCAAGTAAAAGCAAGCATGAAGCCTCAACTGCTGATGTAGAAGAGGATCATCATCGCAAGAAGCAAAGGGATGATGATCGTAAGGAGTTCCTCTTTTAGAAGATCCAGAATGCAAGAACAAATATCTCTTATGGTTCCCACAAGAAGGCAGTGGGGGCCCACACACCAAAACAATAAGAGATAAGTATTTTCTTTTCTTGCTTACATAGATCTGTTTTTGTCTTATATGATTTTTATATGCAGATCTAATGTATTGAGAAGTTGATATAGTTTACCCTGTTATATTATGCATATGAGCTACACAACATTCCATGAAGTTAGTCTAGATGATATCTCCCTCCTACATGCTTAGGGTAGTGCACACTCTTGATGGCATGGTCTAGTGGAGATAACAACATCTAGATACTTCCCAGAAGTGTTTGTTAGACATGTTCATAATTGTTGTGATAAATTATTAGCTAAGATTCCTGTGTAAACTATTTGTTTTTTCAAATTGATTATAAAATGTCACTGATCATTAGTCGGGATTTGACTTGTAGGGAAAATCCCATGAGATTTGGCCTACAAGAGAAGACTTTTTCTGATGGACATATGAATCTCGTTGATGTTCAGCAAGAAGCTTCCTGGAATATGACTCTCATCCTAGAAGGATGACCTCGGAGGAAGCTTTCACAGAAGTGAAACCAAAAGTAAGCCACCTTCAGATATTTGACTGTCCAATGTTTATACTTGTGCCCAAGTTGGAACTTTCAAGCAAGAAGGGAACCTTTGTGGGATACAGTGAGTCTTCAAAAACTTACGGAATCTACATCCCAGGGTCCAGACAAATTGAAGTCAGTAGGGATGTGACCTTTGAAGAAGAATTAGCTGTCAGGAAAGGCAGAGGTTCAGACATGGAGATCGATGATGAAATGATAGAACCAAAGGAGATGAGATCATCTCCCCCTCTAGTTCAAGAGGGAGTTAGCAGAAAAGGATGAACCCATCAATTCAATTGATCTAGTTGATATCCCCAGAGATGTTGCAGTAGGTTGGAAAATACCTAGATGGGCACAATAGACTTAGCATGGGGCAGATGGCAGTGTTGAGAAATATAAGGCTAGATTTGTCACCAGAATATTCTCTCAAAAAGAGGGAGTCAATTATGATAATACATTTGCTCCCGTGGCTCGAGATACTTCCATCATATTGATCATTGCTATTGTTTCAGTTATGAGATGGAAGTGGCATCAAAATGATGCAAACCCCAACCTTTGCTTCAAGGTTTCAGATGATGAGCCATTGATTTTGGTATTATATGTTGATGACTTGTTTCTCACAGGAAATGAGCAACTCATTGGATGATGTAAGAAGAATCTCGCCTCTGAGTTTGAAATGAAATATCTTGGTTAGATGCATTACTTCTTGGGATTAGAAGTATGGTAGAGGCAGAAAGAGGTTTTCCTAGGACAAGGAAAATACACCATCGATATATTGAAGAGATTCGGAATGTTGGAATCCAATTCCATGGCTACTCCAATGGATGCAAATTGGAAGAAGTTGAGAAATTCTACTTCAGAGTCTGATTTGCTTGATCTCACCATTTATCACCAGTTGATTGGGTCATTGATGTATCTGACGAACACCAGACCATATATATGTTTTGCTATGAATTCCCTCAGTCAATTCATGTGTGAACCGAGGCAAATTCACTGGATTGATGCAAAACATGTGCTCAGATATTTACGTGGCACTACGGGATATGGTTTGAAATATGCTTCAGATAGTGACCTGAGATTGCAGGGGTTTACAAACTCAGATTGGGACGGATGTGTTGCATATCCGAAGAGTACTTTTGGATGTTGCTTCAGTTTGGGTTCTACAGTTATTTCCTAGTGCAGCGGGAAGCAGATATCGGTAGCACTCAGTACTGCAGAGGCCGAGTACATGGCTGCTAGCACAGCAGCTCAAGAGGTAGTTTGGATTCGTAAACTCCTGGCATGATTTTTCATCCAGATTCCAGAGCTGACTGTGATTCACTATGATAACCAGAGACGTGTACAGATGTCAGTGAATCTTGTATTTCATGACAGGTCAAAGCATATCGAGATTCGATATCACTTCATTCATGATATGGTGGAGAAAGGTGTGGTTGAGTTAGAGTACATGCTGACAGACGACTAGACTGTAGATGTTCTCACCAAGTCCCTTCCCAGGGTGAAGTTTGAATACTCTCGCGGAAGACATGGATTCGAAGAGAACGTATCCCTCCTTGAGAGGGAAAGATGACATTGAGATGCTTGTGTTGCTTTTCCCCACTGGCTTCTGTAGTCCGGTTACTCAGCCAGATATGGGAAAAAAAATCCCATAGGCAGATGACTAGGACAGTCAGCAGTTGGTCGAGCTCACCCAGGTACCTTCTGCAGTCCGGTTACTCAGCCAGATATGGGAGAAATCCCATAGGCAGATGAGTAGGACAATCAGCAGTTGGTCGAGTTCACACTGGTTCCTCTGCAGTCCGATTACTCAGCCAGATATGGGAGAAACCCATAGACAGATGAGTTGGACAGTTAGCAGTTGGCCGTGTGGTTGCACAGGTGCCTCTATAGTCCAGATATGGGAGAAATATAATAGGAAGAAGAGCAGGACAGTCAGTAGATGGTTGTGCCCTTTTGCTCATCTGAGATCTCAGCCAGGTATGGGAGGATCCCATTGGCAGATGAGATAGACAAGTAGCAAATTGTATAGCAGAGATGGGACAACTGATTGTCTCAAATAGACAAGATTGAGTGATTCTCCTAGATCCAGGATCGAGTGATTCTCCTGGATCTAGGATCGAGTGATTCTCCTAGACTCACCGAAGGACTGGTGAGGATGTCACAGATATTCAGGATTGAGAGGTTCTCCTGAAATACGGGATCGAGTGATTCTCTTGGACTCACTGAAGGAATGGTGAAGATGATACACTGAGACTATGTGGACAACCTTCAGTATGCATAAAGATGATGGAGACAGAGTAGAGTACAAGATGAAACCCAGATGATCGTGATGCTGATGAAGACCGAAGAATACCTTCCTCGTTGAGAGGGAGTGTTGGATTTTGTACAACTTCGGAAGATATTATTCTTTATGTTGTATTGTACTTTCATTATACTTGTTATACCTCCTAAGGGGAGAAGAACCTTATGTAAACACATGAAAGAATCAATGTAAGCCTTGGGGTGCAAAAGGAATTAATAAAAAGATTAAAAATAAAATATTTATTGCCCCCAAGTCAAGTCGACCCCATAAGGGATTTTCTGGTTTCATCACTTGTATAAATATGAGGTTAGTGCTCCTCATTTATTCATATTCTCACACTTGAGAGTGGCGCATCACTTGGGAGAGGAGAATTTCGCATCACCTAAAGGAGGAGGCTGAATTCTAGGGTTTTTATTTGTGGAAAACATTTCCACGCTTTCTATTTTATCATTTGTACTCTGATCTCAGAATTATCATCTCTCTGCGAAGGTTGTTGGGTTTTCTCCCTATTGGGTTTCCGAGGGTAAACTCTGTGTTGTTTTTTTGTGCTTTGTCTTAATTCTAGTGATCTTGGTAATGCATTTATGTTTTATTCTATGAATGTATGAAATTTAACATATATATATATATATTTGATATTTCAATGAAATCAAAATATACATGTTCTGTTAGTCCCGTACTAGTCAGATTGTAACCAACACCACTACCTGCTAAAGCATGACTGATCTTTTCTAGAAACCCCTAGTTCCCACTTACTACAGTCATCCAAAAAATACGGCCCCTCAAAACAAGAAACTAGCACATCATCTAAACAAAACATAGATATTGATGTACAACTTATCATGAACCATATATGAGCCTTTTGATGAATATTCTTAGAAAAGGAAATGAGCAACTAAATGCATCAAAGCATTTTCATGATGCTCTCGAGCTTGTAGAGAGCCTTAAGGTAGATCGATTGCCTACTTTGACAATGCATCTGCCATAGAGTTGAATTCTTAATAAATGTGAGCAAAGGAGATTGACTAGTGCACAGGTTTGAGAGCTGTTTTTTTATTAAGTAGTGGAGATAGGGAAAGATTAGTAATGTTGCATCGATCATTACATCAATCCACGACCAATTTGGAATTGCCAGGAATCTGAATTGTGGAAGAAAGGGAAAAGCACATAAGGATCCACAAAGCAGATAAATCTGCTATGTTATTCGTCATATTTCCTGCACCATACTTTAAGGAAATAAATGTGATAAGGAAAAGTATAAAACAACCCCCAAGCCACAATGCCCAAACACAAAGTTATAATTTACAACTTCATCCTATTTCCTGCACCATACTTTAAGGAAATAAATGTGATAAGGAAAAATATAAAACAACCCCCAAACCACAATGCCCAAATACAAAGTTAGGATTTACAACTTCGCATTAATGAATTAAAACATTCACATGTATTGAAAAATAAAGTTAATAAAATTTCCTTCTAACTAAAAACAAATCAATAGGCTCATCCCTAAACAATATATCTGTTAATATTAAAAATCACACATGTAATTATATACTTACGGAAATACATTTCCATCTCATTCTTTTATTACTATGTGTCCACACAACAACACAATCAAAACTATTAAATATTAACAAGGGTGAAAGCTGCATTGCAGCCAAGTCCCTGCCAAAGGGATCACGAAGGACATGAAAAAATGTTGATGTGGGAGTAGGCCAGGAGGGCCACGTGGCAGTGGGTGAGATGTGAGAGAAAAAACATCGAAGAGTTATAGGTTAAGGTGACGACCTCTGGGAAATTGGCAAAGTGGTGAGACTCCATACCATAAGCTTCGGAGTAGTAAGGAATACCAGTGTTGCTAAAGCGAGTTTCCCCAGGGAGGGAGACACATGTAAATGGTGTTGTTTCCCAATGTATGGTTTTGCAGCTCTAGCTTCACAACCCGCTAGTTTTGGAAATCGCATTCCACGCCTTCCCAGTTGGTACAACAATGGTTCTCGCTCTATGGATTAAAGATAGTGGATTTGTCTACGACAATGTGGAACTTAGAGTTCACCAGGGATGCCACATATGCTTCTGTGCACTTCCCATCCATTTCGACATCTTTGTCTGTACAACAAACACCCACAAAAAATAACAATATTATGATCCATGATCTGTATTAGACCTTCATTCTTAGACTATGAGACAAGCTGCACAAGGCTTTGGGGTTGGCCTTGTTTTCCTTGGGTACAAGAAAAACTTCGAGGCTCGTTGAGGCTCAGCTCAATTTTTTTGTATTGAAGACTATCTATCTATCTATCTATATATCTATCTATAATAATGAAGATGAAAACCACATCCACTGGGATTGGGATTCTAATCGAGAGGTTGTTTTCTATCAGATATGTTTGTACGTGGAGGAACATGAAACATATGGAAATTGATGAAGAACGTGCAACGAATCTTCACACATAGGCGGTTCGTTTCTCTATCTTATCTGATGATTGATTGACCCTTCTCAAATTGTCTTTATTTTCAAATTTTGAGTTCAAACAAAGTACATTTTGTATGAATTAGATGTTTTGTCCTTACAAACTAGTCGTTCATGGCCCAACAATCTCAACGATTTGATCTTGTAGCAAACCACCCTTTCTTATTGGTTAGTTGTTCATGGCATGACGATATCACTAGTTTGATCCTCTACCAAAAGGAACTTACAAACCTTTGGTGGATTAAGAAATTTTTTATTATCCATGTAACGTCATGTGAAATTCTGATTTATTTAAAAAAAAATTGCACAGTCGTTTTTTGAGGAAATACTTTAAGAGAGTCAACAGTGTTGGTTGTGGAGCATGGTCTCCAGATTCATATATATTATTATTCAGCCGTGTTTGTACCCCAGTTTTATATGATATGTAGGTGGACTGTACACTCACCCTAGCAGGGGGGCATCGCCCCCCCACGAGGTTCCATGGGGGACCGGGGGCTAGCGGTCCCTTGGCGGGGGTTCGGGGGCAGTGCCCCCAAGGAAATTTTTTGGGGCTATTTTCGCCACCGATTTTCGGGCCCATGGTTTTGGGTATCCCGTGGTATTTTCCCCTTATATTTACCTTATAAAAGAAAGACATTATAATACAGCTAGGGTTGATGTATTAGGTTTTATGCATTGTAAAAATCTCTAAGATCAGAAGAGAGACTGTGAGACAGTGAAGAGGAAGTGCAGTGGTTGTGCTGCAGGTTGTATCCCTTCACTTTGCTGGATGGAATAATAATAAGGACTTGCAACTTCAGTGTGGACGTAGCCCAAGTTGGGGTGAACCACGATATATTTGTGTCTCTCTTGTAATGTGTATGTGTGATTATATTTGCATTTATGTTTATTGTTATTGCTTTGCGATCCTGTTTTTCTAACAATTGGTATTAGAGCCAAAGGTCTATTTGGCAGATAAACCCGCAGGAAGCTAGGGTTTTTGGTTTGAGTGGGAGCAATGGCGGAAGAAGGAAATTTTAAGGTGGACAAGTTTAACGGCCAAAACTTCCAGTTATGGAAGTTGCAAATGGAGGACTATCTGTACCAGAAGGATCTATTCTTTCCATTGGGAGGGAGAGCAAAGCAGTCGATGGCTATGAAGGACGAAGAATGGGAGGTTCTTGATAGAAAGGCTCTGGGAACAATACGACTGAGCCTGGCTTCATCGATAGCTTTCAATATCTCAAAAGAAACGACAACTGAGGGTTTGGTAAGCGCATTAGGTAAGCTGTATGAAAAACCCTTGGCCTCCAACAAGGTATTTCTAATGAAGCGTTTATTTAATATGAAGATGTCTGAAGGTGGATCTGTTACTGATCATTTAAATAATTTTAATATGGTTAGAAATCAACTAAGTTCTATAAGTGTGAACTTTGATGATGAGGTTAGGGCTCTTATAATCTTGTGTTCATTGCCAGAAAGTTGGAATAGCTTGGTCATGGCTGTGAGTAACTCTGTCTCTGGTTCAGACACCTTGAAATTTGATGATGTTATTGGTGTTGTTCTTAGCGAGGAAATGCGAAGAAAAAGCACAGGTGAGACATCAGGTAATGCTTTGACCATGGAGAGCGGGGGAAGATAAAAGGAGAGAGGAAAGAGCCAAGGTAATCGTAACAACTCTAAAAAGGGTAGATCCAAGTCTAGACTGGGAAAGATAGAGTGCTAGAACTGTGGAAAGAAAGGACATCTGAAGAAAGACTACAGATCTCTAAAGAAGAAAGGAGATTCACAGAAGGAAAATACCCGCGAAGCAAATGTAACAGGTGATGTGTTACAAGATGCTTTGATTCTTGCATTAGATAATACTAGTGATTATTGGGAAGTAGATTTAAGGGCTTCATTTCATGCTACACCCCATAGGAAATACTTTCATGATTATGTTCCAGGCGATTTTGGACATGTTTTATTGGGTGATGATGAGCCATGTAAAATTGTTGGAATGGGTAAGGTATGGATAAAAGTTAAGAACGGAACTGATTGGATGTTGAAAGATGTCAGGCATATTCATGCTATGAAAAGAAATTTGATCTCAACAGGGCAGTTGGGAGATGGCGGCTGTCTATCTACATTTGGAGAAAAGTGGTGGAAGATCACTAAAGGATCAATGGTTATAGCAAAAGGAGACAAAGTAAGTACGTTGTGCTTATGTGCTCATAATAATGACCATTCTATCTCTTTAGCTTCCATAGGAACAGATACAACATTGTGGCATCACAGGCTTGGCCACATGAGTGAGAAGGGGATGCAGATTCTCCACTTAAGGAAGTTGCTGCCAGATTTGAAGTAGGTATGTTTGGAATTCTGTGAGAACTGTGTTTATGGAAAACATAAGAGAGTTAGATTTCTCAGGGTTGGGAAACAGAAGAAGAATGAAAAGTTAGAGCTAGTGCATACAGATTTATGGGGACCAACACAGGTACAATCTCTTGGTGGCTCTCATTATTATGTTACATTTATTGATGATGCAACTAGGAAAACTTGGGTTTATTGCATTACACATAAATATGATGTGTTTGCTACTTTTAAGAAGTGGAAAGCTTTGGTTAACAATGAGACAGGAAAAAGGTTGAAGGATCTCAGCTCTGATAATGGAGGTGAGTACTGCGGCAAGGAGTTTGATAGTTACTGTTCATACCATGGGATTCGTAGAGAGAAGACAGTCCCAGGAGCACCACAAGAAAATGGTGTGTTTAAAAGGATGAACAAAATGATCATGGAGCGTGCAAGGTGTATGATATTGCATGCAGGGTTGCCCTTATAGCTTTGGGCGGATGCTGTAAATACTGTTGTTTATTTAATAAACAAAGGACCTTCAAGTACTTTGGATGGTGGGATTCCAGAGGAGGCATGGACAGATAAAAAGGTAAACTACTCATTTTTTAGAACGTTTGGTTGTAAAGCATTTGTTCATATTGATAAAGAAAATAGAACAAAGCTTGAAGCTAAATCTAAGAAATGTACCTTTATTGGATATGGGGTTAATGATTTTGGTTATCGTTTATGGGATTATGAAAATCACAAAATCATTAGAAGTAGATATTTCATATTCAATGAAAAGGTCATGTATAAAGATCAGTTGCAGGGAAAGAATCATGAAAAGGAAAACACAGAGTACACAGTACTTGATGAAATTATAGAAAATGAATTTCCAAAGGTGCCAGAAAATCAAGAACAACAGCAAGTACCTAAAACTCCTGCAACTACTAGAAGATCTACCAGGTTAAGTAGACTCCCTGAACGATACTCTCCTTCAATGTATTATTTATTGATGATTGATGCTGGTGAACCAGAATGTTATGAAGAAGCAATGCAGGTGGAAACTAGAAAGAAGTGGGAGCAAGGCATGAATGAGGAGATGGATTCATTGGTAGGAAACCAAACTTGGGATCTGGTTCACTTACCTGCTGGTAAAAGAGCATTGCAGAACAAATGGATTTACAGGTTGAAGGAAGAAGAAAGAGGTAAGAAGCGATACAAGGCCAGACTTGTTGTAAAGGGGTTTGCACAGAAGAAAGGTATAGATTTTGATGAAATATTTTCTCTTGTTGTTAAGATGACTTCAATTAGGACTATCTTAAGTCTAGTGATGGTAGAAGATTTGCATCTTGAACAGTTAGATGTAAAAACAACCTTTCTCCATGGGGATTTGGAGGAAGAGATATATATGAAGCAGCCACAAGGGTATGAGGTCAAAGGTAAAGAGAACTTGGTATGCAGGTTGAAAAAGAGTTTGTAAGTCTTGAAGCAAGCTCCAAGGCAGTGGTATCTAAAATTGATAGGTTTATGACAGAACAAGGTTATAGTAGATGTCATTTTGACCACTATGTTTATTTCAAGAAGCTAGACAATGAAAGATATATTATCTTGTTATTGTATGTGTATGACATGCTTATTGCAGGGTCTAACATGCAGGATATAAATGTACTCAAAAGGAAGCTAACTAATTCATTTGCGATGAAGGATTTGGGTGCTGCAAAGCAAATCCTTGGTATGAGAATAAAGAGAGACAAGAAAAATTGCAAATTGACATTGTCTCAGAGTGAGTACATACAAAAGGTGTTGGAAAGGTTCATAATGCATAATGCAAAACCAGTTAGTACACCTTTGGCCAGTCATTTCAGTCTAAGTAAGGAAATGTGTCCTAAGACAGATTACATGTCCAAGATTCCCTATCAATCAGCAGTTGGCAGCTTGGTGTATGCCATATTGTGCACAAGACCAGATATTGCACAAGCAGTGAGAGTTGTGAGCATATATATGAACAATCCAGGTAAAGAACATTGGAAGGCAGTACAGTGGATTCTCAGGCATTTGAGAGGTACTACCACTCAGGCATTATGTTTTGGAGGTTCAGACACTGTTCTACAGGGATATGTTGATGCAGATATGGCAGTTGATAAGGATAGCAGGAGGAGCACCACAAGGTATGTGTTTACTGTAGGTGGCACAGCAGTAAGTTGGATTTTGAAACTACAGAAGGTTGTTGCAATTTCAACAATGGAAGAAAAGTATGTTGCTATTACAGAGGCTAGTAAAGAGATGATTTGGCTGCAGAGGTTTATGGAGGAATTGGGTAAGAAGCAGAAGGATAGCAGGTTGTATAGTGACAGCTAGAGTACCATTCATCTTGCAAAGAACTCATCATTCCATTCTAGGACTAAACATTTACAGCTCAAGTACCATTTCATATGCTCTATTCTAGAAGATGAACTGTTGAAACTGGAAAAGATACACACTAGCCAGAATCTTGCAGACATGTTCACAAAGGTAGTGACCAGAGAGAAACTGAGTTCCTGCTCGGTTTCAGTTGGCCTTCTAGCATGACGGTGAAGAGGAGAAAGTTTCCATGTCCAATTCCAGCAAGTGCACCAGCGGTGGAGTTGTTGTGATCAATCTCCAAGTGGGAGATTGTTGGTTGTGCAGTATGGTCTCCAGATTCAGATATATTATTATCCGGCTATGTTTGTACCCCAGTTTTATATGATATGTAGGTGGACTGTACACTCACCCCAGTGGGGGGGTGTGGGGGGGCATCGCCCCTCCACGGGGTTCCAGGGGGGACCATTCCCCCTGGGTGGGGGGTCCAGGGGCTAGCGGCCCCTCGGTGGGGGTTTGGGGGCAGGGCCCCTGAGGAAAATTTTTGGGGTTGTTTTCACCACCCGTTTTCGGGGCCATGGTTTTGGGTATCCCGTGGTATTTTTCCATTGTATTTACCTTATAAAAGAAAGACATTGTAATATGGCTAAGGTTGATGTATTAGGTTTTATGCATTGTAAAGATCTCTGAAATCAGAAGAGAGACTGTGAGACAGTGAAGAGGAAGTGCAGCGGTTGTGCTGTAGGTTGTATCCCTTCACTTTGCTGAACGGAATAATAATGACTGGCAACTTCAGTGTGGACATAGCCCAAGTTGGGGTGAACCACGATATATTTATGTCTCTCTTGTAATGTGTATGTGTGATTATATTTGCATTTACGTTTATTGTTATTGCTCTGCGATCCTTTTTTTCTAACAAACGGGAAGGAGGATAAGATTCGGAAAGGGTAAACCTTCTACCAAAGTAAAAGAGAGTTGAATAAAATATTTTATGCAAAGTGAGGAAGGAACGAGGAATTCAATTATAGTTGATGGAAAAGCTTTGTATGTTGCGTTATATGTCATGTTGAACCTCAAAGTTAGATGTTGCTTTCTAACAACACCATATGCCTTTTTCTTGCATTCATTTCCTTTGGTCAACACGTTTTCTTGAAAATTTGGATTCATTATCTTCGTGGTATTGGACATATAAGAAGCATTCAAAAAGGGGGTTCATCGGGTGCCCGAACGTGCTATCGTTCTCAATGTTCTCATCATTTAGATCATGGTCTTCGTCGAACAATAGAGTGATTAGGATTTACTTGGTCAAAACTTGCACTATGAAAAAACATTAGAATATGGCGAGGATGGTAAGAACATAAATGCAAACATTACCTGGAAACTTTAATGTGTGCAAGTCGTAGAAATTGTTGGGATCTTTGCTAAACATAACCCTAGCATTGTTGTTTCCATTCTACTTCACAACGAAACAATTCTTCTTCATGATCTCCCATAATAGTTGCACTGGTACAGTTGTCATAGTATCTACAAACTACACATAGGTTAAAACCCCATCTATACCACTTCACTAACGAGGATAAGATCGTAACTATTTGAGCATGAAACACAATGAATTGAACATTTTTCGGATGAACTTAGCATAGCAGTGGTCTCATTGACATCGCCTGCTCCCAGTCTCATCAACCCCTTTGTTCTTACATGCCTCCTTCGATGCAATTCACATGTAGTGGGAAGCACTCCATAATAGTCTTATGCATTACATCAGTCTCAATTATTTAAATATATAACAATTAAAATCCCTCCTGCGGGGATTTATTTCTTATCCTATGCATCCTTCACCGATGAAAAAAGTTAAATTTCAATTTTCAAAAAATAAAATATATTTTTCATTTTCAAGAAAATTAGATCATTAAGTATTTTTCTGAAAACATTATTAAATATTATGAAAACAACATCGATAATTCAGAAGTCATGCCAAGTGTCATGTCCCCTCCAATGGATCCAACTCAAGGAAGGGAACATGACTAAAATTATGGGGCTTTTACAAAAACTCATAGCCCCATTCATCAAATTCATACAAATAAAAACACATGTGTGCATATTCATACTTAGAATAAACACAACGAAATAAAACATTATCCACACACATCCATCATACATTCAACATATTAATAACAACCATCAAATGAGACACATCTAGCATGTAATTTCCCATTCCATGTAATGTTGTCTTGAGCAACCAGCTATGCAATTGCAACGTTCCACCCAGCCATAGGCCAACTGTGCTCATCAATCTATCAGCATAGTTTTCATCCCCGAGTTAGGCATGATTTCTACAAGGAATGGGAACACTCAAGCTCAAGCCCAAACTCAAACCCCAATATTCTCTTCCACACACAACAAGCACATATGTTGGGCATAGCAATATGTTTTCAACTAGGGGATGCACAAAACAAAATGTCCATGGATTTCCCCAAATCATGGCACCCAAAACGAGTTGTGAGAGGGGAAAATCGAGTCCGACCATAGGGAGAAAAACCGATTTCTCCCACAGGTATATAGGTGTTTAAATCGCAAAAATGACCTCCCAGGACCCCCAAATCGGATTCCTCTTCTTCCCCACTGTTCGATTTCACAAAAACACCCTTGTCCTAGCCAAGAATGAAGGAAACACAGGGAAAAACGTGGAAGAGGAATCCAAAATGGTGGATTTCCCATACACGAAAATGGGATAGCCATACCTCTCCATTTCCCCAAATAATACTTACTTCAACCAATTCTTGGGAGAAATGAATGATTGGGTACAAAAGTCAATATGAGTAGTTGATGGTTCATGGGTTCTCTCATTGACACTTGGATTGACTTTATTGGTTCAATGGTTTGAATATTTTCCTCCCTATTCTTTGTAAAAATCATGCCCCCATACTCTTGTTGCAATGCATAGCTAGTTGTGGGTATTTTTATTAAAATGCATAATTACATGATATTTATGGTTTCTATTATGTCTGGCTAGCACGCAAACCTTATGCATAAATTCTAACACTAAATCGATGGTGGGGCCGTGGCCTTGAGATCCTCACCACACTTTTTTAACAATATTATATCATTTACATTTTAATGCGATGGGGTCAAAATTGGTATATTACACCAAGTAAAAAAGGCTTGACTTTCTAACGAAAAGTATAGTTTTTCCTTGGCAAGGACTAATAAAAACTAATTTTAAAATTTAAAACCGACTAAAACTAAAAAAACTAACAAGCAATTATTAATTATTAAAATTATAAAAAAAAACTAAAAGCTTATTTTTAAAACTTAAAAAACTTAAAAAATAGTAAGCAATTATTAGTTAATTAATAGAAAACCTTAATTATAAATTATTAATAAAAAATTTAATTATTAATTATTCAAAATAAAAAACTTTAAAAACTATGAAAAAGATTAAAAACTAAAACTTAATTTTTTATATATAATATCATCATTAATTATACAAAATAATTTATATAATATCATCCATCAATTATACAAAAGATAACAAGATCTTTTTTACAAAATATAACATAATCTTATTTATACAAAACATAACATAACTTTATGGCAGGGATTAGCTGCTTTGTAGCTATTACTCTTATTAAGATTAGTCGTTATAGTATGTATGATACACATGGTTAATTATAATAGATGATTGCAAATGTATTCATGCTATAACTTCAAAATGTGCATTGACCAAAGTCATATATGTGAAGCACCTTGAAAATTGTGTTAAGTGTTTATGGTATTAATGTTATTAATGAGAATTATAGGACATATTCTTGGGATCTTTATTGACATTAGTTAGATGATGGGAGTTTTTCAATGATTATTTACTATTTATTGGTTATTGATACAAACCGTTACACCAAAACCCTGAGGTGTTAGTGAAGGCCGTCCATTAGGATCTTAACATCCCACCACGCTCCGCAGTCCAGACTCTGGGCTGGATGTGCGCCCGTACGGTGGTGTCCCCCTTGTGCCGTACGAACCTCGGGCGAACACTGCAATGCCGACGTTGCCACCTGCTCTGTGACTTGAACCTAGGTGGAGGCTCTGATACCAAATGATACAAACCGTTACACCAAAACCCCGAGGTGTTAGTGAAGGCCGTCCATTAGGATCTTAACAGTTATCAAGGTTTATGTAATTTTGGAAAAGGGACCTCTCGCTTAACTTAGTTTTTGCACTTTAGTTGACTATATAAGTTATATATATGTGGAGATTAACATGAAATTTAAATACTTAAAGGTGTGTATTTTGATGCAAAGTGATTTTTGTGTTTCGAGCTCCATTGATTAATAATTAGACCTTGGGGTGTTTATCATTCTAGACCTATCATTGGGTGTGACTTTATCCTAACTATCTGAAACCTAACTTGTTTAAGAAGGGTGAAAGCTTCCATTTTGGGGACCATTTTTTTGGGGGAGAAATTGGACCTATGTGGAATTGGAAGCTTATGTAGGAATTTGATATTTTTTGCATTAGCTTTGAGGATTGTTATTATTATGATTTGCTCAGTAAGTGTCATGATCCTCCTCAGGGAGTATCATAATAGAAAATATGGTGCAGTTATGTACTGACCATTTGTGCTTTTTTGATTGGTAGATGAGGCAGGGAATAATGTATTATATGGTTCATAGCTATTTTACTTGTCCCTATTTATATGTGGGAGCAAAATTGTTGGAGATGCAACACACCATAACAATCAATCTACATTGTAGCTTGAGATCCCAAGTGTATATTCACACCATAGCTTGTGGGGCATAGGTGTTGAGATGTAGTTCCAATGTACATTGTAGCCCAAGGATTGGAAGTGTAGATTCACACTGTAGTATGTGGGTTGGAGGTGTTGATATTTCCCAATGGCCTCTCCACTATAATGAACATTGTGGCCCTGTGTATGTTCTATTTTGGGTGGTATCTTTTCCATTAAGTTGCTATGTGATATCTTGCCACTTATTTTTCAGGGTTAGTTGTTAATGTATCAAGAGAACCTAAGCTAGTGTTGAGTTTGAGGCCCCTATCGAGGCTTATTGTCAACATCTTTAGCAATACATATTTCTAGGAGGAAAAGCACAAATGAGTGCATATTCCTAGCAACTTGCTATATGGATTGATCAAAGGCCTAGTTCACATGAAAAGGCGGAATTCATCAAGGCACATTTGACACAATTGAGTTCTAAATTATACTTTAGTTGGTTATTTACTTATTGTGTGATGTGACTTTCCCACTGGGTAAATGTGCACCTTTACATATTGTTAAATTGTATCATGTTCTAGAACCACATATTAGGCCCCAATAACTAGGTTGGTTAGGTTGTTACTATGCTAATTGATTGTTGTTTCATGAAGATAGAGCTTGATACTTCAACTTATCGCTTTCAACTAAAACATGACAAAGAAAGATATATTTTTATTCATTGAAAGACCACTTCGAGGCATATAAGAAGCATGTGTTTAGTCATTTCAAGATTCTAATGTCAAAACTAAATGTAGTTATAATTTAGGTTGGTATTGTAGTTCAAGGGAAAGGTTAAATATTATCAATTGTGTGAGTGAAAATGCATCGACATTAAATGATTTATCTCTCTCTCACACACACACACATTTGAAAGATGGTAGTGTTTGGTTGGCCCAAAGGCTCATAATTAGTGGTGACTAGTTGACACTTACATCCATAATTAAAGGATAAGAAACATCAACATGCAAGTTTGTATAATCTCGATAACTAGATTGTTACATTCAATGCAACATAGCATAATTAATATTACACTAACCATGCAAGTGGGCATCCACCATGCAAATAGAAGCAAGCCCAACATAATTTGAATATAAATCATTCTCATGACAACACTAGCTTAATTAATATCATTATCTAGTCAACACTAGCTTGATTAGTATCATTATCAAGTCAACATATAAGTATCTTCACTCTCTAACTCAACTATGCATGCATGCTTTTATGAGCATCTTCACTCTCTAACTCAACTATGTATGTATGCTTTCCTAACTTAGACATGGATATGCCCATATAAGTTTGTGAGAAGCAATAGATTTATGATTTTGAAATAATTTCAACTTTTACATAAAAGCCCGTGCATATGTTTATCCCTAAAATATGTTATTTAATACCATTCTTCATCTCATTTCCCCCACCCTTAAGAGAACACCAATATGTTCTTTTATAAAATATTGAACAAGCCCCTCTCATTTTCTTCTTTGTTATTTAAGTCTTTCAATAATTCAATGTGGAATGCTTTTTTGATACAAGTGAAGTCCATGCGAGATCCATCCAAGGCATTAACAATCTCAATTTTAAATAAATAATTCTCAAATATCCTATAACCTTTTCCTTGTAATTCCATAGGACACAGGTACCTTTAGATTCATATTACATATTGGTAACATAGTTTTAAGTTTTTTTTTTGTAAATAAACATTATATTACAACTGGAAAATTACAGATTTTGTCTTACATAGTCATCTAAAACAGGCGTTCCCAGCTCAAAATTGCCAAACAGGAATCCAAACATAGATTGCACCGGTACATAAAAACCAAAACTATCCTAGCTATGACTAGCCAAACAGGACACTTGAAATAGACCTAATGTTTTTGAAAGGTAAAGTCTCATAACTCCTACACTTCGCTTAGAATTAAAGTATCGAGATAACAAAAACGTCATAAGAGCCACAGGGGATATCCAACTGAGCACAAAAAGACAACAGACACTATACTTAAACATGAATAATAGGCTGGGTACCCCCACCACCACTGTCCCAGTTCGGCTGCACGTCAGTGGGCTGGGTCGTCACCTTGTTGGCCTTAGCAACGGTCTCTGCTGAACTACTGGTGGCCCTACTCCCGCTTCCAGACAGATCACCATCTCCCGTTCCTTTGATGATAAAAGTAATGCCCAATTTTTTGGCAATGGTGTCAATTTTCAGATGCATGACTCGATTATCCGATTTTTGGGCCTTCCACGACCTGACAGGATCCTCATCTCCTTTGCTTTTGTTGTAAGAATCCATTAACACATGAGCCATTAGGTTTTTGGTGACCCAATAGGTCATGGAAATCCTGTCGTATGCCGAAGCCCGACCCGCGGTGGAGCTAGGGTCAACACCCAATCTTCGACCTCGCGCCTAACATCCTCCATGAGAAGTGCACAAACCGTCTCCCATAGCTCTTTTTGGATAGCCTCCATATCATCCCTTATCAGAGGTGGAATGCATCCACGAAAGAAAGCAGCAGACTCCTGGGCCCTAGAATTGGTAGTTGCACAAGTCACCCTCCCAAGGAGGACATTGGATTGATCTGAAATAGTACCCTCGGCACGTTGATCAGTGCCCCCAACCCCCTTCACCCTCCCGGGACTGAGCTTGCATTTGGGATCCATGGTAAAATCCCACAGTCGGTCAGGAGGTCGACACAAGGAAAACCACCCGCACTCACACTCCCAATTACGATTGAAAACCTCTCTCGTTCGACAGACAGTAAACCAGGAAACAATAGTGAAGGGAATGTTGAGGAAGATATCCAGATATACACCCCCTGGCCTCATAATGAGAGTGACTGCAAAGTTATGAGCTTCCGTCATATGATACGGAGCATTAATCAGCGGCCTGAATGTCCCACGAGGAAGAATGAATGAAATGCTTATGGTAGTGTACAACGCCCAGTACAAGCACCGTCCTTCAAGCTTCTGATGCTTGGCTTTGTACCTGCTCATGATACCACTAGATCTCGAGGGGGAAACATATGTGGTTCCCATGATGATCGTACTTTAGACATGAGGCTCCCTCATAACTGCCCCGGACCGATTATTGTCCTCATCATGATTAGTGGACAAACTCAGCACCACTTTTCTACTACTAGCCATATCAGCCTCCACTAGGTGGTTGCAATTGGCTATCTAGGACTCGTGGCGAAAGTCCGCCAGCGTGCCACTAACCATGGCCCTACCAGCTTCAATCTCGTGATTTCCGAGAAGATATGCCACTTTGTTGGCATCTCTTTTAACATGGGTGAAGGAAATGGCAGTTTGATTGGCTAGGAGCGTCCGCAGGTGATCCAGTCGAGCCAAAAGGCGCCAACTCGACAATACTTTCTCTGAATATTGGCCAAATAGTAGTTTCCTGGCCATGTGGACGATAATCTGGGAGTCCCCTTCCAAAGTGATCGGTAACTAGGATTTTCTGAGCACCAACTCGACCCCCTGAATAAGCCCTTCTAGCTTGGTCGAATTATTTGAATCAATACCAATAGAACCAAAGAAAACCATCACGATAATACCCAACGGATTCTTGCAAACCCCACCAAACACTGCAGACCTCGGGTTACCTCGCGATGCATCATCAAAATTGATTTTGAGACCAGGATAATGGGGGGGAGATCAGAGGTTAGGGATACAGGGTTGACATATTTTATCTTTTCTCCTAAGCTCGTCCAGGTCAGAACGATGTAGACCCCAACCAGCCGCAATCTGCAAATATCCAGCCGTTAAAAATTTATCCTTGTCATCCCATTGAAGACTCCTAATGGTGTCCTTCATGTTTT
This sequence comes from Larix kaempferi, assembly GCA_027924585.1. Taxonomy (NCBI): domain Eukaryota; kingdom Viridiplantae; phylum Streptophyta; class Pinopsida; order Pinales; family Pinaceae; genus Larix; species Larix kaempferi. The sequence continues at coordinate 321,971 of BSBM01000005.1, read as the reverse complement.
TCACCAGCTTCACCCAGACCACATCCTCCCTGGTGGATATGTTCCGGAAGATACGTCCATTCCTCTCTTTCCATATCGACCATATCACCATGCCAGGAAACATCGACCAAAGGGTACTGATGATAGGATTCTTAAAGGATTTAGTATCCCAATTCTTCAAATTTTGGTCGTGCTGCCCTCTGATCCTATGACTGCACCTAAAAATCATAGCACCATTATCCCAAACAGTATAAGAAAAAGGGCAGGAATCCAAGAGGTGGCCTACAGATTCTTCCGCATTGAGACAGAGGATGCATCGCTAGGGTCCCATGATCCCTCATTTCCTCAAGTTCTCACTAGTAAGGATTCTTTGCCACACAACTAACCAACAAAAGATCACAATTTTGGGCCAATTTTTCATCCCCCAAATTTTCCCCCAAGACCTATCCTCTTCCCCTTCCTCCTTGATTCGCAATTCATAGGCTTCTTTGATGTTGAAAATGCCTTTCTGAAAGAATCCCCACCATAATTTATCAGGGTTATTATTGATCCTAATAGGCCTTTCTTTAAGAGTAGAGGCAAAGGAGTGAAGAATCTCAACCAGAATGAAATATGCCCAAACCCTGAAATCGAACCACTTCCTAAAACCATCCAGACCTATATGCTCCTAGTAGTGGTACATTTTGGTTTTGCCTTCTTCCAATCCTCTGTCCCTGATGGTCTGCCACCCAGGATCATCACTTAATTTAGGAAACTGGTTCCAAGAATCCTCCCATAAGTTAGCCATCTCCCCATAATGAATTTCTCAGAAGCAAAATTTTTGGACAAGTTTACACCCTGAGAAGGCCTTCAACCAGATGTGAGATCTATTATTTACTTCATTAAATTTGATCAAGCTCCCGTGCATCTACCCATGGCATATTTGATCTTCCATAACCAAGCCCACGGTTCAGATCTGTGATTGCACCACCTCCACCAAATTTTGAACCCATGCACTTCACTAAGGACCTCAGGATCCCTGATACCCAGACCCCCTTTAATCTTGGGTTTGCATAAGTAATCCCATCCAACCAATGCAAATTTTTCCTTAGCTTCTCTACCTCCCCAGAGGAAATTTCTTTGAATACTATGAATTTCTTTGAGAATAGACTTAGGGGCAGAAAGCATAGAGAAAAGATAGACCGACATTGCCTGAAGCACAGTCTTGACTAAAACCAATATCCTAGGGAGATTTAGTGGTCGAAGAGTCTAGCTGGCCAGTTTTCATCTCATTATGTCAAGTAAATCTTGCCATGAAATCCTGTGTATCGTTCCTTCCTCCAGCGGAACCCCCAAGTATTTGGAAGGTAAAGTCCCACGAGCAAAACCAAGAATTCTGATAATGTTGCGTTGGGTAGGGCCAGGAGTGTTAAATAAAAACACCTGGGATTTTCCAGGATTAACTTCCAACCCAGATGCTTTCGCAAACAGGACAAGACTCTTTTTGAAAACACGGGTCTCTTGGACTAAAGGGTGCCCCATAAGCATAGTTTCATCCACGAATTGTTGGTGTGTCTGCTTTTCCATATCCTCATGGAGTTTGAGCCCTCGCAGCTCTCCATCAACAGCTTGAGACTACAGAAGTTTACCCAGACCCTCCGCCATTAGAATGAAAAGAAAAGGAGAGAGGGGGTCTCCTTGGCGAATACCCTACGATGCTTGTAGAAGTTTGGTAGGGGAGCCATTAAGGAGGATGGAGTAAAAGGGGGAAGAGACCAAATTCATGACCAAAGCAATCCAATGCCTATGAAACCCAAAGGCCTTCAATATGCTTCTCATATACTGCCAACTAAGTTTATCATAGGCTTTGGAAATATCTAATTTAACAAGTATGTTGGGTTTCTTGGTGACCTTGAGGGAATGCATGGTCTCATGAACCAGGATGATGCCATCAACAATTTGTCTACCTTCCAAAAAACATGATTGTTCAGGTCTTATGAGGATGGGGAGAAGAGGCTTCACCCGGTTGGAAATAACCTTGGAGATGATTTTGTAGATCACATTGCACAGGTATATCAGTCTGAACTTACCCGGAGTATCTGCACCTTCTTCCTTCGGAATAAGGGATAAGAAGGTGGCATTAAAGGATTTTAAAACCCACGGCTACTGCAAGATTCCTACACAATATGATGAACATCCACCTTGATGAGATCCCAAAAGTGATGGAAAAAGTCAGTAGTGAACCCATCAAGTCCGAGTGCTTTACCTAAAGCCATCTGGTTCATAGCCTCCTCGACCTCCTACATGGACACAGGTTTGCATAACAACTCATTGTGATCCCTTGTCAGTAGACTGGGGATGAGGCTTGAAATTTTGGTTATATCCTAGCTACGGTCTACCCGGTCTTCTTTAAGGACAGCTTCAAAGTGTTGGATCAACTCCTCTTCTATTTCTCCTTTGGTATGCACTTGAACCCCATTGATTTTTTTAATTTTAAGGATTTTAGACCTATGGCGATTTTGGATAACATAATTGTGGAAAAACTTAGTGTTCCTCTCCCCTTCTTGAAGCCACTAGTTACGAGATTTTTGTTTCCAATATATCTCTTCCTGTCTTTCACATGCCTCCAGACGCTCTAGAAGAATGTGTTCCTGTTCATGGAGCTGCTCATCCCATCCAGTCTCCATGCCTTGTTGATGAATGAGCTCCAGGTCCTCACTCAGTTTCTTATTATCGAGAAAGATGTTGCCAAAATCCTCCCTGTTCCAGGTCTGAATCCTAGATTTCAAGGCCTTCATTTTTTGCTGAAATTGATACATGCCAAACCCCTCCGAGGGGACCAGCTCCTGCCACCATTGTCCCACCAAGTTTTTTAAATCTTTATGGTCCAACCAGAATTGATCAAACCAAAAAGGTCTAAAGAGGAGGGAATTCGAGAGATCCCATGTCAGACTAACCTGCTAGTGGTCAGAGCCCGCCGAAGGAAGGACACTAGCATTGACTTCTCCCATTCCCCGTGCAATATCTTTAGTAGATAGAAATATGTCTATCCTAGAAGCGACCAGATGATTACCTCCTCGCTTATTGTTCCAGGTGAACCAACCATTTCCAGTTTCCACATCAACAAAAGGAGTAAGGCCAAGAAAATCCCTAAATTTTTCTTGGAATCTATCTAGAATCCTTCTACCTCCCTTTTTCTCATTGAGAGAAGAAATAAGGATGAAATCCCCACCAATAAACCAAGACCCCTCCTCGGCTTGTGTAGATAGCCAAGATAAGAATTAAATGAAAGCCTCCTTATGGGGGGCAGCACTCGGTCCATAGACATTCACCAGGGAGCCTTATATCCCCGAATCATGCACAGCAAAGTCGGATGTCAATGAGAATCTATTGGCCCTCCAATTGGATAGCGTGATCTGATTTGGTTTCCAAAGAACTGCCAGGCCACCAAACATGCCATTGGCATCAAGGGCCATGACCTCAAACCCTTTCCATATTTTTTTCCAACTTTTTCCATTATTGAAGAAGAGCATTTGGTTTCCTGCAAAAAAGGAACATAAGGTTTTTCCTATTTTACCTTTCTAGCCAGAGTTTTTATTTTATGGGGGTGATTGCATGCCCTGATATTCCAAGATACGATCCTCATTGGGTAAATTTTTTTACTTCAGAGAAGGATGCCCGGATCGTTGGATACTGACCCGACTCAATTAGTTTGACTCATATTTCAACAATTATCTACTTATTGGATTTCCTTCCACGCTTCAGGTCCTCTGCTGGTGACTTTCGTTTGTGCCCCGACGGAGGGTCTGCTGTAATACCCAGTTACTTATGAGATTTTGATTTGATGATTGCGTCCTTGAGGATCTCCAACTGTTGTCTGGTTACATATCCTTTCCCCCTCTTTTTGCATTCTTTCTCGATGGCATCCAGATCTAAATCCCCAATATCTAATTCCTCCTTACCATCCTTCTCCATGGCCGCCGGAAGCTCTTCTGGGTCCTGCTCCTGGATCAAGGTTTCCAAAGTTTCAACCTCCACCATCTTCGAATAGTCTTTATCATCCTTTGGGAAATCACCTTCTTCATTAACCTCTTCCAAGATATGAAACTGGTTTTTACTGGTCGAACCAGTGTCCACTTTCTCCTTGCCTTTTCGAGATTGATCACCAGTTCTGTTCCTCCGACGATTTCGGATCTAGGTAAACCATTATTTATCCTTCTTACCTTCAGTGGCAGAATTCGTGGTTGAGTTTGACATGTTAGATTGAGGGCAATTCCTGCCAAAGTGGCCATATTCATGGCATATTCTACATCTGAAGGGGAGCTGCTCATAGTCTATCAGTTGGATCCATTCTTCATCCTCCCAATTGAGACTAATGGCTTCTGGGAGATCTTTGGAGAGATCCATGTAGATGTAGATCTGCGCATAAGCAGTATACCGCAGATGTTCTGTCTGCTCCGCAAATTTGATGAATTCCCTGAGAGTATTGCCTATGTCTTTCAGAATTTCCAGGTCCCAGAATTCACAGGGAAGAGAAAAGAGTCTGATCCAGACTGGGGCCACTTTCAGATCCTCCGTTTCCAGATTAAAACGTTCTTTCTAGGGTCGACAATAGAGCCCAGTTGAGAGGAAAAAATAGGGGCCTCCTTCCAGAACTCTATCTCTATCTTCCACATTGAAAAAGATTATAGTAAAAAAACCTTTGGCTCCCATGTGCAGATCATAATTCCCTTTCGGATTCTACATGCTTTTGATCCACCTGACCAAATCCTTTTCCCAGGGCCAGATGCGCACAAAATTACTCGTCAATGCCTTCTCCTTCCATAGTTCTACTTTCTCTCGGACTTTCTCCGCACAGATATGGATAGCTGGGATTGTGAGGGTTTTTGGGAGACAACCCCTGTTTGACGGACAATCCACTCGAGCGAATGCAAGCTAGATATCCCTAGCTCAAAGTAAGTCTAGAATAAATAGAACAGACTACAAACGACTTTCCTAGATCTACTTAAGGATCAAGTGCTAGATGTCTTACCTTGAACTTCACAATCCTTTCTCCTGAATGCTGCTCCACATCCCACGGTCGTCATATCTCAGCTGCAAGACCTGTTAAGACACAAAGAACAACATAAACGAGTAAAGAGCATCTATACAATAAGAGATCTAAGTAAACAGTTAAGCAGGTAAACTACTCAATATCATCACACATAAACAACATTGGTGGAAAGCATTTGTATTACTGTAAAATCGGGAAATACATAGTAAAGAATAGACTACAACCAAGGCTTAACGCTGTAGTCCTTCTCCATCCAAGCCATTTTCCATATCCTTCCAAGGAAGTAGAGTCTCTCAATGGATGAGTTAGAGATCTCTCCAATATTATTTCACCAGCATATAGACACTATAGACTTCCTCTCTTTGGAGAGGGGTAGAGCTTCACTTATATAGGACTAAGTGGATAGGGTATGGATAGGGTAGGTTGAGATATGGTAGGAGAGAGATAGGGGATCCTTCCAAAAGGTTAGGAACCGAGTTTCAGCTCCCCCAAGAGGTCAGGGATAAGGATACAAGTCAGCAAGCTTCGAGAATGAGCTCGAAGAAGATATTTTTGCCCATTAATTGACTTCGTCGCACCCTGTACTGGAGCAAGGTGTGACGTCGCAGGTTGCATGAGTGCAGCCGGCGACGACCTCTCAAAACCTAGCATAAATTAAATGGTGTCCTTTCCAGGTAAATGACTTATCCAATGGAACTTCAAGGATGTATACACTGAATCTAATGGTGGTACGATTTTAGGTGTAACAGAATGCCACCCAAAGCATGAAGCTGTTGAAAAATTGGACAGGTGAAATTCTTTGACAAAAAGAATGGCAAATGGACTTGTCGGATGAAGGACGCTGTTGCAGTACAACTGACTCTGAGCTAACAATCTCATATGATGTACAACATGGCTGCCGACCAATACAATGCAGATCCATGGTAGTAATGACCGAATGAACACAATCATTGCTACTAGACACAAGCGTAGATCCATGATGAGATGATAACATAGCCACGACCAATACAAATGTGGATCCATGTAATACGACTCAATACAAACTCCATCGAAACCTGGGTAAAACATGACTTCCCAAGGTCTTCAAGCTGAACCCGCAGTGATACGAATCTATCCATGTGATTACAAATGTCTTGACATCGAACATGGTAGAAACCACTTGATTACCGATCATTAATGTATACCGTTAACAAGTGCAAGGGAAATCACCATTGATTTCAATGATTCCCAAGGTATCACAGTACATATCATCAAGCGCAAATAAATGAGTTGTCGAACGCGAGATGAAATATTTCAATCAAGAGTCAATGATGTAAACTCATGTTGAAAGCGAGGTAACCTTCCATTGAGGCATGCAAGGCCAAGGTACTTGGTTGGTTTTTAGATTCAATCCTTGGATGATGTGTTGAAGTAGACAAGGATGAATCCGTCAAAGGAGGGCCATGATAAATCCCCCATCATCAACATGAAACACGACAAAGGATGTGTAGAGCGGATCGGATGGTATAGTGACATGCGTGATTGACTCAAAGTAGACCGACATGATGGAAGGTGTACATACTGCAAATAATGAATAGTGAAAGTATTCTTGAACATGGGCATGGCATGACTTGGCAGTATTGACATGACAAGTACAACACTAACTCCTAATGCAACTGATGATGGAAGCTTTCTTTGAATCACTCAAAGGAGTAACAAGACTCGGGAAGTAAGCGTAACTCGAGGACAAACAGATGATCCAAGTACTGTATGCAAATGCAGATGAGTGCCATGTTCAAGAACGACTAAGTACTACCACAGATAAAGGTGAAATACAAAAGCTTTCCTTTTTCCCCGTCATGAACGATGAGTGCCTAATGTGTTTTTTACGAGCTTGATGAGGGTAAGCAGATGCTCAGTATAGTTCATCTCATAAATGAGTCCAATTCCAAATATTTTCTGAACCTGGGATAGGAGGGGTTCGTCCCATGGCAGGCCCTTCAATGTGAAAATTTAACAAGTCCATAGAAGGTAAACTCGGTCATCATTTCATGTTTAGAGAGTCTGAAAAGAACTAAAGAAGACTCCAACGGTCCTTTTTCGTAAAATTAGCCTCATCACCCAAAAAAGGGTAAAACAACGTGGGAGAGGACTCTTCCAGTCATGATTGGCTGGAGTATACCTTTTTCGTAAGTAGTGTCCCCTGGTCTGAAAAAGGGGTAAACTATCACCAAGAAGACGACTATTCAAATACTTTTACAAGCGTGAACATGACAAGTTCGCTTGGCAATATTTTCATATTTCGAGAGCCTGAAAAGAGCTTAAAGATAGACTCTGGGGGGGTTCCTTTTCCGTAGGAGTTTAACGAGCTTGGAAAAGTGATAAATCGTAACTCGATAACTTATTCTCATAGTTTCAAGAGCACGAGAAAGAACAAAGAGTAAGCTCATAATCATTAAATAATCACAATCTAATGAATGAAAAGATAAATGACAAAAATTCACAAGGGGTGTTCATACCTGAGATGACCATTCCAATGTGAAAATGGCATGAAAAGACACTTAACAACTCCTGCAAACTCAGAAACTAGGTCAAATAGTCAACCGAAGGTTTAAATATGATAAAATCAATCCAAACTATAGCAATCAAATATTTGAAAAAGGAATATTCCATTTTGTTTATAAATAGAAATAAAAACCAAATATAATCACCATTGTTCTATTTGTCAAATTTGGGAGGAGTAGTTCCATTTGGAGCCAAAACTTCACTCGTCGATTCCGGGAGCTACGAGCAGCCATTTCACCTGCCGTCCGAAGCAGGTAACCCTAAACTTCATCCATCAAAATTGTAGTGGTTTACATTTTTGAATTTCATTCATTTTTGGGGATTTTGGCTCAGTTTAGGAAGGGCCATTGCGCCCTCGGCTCGTCACAGTCTACCCTTTTGGGAACTACGACGAGACAGAGTCGTCGCAATGGTCGTATGGCTAGACTGCGACGACATCACACTGTATGCAAAAATGGGGTGTGACGATGGAAACGTCCATCCCCAAACTCAAGCCAAGCTCAAAAAAGGAACTTTTGGTGGTTGAAGCAATTTCTAAGAATGTTAAACTCTCCTTCTGGCAGGTTCCAAGCATCCATAATGGTTTTGGAGTGGCAAGAACGGGAGCATGAGTTAGATGATGAACAAGCTGCAAATGATCCATGATGTGTGGAAGCACTGAGGAATTGTGGGATCCTCAAGTTCTTCGGGATTCAGGGTATGAGGTCCCAAATCCCACTACTTACCCATATGCTCCGATGTTGGGATGCGGCCCAACAGTATTTCGTGATTGGCGAGCACGTGCTTACTATAGATGTCAAGGACATCTACTTTTTGACCGAATTGTCCCAAATAGGGGATAATGTGCTACTTACTAGATCACGCGGAAGTGATCGGATTATGGGTGACATGATCCTACAGCATTGTGTTCCCAACATTGTTTCTTCTAGTGGTAATATTTCCATTAAAGATGTGTGGGAACGCCCATTATACGCCATACTTTTTACCATTATGAGGATGGTAGGGAGTCAAGCTCCTCACCTAGCCACCAGATCTCAGATGCTATATGTGGAGGATTATATGTCTCTGAAGATTTTCAACTGGTGCAAGGGACTCCTCGCAAAAATATGAGCTCAGTTGACCAAGTGTCGGCGGGGAGAGATCAAAGAGTTTGGCTATGGTTCGATAGTGATCTCGTTCTTACTGGAATGGGTTCCCCTTTTGCATCCTCAGGTACCACTGGAGGACAGGGATCCTAGGGATCCACACATGGCTAGATGGATAGGGGTGATGAACCTTCATGGTGGGGGTCCCATTATTGGATATGGTCCTGAGTTTTTCACTTGGCTGGAGGGCCAGTTACTGATGGTGGAGGACTTCCCGTACAGTGGTATGGACTTTAGAGATGACCCGGACTTGCCATTGCTAGAGGGAGCATCATGAGGAGACCTTGGTAAGAACAAATAACCCTTGTACTTTTTAAGTTTTGTGCATTTATAATTTTTTTGATGTAGTGCTGACAAGTAAACAACATGTGTGTGCAGACGTGGGACCTGTATGACCAGTGGGAGTCTCTCTTCTTGCTAGGAGAGAGAGAGGAGAGGGAGCAGTCGTGGGTCCAGCAGTGCATGATGCAATTGCAGAGATGGATGGAGTCTATGCCAACCTGAGTGGGTTGACACTAGACATTCCTGAGCCAACAACAGATGAGGTGTCGCGGCCCATGCAGGTGTACACGGTTGGAGCGACTGCATGCTGCTTCGCAGGGTTGCGAGAGCAGTTGACTGTTTCCACACTCAGTAGGCTAGAGCTGTTAGACCACCTAGGGCCGTACGGGCCAGGCAATAGGCCATATGTTGTTACTATATGTGTACTGAGAGCTTAGAGGCCTCAGATTTTGTACTACTGAAAGCTACGAGGCTTCAGATTTTGTAGAGACTCACTGAAAGCTGTCGTGCTTCATATTTGTGTACCAGCACTACTTTTTGAGATATATATATATATATATAGACATTCCAGCGATTTATACATTATGTGTTTCAAATGGATGAATGATGTGGTCTTGTTATGTGTTTGCTTATATGAAATTATTTACATGCTATGTCTACTTTTAACAATTCATGAATATATGCTTATGTGTGTGTAATGTACTAATCTAAGATGAAGTTGGGCATAGAATCAACAACTGTGTTAACGTCTCGTGGAATGTGCAGGTGTTGAATGGACTCGAAGGATCTTTCCAGAATACGGACTCGTCGATAGAGACGGAATAAGGTAGGATCGAGGATGGCGTAAACTCAGTTAAGATGAGAGACCACTAGTTGAGAATCCAGGTGGATGACAACATGGTCCATACCCAAAGAAATGGTGTCAGTTAGGGTTCCAATGACTGCTTGATATTCTACAGCATTGTTGGTTGCAAAAACTAGACACATTCCCCCTAAGCTTATGAGCTCGCCAGTAGATGAATAAAGTACCCAGGTTGCCAAAGCAAGGTTGCGGGTATGCCGACTGGTGTCGTCCGCGAATCCAAAACAAGTTTCCATCTACACACGTAGACAGAACATGGTATAAGAAACGAAAACAAGACCTAAACATGCAAGAAATCAAAGCGTCACACCACACAGAAAACACACATGCACGCCATGTACAGTATATACAAAAGTACTCATGTATGAAAGACTCAAGCATAGTACCTCTTTAGGTAAATCCCATTGCGGGGTTCACCTAAAGATATCCCGTCATAGTCTTCAAGCTCATAAGCTCCCTTCTCTAAGACACGTTTCACTATGTAATTTCCATGCCACATGGACTCAAACTTTCTTGCCCCTAGCTTCTCATGTTTATGGTCGTATGTGAGGACCAAATCTCCTTTGTTGTAGGCACGAGGTTCTACCGACTTGTTGTACTGCGCTTTGATGCATTTCTTATGAGCCTCGTTGGCAAGAGTGGCATCTCAGCGAGTCTTGTCGAGCTTAGATAAGTAGAGGAAGCGTTCTTCCTCGGCAGTATTTTTTGGGAGAAGCTTGATGGCGAGCTTGAGAGATGGAATCTCTCACTCAATTGGAAGGACTACCTCCAATCCATACACTAGTTGGAAAGGAGTAAATCCAGTGGCGGTTTTAACAGAGGTTTGATAATCCCAAAGCACGGAGAAGAGCATGTTATGCCAATTGTCCTTGTGTGTACCCACCATACGTTGGACCATAGTTTTCAGGACCTTGTTAATGGCCTCGACCTGTCCATTTGACTGTGGGTAGTACAGTGTTGAGTTTTCCTGGCGAAAAGCCAATCTATCACTCAACTGGTCAACCATATGGTTCATAAAGTGTGAACCATGGTTAGTAACTATCGCTTGAGGAACTCCAAACCACACTATTACATGGTTAAACATGAAGAGTGCGGCGGTCTTTCCATCATTCGTGTATGTAGGCATTGCCTTAGCCCACTTTGTAAAGTAGTCCATAGCTACAATGATGTAATTATGCCCCTCAGCTGAGGTAGGCTTACAATGCATGAAATCTATGCCCCATTTAGCGAAAGGGCCAACGGCAATAATCGGGTGTAACGGGGTGGGGTGGGTGCACTTTTCGTATGGAAATGTTGACATGGAGGACATCTTTTTACGGCCTTGATACAATCTTTGAAGATAGACGGCCACTAATATCCTATGCGCAAAATCTTCTGGGCTGTAGCCATCCCAGAGAGGTGATCGCCACATGCCCCAGCGTGATATTCATTTAGAACGCGTTCATCCTCATCATGAGTCAGACAACGTTGAAGGATAGAATCGATGCCACGACGGTACAAAGTATCACTGATAATCAGATAGTACTTCGCATGGTGGTGTATTTGGTGACGGCCGTCTCGAGACAATTCAGGGTTGAAATGTTGGGTTTGAAGATACAATGTGATATCTCCATACCACGGATCAAATGCACTGATAAGAAATAATGACTCATCTGGAAAAGAGTCATTGGGCTCAGATTTTGTATCAGTACGGGGGAGGTCGTAGATGAACTCAGCAAACACCAAAGATTTTTTCAACTTGGATTTTTCAAAATGAAGATCGAATTCTTGCAGTATCACGATCCAGCATGAATACTTTCCCCCAAGTACCTAACGAGTGAAAACGTGGTACATGGGGTTCGAATCAGCGATGATGGTGGTGGTGCGGAGCAAAATGTAGTGTCGAAACTTCTGCACGGATATGACTGCGGCGAGAGCGAGCTTCTCAACATGTGTATAGCGATTTTCAGCATCAACAAGACCTTTACTGGCATAGTATATCACATGCTCTTGGGCGTTCTGATCTTCCTGTACCAAAACCATGGCGATAGTGGTGTCGGAAGTGGCAAGATATAAAATGTAATCTCGATAGTAATTCGGTGGTTGGATCACAGGGGCATGCGTGATGTCATGTTTTAAACTATCAAAAGATCATTGAGCTTGATCATCCCAAATAAATGGGATGTCTTTCTTCATCAATCTCATGTAACCCTGTGTCTTTTGTGCGAAATTACAAATGAAGCGTCGTAAATAAGTTTCTCTTCCTTACAGACTCTGAAGTTCTGTAATGTTGGTTGGAGGTGGAAGAGCGATGATGGCTTCCACCTTCGAGGGATCAATACGGATCCCATATTTCGAGATGATAAAGCCTAAGAGGCATCCGGACTCGACACAAAAAATACTCTTGTGAGGATTCAGACAGATATTGTACCGCCTGCATCTGAGGAAAACAGTCGTCGGATGATCTAAGTGGAACTCACGCTGCTTTGAGTGGGCAGGGAGGTCATCCAAGTAAGGTTCCACAAAGTCCTTCACATCATGGAAGGCATATGACATGGCCCATTGGAATGTGGCACCAGCATTTTTAAGGCCAAACAGAAGTTTACGATATGCAAACGTTCCCCAAGGGCAGATGAATGCAGTCTTGTGTTGGTCGGTAGGGTGGATCTCAATTTGGTTGTAGCCGGAAAATCCATCCATAAATGAAAAAATGACACTTCCAATACAATTGTCAATGATCTGGTCAATGAAGGGAGTCGGGTAGCTGTCCTTGGGACAAGCTTTGTTGAGATCCCGATAGTCGACACAGACACGAATGGTACCCTATTTTTTATTAACAAGAACGACATTTGAGACCCACTCTATCAATGGGACATGATAAATGAAGCCGGCCTTCAAGAGTTTCTCAATCTCTGCCTTGATTGCCGTATTCTTCCGAGGGTGTACTGATCGTATCTTTTGGCAGACAGGTTTGACGTCGGGATAGGTTTTAATCTCATGTAAAACAATGGAGGGGTCTATCCCAGGCATCTCCTCATAGGTCCAAGCGAACACGTCTCAGAATCGCTTGAATAAGGCCGTGGCGGCAATGACTTCTTCAGGGGAACACTTCTGGCCTAACTGAATGTTTTCCACTACACCAGGAGTAACCGAAATGTCTATTAAAGTGGTGGGCTCAATGTTGGAAAAGTTTCCTTCGGAGTTTTTTTGACATGTGAGTATCAAAGACTGAGAGCCAGAGTAGAAATTCAGTGTAAAGATGGTGTGAATGCTGTTCTCCACAGTATCCAATTAGGGAAGGAAAGACGAATGATGGTGGAGGTCTTCCCACGGTGAATCATCTGCGCTCATGATTTCCATAGTCAACTCATCAGAATGAAAAGTCCGTAGCAGAGGACCGGATGATGCCCATTATGGAGAACAGGAGGTGGAGGCCTTGGCTAAGTGGTCCTCCGGTGCTGACTAGACAGCTTCATACACGAGTTCGACAGGTGACAGAGGCATAGTGTCTCCAATCAGGTGTGTGGTGGCTTCATCAGGTACAAGCCATGAATCAGTGGATCTAGGGGTAGATGAAATCTGCGAGGAGATCATGTTCACCATGGAAACATGGTTTGGGGGATCCGACGTAGGAAAGACGCCCATAAGGGATGAATCCTTAAGGAGGCCAACCCCCACACTCTCATACTTTTGCGAATATTTTCCAATCGAAGGAACGTTATCGCCCGGGTGAGAAGTGGTGTCAGGTGTACAAAAATCTAGTTGGTCGACTATGACAATTCGGCCTTAATGGGGGAATTGTACTATGTGGAAGACAGATGATGCGACTGCAGTCATGGCATAAAACCAATTACGACCAAGCAGAATGTTATAATCCAATAGGGTAGCGACTACCTCCACGTTAATGGTTGTGGTCTTTCCCCCTAGCTCAACTAGTAAAGCTTGTAACAACCCACGAGGTTGAAAGCCACGTCCGTCGAAGGCTCTCAAAGTGGTAGGAGAACGGTTCAACTCAGGAGAACCAATGGCTCTCCAACATGCGATCAACATGAATGACGTAGAGGCTTCTTCATCCAAAACGGTACGATGGATTATCTTCCCAGCAATGTTTGTAGAAACTTGAAATGCTAATTGATGGGAAAGCCTTGGTTTGAAATACTCCAGCCGGAACATAATGGTGTTCAATGAATCTAGGTCAACTGCACCGATGGCAGCGAGGAGAGTCTTGCGCTAATTTGGACAGTTTTACAAGACCTCGAGCGTCGACATAGCATAAGGAGATTGTGCTAGGTCCTCTACAATGTTGTAGTTTTGAGCAGCCCAAGCATTAGGATTGAAAACTGATTTTCTAATCGTGCTCTTGGGTGGATGCAACACTAACTCAAGAGAGGGATTCTCTATGATGAGAGGTGCAGCCGGTATGGTGACGTGGGCATCGAAGTGGAAGCTTTTTCAGTATTACTTCCAACAGGTTCCTTAGCTGGAACAAATTCATACGAATGAGAACGGGTGTTCAAGTTGATGGTTTCATTACTCACCATGAGAACATGTGCGGTGGTGGATGCTTCTCCTTGGGAAGAAGAAGTGTGAGCGATCGACTGTTGACTTTGAGCAGGGAAGGGATTGTTGAGGACTGCAAGTGTGGGTTTGCCCTTAAGAAAATTTTGAACTTCGTCTCTATGGGGGCACTCTTTAGAAAAGTGATCATCACCACATAGTAGGCAAGGATACTTCAACTTCCTTTTCTGTTTGGTATCATCAGGGGTGCTCTTTTGTTCCTGCTGGGTGGAAGATTTCTTAGGTTTCCCCTTGTTCTTTTTCTAACCACCAAACTATTGAGGTGAAGCTAATGAAACAAAATTCACTTCTTCGGTGACAACAAGAGTGGATGATTTGGTGGTGCCGTGAACATCCTGTGTTGGTGATGGGGAAGAACCCTGGGGGTTCGATGAGCAAACAATTTGAGAAGAAGGCTGGGTGGTAAGGGATCCAATGATACCATCAGTTTGGGGTCCCTTGGGTGGTTTCTCGGGGTCGTAAGTGTTGCGGGGTGCATCAGGTGTTGGTTGTGGAGCTAGATCTTCCAGTCTCATAGATGATATTGTCTTAGACGTGCACCAAGAGGACTGTACACTCATTCCCCCACCTTGGGGTTTGGGGGGGCTGTTTTCGCCAACAGTTTTCGAGCCCATGGTTTTGGGTAACCCGTGGTATTTTCCCATTGTATTTCCCTTATAAAAGAAAGACATTGTAATATGGCTAGGGTTGAATTATTAAGTTTTATGCATTGTAAATATCTCTGACATCAGAAGAGAGACTGTGAGACAGTGAAGAGGAAGTGCAGCAGTTGTGCTGCAGGTTGTATCCCTTCACTTTGTTGGACGATATAATAATAAGGACTGGCAACTTCAGTGTGGAAGTAGCCCAAGTTGGGTGAACCACGATATATCTGTGTCTCTCTTGTAATGTGTGTGTAATTATATTTGCATTTATGTTTATTGTTATTGCTCTACGATCCTGTTTTTCTAACAATTGGTATCAGAGCCAAAGGTCGATTTGGAAGATAAACCCACAAGAAGCTAGGGTTTCTGGTTCGAGTGGGAGCAATGGCGGAATAAGGAAAGTTTAAGGTCGAGAAGTTTAACGGAAAAAACTTTCAGTTATGGAAGATGTAAATGGAGGACTATCTGTACCAGAAGGATATATTCCTGTTGTTGGGAGGAAGAGAATAGCAGCTGGCGGCCATGAAGAACAAAGAATGGGAGGTTCTTGACAAAAAGGCTCTGGGAACAATACAGCTGAGCCTGGATTCATTGGTGGCTTTCAATATCTCAAAAGAAACGACCTCGACCTCCAATAAGCACACAGGGTAAGTTGTATGAAAAACCCTCGACCTCCAATAAGGTATTTCTAATGAAGCGTTTATTTAATATGAAGATGTCTGAAGGTGGATCTGTTACTGACCATATAAATGAGTTTAATATTGTTACAAATCAACTAAGTTCTATAAGTGTGAACTTTGATGATGAGGTTAGGGCTCTTCTAATCTTGTGTTCATTACTAGAATGCTGGAATAGCTTGGTCATGGCTGTAAGTAACTCTATCTCTGGTTCAAACACCTTGAAATTTGATGATGTTATTGGTGTTATTCTTAACGAGGAAATGCGAAGAAAAAGCACAGGTGAGACATCAGGTAATGCGTTGACTATGGAGAGCAAGGGAAGACAAAAGGAGAGAGGAAAGAGCCAAGGTAATCATGGCAAGTCTAAAATGGAAAGATCCAAGTCCAGACTGGGAAAGATAGAGTGTTGGAACTGTGGAAAGAAAAGACATCTGAAAAAAGACTGCAGATCTCTAAAGAAGAAAGGAGATGCACAGCAGGAAACTACCTAGGAAGAAAATGTAGCAGGTGATGTGTTACAAGATGCTTTGATTCTTGCATTAGATAATACTAGTGATTATTAGGTAATAGATTCAGGGGCCTCATGTCTTGCTACACCCCATAGGAAATACTTTCATGATTATGTTCCAGGCGATTTTGGACATGTTTTATTGGGTGATGATGAGCCATGTAAAATTGTTGGAATGGGTAAGGTATGGATAAAAGTTAAGAATGGAAATGATTGGCTGTTAAAAGATGTTAGGCATATTCCTGCTATGAAAATAAATTTGATCTCAACAGGGCACTTGGGAGATGGCGGCTGTCTATCTACATTTGGTCAAAAGTGGTGGAAGATCACTAAAGGATCAATGGTGATAGCAAAAGGAGACAGGGTAGGTATGTTGTGTCCTCATAATATTGACCATTCTATCTCTTTAGCTTCCACAGGAACAGATACAGCATTGTGGCATCATAGGCTTGGCCACATGAGTGAGAAGGGGATGCAGATTCTCCACTCAAGGAAGTTGCTTCCATATTTGAAGCAGGTAAGTTTGGAATTTTGTGAGAACTGTGTTTATGGAAAACAGAAGAGAGTCGGATTTCTCAGGGTTGGGAAACAGAAGAAGAATGAAAAGTTAGAGCTTGTGCATACAGATGTATGGGGACCGGCTCAAGAACAATCTCTTGGTGGCTCTCACTATTATGTTACATTTATTAATGATGCAACTAGGAAAACTTTGGTTTATTACATTAGACAGAAATCTAATGCGTTTGCTACTTTTAAGAAGTGGAAAGCTTTGGTTGAGAATGAGATAGGAAAAAGGTTGAAGTGTCTCAGATTTGATAATGGAGGTGAGTACTGTGGTAAGGAGTTTTATAGTTACTATTCATACCATAGGATTCGTAGAGAGAAGACAGTCCCATGAACACCACAAGAAAATGGTGTGTCTAAAAGGATGAACAGAACGATCATGGAGCGTGCGAGGTGTATGAGATTACATGCAAGGTTTCCCTTACAATTTTGGGCAGATGTTGTAAATACTGTTGTTTATTTAATAAATAGAGGGCCTTCAAGTGCTTTAGATGGTGGTATTCCAGAGGAGGCATGGATAGGTAAAAAGGTAAACTACTCATTTCTGAGAACGCTTGGTTGTGAAGCATTTGTCCATATTGATAAAGATAATAGAACAAAGCTTGAAGCTAAATCCAAGAAATGTACCTTTATTGGATATGGAGTTGATGATTTTGGTTATCGCTTATGGGATTATGAAAATAAAAAAATCATTAGGACTAGAGATGTGATATTCAATGAAAAGGTCATGTATAAAAATCAGTTGCAGGGAAAGAAACAGGAAAAGGAAAACACCGAGTACACCGTACTTGATGAAATTCAAGAAAAGGAAGTTCCAAAGGTGCTAGAAAATCAAGAACAACAGCAAGTACTTGAAACTCCTGCAACTGCAAGAAGATCTACCAGGTTAAGTAGACTACCGGAATGATACTCTCCTTCAATGTATTATTTATTGATGACTGATGCTGGTGAACCAGAATGTTATGAAGAAGCAATGCAGGTGGAAACTAGAAAGAAGTGGGAGCAAGGCATGAATGAGGAGATGGACTCATTGGTAGGAAACCAGACTTGGGATTTGGTTCAGTTGCATGCTGGTAAAAGAGCATTGCAGAACAAATGGATTTACAGGTTGAAGGAAGAAGAAGGAGGCAAGAAGTGGTACAAGGCCAAACTTGTTGTAAAGTGGTTTGCATAGAAGAAAGGTATAGATTTTGATGAAATATTTTCTCCTATTGTTAAGATGACTTCAATTAGGACTATTTTAAGTCTAGTGGCGGTAGAATATTTGCATCTTGAACAGTTAGATGTAAAAACAACCTTTCTCCATGGGGATTTGGAGGAAGAGATATATATGCAGTAGCCACAAGGGTATGAGGTCAAAGATAAGGAGAACTTGGTATGCAGGTTGAAGAAGAGCTTGTATGGCTTAAAGCAAGCTCTAAGGCAGTGGTATTTAAAATTTGACAGGTTTATGACAGAACAAGGTTATAGTAGATGTCATTCTAAACACTGTGTTTATTTCAAGAAGCTAGACAATGAAAGATATATTATCTTGTTATTGTATGTGGATGACATGCTTGTTGCAGGGTCTAACATGCAGGATACAAATGTGCTCAAAAGGAAGCTAGCTAATTCATTTGTGATGAAGGATTTTGGTGTTGCAAAGCAAATCCTTGGTATGAGAATAACAAGAGACAAGAAAAATCGCAAATTGACATTGTCTCAGAGTGAGTACATACAAAAGGTGTTGGAAAGGTTCAAAATGTAGAATGCAAAACCAGTTAGTACACCTTTGGCCAGCCATTTCAATCTAAGTAAGGAAATGTGTCCCAAGACACAGGAAGAGACAGATTACATGTCGAAGATTCTCTATCAATCAGTAGTTGGCAGCTTGATGTATGCCATGGTGTGCACAAGACCAGATATTGCACAAGCAGTGGGATTTGTGAGCAGATATATGAACAATCCAGGTAAAGAACACTGGAAGGTAGTACAGTGGATTCTCAGGTATTTGAGAGGTACTACCACTCAGGAATTATGTTTTGGAGGTTCAAATACTGTTCTACAGGGATATGTTGATGCAGATATGGAAGGTGATAAGGATAACAGGAAGAGCACCACAGGGTATGTGTTTACTGTAGGTGGAACAGCAGTAAGTTGGATTTTGAAACTGCAGAAGGTTGTTGCACTTTCAACAACGGAAGCAGAGTATGTTGTTGTTACAGAGGCTAGTAAAGAGATGATTTGGTTGCAGAGGTTTATGGAGGAATTGGGTAAGAAGCAAAAGGATAGCAGGTTGCATAGTGACAGCCAAAGTGCCTTTCATCTTACAAAGAACTCAGCATTCCATTCCAGGACTAAACATATACAGCTCAAGTACCATTTCATGCGCTTTGTTCTGGAAGATGAACTGTTGAAACTGGAAAAGATACACACTAGCCAGAATCTTGCAGACATGTTCACAAAGGTAGTGACCAGAGAGAAATTGAGGTCTTGCTCGATTTTTGTTGGCCTTCTAGCATGAAGGTCAAGATGAGAAAGTTGACAAGTCCAAGGTCCAGCAAGTATAGTAGTGTTTGAGTTGTTGTGATCAGTCTCCAAGTGGGAGATTGTTGGTTGTGGAGCCAGATCTTCCAGTCTCATAGATGATATTGTCTTAGCTGTGCAACCAGAGGACTGTACACTCATTCCCCCACCTTGGGGTTCAAGGGGGCTATTTTTGCCAACAGTTTTTTGGGCCCATGGTTTTGGGTAACCCGTGGTATTTTCCCATTGTATTTCCCTTATAAAAGAAAGACATTGTAATATATCTAGGGTTGAATTATTAGGTTTTATGCACTATAAATATCTATGAGATTAGAAGAGAGACTGTGAGACAGTGAAGAGGAAGTGCAGCAGTTGTGCTGCAGGTTTTATCCCTTCACTTTGATGGACATGATAATAATAAGGACTGGCAACTTGAGTGTGGACATAGCCCAAGTTGGGTGAACCACGATATATCTGTGTCTCTCTTGTAATGTGTGTGTGATTATATTTGCATTTATGTTTATTGTTATTGCTCTGCGATCCTGTTTTTCTAACATCGGGAAGGATATCAAACAATGTGCCAGACTGAGCATAGACTAAGTCTAGTATGTGGGCACAAGCAATGGCTTGTTCTTCAGTGACAACACCACCCATGGCAACATCTCGTGCTATGATTGGTATAAGAAACTTCGTAAACCAGTCTGCTAGGAGCTTATCTGGAATAGGAGCCTTAATGAGACGTCGTCTCCTCTGCCACTCATGTATATGATCTGATATATGAGTAGCGGTATTTTGACGGAGCGAGGTTAAAAGCTCTGTACCAGTTTCATACCATATAGGTAGCTGGAAATCAGTCAAAAAGTTCATAGCAAGAGAACCAAAATCAGGAAAAGAATGGGGTGGTAGTTCAATATACCACTTGGAAGCCGAACCAGTGAGAGTCCGTTGGAATAGCCAAAGATGGATCGAGTCGTCCATCAATGAGTTGGATGAACACCATAAGTAGTATGTCATCACATGGTTTTTAGGATCCTCACCCGACTTACCATCAAATTTTGGGATATCTGACGGAAGTTTCATCAGAATGGGTGGCCAATTAGTTCCATGGTAAATGGGGTCGTTAGTCAAGCGAGACAGGTCAGGTAGATCCAATGTAGCAAAAAAGGGTAGCTGTGGATTAGGCTGTGAGTACTGATAGTACGGATAAGGCGTGTAAGGACCCATGCGAGCTTGTGTCGATTGACCATAAGGTGTTCCAAGAGGAAAATGGCCATAGGGGTAAGGGCTGCCCGGACCAAATGTAGGTCCCCCGCCATAGTAAGGTGGTCCATAACCATAATAAGGTGGCCCATTACCATAAGGTGGGGCCCGTCTCTGCCGCCGAGAGGGGGTGGGCTGCCCCCGAATTGTGGGGGTCCACCACCACCGCGAGGGTAGGATGGGCTTCCACCGCCTTTGCCGGGAGGAGGTGGTGGTCCACTACCACCACTGGAATATGGCGGGCCTCCACCACCTCCGCTGGGAGGGGGTGGTGGGCCATCATCGCCGCCGGAAGGGTAAGGGCCTCCTCCGCCACCTCCACCATAGTAGGGTGGTGGTCCACCACCACCGCCACCAGGATGAGAAGGTCCTCCACCACCACCACTAGGAGGGGGTGGTGCTCCTCTGCCACCGCTGGGATGAGATGGTCCTCCCCCACCACCACCGGCAGGGGGGGGTGGTCCTCCACCACCGATAGGTGGGGGGTGGTCCTCCACCACCTCCACTAGGGGGGGTGGGCCATGATGATCGAAATGAGGTGGTCCTCCACCGGAAGGTAGAGGTTCGCCTCCTCCAAAGTTATGTGGGGGCCCGCCGCCTCTAATGGGAGGTGGGGGTGGGTGAACCAAACGGGGGTGGAGGGGCTTGAGGGACTGTAAGTGGGGGTCCATGTTGTAAAACATTTTATTGTCCCCATAGATTGTAAAGATTACCGGGGTAGGGTACCCCGTAGAGTGCGTTTCCGGGATTAAGTTGACCCGGCGTAGGGTTAAGATGATCTGGATACGCTTGACTCGATGGAGGGTGAATTATGTTGGACGGTCCCCCAACATGGGATAGTCCCGAAGTGGAAGGTCCAGGAGGTAAGGAATTTCCAACAGAAGGCCCGATGGGAACTCCTGCTCCAGTATTATGGTTAAGAGACGAGGGTTGCCCCCCAACAACAACTTGCTGACCACTGGGTAAAGGTTGACCCAACACTGGTTGTTGATTATTCACCGAAGGATTTCCACTACCCGTAAAGAAGGTAGGTGGTAAAGAGTACCCTCCCCTCGAAGTTTGGGGTGCGGGGGGGAGCAGGTGATGTAACTGC
This sequence comes from Larix kaempferi, assembly GCA_027924585.1. Lineage (NCBI taxonomy): Eukaryota > Viridiplantae > Streptophyta > Pinopsida > Pinales > Pinaceae > Larix > Larix kaempferi. Next base: position 300,316 of record BSBM01000005.1, on the reverse strand, counting down.
AGTAGTTACGGGTGTGTTGGACTATTGTCCTTCAACAAGTTGGGTTGTGGGAGGTACCGAACTGGTCTCCTTTCTAGGAGATGTGTGTGCAGGAATGGATGGTTGACTAGTTTCAGCAGTGGTGACGTGTTGCGTAGATTATTCTGGTGACTTGAAAGATAAAGAGCGACCTGGGATTGGTATGTAAGGGGGTAACGACGGGTCTTGGACCCTTTGTTGGAGACTTGATCTCTGGAACTTCTCATCCATAGAGCGAAAGTGAGCCAATTGGTCATGATAGTAAGCTAAGGGGTGATCTGGAGTAGTCCCACTAGGTGGGGGTGCAATGAAATGTTGGTTGTGGAGCCAGATCTTCTAGTCTCATAGATGATATTGTATTAGCCGTGTTTGTACCCCAGTTCTATATGATATGTAGGTGGACTATACACTCACCCCAGCGGGGGGTTATGGGGGGGCATCGCCCCTGAGAAATGGGGGTTCGGGGGCGTTGCCCCCGAAGAAAATTTTTGGGGTTGTTTTCGCCAGTTGTTTTGCGGGCCCATGGTTTTGGGTATCCCGTGGTTTTTTCCCATTGTATTTCCCTTATAAAAGAAAGACATTGTAATACGGCTAGGGTTGTTGATGTATTAGGTTTTATGCATTGTAAAGATCTTTGAGATCAGGAGAGAGACTGTGAAACAAAGAAGAGGAAGTGCAGCGGTTGTGTTGCAGGTTGTATCCCTTCGACTTGCTGGACGGTAATAATAATAAGGACTGGCAAATTCAGTGTGGACGTAGCCCAAGTTGGGTGAACCACGATATATCTGTGTCTCTCTTGTAATGTGTATGTGTGATTATATTTGCATTTCTGTTTATCGTTATTGCTCTGCGATCCTGTTTTTCTAACACGAAAAAGTGGGCCACTGGGTAACCGGTAGAAGATGTCCAATAAGTTGCTGCAGGACCAGCAGCTGCTGTTGGGTCATCCTGGGGTTGATTTATCCATTCCAACGATCCAGGCTCTCCCTGTGCAGCGAGAGGCGAGTCTTGTGAAGTGGGGATTTGTGCTTCTTCACCCTGCGAGGGATGAGAGGCAGGTGAATCTAGAGGAGTATGAGGAAACAAAAGTCATCCAACATTCAAAGTGGGGTTTTCCACTTCATGTGACCTGACCCTGGCTTGTGGATCCATTCTTACCCTCGAAATTACCTCCTGGTTAAGGGGATATTCGGGTGGCAAATTCTGAATCATGCAAGACCTTCTCCAAGGAAAGTCATCCAGAGTGACTGAAACGAAAATTTTCTCCTAAGGCAAGCTAAACGAAAAAAAAGTAGACCAGACAAACCCTACACAAACTAAGGCCATAAGCAAACTTATGTTATAAGAGTGGATTCAACGGTCTGGAACCTCACAGGATTGTCAAGGCTTCGCAACTCGCGATATACCGCAAGGTCCAACAGTAAAACGTGACAAGGAGGATTGGGACCGTACCCCTTCCTGAATACTCGATTACCTGGACGGTACATGCGTAGTAGCTCCCTGAGTGCTATTCTCGGTGTATTTCTCCACTAAGACGGCCAAAAGGTTAACTCAGTTGGTTTCAGGAATCCTATGGGTGTCTCCTGATATACGCAAGGTACATGGGAGCTCAAATCCATAGTGGTGCTATCTAATGCACAACCGTTCGGCAAGAGACCTTTCGATATACTACCGAGTACATGATACACCCTTCGATATACACCAAGTACTCAAGGTGACTTGGTGGGTACGTGAAGGAGCTTGATATACCGATAAGTTTGTGGAAGACTACAATAGCCCCGGGATACAGTGCTGGAAAATAATGATAGCTGCCATGCTTAACGACGTCGGAACACGTCTCTAACTTACGCACAAGTTGCTAAAAAATTTACCCTAGTTCTACCGTTAATTTTATCTGGACGATTAGGTCAATGTATGAGGTGAGTACATAATCGTAAACATAATGCAGGCCGTAACTACTTGCACAAAATACGATTTTCTTTCAATGAACTCTACGTATGGGAAGGAGAAATTTTCTTTTTCTTTCCAACCATTTTACCAAAGCAATGCAATGCAAGACAATCCCAAATCTACCAAAAAATGACTATGAAGTGTTCTTTTTCCTTTTCAACGAAACATAAAAATTTTCACAACGCTACTAAACCAAATCAAAGCATGTTTTTTCTTTTTCTTTTGTCTTTTCAAAACGAAAATGATGCTAAGTAATGAAAAGAGAGAATTTCTAAGTAGAATATGCAAGCTTTTCACTTTCACTATGATGGCCTAAAAGCATGAAAATCAAAAGACACAAAGCAACTTTACAAGCATGGAACTACTTTTGCAAAACTTAATGTCTATTCGAATTTTTTCAAGAAGATGAGCAACTCATAATTCATGAAAAAACACAAATAATGCAATTTTATTTCAACTTTTCCAAAAGATTCATAAATGAAACATTCCAATGCATGTACAATTCTTCAAATGATCTTGAAAAATAGTGGAAATGAAGTACTTTTGATCTCTCAATGAGTGCATCAAAATGAAAATTTGATAACAACTATGCTTTTAAACATGAATATTTGAACTGAAAAGATGACTTGCAATACTCTAACTCCAAAAACCTCAAGAGAAAGCAAGCACTCAATGGACTGAAAATACATACAAAATCTCAAACTCAAACAGTAACAAGCAGCACTAAAGCAAGCAAAGCTCACAAATGTATGCAAAATGAGGTCTGGAACTGATCCAATACACTTGATCAGATCAGGCTAGGCGACGAGGGAATACAAGGATGAGTGGATGAAGGTGGGGAATACCAAAGTGTCCACCAGTACCAAATCTCAGACTTGTCCAAGATGGAACCCAAAACAATTCCAACAAAACCAAACAACTCAATCACACAAAGCAAAAAGGGATCTCTGACTGGATCTTACAGTACAGAGGGAGTCTGCACACAAACCAAATTCACAACAGAAAAGGAGAAAGGGTGCCTGTATGGAAAAAATGGCAGATCGGCGCACTCTGTGCTTATGCACAGTGCGACATCGCAAGTCACCCGTGCGGGAAGTGAGACGACGCCGCAGTATACCAATGGAAGGGCTGTGACGACAGACTAACAGGAAAGAAACAGAGATAAAAAATGATGCAGTGTCGCTCTGGGTACACTAACCAGGTGCGACATGCGAGATCTGAGTTCAAAAATGAACCAATTCTCCAGTTAATGAGCATAAAAAGGTCTGCAAATGAGATGTACAAATTCAGAGGAAGGTAATCAGTCTCTTCAAAGTGAAGATCTGATGGTGAAACCCACTTAAGAAGTAAATGAAAAAATAGAAAGTCTTGGCAAGAAATCAACTGGAAACAACATTCAAATGAAAACTAGAAAGCAATGTCTTTCCCCAGTATGGTCTCCAGATTTGTTTGACGGACAATCCACTCGAGCAGACGCAAGCTGGATCTCCCTAGCTTAAAGTAAGTCTAGAACAAATAGAACAGACTACAAACGACTTTCCTAGATCTACTTAAGGATCAAGTGCTAGATGTCTTACCTTTAACTTCACAATCCTTTCTCCTGAATGTTGCTCCACATCCCACAGTCGTCAGATCTCAGCTGCAAGACCTGTTAAGACACAAAAAACAACATAAACGGGTAAAGAGCATCTATACAATAAGAGATCTAAGTAAACAGTTAAGCAGGTAAACTACTCAATATCATCACACATAAACAATATTGGTGGAAAGCATTTGTATTACTGTAAAATCGGGAAATACATAGTAAAGAATAGACTACAACCAAGGCTTAACACTGCAGTCCTTCTCCATCCAAGACATTTGCCATATCCTTCCAAGGAAGTAGAGTCTCTCAATGGATGAGTTAGAGATCTCTCCAATATTATTTCACCAGCATGTAGACACTATAGACTTCCTCTCTTTGGAGAGGGGTAGAGCTTCACTTATATAGGACTAAGTGGATAGGGTATGGATAGTGTAGGTTGAGATATGGTAGGAGAGAGATAGGGGATCCTTCCAAAAGGTTAGGAACCGAGTGCCAGCTCCCCCAAGAGGTCAAGGATAATAATACAAGTCAGCAAGTTTCGAGAATGAGCTCGAAGAAGCTATTTTTGCCCATTAATTGACTTCGTCGCACCCTGTACTGGAGCAAGGTGCAACGTCGCAGGTTGCATGAGTGCAGCCTGCGACGACCTCTCAAAACCTAGCATAAATGCAATGGTGTCCTTTCCAGGTAAATGACTTAGCCAATGGAACTTCAGGGATGTATACACTGAATCTAATTGTGGTAAGATTTTAAGTGTAACAACCCCCCGGCCCCATGCGACGTTTATCTCCGTCCTCCCCCATCTTGACGTCATCTCCCACTACTGTGGACGTCGCACCTGCAGACGTCATGGCTGAGGTCACGATCACGGATGCCGTAGGGGATACGGCCCCTACTGCAAAAACTTTGAAAGGCGCAGACTACGAGCACTTCACCGTAACCCTAGTTCCTAGCACAATCTCCTCATTGCTTCATATTCTCATGGAAGTATGTGCCTTTCATCTATGCTGGGATCTTTAATCAAACATCTCACCGGTAACATAATTTTAAGTTGTTTCACCATATGGATTTACTATTCGATTGGCTGACTTCGTATTTGATGCCGAAATTCAAATGGTCCTGTCTAAACTTAAACTTGATAATGATAACTACAATGAAGAAAAGGTTGTTGCTTCTTCTTGTATTGTTGGGGATGTGACCCCTTCCTTCTTTTTAGCTTCTTCGGATTCAGAAGAATATTCGATTGATTCATTTCTTACCGTGGTAAGCGATCATTTACAGGCTGATTCTGGCGTTGTGCGGCCCTCAGTCCTTGTCAATTCTTGTGATCCATTAATTGCTGAATTTGAAGAGAAATTTTGGTCGTGGGGTGATTATGCTTATGCTAATGGTTCGAATGGCAAGTCCGTTTAGTATAACTGATCTTGCATGCTGAGAATTTATAGAATCCAGTTGTGGTAATGAAACATTTTCAAACTATTTGCAAGTAACGTTAGTTTAGGAAATTTATGTTTCCGTTAATAAATTCTCTTGTCGACACTAAAAAAACTCCTAAAGCTTAAATCATTTAGGCTTTATTTTCATTTACTGCAGAAACAATTTTTGTTTTTTGTTAGAATAAATTAAAATAACTAGCAAATCAAGCCAGTCTCATATTCATCTTTGGGGAAGATTAAATTATTATTATTTTTAAAGGAGATTTGTAATGATTTGCAATGAAACAAGATGTGAAAAGCCAAGACTATATGTTTGAAATTTCAATTCATAATGCTTTTGTTTATTCTACTCATCTGCAGGTGCACTGAGGATGAAGACAAGGATACATTTCAGAAATTTAAAGCAAGAGAGCGTAAGAAACCTCCGTTGCAAAGTCATCTGTTGGACTGTATTGATACTCAGTTGATCCACGCCATAGGAAAACAACGTCTTATGATGGTTAACTGGATTATGTGGATTATGGAGGAAAGAATTTTGCACAATTTAAATTGAATTGGAATTTTGAAAAAGTCCGTGGATGTTTCAATAATTAATTCATAACTACGCTTCGTATCAGCTTCAGTGATAAACACCCTTCTTAAGCACGAATTTACTGGACAGATTCTTGTCTAAAGGGACTTTTACAAACGATACTCATATACAGGTCCTGGGTATCGCCTGCATGACCCTTGCAATCAGAATAGACTAGGATCCTGGATATTTGCAGTTTTCTCAGACAAGACTTCGGACCTGCAGCGTGTCGTGCCCAATGCAATCACCAATTATAGATGCTATTATTCCAGTTTCGGGAAGGAACGACCAAGCAGAATCGCCGAGCGTCCGAATGGATATAACGGTTACATCACTTTCACTTTCAGAAGATGATCAGCCGCATTCTCCATTACTCTGCTCCAAAGCGCCAAAGTCTGAGAAGGCAGAGGCTCTCTTAATAAGAATTACTATGGTAGTCTTCATTCTTGCTGTTTACGAGAAGACAACCAGTTGTCTCCGAAAATTGGTCGCCTTCTGGGCCACCGTAGTCCTCCTCGGAGGCTTTGTAGTAAATTTAAAAACCTTAGATTTCTGGTTCGTTGCCATAATATTGTTCATGGAAGCTGTTCGCATCTTTGGCCGAGGAAGCGAGCTCCAGTGGTTGCATATCAGTGACAACCTGGTTAATAGCCATCTCTAGTGGCTGCATCTTAGTGACAAGGTTAATGGATATCTCAAACACATGGTTAAAATGACTACTTGGTTCACTTGGTAGATGCAAGTATTGTCGGCTTTGGCATGCATTGTCTTGTCTACCTATCGTCTCTATGTCGGCTTTGACTATAATAGTAGTGAGAATAGAAATGTCGCTCTCTGTATTTTCTACTCTTGGTCCTTGGTAGACGCAATTCTCGTTCTCCTGGAGAAGATCTTCTGGGAGGCTGCTTTCGGAAGAGAACGGCCGAGAACATTATTCTGGTTTGTTAACATCGGGAATTTGCTCTCGCAGGGTGAAAGGAGAATTGAAAGAAGCAAAAGAAATGTGAAAACAATTTTCTCGAGTACGCAATTCAGAATTTTGTGTCTATGATAAATAATCTCTCGGAGCATCAATGAAGGTGTTTTCGACGGCTTGAAGATTGATTTTGCGTCATACAAGGTAGAGGTGCTACAACCCAACAATTCTGGTGAACGGGAGGCGGGAACTCGGCTCCCACAACCCAACAACCACGAAAGCTTTTCAGAAAAGACGTTGCTTTTTAGAAACATAGTAGGAAATTACTAACCTGTAAAATTGTGGATTTTTTTAATTTTAAATTATTTTAATTTCTGATAATTAAAATCCCTGCAAATATTTATGTCTTATCACAAGTATACTTCATCAATGAAAAAAACAAATTTTATTTTTCAAAAAATAAAATATATAATTTTCATTTTCAAAAACATCAAAGTATTTTTCTAAATACATTATAAAACATTATAAAAACAACATAAAAATTCAAAACTAATACCAAGTCGAAGCTTTTTGACTTTCCAACTGAAAGTATAAAATAGTAAATTCAAAATATTAAAACAAAACATTTATCTTCTTATAAAAATTTAAAGACCTTTATACCCAAATTAATTAATCAGCATTATCATCAATTATTATTAAAAAAAACTCATATCTATTTACCATATTTTTCTATTAAAATTATAATTAAAACTAGCTGTAGTTTCTCTATGCAAATGCATTGATGAATTCTTTGCAAACTTTTGAAACGTCAATGTTCTTATCCGCCATCACCATCCATCCTCTTTTTACACACCCTGCAGCCAATTCCTGCTGATTCGATTCTCTACGAAGTAAACTGAGACGGGCATCGGAGTCATCGGAGAAAGATGCATGGATGTCCCTGTAGCCTTGGTATTCTTTAAACAGATTAGACTCATCAGTCCAAATAAACAGATGAGGCTTCTTCCATCTCTGTAACGGAGGGCTGTGTACTCGTGAGCAGGACCATCATCATTACTTGCAGCTTTAAATCTTACACGAAGAGGGCCCGTCAGAGCAGAACGCGCGTGGAGACTGATAATCAGATCACTATGGCACCGTATGAATCCAAATTTTCGATCTTCATTTGAGATTCAGAAGTAGTTGGAGCAAAGACAATATCAATCATTTTCAGCTTACTTCTGCATCTGCACAAATTTCATAGATTCATTCTCGGTCACTCAGCATCTGCACAAATTTCATAGATTCATTTCAGTTCACAAATTTAAGATTCGAAGTAGCGATAAAGATAATACCTCATGCTCAAAGAAATCAAACACCCACCATTTCATCATCAGCTTTCTCACTAAAGATGGCAGTTGATAGTATTTCACGTGAAGTCTGCACAAATTTTCCATTTTCAATTTAGTATAATCATGTTTTAAATGCAAAAGTGATATCACTTGCGGAGTTGACTGGTAGAGTAATTTTTGTTCAAATGGGATCTGGGTAGTTTTAAAATTGGGTAATTAATCTAGAACAAGCAATCTTAATTGCTGAAATCCTAAAAATGCAAAAATAGCAATTTTCATCAAGAATTTTAACCGGTTTTTATCCCAAAATCACTAAAACAAGCAATCTTAATTGCCGAAATCCCAAAAATGCGAAAATAACAGTTTTCATCCAGAATTTTAACCCATTTTTATTCCAAAATCACCCGAAAAACCGAGGCCTTCTGGTTGTCTTTATCCTACGCAATCACTTGCAGTCAAATCACTTACAGCCAAATAACTGCATGGAAGGACTGAGGGACTGAGAACCATGTTATGATATGTATTTTTTTTTTCAAAACTTTGAATCCAAAAATATTAGAGAATGTTGAATCCATTAATTCATAGATTTAAAACTGCAATTTTTAGATCATACAAATAAAATACTCTGAAAATATATAAATAGTTTTGAACGAATAAAGATTAGGTAGACGAAATAGACACATGCTCACCAAAAACTCGCAAATGTCATTCCACATAACTCCATTGTTGCTTGAAATCTGGAGACAATTCAATCATTCCGGCTGACTCAACCCTTCTATATTCTTCAGTGCCCAACAAGCTTCCGCTTTTATCTCTTGCAACAATGTCAGACCTTGAAGATTCAAGGTTTTCAGCGCAAAGCATCAATTTATGTTGCGGAATTTAAGATTTACCAGATTTGAAAGATGTGTCAATGTCTCCAATCTCCTGCAGCTTTGCAAGTTTAATCTGACTAATCTTGATGGCAACCCATATACCTGCTTTAGCCTAAAATTTTGTGAGAGATCAACAGTTTCAAGGCTGAAGTAAACGCCTTCAGGAATGCATATCTCGGAAATGGATGTGTTCTTCAAAGTGAAATCTCTTAAAACACACATGCCAACATACTAAAAAATAAAGTTATCTATTAAAGGAGCACCATCTATAACCAAAACTTTGATATTTGGCCCTGCAACTTCCTCTGGCAAGATGCGCTTTAGAGAGAGACATTCGATCAGAATCAACTCTTCTAACCGCATCAAATCGCCCATAGAATGTTGCAACTCTGTCAACTGTGAACTCCCTATTCTTAGTTGTTCTAACATGTCGAGTAGCTCCAAATTCATGGGCAATTGCAGCAACTGAGTACGTAGTAAATTCAAGTATCTTAAAGACCTTTGATATGCCATTGCCCTTGGCAAATGTAACAATTTAGCACAGCCTTCGAAGTCTACATACTCAAGTGTCGATATTTCTCCCAAAATATCAGTTGGCATGGATAGATTCTTGCAGTCCCTCAATGCTATATATTGGAGATGCGTTAATTTGGAGAAGGAATTCGGCAGTTTGGTCATATTAGTGCAGCCAGATAGATCTAAATGTCTTAGACTTTTAAGTTCCGAAAATTCAATAGGTAGTGATTGTAGAAATGTCATATTTTTCAACACTATCTTAGTCAGGAATTTATGGGAACTCCAGAAAACGGAACTGGAAATAATAAGGTGCTGTCTCGCCTTCCTCGTCACCATTTTTATGGGAATGTTCAACTGCGTCGATCACCCTGCGGCTGCTAGAGGTACTTGGAAGTGTACTGTCTCTTACATTAATATTCAACTCACTCAAATGCAAAGGAGGCTGGGATGCACAGCATACATAATCTAATGAGTGTAGGCAAATTTGAAAATAAATATGTAGAAGGTGTTTCTAAGCTTTCTGTAAGAAAATAGAAGAACCATTTTTATGTTCAGATTATTCTCACCTCATCAAATCTATGGAATAACTGCTCTAAGTCACCATGACCCTGTAGTTCCAAAACTCTTAATCTTCCCAGTGAAATGTTACCAGGAAAACAGATGGAGCGGAAATTGCGCAAGCGAAGCCACACTAAGTCTCCATCCATATTACACGAACCAGAAGCTATTGGAACTTCAGCAACAATGAGACGTACACCTACAGCCTTAGGGTAATTGGTCCAATTAGGTATCTCTTCACCTTTTGGGATCCGAATGCCTCGTACCCGACATGAATATGCTCCAATATTAAACACACAGTTAAAGAAGTTAAGTTAAATCATGGCTTAAAATGTTGAGATTGAAAAAAATTGGGTTTTTTAGATTGTTGTTCTCTCCACCCAGGTTCAATTATTGTAAGTGATATGATGCTCTTATTGTAAGTGATATGATGCTCTTATTGAGCCTTATTGTAATGATTGTATTTCAAGCTTTCTTTGATTCCTTCAAAATAGTAAGAAAGTGATTTTTCCCCTTAAAAAACAAAAAATCTATCTACAAAATCTAATTTACCAACTGTGCATAAAATCATTTACCAACAAATAACAACTACAACCAGTTACCAATGATCTATCTAATTATTACTTTGCTAAATAGATAGTGTTTATCCTTCTCAAATCTCAAATCATTTTATAAAGACGAAACAAACATACCTGCTACATCAACAGTTTTTGGATATCATTTGAGCAGCTTAGCCGTAATGAGATAGGTGCTGGGCACACAAAAACCTCCTTTCGGCCGATCTGCTTTGCCATTTCCTTTATATGATCGTGCATTGTAACTTTTAATGTGATTGTGCTCATGTTATATCTACCCTTTGGACCATTTGGAAGTTCAAGGAGGCTGTAACTGTGAGCAGCTTGTGTAATATATTTCATGTCATTTGCATTGAATCGAAGCAAAACAGAAAATTACGGTGATATAAAATTTCACCTTTTGCAGGAAGAAATATTAAATGCAGAAATCATTCTTACAGGGTTCTGTTTGCGGTATTGATCAATTTCATCATTATGATCAGGGTATTGATCAATTTCATCATTATCATCAGATTGAACCTCATCATAGCGATATTCGACTAGGCATTTTTTACGGAGACTTTCCAGTCAGTCCATGGCGTCGTTGTAACCTAACCCCTCTAATACTTTAAATACTAAATCTTTGTCCTCTCCCGCCAAGAAGCATCCAATGTCCAAAAACATCTCCTTCTCTTGCTTATTCAGAGCCTCGTAACTCACAATTAGTATCCTTATTATATCGTCTGGCAGGTTTCTTGAGAACCTTTTCAACTGGAGCTCCCAATACCTTCTGTCAGGCATGCCTTGACGAAGCTGTGCACCTAAAACTTGCAAAGACAATGGCAGCCCACCGCAAATTCTTAAAAATTCCTTCACCAAATCTTCAAATCCTTTGTATGGTTCGGATTGAAGGGACGCATGCCAGCAGAAAAGCTCCCGGGCATGCTTTTCCTGCAATATCGTTACATTATACAATACAATTTTTGGAGAACAGCGTCGTAGTAAATCTTGATCACGAGATGTGATCAAAATTAAACTACCCGATCCCACAACATCTGTGACGAGTAGACTATTTATTTGCTCAAAACGATCCACATCATCCAAAACAATCAGAACAGCGAGTCCTCGTAGACGATCTCTGAAAATACCCTTTCCTTGGCTGGTATTATCAATATGCAAATCATAACCCAACAAGTCCCGAAGTAGCTTATGCTGCAAAGATGGTAAATCCTTTTCTCTGACCTCGGACAAATAACAAGACCTGGTAAAATCCGAACGTTTCAAAGTTGTAGAAACATTTAGCCAGAGTTGACTTACCTACTCCGCCCATTCCGGCAATCCCCACAATAATTGTGCCATTTAAGTCGCTTTGTTTCATAATTTCATTTTGGAAATCCTCCACAGCTTGCTCGAGTCCAACGGGGTATGTAGCCACCTCTAATCGTTCCCATTTTACCTCTTTTAATACAGCTTCCACAATCCTCTCCAAAAATTCTCCATGATCACTGGAAGAACAAACAAACAAATGAATGTTCATGCAATCATATAGTTAGCATTAATCCACGATCTCTGGAACAACAACAACTTGATGTATGCACTCATATAGTTAGCATTAATGAAAATGAGAACTGGCTTTAATAAATCCAAGAAATAATTTATCCGATCTCCCATGCTTAAAGTCTGAAATCTTAAATACTGCATGGGCCATGACTCATGTACACTGAATGAAAGAAATGAACGTCAAACTATATAAGATGAGGCGTATAAAGCCATTTGAAGATAAGCAAGCTTGACCAAAATTTTATCAAACCTTTTTAAGATAAAGCACAGTCAGCCAAAATTTTATGTCTTTAGCACATAATATTTGTATATGGAGTCAATTAATAAATGGATAAATTCATTCTGTTAAGTGGATTTTTTATTGAAATTGAGCATAAAATGATGATAAATGGAAACTGTGCAATCAAATAGATGGAAAGAAGATGAATTGCAGATCTCTTCTCAAGATCACAGTAGACTGATTGCTTAGGGATGATGAGGAAAGTAACATGGAAATTCCCACTTCCAAACGAAACTTCGATGTTTCCTCAAGAGGCAACCTGGGGAGATACACATGGCCAATTTGTGGCAGATCATTAGTGAAGAGTCAAATACATAGTGTGATGTGGTTTTAATACCCAGATGTTGTGGGGTTTGAAGGTTGCAGGGGTGTGCAGCAAAACAGGGGAACTTTGCAGCAAAACAAAAACAGAAATACAGCTCCAAAGATTACTTAATCCATGCAACAGATAAATCAGAAATACCGCGTACTAACTAATGACAGCGTGGTACAGCAAGATTGCACAGTATATGGATTAAACTTAGTTGCATGAGTTTGCGTACCCTGGGTAGGGTTCATGTCCCCACACCGGGTTCACCTCCGAATCGGGTTTGAGTTCTTGGTTGGATGGTTTAGAGCGGACCACGTACCCTGATTTTTTAAGCACTGAAATAAATAAAAGGAAGGGGAAAGGTACCCCTCCCAAACCTAAAATTACGACCCCCAAACTCTTCAAACAACATAATTTGCCATTCAAACATCTCATAATCATTTTATTCAGCAGTGACAGTGTTTGGTAAAGGGCTTTCCACAGCAATAGTGTTTGGTGAAACCGTGAAGGGATTTCCACGTTGAATACAGCGACATGGTTACACTGTTACAGCAAGGAGAATCATTGAATAAAATCACTGTTGAATGTTTTCTGAATTTTGTATTTTCTATTTCATGTGTAGAAATGCCATTGGTCCATTAGGCAAATTTTGAATGTAATTTGACAATGGAATCATAATATAACTTCCACTTGATATCAAATTTTATGTTCCAATGTGAATGTTGAATGAATGATGAATCATTGAATTATGAAGAAATATGCATGTGACATGTTTTTAACTTTTAATTTTATTGTTTTGTTACAACTACTATATATATATAGTACCCCGACGAACCCAAGTACCCTATTTCAAAAAGTGGTGTCCCCGTCCCCGCACCCACATTTTCTGGCAACTTAGAGATTAAAACTAGAGTTTTTTTAACTCAAACACAAACAGAAACAGAGCATAGCAAGCTACAAAGGAAAAAACAAGAAAAAAGATGCTCTGTTCTTGTTAGAAACAGGTGACAACCGGCTATGACGGTAACTATGTAAGTGACTAACCAAATATGCAGTTATTAGTAACCATGTAAGAAATGTATATGTTTTTTGTATTCTCCCAAGAGAAGATATTGGAGAGTTGAGAGTTGTTATATCTCATGTGTGTGTATTTATTTGCTTTCTTGTTTTATTTACTTCCGCTACATATTGTGTTCTGTGGCTATTAGATCCAACAAGTGGTATCAGAGCTTGGTAGGAAGCCACAGAAAACAAGAAAGCCAAATGATCATTGTTTCGAGAAATTTCAATTCGTTTTACAGGTCAAAAGTTACCGGAGGAGAGAAGCCTGAAGCCTGAGAAGAAGGGGCAGTAATCTTCAACTACCGCGGGTCCATTGCTTAGTGAGGCACGGTAGTATTGAGGCACACTTACGAAATCCAAAATGTGGGAATTGCCACGGCACTGAACCATCGGGGAGCACGGTTTTTTGTTTGAGGTAAAACGTGAAAAGTTATTTTGTTTGAGATTTCACGTGAAAGAAAATTGATACCAAACATATATTACATATGTTGGTTTAATATAATTAAAGTGAAATGTATATGGCCGTGAATATTTGAAATGCTTTTGAGATATAAAGCATATGGTGGATGGGAGTTATAAGGAATACATTATTTATATATTTTTTGGATTAAGGTGGGAGATATAAGGTGAATTATATTTATATGAAAACTTTTTTTCCATTTCTTTATTGGAATTTAAATTATTGTTTTAGTTTATCCACTATTTTTTAAAACAAATGGTTCGGTGATTTATTTTATTTAAGACTTTGGTCTTTTATAAAGTTTTTTGACCTGGTGTTTTCTTGAGAAAATGGCAAAAACATGGAGTGTTAAGTTTGAAATTGAGAAGTTCAATGGGAGCAATAATTTCGAGTTGTGGAAGGTCAAGATGCGGAATGTGCTTGTGCAGCAAGGAGTGGCGAAGGCACTGGTAGGGAAGACAAAGAAACCCATGGATATTTCGGATGAAGCCTGGAGCGAGATGGATGAAAGAGCTCTCAGTGCTATTCATCTATGCTTGGCCGACAATGTTTTATTTAACATCGTGTCTGAAACTACAGCAACAGGTCTCTGGACAAAGTTGGAAAGTTTGTACATGACTAAATCCTTGACGAATAAAATCCTCCTGAAGCGGCAGTTGTTTACCTTGCGTCTGAAAGAAGGTACAAAAATTTCTGATCACTTGAATGCGTTCAATACTCTTATTTGTCAGTTGGCTAGTATGGAAGATATTATTAAATCTTAAGACAAGGCGATTTTACTGTTGTGCTCTCTGCTTGAGTCGTGGACACATTTTGTAACCTCTATCAGTTTTAGTTCTACTGAGTCTATTACCTTCGATGAAGTTGTGGGAGCCTTACTTTTTGAGGAAACTTGAAAGAAATCTAGTCTTGAAACCTCGACATCAGAAGTAATGGTGGCCAGAGGAAGAACCAATGAAAGAGGACAACATTCAAAGGGTACATCAAGGTCAAATTCGAAGGGCAAAAAGAGTAAATTGAAGTGTTGGTACTGCAATAAAGCAGGACATCTTAAGAAAGACTGCTGGAAACTCAAGCGAGCTTCTGAGGAGGAGGACTCTACAAAGAAGGCGAACATAGTCGAGAATGATTTAGGTATGATCGATGAGGTATTATCTACATCTATTGTCTCGCAATACCATTCTGACTGGTTAATTGATTCTGGAGCATCTCATCACATGTGTCTTCATAGAAATTGGTATTCCTCATACCAGTCTATAGATGACGGGATAGTTTATATGGGAAATAATGTTACATGTAAAACTGTTGGGGTAGGGAGTATTAGAATTAAAATGTATGATGGGACTATTAGGACTCTAACAGATGTGAGACATGTACCTGAACTAAGGAAAAACTTGATATCAATGGGAGTTCTTGATGATGCTGGTTACAAGTTTACAGTTCAAGGTGGAGTTATGAAGGCATCGAAAGGTATCTTGGTTGTTATGAAGGCAAACAGAGTTGGAAACCTGTATAGACTTGAAGGGAGGACGGAAGTCGATCACGCAATAGTAGCATCAGTTGGTGTAGCAGCTGACATCACTTGTCTATGGCATCAGCGGTTAGGTCATATCAGCGAAAGAGGTATGAAGGTACTTGCTGATCGAAAGTTGCTTCCTAGTTTAAAATCTGTAGATTTGAAGTTTTGTGAGCACTGTATTTATGGTAAACAGGCTAGACAAAAATTTAAATCTGGAAAACACACTAGTAAAGGTATCCTAGACTACATACATTCTGATCTTTGGGGTCCATCTCCAAAAATTTCTTATGGGGGATCGTCATATTTCGTCAGTTTTATAGATGATTACTCGAGGAAAGTTTGGATCTATTTATTAAAGAGAAAAGCTGATATTTTTGATATATTTAAGCAATTTAGAGCTTTGGTTGAAAAGAGCACTGGCAGGTTCATTAAATGTCTTAGAACAGATAATGGAACCGAATTTACTTCGAAGGAGTTTGATAATTATTGTAAGAAATATGGGATCGAGAGGCATAAGACCACTGTTTACACTCCGCAGCAGAATGGCATTGCTAAACGCATGAACAGGACTCTTCTTGAAAGAGCAAGGAGTATGCTCAGTAATGCGAAGTTGCAGCAGGAATTGTGGGGAGAGTCATTGCTTATAGCATGTTACCTGGTCAATCGATCACCATCAACAGCAATTGACGGCAAAATTCCAGAAGAGGTATGGACAGGTCAATCATGTGATTATTCTAATCTTAGAGTATTTGGTTGTGAAGCCTATGCACTTATTCCGAAAAATCAGCGTTCCAAACTAGATCCTAAGTCAAGAAAATTGATCTTTGTTGGATATGGTGATGGTGTTAAGGGATATAGGTTGTGGAATCCTACTGTCCACAAAATCATCATAAACAAAGATGTAAAATTTGATGAACTTTCTCTAACAAATGTAAATGTAAGTAATGATTTGAAACAGGCTAATGTACCACAGTTTCAACAAATTCAATTTGATACTCAGTCATCGACGAGGGGGAATCGAGAGGATGTCCAGGAAGAGGATATTCATGAGGACACTCCTCAGGAAGAGGATGAGCAGACAGAACAGAACTTTTCCAAAGAGGTATGATGATTTCGAAACATCTGTTGCTTTCATTTCTAATGAAGGAGAACCTGACAGTTATAAGGAAGCATTAGAAGTGTCTGATAGTGACAAATGGAAACAGGCAATGAAAGAAGAAATGGATTCTTAGGCAAAGAACAAAACTTGGGATCTTGTGGAACTTCTAGAGAGTAGGAAAGTGGTTGGCTGCAAATGGGTGTACAAACTGAAAAAAAGGAGCTGATGAAACTGTTCCAAAGTACAAAGCAAGACTGGTTGCAAAAGGATTTTCTCAGAAAGCAGGTATTGACTTTGATGAGATTTTTTCACCAGTTGTGAAACTTGTTTCTATTAGAATTTTGTTAGCACTAGTTGCTTTATATGATTTGGAGTTAGAGCAGCTAGATGTCAAAACAACTTTCTTACATGGAGATTTAGATGAAGAAATTTTCATGGAACAACTAGAAGGGTTCGTTCAGAATCGTAACAAGAGGTTTGTTTGCAAGCTCAAAAAATCATTGTATGGCCTGAGGCTGTCTCCCAGGCAATGGTACAAGAAGTTTGATTCTTTCATGGTGAGTCAGAATTTTACCAAGAGTGAGTATGATCATTGTGTGTACTTTAAAAAGTTGGAAAATGACATGTTCATTATTTTGGTATTGTATGTTGATGATATGCTTGTCGCAAGCAAGAGCATGTTTGAAATTAGCAGGTTAAAGGCTCAGTTGGCTAGGACGTTTGATATGAAGGATCTAGGAGCAGCAAATCAGATCTTGGGCATGCAGATACACAGAGACAGGAAAAATGGCAAGCTGTGGTTATCACAAAAGAAGTATGTGGAGAAAATACTTCAGAAATTCAGTATGGATAAGGTGAAACCTTCTAGTATCCCTTTAGCTTCTCATTTCAAGATTTCTTCAGGTTTAAGTCCTAAAAATGATGAAGAAAAGCAGTATATGTCTCATGTACCATATGCTAATGCAGTAGGAAGTTTGATGTATGCGATGATAAGTACAAGACCAGATATTTCACATGCAATTGGTGTTGTCAGTAGATACATGGCAAATCCAGGAAAAGAGCATTGGGAAACAGTGAAATGGGTGCTTCGGTATCTTAAAGGCACAAGTGACTATTGTATCACTTTTGATGGTTGTAGTGATGGAGTCTGTGGTTATGTTGATTCTGATTTTGCAGGTGATTTGGACAAGAGGAGGTCCACTTCAAGTTATGTTTTTACTCTTGCAGGTGGAGCTATTAGTTGGATGTCAAAGCTTCAGAATATTGTTGCTTTATCTACTACAGAGGCAGAATATATTGCTGCTTCACATGCTTGCAAAGAGGCAGTCTGGTTAAAAGGTATGTTGGGTGAGTTAGGAAAGGTTCAGAACTCTATAAAGATTTTCTGTGATAGTCAAAGTGCTATTCATTTGGCTAAAAATCCAGCTTATCACAGTAAGACAAAACATATTCCTGTAAAATATCATTTTGTAAGACATGTGGTTGATGAAGGTGGAGTGGTTCTTGAAAAGGTCCACACTCAAAAGAATAGTGCAGACATGTTCACCAAGCCAGTTACTTCAGAGAAGCTACGGTGGTGCTTAGCTTCTCTAGGCTTGCAGGAAAGGTGATCAATAGAGCAATGAGCAATGGTATCAGGTAAATTGTTGTCAAGGTGGAGATTGTTAGAAACATGTGACAACCGACAATGACGGTAACTATGTAACTGACTAACCAAATATGCAGTTATTAGTAACCGTGTAAGAAATGTATATGTTTCTTGTTTTCTCGTAAGAGAAAATATTGGAGAGTTGAGAGTTGTTGTATTCTTCAGTTATTGAATAAAAAGAAGACCAATACCATTGCTCCGTGGATGTTTCCCTAAGAAAGGGTTTTACCACATAAATATCTGCGTATATCTCATGTGTGTGTATTTATTTGCTTTCTTGTTTTATTTACTTCTGCTGCATATTGTGTTCTGTGGCTATTAGATCCAACCGTTCTCAACCTCCAAAAATCTGTTTTGATTAACCCAAAAACACATATTTAGACAAGTATGATGGTGTCAATAGACCAGGCTGCCCCTTGGCTGTGTCTCTTTGCAGATTGAAACAGTTATAGTGTAGACCCTTTAGTTCATCAATCGAACAGGATTGACGCGGTGGTGGTTTTTTAGATTCCATAAAGTCAAAACGGTGTGGCGGTGATGACCTTTTGCTACTCAAGCGAACAAAAATGAGGCGCTGAATGTCCCTTTGGAGTTTGACGGGTTGCATAATATGGCGGTGAAATAATTATCTAACATGGTTCAAGAGGTTAATCACAGAAAGTCGTTTTAGTTACAAATGACGAATTTCTTGGTAATAGCTAAGGTGAAGTCCAGTTTTGGAGGAAAGAAGTGTAGTGTTTTTGGGGATTCTGGGTAGTAATGATTTCTGATTTTGGGGGATTCTGATTTTGAGGAACGAAGTCGAGCGTTTTTGTGGATTCTGGGCTGTAACAATCTGTTATCGTTTCTCTGATCAATGACTATAGCCTTGTTTATTTTCTGCTTGATTCCATATACCATTTCTGTTACAGTAGCTTAGAGGAATTTTGGGCAAAGAAGGATAAGTTATGCTCTGCAAGGCACTTCTGTTTGCTTGGTTGTATAACACTGAGGTCAACATATGTGGACTAATGTCAAATAATAAATAAAACTCAATATATATATATATATATAAAGACCAGTCATATCCAATATTGGAAAAATGGATATATATATATAAAGACTAGTCATATCCAATATTGGAAAAATGGAAGCAATTGAAGGAGGCTTCCATTGAATCAAAATGAAGAGCAGGTTTTGGAGAGAAAGATATATAAGATCTCTGAAATGGCAGTATTTTGGTTTAACGAAATAGAGTTATACCGTAATCTTTTTACCTTCACAAATTTTTTATACATAAATAGAGTAACACCGTAATCTTTTTTTCTTTTTAATGTTTTATCTTTTATATTACCAATTTTCAATGCTGAAAGAAAGTTTAGAATCACAAACTCCTCGATCTAAATGGGCATTAAGAACAACAATGTATTCACCTATCATCAGTTTTGAACAGCAGACCATAAATGTGGGAGGCTTCGTTGAGGGTTGTCTTCCATGGCGACTTTGCCTTTGCGTTGGTGTTCTTCAAAGGCTTCTGCATAACGTCCGCTCTCCACGTAACGAAGGTCTGCAGGCCGAACGTCTCAAAACACAGGAATTATCTTCTTGTTACGCTTGTGATATGAACTCAAAATCCAACGCAGCTGTTCCAAACACGGCGATTCAGCATAACGCTCAGTAAAAAGGGCAATATGAACTGACGCACTTTGAATGGCTCCAAGGATCGAAGGGGAGAGAGAATCTCCGGTGCGAAATTCCTTGTTATCCAGAAACACGCGCAACCCGTGACAATTAGTGAGGCGATGGTAGATGAAGCTGGAAAAAGTCTTCTTGACATCGGGACCCCTGTGGTTTATAAAAACGTGGTATGTAGCTGACCCAAGCTCTGTCGCAGTTCGCTCTATTGGTGATCTGTGATGGGAAGACGAAGTCTTGAAGGGAATGATTCGCGCGAAACGATTGAATGGTAGAAAATATAGCAAAGAAGAGAAGATGAGATAAATGCATACCGATGCCGAGGAACCATTGGTCAACCATCCCGGCCTATAAATAAGGTAGATTAGCACAGTCAAGACTCAAGACTCAAGAATCGCGTAGGATAAAGGATAAAAGACAACCAAAACTCCCTCCCCGCTCTTTCAATTTTGGGATAAAAATCCGTTCAAATTTTGGTTGGAAATTGCTATTTTCATGATTAATTTTAAAATTATTAAGATCATCTAAATTATAATCTAAACATTTCAGATTGCTATTTTGACAAAAATTGTTTTGCCAAATTCCCCCTCATCGAGGACGTTTTGATTAGCCCTTATCCAGCTCCCTCAAGAATGCACTGTCCCCACGTTACATGCTATGGTATCTCTTTCGGCATCTCTTTTGCATCCCTGTTACGTTCTTACTTGGGCTTCATCATGCGTTCTCTTTTCTGACATTTTGCATCATTTTCAGACAATTAATGCCTGACCTTCGACCTTCGTTCAAGAGTGAGCGTAATTGCCCCATGTTCCTTCACCTCAAATACACCTTTCAGGACCCCTTTCTTAAAAGTGACTCATGTGGCATGGGCCCTCAATTAGGGAATGGGACGTATGAACGAAATACATCGGATTCGGATATCAGGCGTGAATGATAAAACACAGACACAATTTGTATTTATATATGTTTTCCATTTTAAAATGTTTACTATTTAGCTTAGTCCAAAATATTACTGTGATGCATGCAAAGTCTAGAAGCATCCGTGATCTAGATTCTTCTTGTCAACATCCTTGTAGGTGTTTACCTAATCAGCTACCAAGTGAATTTTCAAAAACAGATAATGCAGCATTAAATGCTTGAGGTGAATATTCCATGGATTGTACTAGCACGGTGGTGAACATTAATAGGTCAAGAAGTTATCTATTACTTGTTCTCCATGCTTAGTTGTAATTACTTATTATTCTCTATGCCTCAACTAGCTACATGTTACTTTCTTTAGTTAAATGAGTTGTTTATATATTATCTATGCATGAGCTACCACTTAACCATGCATCAACTACTAGTTTATCATGCATCAACTACCAATTTCTTTTTATATTTCTTTTTTTTTATAATTGTTTATTTCGAATTTTGAATGACAACCATAAAATCAATCTGGACAGTACACTTGTCTCATCCTCCTTCAATCTAGGAAAAACATAAATGGTAGTCCACCCCAAATTCTAAGATATAAACACCTATCGACGTATTTAAATGCATGGAACGGAAGTAGTTGTAGCCTATGCTGCTTAGCCCGCTGACAATTACTAATTTACAATTTGTTGTAAGAGCTGCTCCCAATGCAAGTGGCCCAAAATCTCAATACAAATTACCGCGTATGTGATTCTGTGTCAGAAATTCGGAATTCTGAAGTTGGAAATCAGTTACTCAAGTCTTAGCCTACAGGTATTGCCCAATTGATCAATGGAGAAGGAGATGGTTCTAATGGTTTGGAGAGGGACGCATGGACGAAGGCATAAATGAATGGCTCTACAATCTATTGCTACAAGCCTACATTAAATGAACCATGTCAAATCTGAAAATATTTACCCTGCTCATATTTTCCCTTTAATCCTTGAGTTTGATGTTTTAAAAATAGCATTTACATATGCCAACGTGGAGTGTATCCAGGTTTGAACCATGTGCTAACTCAAGTAACCACTCTTATTGTGAATAATAACTCAAGGTGCCAACCATATGCTAACTCAAGTAACCACTATTTTTGTGAATAATAACTCATGATGCCAACCAATTGATGGAGAAGTATATGTGAAGAACCTGCAACAATTAATTAATGAGAATATGCGAAATAGTAGGAATAACAGAACTCATAATCACTTTTATTGATCGCAGGTCACTTCAAGGGGGCAACCTCCTTTGAGCAAGCTCAATACAAATAACTTCATGGTGCTTTCATAGGCCTCAACGCACACTTATATACTAAGTCTAGGCGCCAATATTATGGGTCAAAACCACAGGCCACTACAAACTATGGATCAACAATACTACGAGCGACTTACAAAGCATATGCGCCAACAACAATAACACAAACTATGGATCAACAAATACTACGGGACGACTTACAAAGCATATGCGTCCAACAACAATATACTAACAAAGTAAAAACATGGGTTCCTAACATCCCCTCCCCCTTAAAAAAAAGCTTTGTCTTCAAAGCTTTAGATGTGGAAATTGTTGTTGAATCTGAAGGAGTGGTTCCCATGTAGCATCCTCTGGTTGCATGACGTGCCACTGAATGAAGACCTATGTGATAGAGCGAGAGCGAAGCTGACAAGTGCGTCGATTGAGGACGGCCTCCGGCTCCAAAAGGATGGATCCTTCATTATCCAGTTCGGGTAAAATAGTTTGTCCACTGATGTTGGTGCCAAGAACTTTCTTCAGACAAGAGACATGAAATACTGGATGAATGCGGGAAGAAGGAGGAAGTTCCAATTTATAAGCAACGGACCCAATCTTCTGAAGAATCCGATATGGCCCATAGAAATTTGGAGCGAGCTTATGACGCCCTTTGATTTTCAGGGAGGATTGCTTGTACGGATGGAGACGAAGAAAAACCATATCGCCTGCTTGAAAAGTGCGCTCAGAATTGTGTTGATCAGCTTGTTGCTTCATGCGATTTCTTGCCATGTGAAGATTGTCCCGCAAAATGCGAAGAATCTGATCGTGGTTTCGAGGGACCATGTCAACTTCCTGAACTGGTGAACTGTTGGGGGTCTATGGAAGAAGAACTGGAGGTGCCTGACCATAGACTGCTTCATATGGGGTCATTTTAGAGGCAGTGTGGTAAGAGGTATTGTACCACCATTCAGCGAGAGTGAGCCACTTTGCCCACTGATGTTGTTGTTCAAAGGTGAAGCAACGAAGATACGTTTCCAAGCATTTATTGATAATTTAAGTCTGACCATCTGTTTGTGGGTGATACCCTGAACTCATCTTCAGTTTGGTGCCAGTGTGGCGAAATAGTTCTGTCCAAAAATGGCTGGTGAAAGTCGCATCACGATCTGAGACAATGGAAGAAGGGATGCCATGAAGATGAAAGATCTGGTCCAGGAAAATTTGAGCAACTGAGGAGGCTGTATAGGGATGGCTGAGAGCACAAAAATGACTATATTTGGAGAGGCGATCAACCACAATGAGAATCACTGTCTTCCCACCATATTTAGGGATCCCTTCAATGAAATCCATGGAAATATCTATCCAAATCTGTGTAGGTATGGGCAAGGGTTCGAGCAATCCTGGACTGAGTGTCGTTTCACCCTTATTGCGCTGGCAGGTATCACATTCAACCACCATCTTTTGAATTGTCCTTTTCATGCCCTACCAAAAGAAGTTACGTCGTGCCCGTTCATACGTTTTGAGGAACCCAGAGTGCCCTGCCGATGGAGAAGCATGGAGTTCATAGAAGACAGCCTGTTGGAGATCTGTGCTCTAGGGAAGCACCAGACGACCCTTGTATCTCAGGGAAGCACCATCCCAAGAGTAATGTGGTACAACAGAAGGGTTGTTTGTCAAGCATTGGATGATTTGAGATAAGGAAGAGTCATTGACATAACCCTGTTGAACAGATTGCATCCAATTTGGAACAGGCATAGAAATAGCTGAAAGAGAACCTTGGGCATCAAATGTGCAAGAAAGAGCATCTGCCACAATATTGTCCTTACCCTTCTTGTAAGTGATCTCATAGTCATAACCCATGAGTTTGCTAACCCATTTCTGTTGTGCTGGGGAGGAGACACGTTGTTCAAAAAAATATTTCAGACTCTGGTGATCAGTCTTGATGCAGAAATGATTTCCTAATAGGTATGGTTGCCACTTCTGTACTGCATGCAAAATAGCCATCATTTCCTTCTCATATGTAGAGGTAGCTAAATTCTTACCTGAAAGGGCTTTGCTGGTGATCACAATGGGGTGTTCATCTTGAAGTAGAATAGCACCAAGTCCATTGTTGCAAGCATCACTCTCAATAGTGAAGGGCTTGGAAAAATCGGGCATAGCTAGAACAGGTGTAGTACACATAGCTTGTTTCAGTTTGTCAAATGCACACTGAGTAGCATGTGTCCATGGAAAAGCATCTTTTTTCAATAGAGCAGTTAATGGAGCTGCAATCTTCCCATAATCCTTGACAAACTTGCGGTAATAGCCAGTCAACCCCAAAAAACCACGAAGGCTCTTGAGTGTCTGAGGATGCGGCCAATTGTTCATGGCATCGATTTTGGCAAGATCCACACGAACCCCTTATGCTGAAATAATATGCGCGAGATACTCAACTTCCTTCTGTCCAAAAACACATTTAGACTGTTTGGCGTGGAGATGATGGTCAGAGAAAAGTTACATGACAAGATCCAGATGCTGGAGATGTTCAGCCCATGTTTTACTGTAGATAAGGATATCATCAAAGAATATCAGAATGAATTTCCGCAAGTAGGGCCGAAATATTTTATTCATTAAGGCCTGGAATGTGGAAGGAGCATTAGTGAGGCCAAAGGGCATGACCAAAAACTCATAATGGCTATCATGTGTGCGGAAAGTTGTTTTAGGGATATCATCCTCATGGACTCGAATTTGATGATACCCAGAACAAAGATCCAACTTGGAGAAAAACTGAGCCCCATGAAGCTCATCAAGAAGCTCACCAACAACAGGAATTGGAAATGTATCCTTGATGGTGAGGTGATTAAGTGCTTGGAAGTCAATTCAGAGGCGCCATGTCCCATCTTTTTTGAAGACAAGAAGAACTGGAGAAGAAAATGAACTAGTGCTTGGGCGAATAATACCTTGCTTCAATAAATCCCGAACGAGCATTTCAATCTCCGTTTTTTGGTGAAATGGGTAGCGATTGGGCCTGATGTTGGGAGGAACGCTGCCAGGAAGGAGCTGAAACGATGGTCTTCTGGCCTTAAAGGTGGCAATCCCACTGGTTCAGCAAAGACACCTGTATATCGATCCAGAATTTGTTGTAGATCCAAAGGAGTAGTGGAGACCACTGATAGTTGCATCTGAATGGAATGGATCTAAGCGATGACACCATGTGAATTCTTCTTGATGAGTTTTTCCATGCGATGTGAACTGATGATGCTGAGAGACCCTGGTTGTAATCCTGTCAATGTGTGTTTTTGTCCATTGAGGGAAAACTGCATCCAAAGTTCAGCAAAATCCCATAAGATAGGGCCAAGTGTGCATAGCCATTGAGTGCCCAAAACCACATCACATCTGCCTAAGGTCAAGGCAAACATGTCAGAGCGCAAGGTATAATATCCCATAGAGATACGCACATTTCGACACTTCCCTTTGCAAGGTAAGGCGCCCCCATTGGAAACCATGACTTCAAAGTTGGAGCAAGGATGGATAAAACAATCAGCGTGTTTGGCGATCCGAAGTTCAATGAAATTATGAGTGCTACCAGAATCAATGAGTACTGTAAGAGGAAGCTTCTTGAAGTAACCCCTAACCCGCATTGTTTGGGGGGTGGTGATTCCAGATAAAGCATGGAGAGATATCTCTGGCTGGTCATCCTGAGATGGAGGGTCAATAGGCAGTTCTTGAATGTCGACTGAGCATCCATTGTATCTGGATCTTCGTCACCAATTTGAGAGGAAGGCGAAGAATCCACATCCAAGAGATAGAGCTTTTGCTGAACACATCTATGTCCCCGAGTGAATTTCTCATCACAATTATAGCAAAGCCCCTTTTGTCTGCGTGCTTGCATCTCTGTTTCAGACAAATGCTTGATAGGAGTTGGTCGAGGAGCCTGCGGTATGGGTGGTCGTTGAGAACCCATATTTCGAAAGGGAACAAAAGTGGGCTTGGAGCGTTGTTGGGTTGCAATCTTGTCTTCTGCCAACTTAGCCAACCCCAGGGCTTCCATCATTGTGTTGGGACAAAACATTTTGACCTCAGAGCGGATGACATCATTTAGACCACTGATAAAACAACTCCGGTAAAAGTCATCAGACAATCCTTCAGTGTGGTTGGCTAGTTTCTCAAATTTAGTTTGATACTCTCTCACAGTGCCAATTTGGCGAAGTTTAGTGAGGGCTCCTGTGAAGTCATCAAAAGCACTAGGACCAAATTGTTGCAAAAGGAGCTGGCAAAAGTCTGGTCATTTTGGCTCTTCATGAGCCTTGATGTACTAACGTTACCATTGAAGAGCTTCTTGTTCCAAATGAAAGGATGCAAGTGGAACTTTGTTGACATCAAAAGTATTATGCAGACTGAAATATTATTCTGCATGATAGATCCATCCAGTTGGATCAGTACCATTGAAGCGAGGAAAATCAAGCTTCGAACCATGGAAATTGCTAGAAGAAGAGAACCCATTGTCTGATGAAGACTCGGACTGCCATTTGTTGTTCATGGCTGAATGTTCAAAATGGAGGCCGAGAAATTTTTCATCCAGATCCTGGAGTTTGGCTTGGATGGCTGCAAGTGCTTCTTCCATGGTTTTTTCTCCTGCGTGGGTGACAACCATAACTAGGAGTTTTTTTTTTTTTGACTGGGTAGAAAAACAAAAACAGAAACTGTTTCAGTAAAGGAAAATCTGAAGGGTAATTGGGGTTTGACTAGGATTTGGACACTGTCGAATGAACAGGGAAGCAGAAAATGAGGATTTCAGAAGCAGGGTGAAAGAATGGGAAAATTTGGCAAAGAGGGACAAAGAAGCAGAATTAGGAAAGGAACTCTGTGGTAAAATTTGAAGGTGATTGGGTGAAATCCAAGGAAGTTATGGAAAACCCTAAAAATAGACAAATGTGGGATTTCAGGCTTTGGGAAGTGGAAGTGGGGATAAGGTCCTCAAGAATGAAATATGCAGAATGGGATTACAGGGGTTCCCGGGAAGTTTCAAGGGAAATGGAGTGAAAACAAGGGAGATATGGAGAAAAAACTAAATTTTTTTTCTTCAGAATGGAGCGGCTACGACTTGGAAGGGATCTGAAACAGATAGGTCTGCAATGGCTCGGAAGTGAGTGGAAATAGAGGGATCTGAAACGACGCCAAATGGATTGAAAATGACTGGATCTGAAATAGATCTGAAACAGCTGGATCTGGAACGGCTTTCAGAATGGATCTGAACGGCTGGATTTGAAACGGCGCAGCAGTGATCGACAACAGTTCAGCTGAAAATAGATATGGACCCCAGGTATGTGTGGCTTCCTAACAGTTCAGGGGTTTCACTCGGCCACCAATGCTGTCTGACGGCTTGCGTATTGGGGCAGTACCCCTCACTCCACGGCTCAGGTAAAACTGATAACCGCTTTGCCACAAACGACAGCTCTTGGTTTACCTCACAGGTGGGAACTAGTCAATCAGGTAGGGGTTGTTGCCCTTTTCGTTGGCAGGTCCTCTCAATGGGCCAGCTACTTCGGGGTTCCTGTGGTACTCCTCACAATGAGTTTTAGGGCTTATGCCCAAGTACTTCCCACAGTTAAGCGGATAGAGATTATTCCCAAATCCGAACCTGCAACAGATGCGAAAAAAAATTTGCCAGAAATTTCACCCAGCAAGCCCAAGAAAGTGCTTTGATAACAAATGTGAAGACCCTACAACAATTAATTAATGAGAATATGTGAAATAGCAGGAATAACAGAACTCAGAATCACTTTTATTGATCACAGGCCACTTCGAGGGGGCAACCTCCTTTAAGCAAGCTCAATACAAATAACTTCACGGTGCCTTCATAGGCCTCAACACACACTTATATACTAAGTCTAGGCGCCAATATTATTGGTCAAAACCATGGGCCACTACAAACTATGGATCAACAATACTACAGGCGACTTACAAAGCATATGCGCCAACAACAATAACACAAACTATGGATCAACAAATACTACGGGACGACTTACAAAGCATATGCATCCAAAAACAATATACTAACAAAGTAAAGACATGGGTTCCTAACAGTATACATGATAACCAAATCGCCCTGGATCCGTTGAAAACAGGCAGAGGAAGAATTGTTGAAAGTGTAATTTCAATTGCTCAAATTGCGATTTCGAAGATTTGGGTAGTTTCAAAATCCAACATTTAATTTAGAAAAGATAATTATGATCTCTGAAATTGCAAAATTGCATAAACTCCAATTTCCATACGTGATTTTGATCGGAGTTAGGAAGAAAAACGCCGAAACAATGGGGAATTTTGATTTTTTATCCTACGCTAGAAGTATACTCAACAACCCAATTGCCCCTGATCCGCGAATCCAATAGAGGAAGGAGGAAGAATTGTTGAAAGTGCAATTTTGATTGCTCAAATCATGAATTCGACAATTTGGGTAGTTTCAAAATTTGACATTTAATTTAGGAAAGATAATTATGATCGCTGAAATTGCAAGATTGCATAAACTGCAATTTTCAGACGATTTTGACCGGAGTTAGCAAGAAAAATGTAGGAATAATGGGGCATTTTGGTTGCTATTTATCCTATGCGATTAACACAGAGCATGTCATAGGAGCATTTGACAAAATTTGAGGTGTAAAATGGGCCTCCTAAGGAAAATAATAAAATAATAGTTAAAATAATAAAATAATATTTATGATTTTTTTAGGAAAAGAGAAAAAAAAAACCTTTTTGTATTTTCAACATATCTCCATGTCGTTTGACTCAAATTTCGAGTGGGAGCACTTGTTGGTTGTGGAATTAAATTATGCATCGAACGAGTACCCACACTACATACTTTCGAGGTACCCCACTCCACGAAAAACGAGAAATACATCAAAAAAAGTGTTAACTTTTTTTTGATGTATTTCTCATTTTTCGTTGGGTGGGGTACCTCAAACGTATGTAGTATGGATACTCGTTCGAGTGCTCCTACTTGAAATTTGAGTAAAATGACAGGAACACATTTCTTGATGTATTTCTCATTTTTTGTGGGGTAGGGTACCTCAAAAGTATGTAGTGTGGGTACTTGTTCGATGTAGAATTTAATTCTTCATCCAACAAGTGCTCATGCTTGAAATTTGAGTAAAATGACGGGGAGATATGTTGAAAATACGAATAAAAAGTAGTTTTTAATGTCAAATATGCCATGTTAACCATTATGGTTGACTCTTTTCTTGAAATTCTATTGGTTCTTGAATTCGATGGCTCTTTTACTTATGAGGTGGTTCAAATTCTTATGAGGCCCATTTTAGACCCTAAATTTGCTCTAATGATATGTCTCCTGCAAGGAAGCAAGTCACCATGAACCCCAGCAATGGCATTTATGGTTAATAATTTCTACAATCAAAATCACGTTTGAAATTTGCAGTTTATCCAATTTTTCCCTTCTTGTTTCCCTTCTTCTATTGTGTCATATCCCTCTTCTTGGGCTGAAAGATGTCCTTCTTCCTCCTTGTTTCCCTTCTTTCTGTTTGCACCTCGGGAGATTTGATCCCTCTCGGCACTTGATAGAGCCTAGGATTTGGATATAGGCTAGTATATAATGTAAATTACAACATTTCTTTTGAAATATGTCTTTAAAATCTCCAAAAACACCTAAACTTATAGGTAATTATAGTTAGAATAATCTAACTTACTTACGTCGATAAGTGTTAAAATAACACCTATTGGTGTTATTCTCCCCACTTTTCCTTTAGGATGGAGATTGATCTCCAAAATCTTGAGATTCCAAGGAGATTCTTAATCGTTGTCAGTAGTTAAGTGAGGTAATGAATCGTTAAAGAAAGGTAAAGAGTTGTTTGCAATCGTTAGGGTAGTAAGGAGTCAAGTCCTTGGGCAGTAATGAGTCAAGTCTGTTAACAAACGATTTCAACCTCGACAGATTCCCGCACAAATCATGAGTCAACTGCATAACTACTCTTTATCCCAGCTATCGTTGGTGATGGATAAGTTCAAGGAAACTGTGACGAAAGCCCTATGGAATCATCATTACCTTGCATTAGGAATAGAGATAAGGCATGGGCTAGGGCTTATTATCTCATTCGCATTCCGAAGCATCCCTACACAGGCAGAGATGGTGACAAATTCGAAGAATTCTTCACTCTACTACAATGAATCCAAGAAACATACAGGTACTACTTTAGGACGCCTAATCACCTTAACCATCAAGATTCCACTGTAAAATGCATTGAAACCATCGCGTCCAAGGTGTCTTGAAACCCTTCCTTTGAGTGGTAGGATTTCTCAAGCCATGGAAATGGAACACACAACATCAATTTTGGCTTGTGCAACGTGAAGGCGAGCGATGGGTGGGCCAAGGAGAAATTTCGCCAATTGGCTATTTTCGGGGCATTTTTTCAAAAATATATTCGTTTTTTGGTCACTTTTGGTCTCTAATATCTCCTATATTTACATAAAATATGTTTTTTTATCATAATATTCGCCAAAATTCACTAGTTTCGGGAGTAAATTGTAGGTTTGATATTTAATATTCGCCTACCAATCTATAGATATGTTTTTTCAATCCAAAATAATCGCCTAGAATATGATACATGGGTATACTTTTATAATCCTTAAAAAATACCCTGTTCCTCACTTGGCATTATAACATTGTTGTTATCAAAAAGATGTTTTGATATAGGGTCTTGTCTTAGTATGAACTTCCAATCCCTATCCAACATATCCAGATAAAAAACACTCGGTTGCATTGTTGTTGGAAATATAAGGCTCCTTAGTTTCATCCCACGTATTTCTAGAGTTGAGACATATTGCCCCACTATCGTGAAATTTATTTACATTACTTTGGTCGAAGGTATCCCACCACTTGCACCTAAATATAACACATTGGAAAAATGATAAGTCCACTTGCATGATCTCTTGTATCTTTCAGGTGTAGCCTAACTTCCCCTATATTATGTTCTAGCACGATTAAATTGGTCAAACATGGAATTCCACTCCACAGTCTAGTGTGACACTTCCATCATCCACTTCATTTGTGCAAAATGATGTCCATTTACCCACATAGATGGGAACAAATGCACTTGTAAAAATGTGAACAAATAATGGTGTCATATGTCTAATAATCCAAGCATTAATAAAAACATTAGATGTTATAATTCAAATATGTATTATAAAGTTAAAAATGTACACATAGAGATTATTACAAAGTTATTGCACATGCTACCTATGTTTAGTGCATCCTCTTCACCATGTGGGTAATGATTGGATGTGCTATATTTCTCTCTAGTCCAGTCACCCACACAACTATTGGGATAGATCAATGACATTTTTCCTTTCAAATGATCAGGTTAAGTCATGGTTGCAATATTGAACTACCTGAATTATTTCCTGTTACTCTCCCATTTCCTTGTCTTATCTTCATCCAATGCAACCCATAGTTGCATTGCCTCTACATTGTAAATAATGAATTTATTGATGCCATCAATTTCTAAATTCCTTGATATATTCATGGAATAAAAAATAATGGAAGTGAGATCAAATTTATATTATCAAGTTCAGTGTACAAATAATTACTATGTAGAAATATGGAAAAAGATAAGCATATTAGTTGTTATCATAAACATTTTTCCATTCATTTGGAGTAGCTCCCATTACCACTTGTCCTCATCATGTTGGTCATACCAAATCACTAAACCTAGTGTGCCATTAATTCGCTTGATGTAATCATGTGCATAATAGAATAACTCATATATTATGTATCCATTTCCCATAGAACCCTTGGGTTTTTCCCTTTGTCAAACAAACCCCTTCAATATTTTCATGTACCTCTCTAAACATCCAAGGACATGAGGCCACCCCAACTAATTCAACCTCATCAACTAGGTGACTTAGAAGATGAACCTGCAAGTCCATGAAACTTGTGAGTAGTTCCTTCTAAAACATATAAACAATCTCAGCTATCTCTTGACGCCACTGTGAAATTATAGACTGTGAAATTATAGCCATATGAATCTCCTTTTATGTGATCCAACATTCAAATATGGATAGTTTAGATATGGCACACTACAGGTCCTAGGGGAAATCAAGGTTCCACACCCACACACGAGCAAATGATAATGACACTACAAGATAAACACATACAAAATTAATTGTCATAAAATTATGAGTGCATAGTTCAATACAACCTACACTACATGAAAGCAAGCATGTATTTGACCCTCGGATGCGGGTTTTTCTAGACCATAACAGAGGTACATGGATGAAGCACATGGATCTAGTCGAGGGATGCATGCTAAGTATTGGATTTATCATGTAGAGAACATGTCATTATCACCAAATTACTCCTCAGATGTGGAAATGGGCTAAGAATTTTTTAAAAAGTATGGGAGTCGAGATGAATATTAATGGTGGCATTCAAGCTAGTCCGGAATGAATGTATTATCTGCAAGGAGTATTTCTTATTGTTGGTGGCGATCTTTCCATGGGTACAAGAAATTATTGTGTGATGTTGGAATTCTGCAGTGACAATACCGAATTTAATGGTTCTGAGGAAGGTGGTAGGATTGACAACTGAAGTTATCCTAGACTCAAGAGGAATTTTGAAGATGGAGATGAACGCCAAAGGCGATGGGAAGGGTGGGGCTAGTCGGAAACACACCAACTGTGAGCATCTATGGACCACCCATGACGCCTAGATGTATAAGGAAACAATCCATCAAGTAATTCACAATGAAATCAGGGAGATTTAGAGTGAGCTTTGGGATGACCTGGAAGTTGCGAAGCCTGCGGAAGAATTTGTTGCTTTGGAAGACTAGATTCGTGACCCTGGTTCAACATGAGATCGTTTTTCGTTATATTAAAGGGTAGTCTCGATGTATTGGATAACAAAGGGAATTCTGGGTCAGGTTCTATTGCAACGAGAGGCAAAGCACCAGGGACATGAAGTGCTTATCACCTTCTAGAAAGAGAAATGGGCGGATTCCATACTGATGCTTAAAAATATTGATGTAATTTTGAATCACTTGGGTATCCAGTTTCTGCCAAGGATGATTCCTAAGAGAAATAATACTACCAAAACGCAATTTGGAGGTGCGAGTGGCTTGCCTGCTAGGCACCAGGTTTCATTAATGCCATCTCTAGTCTATGAAGATGCTCTGTTTTGATATATAGTATATGTTCACAGTCCAAATAGTATAGATGATGTTATGATTTTAGTGGTCTATAGGATATCTTTGTTTATGTCCAATAGTGATGTTAAGGCTGATATATCCCATGTTTCCCCTCTCAGGAGGAGTAGTTTTTAGTTTTGGTTTATGAATTGTACAAAACGTTTCTTTGGTTGTTTGAAGGTCTGTATGGGGGACTGGATATCTATCTCTATTTTGACAGAAGTTCCATGTAAATTTCCAAGTGATATATAATATAAATTCTTCTTACTTACAAAAAAAGGCATGTATTCGACATACATACATTTAGAAAGTTCAGATGGTCATGTGATTTCGACCCTGACAAATGTTATTTTATAGTGAAGCATCATCCTAGAGTCAACCCGTATAAAGAAGGAACCTTCACACCCAATGTAAATTCCTTTTCCAAATAAATATCATCTTTGTTCAAAATCCATGGAACGTCACCTTCTTTAAAAAAAACAAGAGGGACCAATCTCTCCTCTACTTTCTTTTCTTAGCCAATGTTTCTTTGTAGTGTTTGAAGAAATAAGATCTCTCTAAACACCCAATGGTTACTTTTTTTTATGGTATGTGCCTCCACAAATATGATGAAACATTTTTAAATATATGCATGGGATCTAGTAAGTGGGAAATATTAAGATGCTCCCAATATGGAAGCTCATAAAATATAGATTTCATTTTAATCCCAATGGGAATTTTCTCAACATAAGTGTTGAAAAATTCAGGATCATGAAACATAGGTTCCCCATTTGAATCAAACAATTCTGCAAATTCCTTCTCCTTCTATATGCCATGTTCCTTCAGCCACTGAGTGAGTGTCATTATTTTAGGTCGTTAGGTTCTCTTTGGTTTACCATTGAAATCAAATGGTGCTCTTCTATAAGGGTATTCTCTGAGAGGAATAATCAAGTAGTCATACCCCGACTTTCATAGCTGGTTGGACCACCTAGCCTTTATAGAAGGTCCATAACATTTACATCCATGATAACGTCATGTTACAATACCTGCAATGTTATTGTATACAAAGCATGTTAGTGTTAAAGAAGACAGTTGCACCAAATTAACTATGCAAAATAATATTGGTACAAATATACACAAATCATTCAACATGTGCTTACTAGAGAAAACTCCTAAACTTGGATAATTATGTCTAGTGTATGTACATGTTCCATACAATTTAAAAGACCTCACCACTGATATGGATCTTGTTACATCATATACAACTATCATTTAGCATAATTGCTTAAAATTCATTGATCAATGGTTATAGGTAGACATTCATATTCTTAACTTGTCTTCTACTAGGGACTATAAGGGCCAAAATAAGATGTTCATTATTCATGTACAACCATGGGGGGTATTCTTATTGATCACAACTACTGGACAAATAGAATATTTGGTGTTTTGGAGGAAATATAGGTTAAATCCATCCATTTATATGCTCAACCAAGGACTCCATACTTCATCCTTGAATTTATCAAGCTCTGTATCCTCTATATGCGTCATCATTATTGAATATTCTAAGATTCACATAACTCTTGGCTCACTTTTGCGTGAGGAATTCCACCCTGCAACATAAATAATTATTTGCAACACAAGAGCCTTTGAATCCTTTGGATTATAAGCATGTACCTTAATATCGTATGAGGACCATGTGCTTTACCCCTATCTTTTTATTTCCAATACCTAGCATGCCCACATACCTAGCATATCTCTTGTTCGCATAGTTCCCCTCTATTTAGAATACAATCATTTGGACATGCATGATATGCTATGTACTCAACACACAACCTTTTCAACATTTGATTTCCCTCGTTGCAATTATTAGGAAAGACATTATGTTACCTTATCTTTAAGTAAGCTGTAGTTTGTGGGATATAGAATTGTACACTATCATCAAGCATGCATAAAATTGACCATTTACAATGTTGATTGTGTGATAAGATTCCTCAAAATATGGGGGAATTAATGATTAGGTACCTCAAAATCGTCGAGAACCACATGTCTGATATACCATACATTTCTTTCAAGTTGTATAGTAACATTGTTGTCCCTACTTGGGTAGACTTTGACCCATGTCCAAAGAGAGGGGTAGTGGAAGCAATTTTTAGGCTTTCAAAGAAGGTATTGGTGATATGAGCATCATCCCCTAGCCCATCTTGTTATAATGCATGCACTAACATTCAATCCATGGCAATCGTATCTTGTAAGAAATCATCCATACCAACCTCTATTTTATTGCCTCCATTGCCAATATGTGAATAACTAGTGTTACTATATACATTTTGAAGGTGACTCGGGACATAGTGGGAATTGAATAGGTGGTTGATTCAACCATGGTTGGTACGCTTCCTCTCTGAGCTACACTCATTTAGTACCCTTCCCTATATGTGGGGTGCAACGAAAGATGGTGGAAAACTCACTCGTCGTCATAATTATGATTGAAAAATATTGAATATTACATCAATGATACTAATAAACACAATGCATTTACTACGTTTAAACATTATATCAAACAATTATTAGAAGCATGGATTTTTTTTTCCAATATTGCATGTGCAACCAACCACTTTATAAAACAAAATGTCAAATTAAGAAATATGTTTACATTAATTCCATTGAAAATTTAAAAATACAATTACACAATGATATTCTTCTTATGCACAAAAGGGATGCCTAAAGGTAGTCCCAATGTAAGGCATCTTTGATTAGATATTGGTGATCTACAAAAGTTATGGTTTATCAACTAATCACTAGGAGACAAACTATGTATTGCATGCACACAAAAAAAATTGGATTATTTCCTTTTCATAAAGAACTCTTTGTCTTAAGTGTTCCTCAAATGAACAATTGCACTAAATAATGAGCACCTACAACTATGAATCCTGCAATGTTCCCATGAGTGCATGGATGTCCATCATTATATAACAAGTTGTTCTTGTTAAAGCTTGTAGAAGCATAACCATTCATGCATATACTATACATGGAAATGTGATGTTTGTATTTAATAATATTCAAGTATTCAAACTGAAGATAAAGTGGACCACAAAATGTAATAAGTGCTACTAACTATTTGGAAGGAATTAATACATGTGAAATGATAAACAACCTAAGATTTACAACATCTATTTTAGACTTGGCAATCATATAATTATTACCACAAAAAGAGAATTTGGTCTCAACATCAAGCACATGCAAAGAACATATCCAAGTTCCATGCAATGCGCAATTGTAACATGTTTGTTATTTACTTTGTAGATGGACAGGAAGAGAGAAAACATCGCTACCCTCCGAGAAATGAACCAAGTTGGTGTGTACTTGAAATTTTTCATTCTCGGGTCATATAACCTTTTGGATCCCCTAGTAGATATTTTTTGCATGGTATTGATATCATACTCTGGCTCAGTAGAAATCTCAGTTAACTCAACTAAAGGAGATGGGTTGGTGAATTTAGGACAAAACATAGTACTTTTGGCTTCAAAAATTTTGAAAAATGAGCATGTGAAAGTGTTCCTACATGTCTTTCTATATCACCTATTGGATGTTTGATTGCAATGGGAGGTATTAGGCCATCAACATTGGATATTTGATCAATAGTATAATGGGACAGTGTGACACATCAAGGATTCTCCTTCAACCCTTTACATTTTGAACAACTACATACTACTTGGGTGTCATAAAGAGATCCAGTTGAGGATGAAGTACCATCAACCTAGGTTGGTGGCTAGAAGATGGCATGTTACAATTGGTGAGGTGAAGAGACTCCATTTCTTCCTACCAGATTCTTATGGTATCTTCCTAATAAGAGCTTGCATCATTTTTCGACTAGTGGAATATCTTGTGTATGTGAACTCAATATCGAATCAGGATCCTACAAAATTCAATACATAATCATTTAAATGCACATGCATAAAAAACATAAATTCAATTAGACAATCAAAATATAAATAAAATTTGAAATCACTGCAAATGACAAAGGGGAACTTGATGAACTTTAAATAATGTTGAATGAGTTGGAATCTAAAAAATTGGAAATTTGATAGCATAAAATTTTCTCTCTACGTTAAGATAAATCAATAATCAATGTGTCTAAATTATTAAAAGGAAGTTTGAG
The DNA here is from genome assembly GCA_027924585.1 of Larix kaempferi. Classification (NCBI taxonomy): domain Eukaryota; kingdom Viridiplantae; phylum Streptophyta; class Pinopsida; order Pinales; family Pinaceae; genus Larix; species Larix kaempferi. The sequence goes on along the minus strand of BSBM01000005.1, from coordinate 262,913 downwards.
AAGCATATAAGAATCTAACTTCAAATAGACTTTGAAACTATTGTTTAACTATATGGTGCAAGTTTAAGTAGCATTTGTATCCTATGAAGTATTGCAATTTATGTCTTTGTATTCTCAAAATAAAGTTTGGGATGTATGTGGCATTTTAACTTCAAATAGACATTCGAAGGGATTTTTATTGTAGCTAGTGCATTTATTACATATTATTGTGCCAGTGCGTACATAAGTGTAAATTGCACTAGTATGCTAAACTATGATAAACACCAAAAGAAACATCCTTAACAACTTCTGCTAAGTTTTAATGGTAGATATTTGCATAGTATATTTTTCTATTTTATATTAAAGCAATGCATTTTTACATACGGAATGCACTTGCACTCTTTAATATTTTAGGTGCAATGAAATATGAAAAAAATTTAAAAAAACAACACACACGTTCTTCATCAAAAAACTGAAATATCCAACGAAAAAATGAGCAAGAATTTCATTTTATAAAAGTGAGCTTATAATAGAAACCCTAATCACTATTTCATTATTTCGCAAAAAGTTTGAGAGGAGACTTATGCAAGAGAGATTTACCAAGGAGGACTTTGGAGTGTCTATTTTTTTATAAAGAGCCAATTTTTTAAGGGATTGTAGGCCACATACAACTCTGCAAAGGAGAAAATTCATGTATGTAACTTCTTACTATTCATCTCAAATTTTTCCTTAATTATTTATGTTGAGTATAATTGTCATTGATGCCAAAAGCATTCAATAATGACAAAGGATATGATGATGTGGCATGAGTGGTGAGTATGAAAATCCACCTGATGGTGTTCTAGTACCTTCATAATGTCATTATTACAATTTGACCTAATTATATAAAGATTTGTCAGTCTGGAGAAATTCTAGAAATTGACCAAGTGGTGGAAAATTGGTTCAAGTGGCCTCAGAAAAATGCATGCCATAATTCATAGTTTAAGGAAAATGCCTGCCCCATCTTGTCAGGTTGTATATTGTTGATCTGTCTGCCTGAATAATATAGTCTCATTTTGTCTTGAGAGTGTATGAGGAGGAAGTTATAGGTCTTCCAAAAGAGGGTTCAAGGTAGTTTTGCTCCAGTCCAGTAAAATGCACACCTAGGTCAAAAGAAGATGAGTCTAAAGGTGAAATCAGTTTGGTTGTGCTCAGTGAGATGTATTGCATCATCTGGTATCATCGGTTCAAGGTTTTGGTAAAATAAAAAATCCACCTTGGAGATTGCACAAATTGTCTAAGTATAAAATTGCTAGTAAAACTGCCGAAGTGACCTATGTAAAATGCCTGCCATTTTCTGTAGTTGATGGTTTAAATTGTTCTAAGGGTATGGGTCTCTATATTGTTTATTGGTGCATCTAACCATATCATTAGTTTTTCCAAAAATTCTCTGAAGATGAAGTTATCAGTCTGCCAAAAGTGCCCTCTGGCTTGATTTGCACTGCTCCAGTAAAATGTCTTCCAAGGAGAGAGAATGAGGTTTCAGAGGTTTAAATTGGCTTCGATGGAATCAACATGTTGTTCCCTATGCTTTGTATGTTTCATATTTCCAATTTGGTGAAAATAAAAATCACCTCATGTTGACTTAGGGTTTGATAATTTTGTCTAAGTGTTAAATCAGTAGTTTACGAGGCTATTTTCAAATGCCCACCAGATGATGGGTGTGTGTCAATAAATTCAACAAATGACGTGGATTTTTTCCTTGTTGAATTGCTTATCCACTCATGGTTTCATTTTTCCCTATGGAGGTCACATGAGTGAAAAATTGACCTGCCAAGTTGAAGAAAAACTATGTCTACCCAGTATGTGAGTATGCCAACACTAAGCTTAATAATATATGTTAACAAGTTTTTCAGATGCCCGCACAAGATAGAGATTTAAATAGAGATTGCCCAGCTAGTCAATTTAACAAGGATTAAATAAATAGAGACAAAACACACAGATTTTATTATTAAACAAAGTTAATTTTTCGAAGAGACACGAGTATGAAAAGACACAAGTTCAGATTGATGAGACGAAACGATTAAAGTATGAGATACATAATATATAAACAGGATTTTGAAGTGGAAGGAAGGGTCTCAATAGTCCAGGTTGAAGGAGCAGAAAGAACAGACTGAGACCAATGAAGTGACAAAATTGAAGATATAAAGAGGATTTGGAAATCTGTTAAAAACAAATAAGGGAGGTTGGGAGGTGCAAGGATAGGCTGCAAGCCTGTAGGGGGTTGTATCCTCGTTCCAGTAATTGTTGGTAAATAGGGTGTTGGTGCATCCTTCAATTGTAGCTGAAAATTTGGGTGTTGGTGCATCCAACAAGTTGGTGCTTGCAAACTATTTGTAAATATAATTTTGCGGTAATAGAAAGTATTGGTGGTTTTCCCAATTGGGATTCCATGATAATATTGTGTGTTCTATCTTCTTTGTTGATTCTGTTTTAAATGTGATAAAATTTTAAAGATAGCCTCATAATGATTCAGCCCCCCCTCTCAGTATTTCTTGATATTCCAACAATTTCAAAAACTATTATTAATTATTTATGTTCCTATTAATATTTACAGTGCATAGACAATAAAAAGTTCTCATCAATACCATAAATGTTGGAAATCTTAGTTTTGTGTTTTCCTTCTACTTTTTGTGGCTGTAAACTTTAGCATTAAGATTTTACCTTCTCTGTCATTTCACAATGAGACCTTTTTTTTCTAAACACTGAATTTTTAATGGATTTGTGTATCTATATATGGGGCATTGCACATCTATTGCAATGGGACCACTTATTGCATTAGATCCCAAAACCTATCCTTGCCATTTTTTTAAAATACTTTTACGGGAATCAATGTGCACTATAAAGTATAACACATCAATGCTCTTTTTAGGAAGCATTCCATTTTACATTTGGTTTATTTTATAAAAGTTTACTACTGCACCGATATGTATTCTTGTGTATACACATTAGTGCATATACATGTACAATACGCATCAATCAACCGAAAAACATTTTTCTCTTGGAATCATTTACATTATTTGTAAAACATATTTCATAGTTTCTATATTTTATGATGCAGTGCATTTATTGATAGAAGATTTGTTGTAATATATGGGATTACATGTGGTTACCCATAGTGTACAACAAACATATAATCATACACAAGAGAACACATGCATAAAGAGAATAAGGAAGAAAGTAATGGTCATGTCAACAACAAGTATCTTGGATTATATCACATATTTGTACTGTACAATGGAGGATAATTGTAATCTCTTCCTTGCTCACCATCCTATATATATATATATATGAAGTAGATAATTACAACCATGTAATTTATCAACAATTGACATATTTGAATCAATTGAACTGGTTCGACCAAGTGGGTGGTTAGTTTAGAGGACCTAGTCGACTTGCCGACTAAGATTCTCCAACATCTCCCCCACCCCATGTTGAAAATACATATATCAAATAGTATTGGGCACTTAATTACTTTTTATTTTTCACAAAAAGTATAACATAAACCATCAACAAGAAGTACACCAAACTCTATATGGAAAATAAATATTGATAAATCATAGAATAATTTACATCGATAGAAAGGAGACACCAATCTCCAAGATTTATGAGCACCAACTCAAAGGAGGCTACAACCCCCTAGTTTACAAGCTCCAACTTGAAGGAAGCCCCAACTCCCTATTTTACCATCCTCTATTAGAAGGAGGCTATAATCCCCTAGTATTTAAGAGTATAGTATATGTTACCCTTGATCATTGCTTTTCATCACTTGTCTTCTCTACATCTTATGGGTCCTACTGATCATCATTATGGTTTACTACATCATCATCATCCCTATGTTATCCAATCTTCTCCAAGAGCATCAAACCCTAAAAAAGGATGCTTCTCCTACCTCTCCATACATGTATAATCCCTAGTCTAAGAATAGCAAACCCAAGAATGTAGAAGATACTCCTTTGATATGCCAAGTCTCCTTACTAGGGTTTCTTATCCCAGTAGAAATTGTGCACTTGTCTTGAAGAGAGGATATATAAATTTTTGTAAGAAATGTGAAGTTCTAACTTGTATTTATACTAGTCCAAGAGCTAAAAAAAATTCCCTGTGGCCAACATGTACTCTTCTGGCTGAGCCGGCCTTACATTTCTAGTTGGATAGTCTTCACAAAAAACCTTCATATATTTTTATTCCTTTGGGGTTAAAGGGAGTTATGCATACCATCAGAAAGTTCTTGGAGTAAGATTTCCAAATATGTATAATATGTGACCATTTGACTAGATATTTAGGGTGTAAAAGGCCTCCAAATATAGGGTATCCAAACTAGGCATCTTCAATGCGCTTCATGTCTTCATCAATGGGATTTTGTTGGGCATCTTAAAGACTTCTTTCAAGAAATTTGTAGGTCTTCTTTTGGATACTACATGTAGTCATGTCATCACTGCTGGTAGGGGATTCGAGGAACTTGACATCAATGACAACTTCAATCAACACCCCAAAACTCTTCTTTGTCCCGAAGAGAGCAAGGAGACGTGAAACTACAAAATTACAAAATCACAAAATTTTATGAGTTATGGTTGTTGAGAAGTGGATGTTGTTTTGGGTAGAATGCCTTCAATACATGCTTCTATGATGGCAAGGGTGTAGATGGAAAAATGTTGTTGGAATTCTTCCCAGTCAACTAATATAGTTTGGATATTTGTGTTGGCTGTGGTTAACTCCAATGACTGAAGGAGATTTTCTAGCATAGGTTTGTTCCTTATTCATTGTAGTTTGGGGCCTATGGTTAGGTGTAGGATTTTTGTAGAGCGCATCAGTAGGTATATTTGTTTAGCTGGTAGGATAGCTTCTCCTTATGTTGATTTGGCCTTGTGCAACCACTGATTTTTTTTCTTTTGCAATTTAATGATTCCATGTTGTTCCATGTTAATCTATTCATCCAAAATTTTGGTGGCTTTACGATCTGTTGTAGTCTTTCTTGTACACAGTTCTATAATGGTATCCTGGGTCATATGCATATTCACACAAACTTAGCCATAGTATGCATGCCAATTATTCAATACCAAAGTGGACTTTTTGCGAGGGCTTCATAGTCATGTAGCTTCTTGTCTCTCTCTGGGAAAATGTTGTATTGGTCTACCATCAGAAGAATTGTATCATAGTCCTGTTATTATTGTTGTTGGTCGAAGATTTTTTGAAAATGGTTAAGTATTGTATCAACCAAGCTATGAATACAATAGATGTGTTTTTCCAATTGTGGTCCTACTAGCTGACCAACCAACTATTTTGATTCTTATTTGCAATGTTTCCATGCATCTTCCTCTACGTTCTTCAACAATTTCATTTTCTTGATGGCATCATTCCACTGCTTGTTGTGTTCTTTCTTGATTAATTTGAATAACTCCTATAGTTCTTCATTAGAAACCTTTGCTGGTGAAAACACACTAATGGTCATTGTGGTTCCTGTTGTATAATGGATTGGTAATGTAAGTGCGCGGCTTGATTTAGTCTTGTTTTTCTTTCCCTTCCATGTCTTCTTTTATGTTTGTGGCTAACCTACTCCATTGGTCATAGGTAATTTTTGTGCTATTGAGGTAGATAGATTCAGGGTAGTTATTAGTGTGCTGGTCAATGGACCCAATGATGGAATTCGTCAAAACTGTTGTTGAAGTGGTCAAGAAAGTGTTGACCGAGAGGGTAGATGTAATAGTAGGGAGAATGGTCAACTTGAAATTTGGCATGGTGGTCATTGGGATGGTTAGAGGGACAATCGATGCAGCTATGGGAGGAATAGTTATCTTGTTAGTCAGAGGAAAGAATGGTAGTGCAGTTGAAAGAATGGTCAATGAAATGGGTGATGTAATACATGGCAAGATGGTCAAAGGAAGGACTGAAGAGCTCTATGGAGGGATCGCCAAGTCAATAGGAACTGTATGTGTCGTTTTTATGGTAGGTGGTATGATGGTCAATCAAATGTATCACAGTGGAGTGGAATTTTTTGTTGCACAAGGTCTTGGAACCTGTGGTGGTGATAAGATGGATAGTTGCTTTGATGATGAGTCTGTTGCTGGAATAATAAAGGATTTTATGAGTATATCTTATAGTTGAGGGAATATTGTGGAGATCAACTCAGGGGATGCTAACGGTAAGCTTGAGAGTATTTGGGAAAATTGCGGGTTAATGGTGGAAGATACTAATGAGGATATTAGTGATGGAGGGTGTTTTCCCTAAATTTTTCTATCTAGACTACGGGAACAGCAGTGTTCAGGCACCTCAAAATATAAAAGACAGTTTTTAGGGTTTTTGGATAACAATGTAAAATCAGATTTAAGAAAAAGACAATATACAGAGACACAATAATCTGAAAACATCGGAAGATATAAGTGTAAAAACAATATTTTTGCAGGAATGAATGACAGTACATTTAAAGTGCAGGAGATAGGTTTTCAAGTTATATAACTACAAATAATAAACAGAAAGTTCACCATTGCAACATATATAAAAGGTACTGGTATTTGGAAAAACATTTCAAACATCAATAGGCATCAACATTCACTTGCATTCATGGTATCCATATAGAAAACATCTACATCAACAGCAATGTAACAAGAGTTCAAACTGAACCAGAGAATATTGAAACAATATAGTTCAAAATCCTAGCTCCATATAGATATATTAAGTGTCATTCATAAAAAACAAAAGATGTGCTTACACAGATAACCATTGCATGACTACACAATCTCCAAGCAGATCGACTCCCATGTGTGTCTACTCCTCTTCAAAATGTTATAATCATGCCTCATATAGGTAGTGAGGTCGAATTATCTCCCAAACTCCAAAGATAACTGCAGTTACATTTAATTTATGGAATTGTCTGCCATAAACAATGGGCTAGACTGCTGAACACTAGGGCTGCAGTTATGATTCTGTATCTCCTAAATCATGACAGTTTTGTACAAAATGGAAGAGGCTTTTGTATATTGGTTGGTTTTGAGAAAAAACCTCTCTCAGTTCTTTGATATTCATTTTTATTTTCCCAAGATATTCATTTTGAAAACATGTGTCAAAACAGGAAAATTATGAGATCCAAAAATTAGGGCTCGGAGATGGATTCGATTCTCCCAATCTGTGACACCTGTAGGAAAAATTAGAGAGGTTATTGTTATTTGACGCGTTAGGAACTAAATCCTCTTTCCGTTTATCAAAATGATTTTCCAGACGTTTAGAATCGCCATTTTAAAATGATGACTCAGCACTGTATTTTTTTCTTCTTCAGGAAAAACATAGCACCATCTTGCGGGGAAATTTTGACCATTGCAACTAGATACACGCTGCTGATTCAAGCCACCATTTGCTTTAATAAATATATAACCATTTGAATCAGGTAACCTGACATTCACGACCCCACTGAGATTTAGGCAGCAATTTCGATGGTGGTCTTCGTGCTGGTTTTGGTGTGACTTTTGTGTCCAATTTTTGCACTGGATTGGACAACGACTTTGCCAACACTAGAGGCTTTCTTCTGCTTCAACATTGTCGCAATACCTTTCTCAACACCTGCAAATATATCCTATAAATACCTTTGTCTCTCTCAAAGCCAACTATCGACTCTCTAATAGGAACAAACTTCAAAACCTAATCTTTTCATGAGTATGCCTACACACATACACCAAACTTTGGCGAGCTGGCAGCATACATGCATTTTGAATAAATGAAATCCACTGCCAGCATGTATTAAAACATAGGCAATGTTTAGTTTACCTTTATATTTTTCATAAATTATGAATAGACTTCAAAATAATCTATAGGAGCTTAGGTTAAGAAACTAAATATTGTAAATGCATATAACATTCAAAAATGAAATTCAAAACAATCCAAACTTTTAGGAAAAAGGAAAAATAAAAACCAAGGATAAAAAAGTTTAAGGTGAATACTAGGCCTAGGAAAACTAGCTAACAGACCTAGGACAAACACTGGCTCCAACTAGGGGATGGCATTTCCCTGTGATTTGCCAAGAACTATAGACCAAGTGCCTTTATTTTCTTTCAACTATTACGAATCCATTGGGATATGGAGTCATTTACCAAATCTCTGCAACTTTCTCAAACTCTGAACGCATACCTCTGAAATGAAAAAATACTGCTACAAGCCAACATACTGAAAATAATCTGCATGCTCGTATGGTGAGATTATTCTGTTGTTTACTCCTACTTCTAATCGGAAGAAACAACCCAATCAAGTGTAATCATACTTCCAGTGAAGCCATGATATCATCCAACCCATTGTACCAACTTCTTGCAGGTAGATAGAAATCAAAGAAGAATTTATTATCTGAAACATAAATTTAATTTGCAAAGCGTATTCTACTTTGATCCCAAATTCTAGAAGGCTGAAACTTTTTGAAAACCGTGAGCCCATGTAAATGGCCACTAGGTCCCGCCAATTGTGTGGTTGATGTGAAAGAGAAGGATGCCTCGATATATTTTCTACTCCATGGAGGATATCAAACTTCTTTTCTTGAAATGTTGCAAATGAAGAAGCATAAAACAAAACATTGCTGCCCTTATCTGCAACTGTAATAACCTGATTTTTTTGAGTGCCTCCTTCAATAGATACAAGTTTACTGATTTCTGGAGACTGTTGTTCAACAACTGGTAAAGAATAATAATGTGTAAGCTGCTCTTCTAACTCCTTTCCATCTCCTTCATTGACTTCCCAAGAATCCCATTCATATTCATCATACACTGGTTTGTTGTTGGAAACTTCCATAGGTGATGATTCAGAAAACTAATACTCTAAATCATCTGGATGCATATCATAAATGGGTTGACTTTCATAATTGTCCAGATGATATTTGATAGAGTTGATTTCAAAAATATCCCCAATAGTTTCATAATTAGAAATATGCTGGAAATCCTCTTGAACAATGTTCTCTTGAGACACATTTTCATCACTAAAACTTTCCCCATCATGGACTTCTAAATAAAACACTTCAATATCATCATCATACACAAGATAAATTTGAGGTAATTCTAATTATAATGATGAAGCTTTATGTATATCAGCAGTATGATCTTCGACAAAAGTTTCTTTAATAAAAAGATAATCTTCATGAGGATTTGTAATAACAATCGCATCAAAAATAAGGGATTCTTCATAACACTTTTGAGCAGCAAATTCATCTTGAAAATAATTAGAAGCTTTTTGAGATTGATGAGAATCAAATGCTTCTTCAACGATGCCTTCATTACAAGGCTGATCTTCTCTTTTTAAATAATCATCCTCATAATTAGCGTCATGTTTGCAAACATGAAATTCTTCAAAAAAATTATCTAGCGGATAAAAACTTTGACAAACATTGGGCGCCATAAAATTCTGAACATCACTATAAAAAAATGAGGTTTGTTGATTTTGAGTATCCACTGCTAGACGCTTTGAAGCAACAACCTTTTTTGAAACAAGATAATCACTATCATTTGTGGCATAATCCTTAGGACAATTATCAACAAAATCAATTTTATAAAAACTATTTTCAGAAGAAGCAAAATCTAATTGAGCGATCTTAGGGTCTGCAAAACAAGAGACATCAAAAGATAATATATCATCTCTTTGAAGCATATTCAATCCAAATTCCTGCTGTTGGTTTTGATCGTTCTCTTCTGCATCCAAACCTGATCTTTTTGGTTCATAAGCTTCCTCTTTCAATTCTTCATTACAAATCTGATCTACATAGTTTCCACAAGCTCGTAGGTTATCTTCTATTTCTTGGGCATCATTGAACAGCTGTTGCAAAGTCGTGGACTTTCTCTCCATAAGAAGAAGTGCTAGATCTGGATGAAAGGCCATTACATAACTCAGTCTGGAAGCAACCTCAGAAGGTTGGATCTCCTTAGGCATCTTATAATAAAAACCTGAAAAATCTCCTATTAAACATAGAAACAGTTTCATCCTTCTGTCTTTTCATAGCACGAAACTATGAAAGATATTGATCCAATGATTTTCTCTCACCCCAAAAATTTAGAAATGCATACCTTAGTTCCTCCCATGAACTAATTGACCCAGGATTCAAATTCCTGAACCATTCCCTAGCATCCACTTGCAATGACTAAGAAAAATCTCTTATGTAAACATCATTATGCTCAATTTCAAACAGGTCCGTGAAATGTTCAAAGGCATGGATATGTTTTTCAGCTATAAGGTTTTTTCCATCGACAATAGGGAGATGCTTGTAATGCTTTGGAGGAAAATCATGAAGAATAGAAGGCAAATAAAGAATCCTATATTTGTCTTGGATTTTGGAAGATATAGGATTAAACGTAGGAGGTATGATATCATCCTTGGTATCTTGAGGCTCACAGGATTGATCATATACATTACATGACTCAGATGAAGGCTTTGGATCAAGATCAGGTATACAAAGAGAAGGTATATTTACAGCTTTCAAGGAAGGATCTTCAAATGCATATTTTGGGTCATCTTTTGAATATAGTAAGCAATAGAAAAATTTTCTGATATGCTCTGGAAAGGACAAGAAGTAATTGACAAAAAATATAATTACATCTGGGAAAAAACTTAAGGCTAAATAACTGGTTTTCTCACAGTATCCTTTCATGTCTCTATCAATAAGATTTTTCTTCCAGTGGAGTCTTTGAACTTGATTAGAACTTGAATGGAGTCGCCAATGGATATTTCTTTCAGTGGAGTTAGCATTGCTTTTTCTAGAATCCAGTGAATGATTGTAGTCTACAAAGATATCCCAACTTTGTTCACTATCAAAATTAGGAGAAAAGATATAATACCCGGGGAAAATTTTGAATTTCATTCCCTAGTATGGTCGCCAAAAGATGTTTTCCCTAAATTTTTCTATCTAGACTATGGGGACATCAGTGTTCAGGCACCTCAATAAATAAAAGACAGTTTTTAGGGTTTTTGGATAACAATGTAAAATCATATAAGAAAAAGACAATATACAGAGACATAATAATTCAAAAACATCAGAAGATATAAGTGTAAAAACAAAAAATTTGCAGGAATGAATGACAATACATTTAAAGTGCAGGAGATAGGTTTTCAAGTTATATAACTACAAATAATAAACAGATAGTTCACCATTGCAGCATATATAAAAGGTACTAGTATTTGGAAAAACATTTCAAACATCAGTAGGCATCAACATTCACTTGCATCCATAGTATCCATATAGAAAAAATCTGCATCAACAGCAATGTACCAAGAGTTCAAATTGAACCAGAGAATATTGAAACAATATAATTCAAAATCCTAGCTCCATATAGATGTATTAAGTGTCATTCATAAAAAACAAAAGATGTGCTTACACAGATAACCATTGCATGACTGCACAATCTCCAAGCAGATCGACTCTCATGTGTGTCTCCTCCTCTTCCAAATGTTACAATCATGCCTCATATAGGTAGTGAGGTCGAAATCCTCCCTAGGAGGTCGAATTCCCTCCCAAACTCCAAATATAACAGCAGCTACATTTAATTTATGGAACTGTCTGCCATAAAAAATGGGCCAGACTGCTGAAAACTAGGGCTGCAGTTATGATTCCATATCTCCTGAATAATGACAGTTGTGTACAAACAAGAAGAGGCTTTTGTATATTGGTTTCTTGTGAGAAAAAACCTCTCTCGGTTCTTTGAGATTCGTTTTTATTTTCCCTGTATTTGCATTTTGAAAACATGTGACAAAACAGGAAAATTATGAGATCCGAAAATTAGGGCTCGGAGATGGATTCGATTCTCCCAATATGTGACACCTGTACAGAAACTAAGAGAATTTATTGTTATTTTACGTGTTAGGAACAAAAGCCTCTTTTTGTTTCTCAAAATTATTTTCCATACGTTTATAATCGCCATTTTAAAATGATGACTCAGCACTACATTTCTGTCTTCTTCAGGAAAAACGTAGCACCATCTTGCGGGGAAATTTTGACCATTGCTACTGCATTGCAACTAGATACACATTGTTGATTCAAGCCACCATTTGCTTTAATAAATATATAACCATTTGAATCAGGTAACCTGACATTCGTGCAACCCCACTGAGATTTAGGCAGTAGTTTCGATGGTGGTCTTGGTGTTGGTTTTGGTGGGACTTTTGTGTCCAATTTTTGCACTGGTTTGGACAACGACTTTGCCAACACTAGAGGCTTTCTTCTGCTTCAACATCGTCGCAATCCATTTCTCAGCACCTACAAATATATCCTATAAATACCTCTGTCTCTCTCAGAGGAAACTGTTGGCTCTCTAATAGGAACAAACTTCAAAACCTGATCTTTTCATGAGTATGCCTGCACACATACACCAAACTTTGGCGAGCTGGCAGCATACATGCATTTTGAATAAATGACATCTGCTGCCAGCATGTATTAAAACATAGGAAATGTTTAGTTTATCTTTATATTATTTTTCATAAATTATGAACAAACTTCAAAATAATCTATAGGAGCTTAGGTTAAGAAACTAAATATTGTAAATGCATATAACATTCAAAAATGAAATTCAAAACAATTCAAACTTTTAGGAAAAAGGAAAAATAAAAACCAAGGATAAAAAGGTTTAAGGTGAATACTAGACCTAGGAAAACTAGCTGACAGACCTAGGACAAATAGAGGGGCTTCTTCTTCAAGAAGGGTTGGTGAGGGTAGCGAGGTTTCCTCACTTAAATCTATATGTTGTTTTGGTCGGTTTGTGGTTCTAATATTCGCGTGGATAGACAAGGGAGGGAATGTATTTTCCTTTACCTTTTTGGTGGTGTTGTCTCTTGTTGCTACGAGATGGTTTTCTTGATTTTTTGTTCTATTGTAAATTTGTTCTGTGCAAGTTTGAGTATGATAGTCTTGGCCGTTTCCTATGCATCGATTATGTCTTTCCCGACCAACAAGGTCATAATTCATTTCCTTTTTCTAGAATTATGTCGAGTTGATTCCCCTTAGGATTATGATGGTAAACTATCACCTGCTAAACAACTTGGCTGAGATTTTCTTTCATTCGAGGCTCGTTGAAGTATGGTTTGAATTGTTCTTGTATTGCAGATTCCAAGTCATCCTTAGTCAATTGACTAGATGACTCATCGATTGGCTCATTTTCTCGAGTTGAGGTCAGAACAATGGCTAGTTGTTGTTCTTGGGATGTGTCTTCTGGAGAAAATGTTGTGATATATAACGAATTCTCATATTGATCTTCAATATCACCATCTGTGAGTGGAAATAGTAGATCAATTTGAACACTCTTGGCTAAATTTGGGATGGGGGTAATTGTATTGGGATATCATGAGAGGTTGGAAAATAGTGCATTGATCGGTGGATAGTAATCTAATTCCTAGGGTACTCTTCCCTATCCCTACATATACCACACCTTAGTGTGGTGTAGTTCAAGCTAAATGTGTGCAGTCAGCAGTAAATTGCATTGTACCAACTATGGAACTCTCCATCTTTCACATTTGGTCTTAATCACCAGGAACCAATTTTCAAGTAATATTTTGGGCCTTGTCGACCTAGACAATACACCTTTGGGGGAAAAAATTCTATAACTATTCATTGATGGAGGTTTCATGTTAGTGAATGTTACCTCTCGGACTAGAGGAATCTTTGTCATCACAATATGGATGAGCAATGATGGAAATTGGATTGGTTTCTTGGTTTCTTGGAACTTTTTACAATTGTTTTTTATGATTTCAAAAACATGTTCGACCCAATTGAACATTTTCCCTTCATATGTAACTGCCTCAAACATCTCCAGCTTGACGTTTGATGTCCAACCTGAATTGGTGAGACATAGGGAAATAATCATGAATGTCCATTTGATCACTAGATATGTGACTTTGTTGATAATAAATCCTTTTGAGTTATTTCTAGTCGAGGTTCTTGTGAACTCATCAACTAGCTCTAGGGGATTAGTCAATGTAGGGACCCACTCTCCTTTGCTAGGTAAACCGATGATATGGCTAATTAAGGAGTCGGTAATCTCAACAGGATCATATAGCCAAATCTTCCCATCATGATACCTGCTTACTATAAACTTGGTAACAAACTCCTTCAAGTTCCCATGATTTAATAGTTGGGGGGCGCTAAGCTAGTGTCATATTTTGGCCACAACCAACATATGGGTGTTTGGTACCCAATTCTTCTCTCTGAATCCCCACTCTTTAAATTCTAACCACAGTTTACCCCAATTGTATTCATCTGCCTTTGCTTTCTTAATCCTGTTGAGACAATCTTACAATGGTGTCATTAACACCTCCTCCTATTGTTCCTTAATTCTTTCTTCAGTGGCCCTAGATATGACTAAAGGAAAAGCTTTTCTTGGTACCATTTTTAACAGTTGATTATTTGAAATTCCAATGTCTAGCTGTGAGTGAATCAGATTGGAGTTCAGTTGCACTGGCTCTAATTCTTGACATAAACTTTGCCTACAATATTCGAGTGACGGTGAATTTATAGGCACAGAATCCTAAGGACAATTAATATGAGTGGGTGACTGGATTAATTGTACTATTTCATGTGCTTGAAAGCTACTTCGCATGCTCGAGTAAACTTGTGCTAGAATTTTGTCGGTGGTCAGGCCGACTTCGTCTACCTTTGCTCATCATCGACTTCCAAGTCGATCTAGTCAATCAACAAGTTGATAGAATTTTCCTTCCTTTGGTCTGAATTAGGGTTGGTTCAACTGCTTCTACATTGATGTGCGCTCATGCTCGATGGGGAAGATTCACGTGCCCAATTGACTATGTTCGTAGGGAATTGCTTTGTCCTACCAGCATCCATGTTTTAGTTCCCTTATATATTTGTTTTAGTAAAAAGTTAGTTAAATAACTACATATTAACGAATTAGTTTAATAATTTTAACAAAATCAAACCTAGAAGCACAAAGGTACTAGACCAGTGATGATATGGCCACTAATTGACAAGAGTGCTTCTTATGTACGATATTGCTCCAGTTGGACACCATTAACGACTTTTGTGAAGACTCGACCTTGTAGTTAATTTGGACTAGATGTTCCATTGCGGTTCATTTCTTCAACTGTGCATGGCCACATCCATGCGATTTCTAATTTTCTTGGTTTCCCTTTTATTTTTCTATCATATAATAGGACTATCCTGCCATGGTTTTTGTTGTTGCTTCCGTACTTCCTAATGGTGTATGGCGACTAGCCTCTGTTCTTCCAACTTCTATAAATCAAATAGCCTATCTCAAGAAGCTTGTACATCATCCAAATGTAATATTTATGCAATTATTGGAGCTTGTTGTTTAAAATGCAATGGAATGGTTGCTTATTGTCCACAGAATAGTTTAAATGGTGTATGTCATGTCGATCTCTTATACGGTGTCCTGTAATTCCACATAATAACTAGAATCTTGTCATCCCAATTGTCTTTGTCAATGTTGCAAATTTTCATTAGTGTCATGTTGAATGATTCTATGGAACCATTCGACTGAGTATGATATGTTGATATTTTGTGATGATCAGTCGAAAATTATTTTTGTAGGACTGTTATATTTTTTTCAATGAAGTGTGTTCCTTTGTCACTCATCATTCCATACACATGTACAATACACATCAATCAACCCAAAAACATGTTTATCTTGGAACCATTTACTTTATTTGTAAAACATATTTCATAGTTTCTATATTTTATGATGCAAGGCATTTATTGATTGAAGATGTGTTGTAATATGTGCAATTACATGTGGTTACGTATAGTGTAAAACAAACATATAATCATATGCAAAAGCACATATGCATAAAGAGAGTGAGGAAGAAACTAATGGTCATGCTAGAAACAAGTCTCTTGTACTATATTGTAGATCCATACTGTACAATGGAGGACAATGTTAATCTCTTCTTGGCCCACCAGCATATATATATATATATATATATATATATATATAGAGAGAGAGAGAGAGAGAGAGAGTTACAACTGTGTAATTTTTCGACGGATGACTTACTGAATTGGCTTGACCAAGTGGGTGCTCGGGCGAGAGGACCTAATCAACTCATTGACTAGGCTCCTCCAACAAGATTTATAAGAGAAGTTCAAGAAAAAAAAACATGTTGCAATGAGTGCAATGGGAGCACATCCCAAAAAGAGAACAAGACAAGTTATTTGAAATTTTAGTATAAAATTAATATATTTGAATTATCTATAAGTTTCGATTATGTGTATTGGTTAATCATTGTGTCATACATAGAAAAAACTTAAAGAAACTCTATAACATTATTTTCAATTAGGGTGAAAAAGACCATAAAATCTTGATGGAGGATAAACGTATCTTTAGATTAGAAGATGTTGTAGGTTTTGATGTTCAAAGGGCTAGAATTATGTGTTTGAATTTTTTTGAGGATCTGGAGTTGTAGGTGATGAGTCCATGATATAGGTATTCCATAGACTCCATTATGCCACACATAAGCGAAGAGATGAACAGAAAAGCACTCCTTTCTGTAGGGAAGAATGCAATTTGATTGATAATTAAACGAAGTGATTTAGTAATTATCTTTTCTTGTGTTTTAGCATATTTTATTTATTAATCATGTGAATAAATCCATGTGTGGACATAGCGTAGGTAAACGGGAAGAATGGCAATGCCGAGCTCCAAATTGAATATCACAAGAGATGCGATGCTCTTGTTTTTCCCTAAATTGTAGGAAAGAATCCCCTGAATTTGGGATCGTGATTTCCAATGTTGAACTAGGGTAGAAGTTTGTAATAAGTATAGACACTTGAGTAGCAGGGGTCTAACGCACATCTTTGGAAACAATCCTCTGCATTTTCAGTTCGGACACTCAATTTACAATTCTACAACTATGATGGAACTTATGAATTTATAATGAAGAACCAGCATTACTTTCAATCTGTGAGTTTATAAGTTTTATTCTCCTCCTATGATGCGCATTGGGGAGGGCCCTAGCCCCCTCAGTGCGTAGCCCAGTAGTTATGTACTTTGTTTCCTATATTTTTATGCATTATGCTATTTATTTCTAGGATAAATGTGCATGGATTAATTTCAGCACTTATTTGATACCAGATTTCAAATCTGTGCATAAGCATTTTTCTTCTATAGTTCTATAATATTGCGTCTATAGTTCTGATACACATCGTCCATAGTCCTGTAGATAACATCCATGCATGCAATTTATAGATTCATATTTTTTCTTTTTATATGGTATTCTTAGATCAGATCATATTTACATATGATGACTCCCTAATTCCAGTTGGTTGGATCTCTACTTCCATTAAATTAGATGCATGCTTCTTAGATCAAAATTAATTTGGATTTCGTAAACTAGGTTAAACAGGGTTTTGTATTTCATAGAATAAGCATTGCTTACTTTCTTAGATTAAATTTCTTGTTTCCATAGAATAGCATTTCCTGCTTTCTTAGATTAAGTTTCCTGCTTTCATAGAATAACATTTCCTACTTTCTTAGATTAAGTTTCCTGCTTTCATATAATAACATTTCCTGCTTTCTTAGATTAAGTTTTCTTCTTTCATAGAAAATCCCTTAGAATACATTGAACACTTAACGACAAATATTATCTCATAGTGCACATATAGTGTTGAGTGCCTCTGAAGTTTGTACATTCCCTAGTCGATATTTAAAGTACACTTCTGGTACATATGCCTGTAAAAAGGTAAACATTCCTGAATCCCACCACTTTTTGGCGTCGTTTCCGAAGAGGTGCTTAAACTATAAGAGACATCTTGAAAAAAACTTGAAAATGAAAAATATACCATGAATGCCTCGACGAAAGAGGGATGAATTTGGACGTTTTCTGCCTAACTTCCCTATGAGCAATAGCAGTTTTGAACACCTTCAATTTGAATTTCTTAACACCAACGAAGAAGTTGATCCCAGCTATAACCCATACCTTGATAACTTCTTCGCTAGCTGTAGTTCAAACACTACCATGGTGGATGAGGAAGACGAACACAGAGAACTGTTTACGTTCCCTATAATTGTACCCCTTGGAGATGCTAGAATGAAAAATATCGATCCCACTAATCTCCCAAACTTCCATGGCTAAAACTCAGAAGACCCTGACAAATTCTTGTTTGAATTTGAAGTAATATGCAGGTCCTTTGGTTATACCACCGATGCACAAAAATTAAGACTCTTTCCTTCCACGTTGAAAGAGTTATCACTCAAATGGTTTATGAGTCTAGAAGGAAACAATATTTTCACATGGGATCAGATGAAGTAAGCCTTCTTGGAAAAATATAGAGATTACTGCAAAGAAAAAGACACTAGGGATGATATTTTCAGGATGCAGTAGGGAGAAAAAGAATCCCTAGAATATTATGCACAACGGTTCCAACTTAAGTATAAGAGAGCTATTCATTGTACCCTGGATCAAATATCATTAAAACTAGTACTTCTTAGGGGAATCAAGGAAGAATACCTAGAAGTATTGAACCTATTAGGTGATGGGGATATCTTTTAGAAAACCTATGATCAAATTCTGCAAATCTTTAAAAATTATTCCACATCCAGAAAAGGCAAAAATGCAACACAAGATATACACCCAGTAGCAGGGGGATCATCCTTTTCAAGCCCAAGCCTCACAAAATACGAATTGGGGAATCTCATGGACAACATGAAGACAGACATCCTTCAATCCTTAGATATGCAATTATATGCACTCCAACTAAAAAGAAAACAAGACGAGATCAACCACGTACTAGCGGTATTTTTCCCAAGATGTAGAGAAAAACATGAAAAAGGACAATGTCCATTAAATACAATAGAGATCTGTGGGCTTTGCACTGATGATCATACCACAGATAAATTCCCTTTCCTTCCATCCTGCAAAGCGGCCATACAATATCCTACCTCAGACAATTCTATAGAACAACTTTGCTTTGTTAATTAGCGAAGGAACAATTTCGCTAGGCCCTTCCAATCCAATAACCAAATCTATTTTAATAAAGGGAATAATCAGCAGAATTGGAATCCTTTAGCACAAATTCCATGGCCCCCACAAGGAGGTCCAATTCAATAGCAGCAAAACCAAACTCCTTACCATCAACCATACTTCACCCAATGTATTGGAGAAAACTCACTATGGTAACACCCAACCTTACCCACCATATCCCCCACCTTTTTCGCAACCACAAATAAACTATGGGAACCCATATCCATCTTCGACAAATTGGAGGGCACCACTGCAACATCCACTTATAATGATGCCTCCACAAAAAAAAACAGCCCCCCAGACCACCTCCAATCCCTACTCAACATGTCCCAAATCCAAATAATAATAGAACAAGACAACAACCCTACAACAACGAAGCAATGCAGTTTCCGGCCTATGTTGTAGACACGCTATATTTGAATGAGATCAATCTGAGATCCGACAAAACACTACAGGTTTCCCATTATCAAAACGATCAAGAATCCACATATTCTGAACACACATCACCAGAACATCAACAACCCAAATTTATACACCACCAAGAAGAAGAGGGTCAACCCGAATACTAGATCGAAATCCTCCATTTCCTGAAAAATTGAAACAAAATAGCAAAGAAGAAGCAGAGAACGCTATACTTAATGAATTAAAACATTTAAACATTCAAATTCCCATCTTAGAAGAAATCAGAGATGTTCCAATTTGTAACAAATACATCAAGGAAAATTGTTTGAAGAAACCTGGACGAAAGAAATGGGATCCCCCAACCATAAATGTGGTAGGCCAACTAGCAGACCTTATGTTGGGGATCTCTATCAATCCAAAGTAACTTGATCCAGGAAGCCCTATTGTCAATGTAACCATAAACAACAAGCCTATCTAAAGCAATCTAATTGACCTAGGGGCTGCAATAAACGTTATGACAAAAGACACTATGTTATCCCTAGGTCTCCAATTCTTTATAAGACCAACAAGCACGGTGCTACAACTAGCTGACACATCCACTGTTAAGCCAGAAGGTATCCTCGAAGACGTAATTATCAACATTGAATATTGGGAATATCCAGCGGACTTCATAGTTATAGAATTCAAAAGCAAGCTCAGTGGGTACCCAATCATCCTAGGAAGGTCGTGGCTGGAAACAGTAGACACCTACATAGGTTGTTGATCTAGGGATATGACAATTACCAATGGAAAAGCTAGAAATAAAATGAAAATATACCCACCGAAAAAACGATCTACAGATACAGAATACCAAAATTGGAAGGATGATTATGATGACATAGATGATCAAAACATGCAACTTGTCCTCAGCATAAGAACAACTCTAACCCTAAAAGCTAAGGATGAAGATGCTTATTTAGCTAATTTTATTCAGAATATTTATCCTAATCATGATATGCTTGAAGAAATTTTTGCAACATGGCAACAACAAGCAGTGATAAACTCTCCTATCAACACAGAAAGAATGTGGAAGCAAGTATTCTCCATCGAAGAACAACTCCCATAGGTAAAAATCGTGGAAATATTGCCTGGGAAGACAGACAACATTAATGCACATCTGGAGCCAAAACTGGAACAACAATTAATAAAAGTACTCTCAAAGAACAGCAAAGCTTTCACATTGAACTACACTGATATGAAGGGGATACACTCGGATATTTGCAAACACTATATATACATCAAAGAGGGTGATGTCCTAATCAGACAACCCCGAAGAAGGATGAATCCAGTGCTAAAGGATATAGTTAAACTAGAATTGCAAAAGTTACTAGATGCAAGTTTCATTTACTCGATATCCGACAGTGAATTGGTCTCACCCTTAGTAATAGTTCCGAATAAAGGAGGAAAGTGGAGAATCTATGTAGATTATAGGGAGCTCAACAAAGCAACCAAAAGAGATCACTTACCTTTACCATTCATTGATCAGGTATTGGACACTCTAGCTAGAAACAAGTTTGTTTCATTCTTGGATGGATTTAGTGGCTACAACCAGATCCAAATCCACCCTGCTAACCAAGATAAAACAACATTTACATGCCCATGGGGCACATATGCATACATGGTACTACCTTTCGGACTCTGTAATGCCCCAACAACTTTTCAAAGGGCCATTTTGAGTATATTCTATGATTTTATCAACAACCAAATGGAAGTCTGCATGGACGACTTCACACCGTATGGACAAAGCTTTCATCAGGAATTACAACATTTAGAATTGGTCCTAAACAAATGCATCGAAATGAGTCTATGCCTCAGCAAAGATAAATGTCGAATGTTGATGCAAGAAGGCATAGTTCTGGGCCACCACATCTCCAAAAGGGGTATTGAAGTAGATCAAGCAAAATTCACTGTTATTAAAACACTATCCCCACCTGTCAAATAGAGGGATGTGCACATCTTCCTTGGGAAAACATGCTACTACAGAAGATTTATAGAGGGCTTCAGCAAAATCGCCACACCAATGTTTTCCCTCTTGACAAAAGATACAGAATTCATCTGGACCAAACACTGCATGTCAGCATTTGACCATCTCAAGGAGAAAACCATAACTGCCCCGGTCCTTCAAGGACCCAACTGGACTCTACCATTTCACATCCACTCGGATGCCTTAGACAAAGCTATTGGGGCAGTTCTGGGACAGGAGGAAGAGAAAAAACCATATGCAATCTATTACATCATCAAAAAATTGCCAGTGGCAGAACTGAACTACACAGTCACAGAAAAGAAATTCTTGGATGTCATACATGCAGGAAAACATAATGTGGTAGAATATTTTCTATCTAGGTTGTGTGAAAATCCTCACAACAAATCTAAGAGCTGATGTATACCTCACAAGAAATAATTTAGGAATAAGATTAAGAGTGGTCAATCCAGTAAGATGAGCAACAGAATAATAATATAGTAGAACTCGGATAGAAGCAAAATAACTTCACACACACTAATTCATTAATCACAATATGGACAATAAGTAGTACAATGCATGAGGATTCGAATGCCGAGGTGGAAATTCGAATTAGCCTTCATTGAGAGATCAAAAGATCACTGGAGTGTCATCGGAGCACAACTAGAAATCTTCATCATCATCAGTGGAGTCATCAATGCACAAGTAACTGTCAATCATCAGTCATACTGAGTCTAACTGAGTGTGGTAGGTGTAACTGGCACATGGAGGCACTAACTGAATGAAGGAGGCTCAGTGGAGGGTGCATGAGGAGCTAACTGGAGTCAAAATGGGCAGTCTAGTCTCACTGGACGTCCATCGGAGTGATACAGTCAGTTGAGAGTCAGTATAGCCTTAAATCAAGGAAAGAACTGATGATAACTCAATTAACTGAAGTGAAACTGAGTGGTAGGTGAGAGAGGACGAGTGGCTTCCTTAAATCAAGGAGGAAGGGCACACTAAGCTCTAGGAGGGCTAAAACTGATCTGAGAGAAGCTCCTGGGGGCTGGCTAACTGAGGCTAGGTGCTGGGACTGATGACTGGGATGCATGCATGCATACAGAATGCATGTTGCATGCAGAAATGCATGCAAGAATATAAATGAAAATGCTGGTAGGACTAGGATGGAGTATAGGAATATCCTAACACCCCCCCTTAATCCATCTTGGGCCCTGGTAACTAAGACCAAAGGTCACCCAATACAATGAATAATAACAGTCAATAAACCGAGGAAATGGGGAAAACCTTATGCGAAAAATACCCCCCCTTAAAATAGGTTGTAAGGCACACACAAAAATAAATGCTTCAAACTCAAGCAGGTGTGATGCTTGGTCATATGTCTGGCGGTATCTTCTTCTTGGGAAGAAGTGGATCATGCTCAAAAGGCATGTGCTTGTACTTGCTCTTCATTTTGAATGTGATGAGAACAAATCCAAAAATATGAGGATGATCCTTGAACCTGTGATTCGAATCAGCTGAGGTAGGATCAAATATATGAAAGTGCAGATAGTCTTTTGTCTTCTCCTTCGAACCATCATGGGTGATATTATGCCAAAAAGAACCATCAAATAACAGTGATTGCTTGGAATCCAAATCAGCTCCAAGACTTGATGAATGGTTTCTTTAGATCTTCTTTGAACCAGCAGGGGTGAGATCAAAACCATCATATGCATGAGAAATTATCCCAAGTAGTGATTGCTTGGATTTTAAATCAGCTCCAAGACTTGAAACATGGTTTCTTGAGATCTCCTTTGAACCATTAGAGGTGAGATAAAAACCAGTAAGTGCATGAGAAATTATCCCAAGCGAATGGCAATGGCCATTATCTTCAATAACCTTCTGAAAGCATGAAATAATGATCATATAGTAGTACATAAGAGGTGAGTGATCAAGGAGAGCGAATGCATTACCTCCAATGGCTGATTTTACCTCCGAAACATTCAATAGATCATGATGCAAACCAACAAACTCTAGTGCAAGAGAGGATTTAGGACCTTCTGCAATTTCTAGAGTGTGAGCTGTCACAGAATTCGAAATAGAAGAAATTTGGAGCATGAGTGTAGAATCTGCAAGTTCTTCTTCTTTGTGGACAACTTCAATATGAGATATGTTTGATACTGATTCATGATCAATGAGATCATCAAGGAGGGCGAATGCATCACTTTGCTTACTCTCGAAAGGGTTTGTACCAATCCCTTCATTTTGCTTGCCAAATCTTTCATCCAGATGGGCCCATAGCACTTTTGGAGATCCAACATCAAGGAGGTCATATAACATGCATCGAGACATAGCATACATCATGGCTGCACAAGCTATTTCACCTTCATTTAACCAGTCATTCTCTTCTTCAGAGGATTCGAACTCTCTTTCAAAACAATAATCAAAGAGACCATGTCTCTTCAAATGTGCTATCTTTTGTGGTTTCCATTCATCATAGTTGAATGGAGAAAGAGGAGTAATTCCTGATGAATACATGGAAGTTGTTTGAAGACCTACAAAAACAATAGAAAATATCTGCAACTGCTACTGCTGCAAAAGTGCAGAGATTGTTGCAACTGCTGCACTCGAAATCTTGATAATAACCTGCAAAAAACTCTCAGGAATGGAGATAAACAATACTCTCAACATGCTCTGATACCATGTGAAAATCCTCACAGCAGATCTAAGAGCTTATGTATACCTCACAAGAAATAATTTAGGAATAAGATTAAGAGTGGTCAATGCAGTAAGATGAGCAACAGAATAATAATACAGTAGAACTCGGATAGAAGCAAAATACTTCACACACACTAATTCATTAATCACAATATGGACAAATAAGTAGTACAATGCATGAGGATTCGAATTCCAAGGTGGAAATTCGAATCATCCTTCATGGAGAGATCAAAAGATCATTGGAGTGTCATCGGAGCACAACTAGAAGTCTTCATCATCATCAGTGGAGTCATCAATGCACAAGTAACTATCAATCATCAGTCAAACTGAGTCTAACTGAGTGTGGTAGGTGTAACTGGCACATGGAGGCACTAACTGAATGAAGGAGGCTCAGTGGAGGGCACATGAGGAGCTAACTTGAGTCAAAATGGGCAGTCTAGTCTCACTAGAGGTCCATCGGAGTGATACAGTCAGTTGAGAGTCAGTCTAGCCTTAAATCAAGGAAAGAACTGATGATAACTCAATTAACTGAAGTGCAACTGAGTGGTAGGTGAGAGAGGATGAGTGGCTTCCTTAAATCAAGGAGGAAGGGCACACTAAGCTATAGGAGGGCTAAAACTGATCTGAGAGAAGCTCCTGGGGGCTGGCTAATTGAGGCTAGGTGCTGGGACTGATGACTGGGATGCATGCAGAATGCATGCTGCATGTAGAAATGCATGCGAGACTGTAAATGCGAATAATGAAAATGCTGGTAGGACTAGGATGGAGTATAGGAATATCCTAATAGGTTGAACCACGTACAGGACAGTGAATTGGTAAAGGATGACTTCCCTGATGAACACCTCTTTGCAATCTCGACACAAAGCCCATGGTTTTCTGATATAGAAAACTACCTAGTATCTGGAAATTTTCCACAACATTATAGCTACAAAGAGAAGTGTATGATCATCAAGAAAAGTGAAACCTATACTTGGATACAAGGAATGCTCTTTAAAAAATGACTAGACCAAATATTAAGAAGATGCATTCGAGAAGATGAGGTCCATGACATACTCCGCGCTACTCACAATGAACCTTGTGGAGGCCATTATGCAGCAAAGAGGACAGTGTATAAAATACTACAGACTGGATACTACTGGCCAACACTACATAGAGACTCCCACAAATATGTGTCACATTGTGATGACTGTCAACGAATGGGAAATCCTACACAAAGAGAAGAGATGCCTCTACACCCTCAAATTTCATTAGAACCATTTGAAAAATGGGGATTTGACTTCGTTGGCTCATTCAACCCACCTTCAAACCAGAAGAACTACATTCTAGTTTGTACAGACTACCGTACTAAATGGGATGAAGTTGCAACACTTACAACAGCCAATGAAACAAGTGTAGCAAAGTTCTTCACAGAACAGATCTTCCAAATATTTGGAGTTCCCAGAGAATTAGTGTCTGACTAAGGGAAACAGTTTACATCAAACCTCATTGAGGAACTACTTAGAAGAAACAAAATAAAGCATCAAAGGTCCTCCTCCTACCACCCACAAGCCAATGGGAAAGATGAAGTTACAAACAGAGAACTTGAAAAGATTCTAACAAAGATAGTTCAATTGCATAAAAGGGATTGGGAAGACAGGTTAAATGAAGCAGTTTGGGATTATAACACAACATGGAAAACAACAACGGGTTTTACCCCCATGAGCTGGTATATGGAAAAAAAAGTAATGCTCCCTATTGAATTTGAGATCAAGACATTAAGAATAGCATCCCATTTAAACATGCAACTTTCAGCAATCTAGGAAGAGCATATGCTCCAATTAAACCAGTTGGATGAGCACTGCCAACAAGCTCTCGCCCACACTGAAATCATTCAGCAACAGAGGAAACAATGGCACGACAAGAATATAAAAGAAAAGAAATTCACAGAATGGGATTAGGCATTGTTATATGATTCTAGATTTCAAAAATTCTAGGGAAAACTTACAACATGATGGTTGGGACCATACATCATTGATACAATCTACGACAATGGAGCAGTCAGAATCAAGACCATATATGAGACCAAATTTCCAATGTTGGTAAATTGTCACAGACTCAAATTGTACAGGAAACCGCAGTCCAAAGAAGAATTCACTCAAACTCTTTATCAAAAATATCTAATGCTAATAGAGGACTTACACGTCCTCCAATTCAACTAATTTTTTTTATCATGAAAAAAAAAGAGAGAAAAATAAAAGAACAAAAAAGAGAAAAAAAAAGAACAAAAAACATATCAGTAAACCAACAAAATCTCAAGCGAGCCATCACAAAAGGGAAAGAAACAACATTTTAACCAAGAAACAAAAGATATCAAGCGAGCCAACACATAAAAGAAGAAAGGAAAATATCAAGCGAGCCAGCACAAAAAAAAAAAAAAAAAAATTTCAACCAAGCAGCAGAAGATATCGAGCGAGCCAGTGCAAAAGGAAAGAAACGACATTTCCACTGAAGCAGCAAAAGACATCAAAAGAGCACAATTACATAACTGACAAGAAAAACTATAGACAAGGACAAAATCAACTATGGAACTCCAAGTTACTGCGAAAATCTCCACGTTAGCAACCAAAGTACGCTAAGCACAAAAAGGTAATCACTAAATCCTTTGTTTCCATTTTCAGTCAAATCAAATTCTCCTTACAGAAGGAATAATTCAGAGCTGAGGACAACTCTCTTTAGAAAAAATGGTGGCACATGGTTTAGAGTAACCATACTAGGTAATGATTTCCGATCCAAATTAAGAAATGAGGACCTCTGTATCCCACCATGTCCTTTCATATCAAACACCAACATGCAATGAAATGATGAAAGGATAAGGAAGTGTTGGTTGTGGAGCCAGATCTTCCAGTCTCATACATGATATTGTTTTAATCGTGTTTGTACCCCAGTTTTATATGATATGTAGGTGGACTGTACACTCACCCCAACGGGGGGGTGTGGGGGGGCATCACCCCCCCACGGGGTTCCAGGGGGGACCATCCCCCCTGGATGGGGGGTTCACGCGAAAAAAACATTGGGGCTGTTTTCGCCAGCTTTTTTGCGGGCCCATGGTTTTGGGTATCCCGTCGTATTTTCCCATTGTATTTCCCCTATAAAAGAAAGACATTGTAATACGACTAGGGAAAGATGTATTCGGTTTTATGCATTGTAAATATCTCTGAGATCTGAGAAGAGAGACTGTGAGACATTGAAGAGGAAGTGCAGCAGCTATGTTGCAGGTTGTATCCCTTCACTTTGTTGGACGGAATAATAATAAGGACTGACAACTTCAGTGTGGATGTAGCCCAAGTTGGGGTGAACCACGATATATCTGTTTCTCTCTTGTAATGTGTGTGTGATTATATTTGCATTTATGTTTATTGTTATTGCTCTGCGATCCTGTTTTTCTAACAATTGGTATCAGAGCCAAAGGTCTATTTGGCATATAAACCCACATGAAGCTAGGGTTTCTGGTTTGAGTGGAAGCAATGGCGGAATAAGGAAAGTTTAAGGTCGAGAAGTTTAACGGCCAAAACTTCAAATTATGGAAGATGCAAATGGAGGACTATCTGTACCAGAAGGATCTATTCCTACCATTGGGAGGAAGAGCAAAGCATCCAGCGGCTATGAAGGACGAATAATGGGAGGTTCTTGACAGAAAGGCTCTGGGAACAATACGGTTGAGCCTGGCTTCGTCGGTGGCTTTCAATATCTAAAAAGAAACGACAATAGAGGGTTTGATGAGTGCACTGGGTAAGCTGTATGAAAAACCCTTGGCCTCCAACAAGGTATTTCTAATGAAGCGTTTATTTAATATGAAGATGTCTGAAGGTGGATCTGTTACTGATCATTTAAATGAGTTTAATAAGGTTACAAATCAGCTAAGTTCTGTAAGTGTGAACTTTGATGATGAGGTTAGGGCTCTTCTAATCTTATGTTCATTGCCGGAAAGCTGGAATAGCTTGGTCATGGTTGTAAGTAACTCTGTCTCTGGTTCAAACACCTTGAAATTTGATGATGTTATTAGTGTTATTCTTAGAGAGGAAATGCGAAGAAAAATCACAGATGAGACATCAGGTAATGCGTTGACCATGGAGAGCAGGAGAAGACAAAAGGAGAGAGAAAAGAGCCAAGGTAATCGTGGCAAGTCTAAAACGGGCAGATCCAAGTCCAGACTGGGAAAGATAAAGTGCTGGAACCATGGAAAGAAAGGGCATCTGAAGAAAGACTGCAGATCTCTAAAGAAGAAAGGAGATGCATAGAAGTAAACAACCCAGGAAGCAAATGTAGCAGGTGATGTGTTACAAGATGCTTTGATTCTTGCATTAGATAATACTAGTGATTATTGGGTAGTAGATTCAGGAGCTTCATGTCATGCTACACCCCATAGGAAATACTTTCATGAGTATGTTCCTGGCAATTTTGGACATGTTTTATTAGGAGATGATGAGCCATGTAAAATTGTTGGAATGGGTAAGCTATGGATAAAAGTTAAGAATGGAACTGATTGGCTGTTGAAAGATGTTAGGCATATAACTTCTATGAAAAGAAATCTGATCTCAATAAGGCAGTTGGGAGATGGCGGCTGTCTATCAACATTTGGAGAAAAATGGTGGAAGATCACTAAAGGATCAATGGTGATAGCAAAAGGAGACAGGATAGGTACGTTATATTTATGTTCTCATAATACTGATCATTCTATCTCTTTAGCTTCCACAGGAACAGATACAGCATTGTGGCATCATAGGCTTGGCCACATGAGTGAGAAGGGGATGCAGATTCTCCACTCAAGGAAGTTGCTGCCAGATTTAAAGTAGGTAATTTTGGAATTCTGTGAAAACTGTGTTTATGGAAAACATAAGAGAGTCAGCTTTCTCAGGGTTGGGAAATAGAAGAAGAATGAAAAGTTAGAGCTATTGCATACAGATGTATGGGGACCGGCTCAGGTACAATCTCTTGGTGGCTCTCATTATTATGTTACATTTATTGATGATGCAACTAGGAAAACTTGGGTTTATTGCATTAGACAGAAATATGATGTGTTTGCTACTTTTAAGAAGTGGAAAGCTTTGGTTGAGAATGAGACAGGAAAAAGGTTGAAGTGTCTCAGATCTGATAATGGAGGTAAGTATTGCGGCAAGGAGTTTGATAGTTACTATTCATACCATGGGATTCGTAGAGAGAAGACAATCCCAAGAACACCACAAGAAAATGGTGTGCCAGAAAGGATGAAAAAAACGATCATAGAGCGTGCAAGGTATATGAGACTGCATGCAGGGTTGCCCTTACAGTTTTGGGCGGATGCTATAAATACTGATGTTTATTTAATAAACAGAGGACCTTCAAGTGCTTTGGATGGTGGTATTCCAGAGGAGGCATGGACAGATAAAAAGGTAAACTACTCATTTCTGAGAACGTTTGGTTGTGAAGCATTTGTCCATATTGATAAAGAAAATAGAACAAAGCTTGAAGCTAAATCCAAGAAATGTACCTTTATTGGATATCGGGTTGATGATTTTGGTTATCGTTTATGGGATTATGAAAATCACAAAATCATTAGAAGTAGAGATGTCATATTCAATGAAAAGGTCATGTATAAAGATCAGTTGCAGGGAAAGAAACAGGAAAAGGAAAACACGGAGTACACAGTACTTGATGAAATTACAGAAAATGAAGTTCCAAAGGTGCCAGAAAATCAAGAACAGCAGCAAGTGCCTGAAACTCCTGCAACTGTAAGAAGATCTACCAGGTTAAGTAGACTCCCTGAACGATACTCTCCTTCAATGTATTATTTGTTGATGACTGATGCTGGTGAACTAGAATGTTATGAAGAAGCAATGCAGGTGGAAACTAGAAAGAAGTGGGAGCAAGGCATGAATGAGGAGATGGACTCATTGGTAGGAAACCAGACTTGGGATTTGGTTCAGTTTCCTGCTAGTAAAAAAGCATTGCAGAACAAATTGATCTACAGGTTGAAGAAAGAAGGAGGAGGAAAGAAGCGGTACAAGTCCAGACTTGTTGTAAAGGGGTTTGCACATAAGAAAGGTATAGATTTTTATGAAATATTTTCTCCTGTTGTTAAGATGACTTCAATTAGGACTATCTTAAGTCTAGTGGCGGTAGAAGATTTGCATCTTGAACAGTTAGATGTAAAAATAGCCTTTCTCCATGGGGATTTGGAGGAAGAGATATATATGCAGCATCCACAAGGGTATGAGGTCAAAGGTAAGGAGAACTTGGTATGCAGGTTGAAAAAGAGTTTGTATGGCTTGAAGCAAGCTCTAAGGCAGTGGTATTTAAAATTTGACAAGTTTATGACAGAACAAAGTTATAATAG
Source organism: Larix kaempferi (assembly GCA_027924585.1). Classification (NCBI taxonomy): domain Eukaryota; kingdom Viridiplantae; phylum Streptophyta; class Pinopsida; order Pinales; family Pinaceae; genus Larix; species Larix kaempferi. Next base: position 232,518 of record BSBM01000005.1, on the reverse strand, counting down.
ATGTCATTCTGACCACTGTGTTTATTTCAAGAAGCTAGACAATGAAAGATATATTATCTTGTTATTGTATGTGGATGACATGCTTGTTGCAGGGTCTAACATGCAGTATATAAATGTACTCAAAAGGAAGCTAGCTAATTCATTTGTGATGAAGGATTTGGGTGCTGCAAAGCAAATCCTTGGTATGAGAATAATGAGAGACAAGAAAAATCGCAAATTGACATTGTCTCCAAGTGAGTACATACAAAAGGTGTTGGAGAGGTTCAGAATGCAGAATGCAAAATCAGTAAGTACACCTTTGGCAAGTCATTTCAGTCTAAGTAAGGAAATATGTCCCAAGACACAGGAAGAGACAGATTACATGTCCAAGATTCCCTATCAATCAGAAGTTGGCAGCTTGATGTATGCCATGGTGTGCACAAGACCAGATATTGCACGAGCAGTGGGAGTTGTGAGCAGATATATGAACAGTCTAGGTAAAGAACATTGGAAGGCAGTACAATGGATTCTTAGGTATTTGAGAGGTACCACCACTCAGGCATTATGTTTTGGAGGTTCAGACACTATTCTACAGGGATATGTTGATGCATATATGGCAGGTGATAAGGATAGCAGGAGGAGCACCACAGGGTATGTGTTTACCGTAGGTGGAACAACAGTAAGTTGGATTTCGAAACTGCAGAAGGTTGTTGCACTTTCAACAACAGAAGCAGAGTATGTTGTTGTTACAGAGGCTAGTAAAGAGATGATTTGGTTGCAGAAGTTTATGGAGGAATTGGGTAAGAAGCAGAAGGATAGCAAGTTGTATAGTGACAGCCAGAGTGCCATTCATCTTGCAAAGAACTCAGCATTCCATTCCAGGACTAAACATATACATCTCAAGTACCATTTCATACGCTCTGTTCTGGAAGATGAACTGTTGAAGCTGGAGAAGATACATACTAGCCAGAATCCTATAGACATGTTTACAAAGGTAGTGACCAGAGAGAAACTGAATTCCTGCTCGGTTTCAGTTGGCCTTCTAGCATGAAGGTGAACAGGAGAAAGTTGCCAAGTCCAAGGTCCAGCAAGTACAGTTGCGGTGGAGTTGTTGTGATCAGTCTCCAAGTGGGAGATTGTTGGTTGTGGAGCCAGATCTTCCAGTCTCATCTATGATATTGTTTCAGCTGTGTTTGTACCCCTATTTTATATGATATGTAGGTGGACTGTACACTCACCCTAGCGGGGGGACATCGCCCCCCCATGGGGTTCTAGGGGGGACCATCCCCCCTGGTTGGGGGGTCCGGGGGCAGCGCCCCCAAGAAAGGGAGTTCGGGGGCGTAGCCCCCAAGAAAAAAAATTTGGGGCTATTTTCGCCAACTGTTTTGTGGGCCCATGGTTTTGGGTATCCCATGGTATTTTCCCATTGTATTTCCCCTATAAACATTGTAATACGGCTAGGGCAAGATGTATTAGGTTTTATGCATTGTAAAGATATATGAGATCTGAGAAGAGAGATTGTGAGACAGTGAAGAGGAAGTGCAGCGGCTATGCTGCAGGTTGTATCCCTTCACTTTGTTGGACGGAATAATAATAAGCACTGACAACTTCAGTGTGGACGTAGCCCAAGTTGGGGTGAACCACGACATATCTGTGTCTCTTTTGTAATGTGTGTGTGATTATATTTGCATTTCTGTTTATTGTTATTGCTCTGCGATCCTGTTTTTCTAACAGGAAGAAATACGGGGGAATAGGACGAAAGTGGGATAGGAATAAGTAAGCAAATCTTACCGGCATATACGAAAGCCTTCAGACCTTCAGCAAAGCGGTCTTAGAAAGAAGCATTCGGTACTCAGTCAGCAAGCCGGTGTTCGACTCTAAACAAGCAAGTAAGTCATCTGGTCTGCACTCTCAAGGTTTATGTTATTCAGTAATTTTAGAAGATGACTAAGGGGTTTAAAAAGAGCGAACCAGATGACCATGCCTCCATCTATGAAAAACCAGAAGTACTGATGATACTCCGCACAGTGGGGTGGATTCCATTCATCACTAAGTTAAGAGGACATGACACAGAAGTATCCTTAGAATTCGCCAGAAATCTGAAACATTTAAAAGAAGAGCAGTATGCTACCATGGTGAAGGGGTTACGCATCCATTTAAATGAGGAAACAATTGCAGCATACACAGGCATGCCCAAGGGGCTACATTGGGGGAAGGACGACATAGAATCCAATCTTAGGGAAAGACTGACCTTCTTTGTGGAAGGTGAGAGCTATGAAGAAGACAAGAATGGCGTCAAAAGAGAAACCATGTCGATTCTATGGGATGAAGTAGTCGTTTTCGTCCTCAAATACATTACCTGCAAAAGGAGACTTAGCTATATACCTACCTTTCATTTCATAATTCTAGATCTCCTGAGGAACAGGGGGCATATAAAACCTAACAACAATGTTAGCATTCCTTTCTACCTACTACAATCCATTTGGGAGATGAGTAGGAAGGTAACACAGGGAAAGGGGGATGCATTAGCTCTTCATGGATTAATCAAACTAATCATATGTGAATAATTGAAGGCCCAAGTCCCTGAACTCTCTTGGGAAGAGTTCATCCATATCTCTGCTGAGGATGTCCATAGAATGAGGGGCATGCCAAGCATGGGCGCAACCCCCATCTCAGAGCAGAAAGAGGAAAAATAAACCACTCAATCAGGGGTGAAAAGGAAAATCAACTTAGACAGCGACGACAACGAGGTTGTAGCCAAGACTCTAGTAAAGATAAAACATTCCAGAGATGACTCCCGTCAAAAACCTACAGGGACATTTTCTAGGATGCATGGGTTTACGCGGTAGAGAAGAAGGTTGAGGTAGTAGACTAAATCCAGGGAGGAAAAGAAAAAGGAAAAAGAATAGGAAGAGGAAGCAAGACCCATACCCCAAGACCAGTCAGACTATGAGGATGATGGGGCAGAGAAAGGAGACCCTTTTACACCAGTAGAAGGAGACACACCAATCCAAAACCTTGCAAATGAATAAATGCAAACTAAAGAGGATGACCGGCTGGTTGAAGCACTGTCTGAACTATCAAGAGTTAGGGAAGATCTGGCAGCCATGAATATTGAGGCACGACTCCATAAATCCCAGTCCACGTCATCAATTGCACCCCATTCATACATGAGAAAACTTAGATCTTGAAGATGTAGCACTATTACCAATTAAAACAAATGGAACAACAAAACTTGGCATTGAAGGAAAAATTAATCCAATTTCAGGAAGGGTTGGTCCAAAAAGACCAACAAATCTTACATTTAGAGACTAATATAGCCACTACTGCCAAGTTATATGAGGAGATCATCGGGTACCGACCTCCATCCCGGATCTATGCAGTATATCTTAAGGAGAAATGGTTTCGTTTTCAATTACAAATATTGAAACATCACTTACCCATGGATGTAATAACCCCGAAGCAGTTCATGGATGCTTCTCTAGAAAGCACCGAACTAGAGAAGGATCAGATGTGTGAATTTTTTCTTCACAACCTAGTCGTACCCAACTCACCGAACTGGTCACCAAATCCTTATGTGGGTGACTTCCAGCTCAGAGCGTTGTGTTCATGGATGAAACATGAAATGGAGAGGTCACAAGACGATCACCTCTACCAAATGGAGGAATAGGAGAATGCACTATGGATAAGAGTCGAGCCTACACATCCAGATAAGGTGGCTCAAGATCATTATGCCATAACCTCTGATGAGGACATGATCCACATCCTTCTCGAGAAGCATCAAGAAGCAATTGTACACTTCGACAGAACCACATCGAGCACACTCAGCGAGGTATAGGAGTTCATTAGTGATTGGTGGAAAAGAGTTTCAGGAGACCTGAAAAAGCATGAACCTCATTCCCCCCACAGATTGTAGGTCACACTGATCAAGGCAAAGTTGTATAAGGAATATCTGATAAAAAATAAACTCAAATGGATTGGGATGAATATAATCCCACCATTCTTCCTTCCCCTGATCATTAAGGAGCACATTGATGAGGACGAAGAAAGAAGGGCCTGAGCCAAAGAAGAGAAAATTCAAGGTTATTACCGGTAGGAAGGGGCTCCTAGAGTTATTTCCTGGGAAATCAGAGAAGCCATTGTGGAACAGGATGGGTAGAATCTTCAAGTTTGAGGGAGATGATGAGTCCATGATATAGGTATTCCATAGACTCCATTATGCCATACATAAGTGAAGAGATTATCATAAAAGCACTCCTTTCTGTAGGGAAGAATGCAATTTGATTGATAATTAAACAAAGTGATTTAGTAATTATATTTTCTTTTGTTTTAGCATATTTTATTTACTAATCATGTGAATAAATCCATGTGTGGACATAGCGCAGGTAAACAGGAAGATTGGCAATGTCGAGCTCCAGATTGAACATCACAAGAGATGCAATGTTCTTGTTTTTCCCTAATTTGTAGGAAACAATTCCCTGAATTTGGGATCGTGATTTCCAATGTTGAACTAGGGTAGAAGTTTGTAATAAGTATAGACACCTGAGTAGCAAGGGGTCTAACGCATAGCTTTGGAAACAATCCTCTGCATTTATAGTTTGGATACTCAGTTTACAATTTCTACAACTATGATGGAACTTATGAATTTATAATGAAGAACCAACGTTACTTTCAATCTGTGAGTTTATAAGTTTTATTCTCCTCCTGTGATGTGCATTAGGGAGGTCCCCCTCAGTCTGTAGCCCAAGAGTTATGTACTTTGTTTCCTATATTTTTATGAATTCTGTTATTTATTTCTAGGATAAATGTGCGTGGATTAATTTTAGTACTTATTTGATACCAGATTTCAACTCTTCACATAAGCATTTTTCTTCTGTAGTTCTGTAATACTGTGTCTCCAGTTCTGATACACAGCGTCCGTAATCCTATAGCTATGATTCGTGCATTCAATTTCCAGATTCATATTTCTGATTTTTATATGGTATTCTTAGATCATATCATATTTATAGATGATGACTCCCTGATGCCAATTGGTTGGATCTCTGTTTCTATTAAACTAGATACATGCTTCTTAGATAAAAATTGCTTTGGCTTTTGTAAACTAGGTTAAACATGGTTTTGGATTTCATAAAATAAACATTTCCTACTTTCTTCGATTAAATTTCTTGTTTCCATAGAATAACATTTCCTGCTTTCTTAGATTAAGTTTCATGCTTTCATAGAAGAACATTTCCTTCTTTCTTAGTTTAATTTTCATGCTTTCATAGAATAACATTTCCTGCTTTCTTAGATTAAGTTTTATGCTTTCATAGAAAATACCTTAGAATACATTGAACACTTAACGACAAATATTATCTCATAGTGCACATATAGCGTTGAGTGCCTCTGAAGTTTGTACGTTTCCTGGTCATATTTAAAGTACACTTCTGGTACATATACCTGTAAAAAGGTAAACATTCCTGAATCCCACCAGCAGGTTAATAAGGAAACTAAGTGGTCACAATACATTCTCCTTTTAAAACATAATGCAAGAAGTCTCAAGGATTGTGATGATGAGTTGAAATGGTCATGGAACAAAGTTTCTAATGTCTTCACTATCAAACTTGGTTATGAGGCCAAAATTAGTAAAGCATTCGGGGAAGAGAGAAAGTGGTGGTGGAATCCTATGAGGAAGATGAATAGCCACCTTAAAACTAAACTCTTCCTCTGGCTAGATTTGGTGAACAAAATACTAACTTGAGACAATGGCCAAAAAAGGAACTAGGTCATGTTCTGATATCCACATCATCATTTTCAGGGTCTTGCATGCAATTAGGGTTTGCATGCAAATTCTAGGGTTTGCATGCATCCCAGTCACCAAGTTGATGCCTCCAGCACCTTATTCACTTCATTCTAGCACCCGAGAGCTTCTTCCATCATATTTTTAGCCCTCCTAGTCATGAAGGCGCCCACTTCTCACCTACTGCCAGAGAAGGATGCACTTCTTCACCTACCCACTCAGTTTACACTTAGTTAGCACCGATTCTCCTTGATTTGAGGCTAGTTTCACTTTCGACTGACTGTTTCACTCCGTTGGACCTCCAGATTGACTAGATGACCTGTTCTGACTTCAGTTAAGCCTCCCATGCGCCCACCACTGAGCCTCCTTCCCTATATCAGTGCTACACACTTCAGTTACACTTTTTACACTCAGTTAGACTCAGATTGACACCTGGATGACTGGTTCTTGTGCATTGATTACCAGCACTGATTGATGATGAGGACTCCTAGTTGGAGCCAAGCTACACCATTCAGTAATTCGAATGACCTCCTTAGTCAATTCGAATTGCTCACTCATTGTCAGATGATAGTATTGTAATTATTCACCCTTATTGGGATATTGAGCACTAATGCATGTTTTGCACAGTTCTACACCATATTTTCTATGTTCATCTATTGTGATTGATTTGCTTGTTCATTAGATATGTTGTGACTAATTGTACATGGTATCAGATCCATTGCAGGGACAAGATCTCTTTTCTACAGGTGTTCTACAAGGAGATTTGAGTGAATTTGCTCAAAATTACAGAAGTTTTGGCATGAAAGATCTCATGTGCATGCAAAGCAGAAAAATACACTTCCAATCCACTCCAGAAGCTTGAGTTTTCCACATAATTCTTGGATTTTATACATTGGACCCATTCAACTTGTTTGATCTCCAATCCCAGGTGTGATGCAACTCTAAAAGGGTGGATTGTTCGACCTTACAATTCTTGTTTTGATTGTGATTTGCAGGTTTCTTACTTCCTCCATTTGCATTCGCTAATGCAGAGATGGAGACTTCTTCTTCACAAAATATTCTTACTCCATTCAACTATGATGAATGGAAACCAAAGATGATTGCATTCTTGAAGAGACAATGTCTTTTTGATATGTGCATTGGTAATACAAGAGATTTTGATTCCGATGAAGAGGAGAATGATTGGCTCAATGATTGTGACAGAGCTTTTAGAGCAATATGTCTTGCTATGTCTCCTTGTATGTGCTAGCTTAGTAATACTACTGAAAATCCAAGTGATCTATGGGTCCAACTTGACAGAGAATTTGGAAAGCAGGAAGAAGAGGATCATGCTAGCCTTTTGGAGAACAAGCCCAGTGAGATCTCCTTATGTGTTCTTTCCGATCATGTCTTGGCCTCAACAATTGTTCAAGATGAAGAAGAAACTGTAGATTCAAAACTCATTCTCTCAATATCTTCTATTTCAAATTCTAAGCAAGATAAACCAGCTCATACTCTAGATTCCGAAGAGATTCTTGAATCCTCTCTTTCACATGAGTTTGCCGGCATGCAGAACAATGATCTACTTGATGTTTTTGAGGTAAAATATGATTTTGGAGGTGAAGCATTCGTCCTCCTTGATTGCATGCCTCCTATAAACTTTTTTTCTATCATTTTCACAATTTCTCAGAGTTTTACTAAAAATAAAGAGCACTACCATTCGCTTGAGTTCAATTCTCATGCACTTTTTGCTGATTTTGGTTTTGATCTCACCCTTGTTGGTTCAAAGGAGATCTCAAGAAACCATTCATCTATTCTTGGAGCTTATTTAACTTCTACTAATAAGAAGTTCAATTTTCAAGAGCTATTTGATCTTATTGGAGCTTATCCTACCTCACCTGGTTCGAATTACAGGTTCCAGGATCATCCTCATATTTTCATATTTGTTCTCACCATTTTCGGTATGAAGAGCAAGTTCATAAAGTCTCTACATTCACTTGCATCCACTGATGGAGAATTCAAGCACGTGTTTTTGGAGCATGATCCATTTACTCCCAAGAGTAAGATACCTCCAGACATATCTACTTGATTTTGGAGCAGTCAAATCTTTTGGTGTGTTACAGTCCATTTTGAGGGGGGGGGTTTCCCATGAGGTTTTCTCCATTTCCTCGGTTCATGGATTGTTCTTTATTTGGATTATTGTATTGGGGTGACCTTTGGTATTAGTAACCAGGGCCCTACATTATTTTTTTTGTACATCATAGTCTAGCTTGAGGGGGGGTGTTCGGATATCCACATCATCATTTTCAAGGTCTTGCACGCAATTAGGGTTTGCATGCAAATTCTAGGGTTTGCATGCATCCCAATCACCAGGTTGATGCCTCCATCACCTTATCCACTTCATTCTAGCACCCGGGAGCTTCTTCCATCAAAGTTTTAGCCCTCCTAGTCATGAAGGCGCCCACTTCTCACCTACTGCCAGAGAAGGGTGCACTTCTTCACCTACCCACTCAGTTTACACTCAGTTTGAGAGGCACCTGCAACAATCACTTAATGAAAATATGCGAAATAGCAGAAATGACAGAACTCAGAATCACTTTATATTGATCACGGGCCACTTCGAGGGGGCAACCTCCTTTGAGCAAGCTCAATACAAATAACTTCACGGTGCCTTCATAGGTCTCAACACACACTTATATACTAATTCTAGGCGCCAATACTATGGGTCGAAACCATGGGCCGTTACAAACTATGGATCAACAATACTACGGGCGACTTACAAAGCATATGCGCCAACAACAATAACACAACTATTGATCAACAAATACTATGGGACGACTTACAAATCATATGCGTCCAATAACAACATACTAACAAAGTAAAGACATGGGTTCCTAACATCCCCTCACCCTTGAAAAAAAGCTTTGTCCTCAAAGCTTTAGATGTGGAAATTGTTGTTGAATCTGAAGGAGTGGTTCCCATGTAGCATCCTCTGGTTGCATGCCGTGCCACTGAATTAAGACCTCTGTGATAGAGCGAGAGCGAAGCTGACGCGTGCGCCGATTGAGGATGGACTCTGGCTCCAAAAGGATGGATCCTTCATTATCCAGTTCGGGTAAAATCGTTTGGCCGCTGATGTTGGTGCCAAGAACTTTCTTCAGACAAGAGACATGAAAGACTGGATGAATGCGGGAAGAAGGAGGAAGTTCCAATTTATAAGCGACGGACCCAATCTTCTGAAGAATCCGATATGGCCCATAGAACTTTGGAGCGAGCTTATGACATCCTTTGAGTTTCAAGGAGGATTGTTTGTACGGCTGGAGACGAAGAAAAACCATATCGCCAACTTGAAAGGTGCGCTCTGAAAGGTGCTGATCAGATTGTTGCTTCATGCGATTCCTTGCCATGTGAAGATTGTCCCGCAAAATGCAAAGAATCTGATCTCGGTTGCGAAGGACCCTGTCAACTTCCTGAACTGGTGAACTGGTGGGGGTGTATGGAAGAAGAGCTGGAGGTGCCTGACCATAGACTGCTTCATATGGGGTCATTTTGGAGGCAGTTGGTAAGAGGTATTGTACCACCACTCAGCGAGAGGAAGCCACTTTGCCCACTGATGTTGTTGTTCCGATGTGAAGCAACGAAGATAAGTTTCCAAGCATTTATTAACAATTTCAGTCTGACCATCTGTTTGTGGGTGATACCCTGAACTCATCTTCAGTTTGGTGCCAGTGTGGCGAAATAGTTCTGTCCAAAAATGACTAGTGAAAGTCGCATCACGATCCGAGACAATGGAAGAAGGGATGCCATGAAGACGAAAGATCTGGTCCATAAAAATTTGAGCGACGGAGGAGGCTGTATAGGGATGGCTGAGAGCACAAAAATGACTATATTTGGAGAGACGATCAACCACAACGAGAATCACTGTCTTTCCGCCAGATTTAGGGAGCCCTTCGATGAAATCCATAGAAATATCTGTCCAAATCCGTGTAGGTATGGGCAAGGGTTCAAGCAATCCTGGAAGGAGTGTTGTTTCACCCTTATTGCGCTGGCAGGTATCACATTCGGCCACCATCTGTTGAATTGTCCTTTTCATGCCCTGCCAAAAGAAGTTACGCCGTACTCGTTCATATGTTTTGAGGAACCCAGAGTGCCCGGCTGATGGCGAAGCATGGAGTTCATAGAAGACAGCCTGTTGAAGATCTGTGCTCTGGGGAAGCACCAGACGACCCTTGTATCGCAGAGAAGCACCATCCCAAGATTAATGTGGGACCGCAGAAGGATTGTTGGTCAAGCGCTGGATGATCTGAGATAAGGAAGAGTCATTGACATAACCCTGTTGAACAGATTGCAACCAATTTGGAACAGGCATAGAAATAGCTGAAAGAGAACCTTGGGCATCAAATGTACGAGAAAGAGCATCTGCCACAATATTGTCTTTACCCTTCTTGTAAGTGATCTCATAGTCATAACCCATGAGTTTGCTAACCCATTTCTGTTGTGCCGGGGAGGATACACGCTGGTCCAAGAAATATTTCAAACTCTGGTGATCAGTCTTGATGCAGAAATGATTCCCTAATAGGTATGGATGCCACTTTTGTATTGCATGCAAAATAGCCATCATTTCCTTCTCATAGGTAGAGGCAGCTAAATTCTTACCTGAAAGGGCTTTGCTGGTGAATGCAATGGGGTGCTCATCTTGAAGGAGAACAGCACCAAGTCCATTGCCGCAAGCATCACTCTCAATAGTGAAGGGCTTAGAAAAATCGGGCATAGCTAGCACAGGTGTAGTACACATAGCTTGTTTTAGTTTTTCAAATGCACACTGAGCAGCAGGTGTCCATGTAAAAGCATCTTTTTTCAATAGGGCAGTTAATGGGGCTGCAATCTTCCCATAATCCTTGACAAACTTGCGGTAGTATCCAGTCAACCCCAAAAAACCACGAAGGCTCTTGAGTGTCTGAGGATGTGGCCAATTGTTCATGGCATCGATTTTGGCAGGATCCACGCGAACCCCTTGTGCTGAGATAATGTGCCCGAGATACTCAACTTCCTTTTGTCCAAAAACACATTTAGACTGCTTGGCATGGAGATGATGGTCAGAGAAAAGTTGCATGACAAGATCCAGATGCTGGAGATGTTCATCCCATGTTTTACTGTAGATGAGGATATCATCAGAGAATACCAGAATGAATTTCCGCAGGTAGGGTCGAAATATTTTATTCATTAAGGCCTGGAATGTGGAAGGAGCATTAGTGAGGCCAAAGGGCATGACCAAAAACTCATAATGGCCATCATGTGTGCGGAAAGCTGTTTTAGGAATATCCTCCTCATGAACCCGAATTTGATGATACCCAGAACGAAGATCCAACTTGGAGAAAAAGTGAGCCCCATGAAGCTCATCAAGAAGCTCATCAACAACAGGAATTGGAAACTTATCCTTGATGGTGAGGTGATTAAGTGCTCGGAAGTCAATGCAGAGGCGCCATGACCCATCTTTTTTGCGGACAAGAATAACTGGAGAAGAAAAGGAACTAGTGCTTGGGCGAATAATACCTTGCTTCAATAAATCCCGCACGAGCATTTTAATCTCTGTTTTTTGGTGAAATGGGTAGCGATAGGGCCTGATATTGGGAGGAACGCTGCTAGGAAGGAGCTGAATACGATGGTCTTCCGGCCTGGAAGGTGGTAATCCCACTGGTTCAGCAAAGACACCTGTATATCGATTCAGAATTTGTTGTAGATCCAAAGGAGTAGTGGAGACCGCGGATGGTTGCATCTGGATGGAACTGATCTGAGCGATGACACCATGTGAACTCTTCTTGAGGAGTTTCTCCATGCGATGTGAACTGATGATGCTGAGAGAACCTGGTTGTAATCCTGTCAATGTGTGTTTGTGTCCATTGAGGGAAAACTGCATCCACAGTTCGGCAAAATCCCATAAGATAGGGCCGAGTGTGCGTAGCCATTGAGCGCCCAAAACCACATCACATCCGCCTAAGGGCAAGGCAAACATGTCAGAGCGCAGGATATAATCTCCCATAGAGATACGCACATTTCGACACTTCCCTTTGCAAGGTAAGGTGCCCCCATTGGCAATCATGACTTCAAAGTTGGAGCAAGGATGGATAAAACAATCAGCTTGTTTGGCGATCCGAGGGTCAATGAAATTATGAGTGCTACCAGAATCAATGAGGATTGTAAGAGGAAGCTTCTTGAAGTAACCCTTGACCCGCATTGTTTGGGGGGTGGTGATTCCAGCTAAAGCATGGATAGATATCTCTGGCTGGTCATCCTGAGACGGAGGGTCAATAGGCGGTTCCTGAATGTCGACCGGCGCATCCAGTGTTTCTGGATCTTCGTCACCCATTTCAGAGGCAGGCGGAGACTCCACATCCAGGAGATAGAGCTTTTGTTGAACACATCGATGTCCCCGAGTGAATTTCTCATCACAATTATAGCAAAGCCCCTTTTCTCTGCGTGCTTGCATCTCTGCTTCAGACAAACGCTTGATAGGAGTCGGTCGAGGAGCCTGCGGTATAGGTGGTCGCTGAGAACCCATATTTCTGAAGAGAACAAAAGTGGGCTTGGAGCATTGCTGGGCTGCAATCTTGTCTTCTGCCAACTTAGCCAACCCGAGTGCTTCCATCATTGTGTTGGGACAGAACATTTTGACCTCAGAGCGAATGGCATCCTTTAGACCACTGATAAAACAACTCCGGTAAAATTCATCAGTCAATCCTTCGGTGTGGTTCGCTAGATTCTCAAATTCGGTTTGATACTCTCTCACAGTGCCAGTTTGGCAAAGTTTAGTGAGGGCTCCTGTGAAGTCATCAAAAGCACTAGGACCAAATCGTTGCAAAAGGAGCTAACAAAAGTCTGGCCAGTTGGGCTCTGGATGAGCCTTGATGTACCAACGGTACCATTGAAGAGCTTCCTGTTCCAAATGAAAGGATGCCAACGGAACTTTGTTGACATCAAAAGTATTATGCAGACTGAAATACTGTTCTGCACGATAGATCCATCCAGTTGGATCGGTACCATTGAAGCGAGGAAAATCAAGCTTCGGACCACGGAAATTGCTGGAAGAAGAGAACCCATTGTCTACTGAAGACTCGGACTGCCGTTTGTTGTTCATAGCTGAATGTTCAAGATGGAAACCGAGAAATTTTTCATCCAGATCCTGGAGTTTGGCTTGGATGGCTGCAAGTGCTTCCTCCATGGTTTTTGCTCCTGCACGGGTGACAACCATAACCGGGATTTTTTTATTTTTTTTTTCCTGATTGGGTAGGAAAACAAAAACAGGAACTACTTCAGTAAGGGAAAATTTGGATTTGGGAAAAAATCAGAATGGTAATTGGAGTTTGACTAGGTTTTGGACACTGTTGGATAGACAGGGAGGCAAAAATGAGGATTTCAGAAGCGGGGTGAAAGAATGGGAAAATTGGGCAGAAGGGAACAAAGAAGCAGAATTCAGAAAGGAACTCTGTGTTAAAATTTGAAGGTGATTGGGTGAAATCTGAGGAAGTTATGGCAAACCCTAAAAATAGACAAATGTGGGATTTCGGGCTGTGGAAAGGGAAACTGAGGATAGGGTCCTCAGGGATGAAATATGCAGAATGGAATGACAGGGGTTCCCTGAAAATTTCAAGGGAAACAGAGGTAAAACAAGGGAGATATGGAGAAAAAACTGATTTTTTTTTTATTTTTTTTTTTTTTTTTTACAGACTGGAGCGGCTACGGCTCAGAAGGAATCTGAAACAACGCCGACCGGCTGGATCTGGAACGTCTTGCAAAATGGATCTGAAACGGCGCAGTAATGATCGACAATAGTTCAAACTGAAAGTAGATATGGACCCCAGGTATGTGCGGCTTCCTAACAGTTCAGGGTTTTCACTCGGCCACCAATGCTGTCTGACGGCTTGCGTATTGGGGCAGTACCCCTCACTCCACGGCTCAGGTAAAACTGATAACCGCTTTGCCACAAACGACAGCTCTTGGTTTACCTCACGGGTGGGAACTAGTCAATCAGGTAGGGGTCGTTGCCCTTTTCGCTGGCAGGTCCTCTCAATGGGCCAGCTACTTCGGGGTTCCTGTGGTACTCCTCACAATGAGTTTTAGGGCTTATGCCCAAGTACTTCCCACAGTTAAGCGGATAGGGATTATTCCCAAATCCGAACCTGCAACAGATGCGAAAAAAAAAATTTGGCAGAAATTTCACCCAGCGAGCCCAAGAAAGTGCTCTGATACCAGATGAGAGGCACCTGCAACAATCACTTAATGAAAATATGCGAAATAGCAGAAATGACAGAACTCAGAATCACTTTATATTGATCACGGGCCACTTCGAGGGGGCAACCTCCTTTGAGCAAGCTCAATACAAATAACTTCACGGTGCCTTCATAGGTCTCAACACACACTTATATACTAATTCTAGGCGCCAATACTATGGGTCGAAACCATGGGCCGTTACAAACTATGGATCAACAATACTACGGGCGACTTACAAAGCATATGCGCCAACAACAATAACACAACTATTGATCAACAAATACTACGGGACGACTTACAAAGCATATGCGTCCAATAACAACATACTAACAAAGTAAAGACATGGGTTCCTAACACAGTTAGCACCGATTCTCCTTGATTTGAGGCTAGTTTCACTCCCGACTAACTGTTTCACTCCGTTGGACCTCCAAATTGACTAGATGACTTGCTCTGAATTCAGTTAAGCCTCCCATGCACCCTCCACTGAGCCTCCTTCCCTATATCAGTGCTACACACTTCAGTTACACTTGTTACACTCAGTTAGACTCAGATTGACACCTGGATGACTGGTTCTTGTGCATTGATGACCAGCACTGATTGATGATGAGGACTCCTAGTTGGAGCCAAGCTACACCATTCAGTAATTCAAATGACCTCCTTAGTCAATTCGAATTGCTCACTCATTATCAAATGATAGTATTGTAATTATTCACCCTTATTGGGCTATTGAGCACTAATGCATGTTTTGCACAGTTTTACACCATATTTTCTATGTTCATCTGTTGTGATTGATTTACTTGTTCATTAGATCTGTTGTGACTAATTTTACAGGTCAGTCATGGCTGGTGTTATTTGTGTCGAAGAGCTAGGTGAACAAGTGCGCCCTTCTCTGGCAGTAGGTGAGAAGTGGTCGCCTTCCTGACTAGGAGGGATAAAACTCTGAAGTAAGTGGCTCCCGGGTGCTAGAATAAGGTGGCTAAGGTGCTGGAGGCATCAACCTGGTGACTGGGATGCATGCAAAATGCATGCAAACCCTAATTGCATGCAAGATCCTGAAAAAGATGATGTGGATATCCGAACACCCCCCCTCAAGCTAGACTATGATGTGCAAAAAATAATGTGGGGCCCTAGTAACTAAGACCAAAGGTCACCCCAATACAATAATCCAAAAAATGCTGAAAATAAACTAAGTGAGGAAAGAGGGAAAACCCAGTGGGAAGAAAGCCCCCCCTCAAGCTAAAGCATAATAATGGATCAATCTATCTCCACCATGATGGAACTCACCCCCAACAGTGAACGGAGGTAAGAGAACTTCTTCTCAGTGAAGCTCTTGGTGAAGATGTCAGCAATTTGCTCATCAGTAGGGCAATATTGCAGAATGATGGTGCGGTCATGCACCAACTGTCGAATGTAATGCATATGAATCTCAATGTGTTTGGTCCTCTGCCGCTGAACTGGATCTGTGGAGATCTTGATAGCACTTTGATTGTCACAAAATAGGATAGTCGAAGTAGTGCCACCAAAACCAAACTCGGAAAGAATACCCTACAACCAAACTGCCTGAATGCAGGCATTGACTGCCCCTTGATACTCTACCTCTGCTGAAGAAAGTGCAATGGCTGCTTGCTTTTTGCTGGACCAGCAAATAGCACCATGACCAATCATGAAAACATAACCGGAAGTGGACTTCCGATCAATGCTATCACCTGCCCAATCTGAATCAGTAAAACCAATGAAATCAAGCTCAGAATCTGCAGCATAATGTATGCCAAACTGTCTCATACCTTGCACATACTGCAAGATCCGCTTGGCTGCTCGCCAATGAAGCTCATGTGGCTGCTGCATATATCTTGACACGGCACTGACGGCATATGAAATATCAGGCCTTGAGTGTGTCAAAGAAAGTAGTGAACCAATCAACTGTCGATACATATTGCAATCTGCAAGCGGTGTAGAATCTCCCTCCTCAAGACTGATTCCTGAGAGGAATGGGAATGGGGATTCCTTACATTCAGCCATATTAAACTTCAATAACAGGTCGGAAGCATATTTTTGCTGAGATATAGTGATCCCATCAAAATTTTGAGCTATCTCCAAGCCCAAAAAGTGACTCAGCAAGCCCAAATCACTCATGTCAAAAGCTAGATTTAAGGCAGTTTTTAGCTTGTTTATTGAAGTAAGAATGCTACCAGTAATGAGAAGATCATCAACATAAAGTACAATAACCAACAAATTACCTTTAACTCGCTGAAGATACACATTCGGATCAGATTTGCATCTTTGGAAATTCTGAGAAAGAAGGAAGGAGTCCATCTTTGCGTACCAAGCTCCTGGGGCCTGTTTTAACCCGTACAAAGATTTCTTCAATCTGCAAACTAATGATGGATCTGATGTGTATCCCTCTGGCTGCTGCATATATACCTCTTCAGCAAGGTCTCCATGTAGAAATGCACTCTTCACATCCATGTGGTGCACTACCCAGTGCTTGGATGCGGAAATAGCCAAAACAAGGCGGATGGAATCCATCTTTGCAACCGGTGCAAAAGTCTCAGTGTAGTCCACTCCTTGGACTTGGGAGAAACCTTTTGCCACCAACCTTGCTTTGTATTTGCTGATAGAGCCATCAGCAGAAACTTTCGTGCGGTAGACCCATTTACACTTCACTAATTTTCTTCCAGGTGGAAGAGAAACTAGCTCCCATGTGTTGTTCTTTTGAAGAGAACTGTACTCTTCATCCATGGCACTTTGCCATCTCGGATCTCGGTGGGAAAAATAGTATGATGTGGGATCTGAACCAGCCATCAAATAACAAATCTCAGGAAGTAATGTATCAGAAATAGAAAGAGCCATACCTGCTCTTTGAAAGTCTGCTCTTGTTCGTCTCGGATCAGCAGGATTTCCAAGGTTCAAACTAGCAGATTGAAGAGTGTTTTGGGCCCACTTTGGTAACTGAGGAGGATCATAATGGTCGGATTCCAAAACTGATATGTCATGATCATCATATGCTGCCGAAATATTAGAAATATCAGAACTCATACCTTCATTATCGCTGCACGGATCTTCTTCTGGTGAAGGCGGTGAATCGACAGTCTCTTCCTCGACTAGTTGCAATTCTTGAAGCGATTCTTCAAATTGCACACTGCGCTCTATGAATATCTTTTTGGATATGATATCCATGATTTTATATGCTTTTTATTCTTCCCCATATCCTATCAGTATGCACTCGATACTTTTTGGATCCAAAGCTCGTCTCTTCTTGGAAGGAATTCTAGCCCATGCAGTAGAGCCAAAAACTCTCAAATTTGACACATCCGGTTTGTGACCAAAGAATGCTTCGAAAGGAGTCATACCTTTCACGGATGAATGTGGAACACGGTTCTGTATGTATGTAGCAACATTGATTGCTTCAGCCCAAATATTTTCAGCCAAACCTTTTGATTCAATCATGCATGTAGCCATCTCTTTCAATGACCGGTTTTTCCTTTCCGCTACACCGTTCTGCTGGGGTGTGTAGGGAACTGTATGTTGGATCTGAATTCCGCTTTGGGCACAAAGTTGCAGCAACTCGGACTTAATATATTCTCCATCATTGTCAGATCTAAGAGCTTTGATCTTGCTCTCAGTGGCGGTCTCAACAGAAGCCTTAAAATCCTTGAATTTTCCAAGCACTTCTTACTTGTTTTTGAGAAAGAATACCCATGTAAAGCGGGAAAAATCATCAATAAATGTCAAAACATACCTTGAACCATTTAATGACATATGGGGCAGAGGACCACTGATATCAGAATGTATCAACCCCAAAACTGTAGAAGCTCTGCTAGCTTTGCCGCGGTCGAATCTGTGCTCGGGGTGCTTCCCAATAATGCAACCAGTGCATATTCCCTTCGAGGAACGGAGTTGTGGAAGACCATCTACCATGGATTTGTTTGATAGAAGCAGCAAAAACTTATAATTAAGATGCCCAAATATTTCATGCCAAATCCTACTAACCTCATTACCATGTGTGCGAAGAGCAGTGGGCTTTGCAAGCGGAATAAAGTGTGAAAACTCATAGCATTTTGCAGTGTGGTTTTCCTTTCCGACTGCAACAAGTCTTCCACTTTTGATATCAGAAATTTCAACTGTAGTAGGGCTGAATGTAACTTGCTTTGGTTCACCAGTGTGTGTCATTTGATACACAGAAAGAAGATTTGAAGCCAATGAAGGCACATAGAGAACATTCTGAAAGCTTCCATGATCTACATGAATCGTACATTTTCCCTTTGAAGAAATTTTTGAGTCATCTCCCAAATGGATGGGGATGGAGCTGTTTGGATCGAATGAAGAAAAAGAATCAATATTTGCAGCCATATGATTCGATGCACCCGAATCTATCAAGAGAGTAGTGGGCTTCAAAACAGTTGCCATGAGTGCTTGTCCTCTTTCATGATCATCATTCCTATCCTTCTTCCTTGCACCGTCAGGAAGGGTTATGTTGTTCTTTTCCAAAAGGAGGGCCATTTGATCTATAGTCTTCTTCATACATGAATTTTCGGGATGAAAGCCACGGTTACAATAAGTACATTTAGATTTTTGGTTACCTTCTTTGCCCTTTTGCTTGAACTTCGAACTGGATGGTGCATCCGTTTGTTTGCCTTTCTCTCTTTGCTTGTGAGGCTCGAATTTGGGCTTCTCCTTCTTTTGCTTTCCTTTACCATTTGGGATCTTAGGTCCTTGAACATATAGGGCTGAATCTGTGGAGCTTATGGACCCCATTTGAATCAACTTGTCATGCTCTTTTGTGACGGACTCAATGAAGGCATTCAAGGTAGGCATCTTCCAATTCGGGGTAGTTAGCCAACCGGAATTGAAAGTAGAGACAAATACCGAATAATCTTTACCAAGCTTGCTTAGAATGGAGAGGATCAATTGTTTGTCCTCTTTGATAACTCCACTGTTCTTCAACTGCAAGTTCAAGTTCTTGAATTTTGTGAAGAATTCATTGATGGTCTCGAAATTCTCAGGACTAAGGGCAATCAATTCATTCTCTAATTGAAAAGCCCTAAGCTCATCCTGCTTGCCAAATAGTGTTTCAAGTTGCTCCCATATAGATTTTGGAGTCTTCAATCCGCTGAGATGGAAGTGAAGATATTTGGAGATGGAGAGACAAAGAAGACCATAAGCTTCATCAAGCTTGTTGTAGTGTTTGGTTCTATCTGACAGATTGTTTGGCTCCAATTCAAGACCAAGAGTGACTCGGTAGTAACCTTTTGAACGTAATATGATCTCCATATCATCTTTCCAATCAAAATAATTGAATGGGGTGAGGATAGGCTTTGAAGAAGAGTATTCCATTGCTAGGAGAGAGTGCACACTGATGAAGAGGAGCTTGCATGCATAGTGTAGCGAATGCAATTGATGGAGACAATAAACCTGCAAATCACAATAAACCAAGAACAATGAGGTCGAACAATCCACCCTTTTAGAGTTGCATCACACCTGGGATTGGAGATCAAACAATGTTGTATGGTTCCAATGTATCAGATCCAGGAATTATGTGGAAACTCAAGCTTCTGGAGTGGTATTGGAAGTATTTTCAAGCTTTGCATGCACAGGAGTGAATGCCCTTGAGATATTTCATGCCAAAACTTTTTGCAATTTTTGAGCAATTCACTCAAATCTTCTTGTAGAACCACCTATAGAAAAGAGATCTTGTCCCTGCAATGGCTCTGATACCATGTAAAATTAGTCACAGCAGATCTAATGAACAAGTAAATCAATCACAACAGATGAACATAGAAAATATGGTGTAAAACTGTGCAAAACATGCAGCAGTGCTCAATATCCCAATAAGGGTGAATAATTACAATACAATCTGACTAATTTTAGTGAGCAATTCGAATTGACTAAGTAGGCCATTCGAATCATTGAATGGAGTAGCTTGACTCCAACTAGGAGTCCTCATCATCAATTGGTGGTGCTCATCAATGCACAAGAACCAGTCATCTAGGTGTCAATCTGAGTCTAACTGAGTGTAACAAGTGTAACTAAAGTGTGTAGCACTGATTAAGGGAAGGAGGCTCAGTGGGGGGTGCATGGGAGGCTAACTGAAGTCAGAACAAGTCATCTAGTCAATCTGGAGGTCCAACGGAAGTGAAACAATCAGTCGGGAGTGAAACTAGCCTCAAATCAGGGAGAATCGGAGCTAACTGAGTGTAACTAAAGTGGAACTGCAGTGGTAGGTGAAGAAGTGCGCCCTTCTCTGGCAGTAGGTGAGAAGTGGGCGCCTTCCTGACTAGGAGGGCTAAAACTCTAAAGTAAGTGGCTCCCGGGTGCTAGAATAAGGTGGCTAAGGTGCTGGAGGCATCAACCTGGTGACTGGGATGCATGCAAACCCTAATTGCATGCAAGATCCTGAAAAAGACGATGTGGATATCCGAACAAAAGTAAACTTAATATTTTGTGCTACATGGTAATGACATTTGTTTTCTTTTGTGAGGTTGTACTTGTTGACAAAAATGATAATGATATTTTGAAATTATGAGCATTTGATCATGACTTCACATGATACTGATGTTACAAAAATTATTAATATATTTTTGAAATTATAAACATCTAATCATGATTTATGTTTTTGAAGTTATCAGCATTTTATTAAAATTCTTTTGAAACTTATGAAAATTTTGCTTGGCAGCTCACATGCAACTTGCAGTGAATACAACAATTAGGTAGACATTGTGAAGGGTTCAAAGTTACCTAATTAGATAAATTAGGTTCTACATTACATAATAGGAGAAGATTGTACTTTTTTTCAAAAGTAATGAAGATGGGTGTATAAGTATTTCCATATCAGGTTGAGGACATGTGAGTTTGGGAACGTAACAGGGAACCTATATATATGAACAAGAAAGAAACACAAATCAAGCCAATAATCATCTTGTTATTATCCTAATTTCCCATTGGGATCCTTGTCACTACCAACAACATTATTAATCAATCCCAAATTTCCATATTGGACGAGTCTAGTATACTAAATCATCACTTACTATTGATCATAATATAGGATGCATATTGTTTGTTTTACAAGTCAAACTATTTTGACTTTGCATTAGTTGGTTTCTTTAAATAAATTTCCCTTAAGTTTCATATTGTTTCCAAACAAATATGTATTAAACTTATTTCTTCACAAATAAAAATAAATACAATAATTTTCAAAATTTAACATTGGATTTTCTAGTTGGTGAAGGATAATACTAATGAGACATAAAGTCTTAAAGGAGGGATATAAATTGTCAAAAAAATAAATAAATAAAAAACAATATAAAATCAAAATATTTTAAATCGTCGCATTCCCTATGTTTGAATGCAAAAAGAAATGAACATAAGATAGCATTGTTGTCTCAAATTCAAAGATTTATGCATCTGCTCACATCAATGTCCAATGTAATGCAATGCATCACTAAGTGGTAAATGTACCTCTTATGCAGTGCATTTACTAAATGGTAAATGAACCCCTTATGCAATGCAGTGTAATGTTGTCTATTCTTATGCCTTAAGCAAGCTAATGATTTTATATTTATTATTATATTTTGTGAATCTTCTTAAAGGCATTAAGATAAGAAGGAAATATTTTTAAACTATCCTCAATAGTCTTCTTGTAGAGCTCAATCAAACCCTTGTTCTTGTGATCTATCACCATCAATTCTTCATATTTATCCAAGATCGACCCATTTTCCTCATCTAGGTCATCTTCCTAAATCTGCGGCTACTTAGAGACCCTTTTTTTAATTTGTTTGGTGGAATTCAAGGATTTCCAATCTTGGGTTGCTCTCAGCTCTTAGGGTTGTGGTTGATTTGGTATTGTTGATCAATCTACATGTTTAAAAAAAAAAAATATTTCTTCGTACATAGTTCTATAAGATTTAAATTCTACATTTCAACCATCAATAGAAATCTAATGTTTCGTCCTTTGAGTCAAAACCAGAAGAATGATGAAATTATTATACTCAATTAACAAGGGTTGGGATTGTGCTTTGGGGTTTATGTGTGGAGCTCAAATTTGAATCCTTTTGAGTATTGTCAATAGTTTGTTTTTAATTACATTTTGAACCGTGACCCAAAAATGTATTTTTCTTCACTCTTTTCCTTGTTAAACAAAATTCCCTCTTAAAATAATAGTACATTCCCTGCTTATATTTGAATTTGGCCAGCCAAAATTCCATGCTTATATTTCACTTTGGTTAGCTTTGGCTTATAATTGGTGACATACATTGCCATACAAAATTATATCTTAAAATAATAGTACATTCCCTGCTTATATTTGACTTTGGCTAGCCAAATTTTCCTGCTCATATTTCACTTTGGTTAGCTTTGGCTTAATGGGTGATGTACATTGTCATGATTTCCGATCAAGCTAATAAAAATAAAAATAATGGGAGTTGAATTCACTCTCTATTATAGGTAGCTTGGCTTATGATGCTCAATGTATGTTGTCATCATTTTCCATGAAATTTATAGAAGTAACAATAATAATGGTTGTTGAAATTATTCAATCTATACTCACAAATTTTATACGACAAGTTCAATATGGTGGATAGTACCGAAAAAAATGGTTGAAAGGACACATAACCGAACCCATCATTCAAACTCATTTTCACACCATGGACCAATTCCTTTCTACTTATGTTCCACGTTGTTCCACGTGCACGTTTCAATACACCATGTTGTCCAACAAAACAAAATAGAATCAATCAAAAGAAAGATAAACAATGTTCTTTTTTAACATAAATAGGTAGCTTTGATATTAATATAAAAAGAGTTGTGGTTGAGTTGTACAAGAGGCAATATCAAAATAGCATACGCAGTGTTGTTCCCTGAGATGATCCTAGAGGAACTATGCCAAGGCATCTACAACCTACTTTAGGCTAGCATGAAAATTCCAACATCCAGAGGGGGTAACCCTCACACATAAAGTATTCAACGTGATCATTGTATATGAAAAATTAAGATAAAAGAGGAAAAGCCATATGAAATTATGATAGAAATCAAGAGAGATAACCACATAGTTTATTAAATTCAAGAGGGAACCTTTACCCTACATTCTGAGATATTAAGCTTAAAGAAGTGATCGAATTAAACAGGCTATTCCAAATACCAACAAGTAATATTTGAAATAGAACAAATAAAAGCTAAAATATCAATGGAGGAAAGCCGTCCAAGACACTAATAAATTTAGAAGAAAATATTGTGAACATCAACCTGATATTGCAATATGACAGTTATTCATAACATGCATCAACAAAATAGAAGAAATGAATGCTTAAAGATCATGTACAATAAAGTACTAATACTAAAACATTGTGAAAACATTCACTACTAAATGCACTAATTATTTTTATTTAAATTTCTATTGATACAACACCATGAAATAAAATATAGCACTCATGAATAAAGCGTACACCAAGTGAACTTCAAAGGAAACTTAGAAATACAATAGGTAATGAAACATTGAACAATTCAAGCATTTATAAGACCACAACTCTCCATTAATATTCTTTAAAACATAGTAAAAAGAACTGAGAAATATGGCTTTCATTAACAAAATAAAATGTTACAAACTTGGAAAAACTAGAGAGATGAATCCTCTTTTCAATCTTAAAATTTGTGCATTCAATGCCTTTACAAATCCCTCAAGTACTTATCTAGAATAACAACAAACTAAGCATAATTTCCAATTCTTCATGATACCTCCTCTACTTGAGAGTCATCCTTGAGAGTCATCCTAGACTAAATAGTCCCAAGCTTTAACTCTCGTTCAGTTAGGGTATGCTAATTATATGCATTAAAAATGAACAACTTGAAATGAATCTCAGTGTCCAAATAAAATGGAAATGTTCTTTGATGAGATTTCATACATAAGTTTGTTGATGCTAGTCATCTTGCTTCCATTGGTTTTTATTTTCTTAGTGCGTCTTCGCTGGCAGAGAATTCCTCCACCATTGGTGTCACCCCTTGCACTGAGAGCTGTCCGCCCTATGAGAAAAATTCAAAGTGTCGATCTAATTGGTAAACATTTGATTTAAAAGAATAAACCATTAATTATTTTGTATGATGAAATAGGTTTTAGTTGCTAGTTTGAGCATGTGTTTGACACATCATTTCCCATTTCTCCAAGTGGGACCACAAAACCATTGGTTTCTTATTAATGGTGTAGTACAACAATTTTATACCACGTACCATGCTCATATCCTTTTCGGGTCGATATCTACTATTATCCACCCATTTGTTTTACCATCCGAAATGAATGTCTACCGTCATATTAGATCTATGTTATCCATCCAATATTTCAAGCACAAATGCCCCTATTAATCTTCATTCAACTTTCCTCCTGAAATCTCATCGTCGCTAGATTAATTGTGTTAACAAAGTTGGATAGCACGGATGTATAGGTTTATAAGGAAATGCTTAGTTCATAACCATTTCAAGAGTTATCCATGATTAGGCAGGTACATTTTTAGCTACAACACATAGTTCAAAGGATTTATCTGATTTGTCAATTCCAACCTAGACACTACTATGGGAGAATTTTGGATTTTAACCACTATGAAATTTAGTACTAAATGAAACTATAGATTCTTACATACTGTCCTCCTATAAAAATTACAAAGCAAATCGTGAAAAAACTTAGTCAAATCATATAAAACCATGCACGTTTTGGGCTTCTTTCATTTCTTCATCGTCTCCTCTTATTGTATGCTCCTATCTTGATTGGTTGCTTCCTCATCGATCCCTAGAACCTATTGAAAAAAAAATCATTTTAACTTCCTCCAAGACAAATCCAATTGACATAGTTGGTATGTTCACCCAGGATTGAGAACTCCAAGTAAATCCCAATGATATTATAATACATATCAACATCCACATTCAATTTCTCCATTTGTCTATTGTTGGATTCCAATGTTATTTCCATGCTGGAAATTTTTATTTCCTAGGCATCCTGGTAATTCCCAATACTCTCATATAAGTGTAAACCTACCTCTTGAAGAGAATTAATCCGAATTATCATTGTCATAATGACTTTTATATGGTCCTCACACTCACAATATGCACATTTACCCTTGTGCATGTGCTCAACCATGATAGAGAATCAGGTCAATTAGTAGAGAAATAGTGCCCAATTTCCCCCCTTACTCAAACTTGTTGCAACTACCCTTAGGGCCCCTAAGTTATTTCTAAGAGTATCCACAAAAAATGTAGATATGACTTGAAATTTTCTTTAGAACAAACCAAAGAATGAAGGGATTGTCCACAATGTGGAACAACGCATAACCAAATGAAATCCACCAACAAAATCCACAAACAACCATGGGGATTATCTACAACACAAAACAAGGCATATCCGAGTCGAGAATCCACCAATGGTGTGATAATAACCTCCATCCCTAATATGCATGTTATCACACATGCATTGTAGGCCTCCATCACTTCAAACTTAATGCTTCCCTTGTTGGAATTTGCATCTAGTGCTCCATGTGAGTTTTGCGACATGGGTTAACCCCCTCTCATGGATCTTGAAATTGGCGATTGTAATGGAGATTAATGCCTGCATATTTTGGTCTAATGGAAATCATGCTCCAACAAATGTTATTAGAGCGATAGATCTTGAGTTCAAAACTCACCCCTATAACATTGGGGGGAATATTATTGGCATTTGCGTCAAGTGCTCCCCATGAGTTTCACGACATGGGTTAACCCCCTCTCATGGATCTTAACTTTTATGATTGTAGCAAAGATTAATTCGTGCAGGTTTTGCTCTAATGGGAATCATGCTCCAACATCCCTTATGATACCATAGTTGTATACATATAAAGAGTACAGGGTATGGGAGAGCTATAACACTCTCCTCTATTCTCGGCCTTGAACACTTTCCACTCATCCAACCTTTCATTTCTATTCTAAATTTTATAATCATGAATTAACCTAAGGGTGGAGTGAGCCCCATTTTTTTCAACATTCCTTTACCTAGATTCACACCTACATTTTCCCTCATTTATGCTTGAGTACCATAGGCTCAAAGCACATGATTAAATGCAATATCATCGAAACATGAGGTAAGTTGTTTGTTCCTTTCTATAGCTATGGAAATGGGAGGGAGATATCTTGTTTTTTTTATTTTATCGCATTATCTATAACTATTCTCAAATCACAAAGGACCAATATTCTTCAAGCCTTCATATCCTGCAATATAAGCAAGCTTTGATAAAGAATCATAATTTCCACCTGGTTATTTGTAGTCTCCCCCAACCTAAAGGTCTACATAAATTATTCCTTTCTATTGGAGTTATAGATAAACCCCCCAACCCCTCCCCCTCACCTACCTCCCCTGGATTTCCTTTAGATGCCTCGTCAAAGTAGAGATGGTATCTTTTATAAGAAATTGCACGCTTCTGCAACTATATATCTAAATTTTCCATTTATGATCCACTCCAGCATTTCAGTATATTGTCTTTGACTAAAAGGATCCCCCAATTATAATGTCTTTCAACCAAATTTTCTCTTATTAGCCTTTATTAGCCTTTCAAGTCCTCCATGGTTGGAATTCCTCTACTCAAAATCACTTCTATAAGAAGGCTGCATGCTTAAGTTGCCACCTAGATGGGAGTGGACTACTCTTCTTCGAAAATATTCATGTTCTACACAAGCCATAGTCTCCAACACAAATATCTAGGTAGATACATCCAAGTTCTTTAACAGGGATTTCCAAAAGACAGATCTTGGAAACTTTTGTTGACAATTTACAAGCATATCCTTCCAACTTTTTGGTATGGAAACTATGATTCCAAGTTCAACCAAAAAAGGTTTCCACACTTGTTGAGAAAAATGCATTCAATAAAATTATGAACCAATGATTCCCTTGCTTGATGACAAAGAAGACATCATGAAGGTCCACATATTCATCTCTTGGAGAGATTTTCCATTTTTAATAGTTTTCAATTGACTAGGATCCAACATAAAATGTTATCTTTTGGAATCCCATCATTTGTCCATATATGTTTTTAGACTGTTGACAAGGGTGGCTACTGGATGTTACAAATCTATATATTTTTTCCTTCTTTGATTGAGAAAAAACTACATTTTCTCCCCATCCCCATCTATCATTAATTATCATGTTGGTTTGTGCCATTCCTTGGAAAAGGGAGAATCAATTATGGACAAAGATTGCTAGATGAGATGGAGGATTCAAATCTTTCCATTTTTCCCTATTTCTAGTTCCTATGTCCCAAACAAATAGATCATATATAATAAAGTAGCCACAACTTCATAACCATTCCTTAACACTTAGTAAGTCAAGAAGAATGTATAATGATATTTAACCAAGGATTACATATTTCCAAATGTTTATCTTTTTTCCATTACCGAGAACCCATGATAGATCATCCATAATTAAAAATGGTGTCACCTTACAAATCTTCCATATAGAGGATCCTTTTATTCTTCATGTCGCTAATCTGAATAGTGCTCCCTTGAAAATATTAAATATTTCCTATGCATAGCAGTTTTCCACCATTGCTTTTCGCCCATGACAAGTTTCCACAAGATCTTGGAACCCATATCCAAATTCTTAATCTTTTGGTCTTCAATCCCCAAACCACCATTGATCTAAAAGGATCTTGTTATCTCCCACAATACCAAATTATTTTTTTCATTCAAATTTTCCTTCATTGCCATGGAAACTTACGAATGTCCCTACACATTTGAGCCAATATACTTGATGAGTCTAACATCATTGATGATCCTTGACCAATTGGAATGGCATAAAGAATTGATTTGATTGGAATTATTCTATTGGTTGGGTTAAGCCATTATGTACCTCAATGCTACATTTTATTTCTAATTTTATGAATGGTATGCATCTAGACAACCAATTTGGAGCATCCTAAAGAGATAGGAATTACCAAATATTTGAATGAGGTCCCATTTAGAACATAAGGAAATTCAAGGATTCATTCTATTACTTTGAACATAAGAGGAGACATATTCCAGCCATAAATATCCCTCTTGCCTTTTTTAACTTTCCTCCCATATTCCTGCATAAATATTGATAATATTCAGATAACATTTACATTCCTCCACAGAGTCAATTCCAAAAAGCAATACATCATCAACAAATAATAGGTACGTAATATACTGCAACAGACATTTTCACTCCTCTTAGTTTACCTTCTGATTTTGCATTCAAAATAAATCTACTTAGTCCTTCAATGATGGGTATAAATAAAAGTGGAGAGCCTAATACCTCTAGTACTCTTGAATAAATCATATGGAGCTCCATTAGTCAAAACAAAAAATTGTGCAGATGTAACACGGGCCATTATCCAATTTGTTACATCCAGGGGAAGACCAATCTGTAATAAAATCAACCTCAAAAAACCTAGCCAACTCTATTATATGCTTTATCTAGATCCATTTTTAGCAAAAGAGCATTCTTATTATTCTGCTTAATAGAATGCAAAACTTCATGTGTGACACCTATGGCATCTAGGATTTGTCTATCATGTAGAAACCCAAATTGCTCTAAAGACATATGTTTAGACAGGAATGGATTTATCCGATTGGAGATTATTTTAGTGATAATTTTGTAAGCAAGATTGCATAATGCAATCGGTCTGAAATTTGCAAAATTATTTGGTTTATTTATTTTTGGAACAAGTGTAAGAAAAGTAGAGTTAAGAGCACCTTAAACAGATCCTTTAGTTCTGGAAAACTCCACCATGTCAAGTATTTCTTTTCTTCACCCATAATATCAAATAAGTGGAGGAATAGTTCCACAGTCCAGCCATCCAGGACAGGACTTTTCTCTTTTGCAAATTGTTTCAGTGCCCCCTCAATTTCACTAAGAGTAACCTTTTTCCCATAGCCATCCCATATTCCTCATCAAAAAATATAGGATAATAATTGATGATATTCCACTACGCATCCAATGAACAAGTCCCAGGATCCTTAAAAATATCACAATAATATTTTTTAGCTATAATTTGTAACTTTGATTGTGCTTTTACAACTGCACCATTATCATCATTAAGTTCCCAAGTAGAGTTTATGTTTCTTCTATGATAAGCATAGGAATGGAAAAACCTGGTATTGTTATCACCAATACTAATCCATAAATCACGACTCGTAAGGTGGCATTCCATCTCTTTCATTTTCGGCATTTGGTCTTTTTTCTCTTTTAGTTCCTTGATCTTACATCTATCTTCTTTAGATAGATTGAAGTCAAAATTTTGTGATTAGATCAAATTGATATGTTCTTCAATGCTGCTATATTCCTCCTAATCCTTCAACTTTTTATCCTTAATCCATTGACAGACAACACCTTTCAGGTTCTTTAATTTATGCACCAACCTGTCCATCGGCTTTAGGTCCTCACAGACACCACAACTATTCCAAGTAGTTTTGATCATAGCACATAAATATTTATTTAACAACAATGAGCTATTAAATTTAAAAGGATATTTTAAATTTGGAAGAACCCCATCTTGTTAGGATATTCCTATACTCCATCCTAGTCCCACCAGTATTTTGATCATTTACATTTTCAGTCATGCATGCACCTTTTAGGGTTTGCATGCATTTTGCATGCATCCCAGTCATCAGTCAATCACCTAGCCCTCAGTTAGCCAGCCCCCAGGAGCTTCTCACTATTCAGTTTTAGCCCTCCAGTTGCTTAATGCGCCCTTCTTCCTTGATTTTAGGGAGCAACTCGCCCTTCTTCACCTACCAGTCCAGTTGTCACTCAGTCACACTCAGTCACACTCAGTTACACTAAGTTACACTCAGTTATACTAAGTTACACTCAGTTACAGTCAGTTACAATCAGTTACTCTTAGTTACATTGAGTTACACTCAGTTACACTTAGTTACACCTACCACAGTTAGTTTGACTGATGGTTGATAGTTACTTGAGCATTGATGACTCCACTGATGATGATGAAGACTTCCAGTTGTGCTCTGATGATCATGAGGACACCTAGTTGTGCTCCGATGACACTCTATTGATCTTATGATCACTCTGAGAGGCTAATTCGAATTGCCACCTTGGGAATTCGAATCCTCTCTACCATTGTACTATTTATTTGTCCATATTGTGATTAATTAACTAGTATGTCCGAAGTATTATTGCTTCTATCCGAGTTCTACTGTACCATATTATTCTGTTGCTCATTATACTGCATGTATCACTCTTCTTCTATTCTCTTGCTTAATCCATTATTCTCTTGTGAGGTATACATCATCTCTTAGATCTGCTGTGAGGATTTTCACATGGTATCAGAGCATGTTGAGAGAATTGTTTATCTCCATTCTTGAGAGTTTTTTGCAGGTTATTACCAAGATTTCGAGTGCAGCAGTTTCTGCATTTTTGCAGCAGTAGCAGTTGCAGTTATTCTATATTGTTTTTGCAGGTCCTCTACAGCTTCCATGTATTCATCAGGAATTACTCCTCTTGATCCACTCAACTATGATGAATGGAAACCAAGAATGATAGCATACTTGAAGATCCATGATCTTTTTTATTGTTATTTTGAAAGAGAGTTCGAATCCCCTAAAGAGAAGATTGACTGGTTAAATAAAAGTGATATGCACTTTCAAGCAATAATGTTTTCTTTGTTTGCATACCAGAGATTCCAATTCAAATACCGTAATGGTGTTGAAACTCCAAAGGAGTTATGGACTCCAAAAGAGATATGGGCTCACCTGGATGAAAAATTTGGCAGAAAGAATGAAGGACTTGGTCCTAACCCATTCGAAAGCAAGCAAAGTGATGCATTCGCTCCTCCTGATGGTCTCTCAGATCATGATGCATTCGCTCCTCTTGATGGTCTCTCAGATCATGCACCAGTATCATCTCATATTGAATTTGTTGACAAAGAACTTGCAGATTCTCCGCTCATGCTCAAACTTTCTTCTCTTTCTGTGCCAGCTCACACTCTAGATATTGCAGAAGGTCCTAAATCCTCTCTTGCACCAGAGTCTGTTGGTTTGCATCATGATCACATGATTATTTCAGAGGTCAAAACAGCTACTGAAGGTAATGCATTCACTCCTCTCCAGCTATCTCCTCTTTTATACTACTATATGATCATAAATTCATGCTTTCAGAAGGTTATTGAAGATTATGGCCATTGCCATTCGCTTGGGATAAATTCTCATGCATTTATTGGTTTTGATCTCACCTCTCATGGTTCAAAGGAGATCTCAAGAAACCATGATTCAAGTCTTGTATCTAATTTGGGTTCTAAGCAATTACCGCTTGAGATATTTTCTCATGCATCATATGATAGTTTTGATCTCACCCCTGCTGGTTCAAAGGAGATCTCAAGAAACTATTTTGAAAGTCTTAAATCTGATTTTGATTTCAAGCAAACATGTAATAGTTATTTTTGGCATAATCTCACCCATGGTGGTTTGAAGGAGAAGACAAAAGACTATATACACTTTCACAGATTTGATCCTACCTCAGCTGATTCGAATCACAGGTTCAAGGATCATTCTCATACTGTTGGATTTGTTCTCATCACATTCGATCTGAAGAGCAAGTACAAGCACATGCTTTTTGAGCATGATCCACTTCTTCCCAAGAAGAAGATACCTCCAAACATATGACCAAGCATCACGCATGCTTGAGTTTGGAGCATTTATTTTTATGTGTGCCTTACAGTCTATTTTTTGAGGAGGGGGTATGTTTCCCATGAAATTTTCCCACTTCCTTGGTTTATTGATTGTTATTATTCATTGTATTGGGTGACCTTTTGATCCGAATTTTAGGGGGCATATGGTCTAAATTCGGATGTATAAGCTATAAAAGTACTAAATAGAGAGGCCACCCTCTCTCATCCATGGTATTTAGTAGCACATAGTTTTGGCCCATGGTATAGCCTCAAAACACATTGTAATAATGCTATATAAAGGCCTAGCAAGCCTTCTCATGAGATCAAGTTACTCATTTGGTTTCTCTCCTATTTTCTATTGTTCATTGTGAGATTATTTAGATCTGAGTGAGTTATTGGTAATTAGTTTTAGAGGTGGGGCTCCTCTTTGAGCCTCACCTCCCATTCACTTCATGTATTTTTGTTCATGCTTATTCTTATGCAATATTAGGGTTTTCATGTGAATTTTATGATAGATTTGCATGCTTAATCTCCTCCTCTCTCGGCATTCAAGCCTTCCGGTTCTCAGCTCCCAAGATCCGGATAGAGCCTTCCGGTTCTCAGCTCCCAAGATCCGGATCAAATGAGTAACTTGATCTCATGAGAAGGCTTGCTAGGCCTTTATATAGCATTATTACAATGTGTTTTGAGGCTATACCATGGGCCAAAACTATGTGCTACTAAATACCATGGATGAGAGAGGGTGGCCTCTCTATTTAGTACTTTTATAGCTTATACATCCGAATTTAGACCATATGCCCCCTAAAATTCGGATCATTAGTTACCAGGGTCTTAGTTACCAGGGCCCAGGATGGATTAAGTGGGGGTGTTAGGATATTCCTATACTCCATCCTAGTCCCACCAGTATTTTGATCATTTACATTTTCAGTCATGCATGCACCTTTTAGGGTTTGCATGCATTCTAGGGTTTGCATGCATTTTGCATGCATCCCAGTCATCAGTCCAACACCTAGCCCTCAGTTAGCCAGCCCCCAGGAGCTTCTCACTATTCATTTTTAGCCCTCCAGTTGCTTAATGCGCCCTTCTTCCTTGATTTTAGGGAGCAACTCGCCCTTCTTCACCTACCAGTCCAGTTGTCACTCAGTCACACTCAGTTACAGTCAGTTACACTCAGTTACTCTTAGTTACATTGATTTACACTCAGTTACACTCAGTTACACTTAGTTACACTGAGTTACACCTACCAGAGTTAGTTTGACTGATGGTTGACAGTTACTTGAGCATTGATGACTCCAATGATGATGATGAAGACTTCTAGTTGTGCTCTGATGATCATGAGGACACCTAGTTGTGCTCTGATGACACTCTATTGATCTTATGATCACTCTGAGAGGCTAATTCGAATTGCCACCTTGGGCATTCGAATCCTCTCTACCATTGTACTATTTATTTATCCATATTGTGATTAATTAACTAGTATGTCCGAAGTATTATTGCTTCTATCTGAGTTCTACTGTACCATATTATTCTGTTGCTCATTATACTGCATGTATCACTCTTCTTATATTCTCTTGCTTAATCCATTATTCTCTTGTGAGGTATACATCATCTCTTAGATCTGCTGTGAGGATTTTCACACATCTAATTGGAGAAAAATGGGCCAATGATCAGAAATTTTATTATTTTCCACCCAAGATCTATATCTCACAAAGGATAGCAGGAATGAAGATTTCATGATGAATCTATCCAATCTCTAATGTCTTCCATCACTACCACATCGACCATTAGACCAAGTTGGTTCCATCACATTAGGACAGACATCCACCAAGTCGTTCTTTTCCAGAAAAATCGAGAAGTAATCTTCCATAACATCCACTCTAGTTTATTGACCCTAGATTTTTGCAGGGGAAATTGTTTAGATCCCCTGCAATGATAATATTTTTCTCATCTGACAAACCTAACAAGGAAAGGGAA
Organism: Larix kaempferi; assembly: GCA_027924585.1. NCBI lineage: Eukaryota > Viridiplantae > Streptophyta > Pinopsida > Pinales > Pinaceae > Larix > Larix kaempferi. Next base: position 198,894 of record BSBM01000005.1, on the reverse strand, counting down.
TCCCAAAATTTTTCTCTAACTTTGTATGGCCCATAACAGTTTAAAATTGTGAAATTGTTATCTAAATTGCAAAATGTTCCCTCCATTAATATTCCCCACTTTGTTTTAAAAGACCTAAACTGAAGGGCCTTGGGATTCCAACAGGATAATAGACCACCTAACAAACCAAAAGAATTAATGGTATATATTTCCCAACCAGGAATCAGGGTTGCAATAGTATTTATAGGAAAAGTATCTAGACACATTGTTTCTTGTAAAAGAATTATCTCAGGGTTAGTATCTTTGATTAATTTGGATAAGGCCCTAACCTTTGCAGCCTTACCCAAACCCTGAACATTCAAACACATGATTTACATTAAGGAACATATCCAGAGGTAAACTGTTCTCTAAGGGCCCTAGGATAGAGGTTTTCCACATCACCATTGATGCATAATGTTTCTTCTTCCAGTAAAAATGACAAGGGTTTATACTCCAAATTATCGGAACCTAATTTGGGATCCTTACCCTTTTTCTTCCTATTCCTTATGGTAACGTTCTGAAATCGAATGGAGTGGATAGAGTTTACCTTAACATTCGAACAAGGTTTTTTTTTAATAAATATGCAACAGGGATTTAAAATCTTGAATTTCAGTAACCTCATACCCACTCTCCTTTAGAATATAACAATCAAGCGTAGAGGTAGGACCCAAATGGACCGATTCACAAGAAATTTTATTATTTGAGTCCAAATTAGGTTTTTTCTCAACACAATCCACGAGATCATATGAAACCCTAATCCCATGACTCTTATCATCCACATTTAACAAGGAGACAGAAGGAAAACCGGTTTTTGTATCCTTACCAACAGAAAAATCTTCAACCCCAGATAAAGGATTTTGTCTCAACAAGTGCCTGTCCCCCCCAAGAGACAGTCTATGATCTAAAATAAAATGCAAGTTATTCTTTAGAAGCATCTTCATAAGGAGTGGGAGATTCAAATGTGGACTTACCAAGTAATTTTCTAATTCCATCATCCGGATTATACCCAGGTGTTGAAGCTTGTTCATGACTTGGAGACAGAGTGGGATCTTCACCTTCACCTTCTGACAACAGCGAGGAGCCAGCCAACAAATAGGGGTAGTGTGATTTAACATGTCCCATAAGACGGAAAAGAAACATCTAAAAGGGATTTGATAATAATCCAAATGCTGTTGGAAGTTCTTCTTGCCCCACACTACTTCAACTTCTACTGGGATCCCTCATGTAATGTCAAATTCGACCATAACCATAGCCACTTTTTAACCATACCAAACAGAGAATTTTTATCCACCCTGATAAATCTTCCCACAAAGTTAGCTAACCCTCATAAAAATTTTGAGGCCATAATTCCAGGGGAAAACATGGCATTAACATCCACAGATATCTTTGCATCTGCCTCTCCCTTTCCGGGTTAAAGGTAGTATGCCACCACTTAAGAATGAGCAGACCATCTTTAAATAACCAGACACCATTCAACATCACCTCTATATGGACTTCATATGAGAAAATAAAAACAATCCAGCCATTGATTAGCATGTTCACCCTCGGTGCATATCCACAAACCGGCATCTAGTGTTTATTTACCCAGTGAAGCAGTTCAACCCTGTTTTCCTTCGCAAATTCCATCCGACCAACCAAATCCCTTTTGACCAGAACATCCACCATTTGCATATTCATATCATCACCCAGGATGAATCTACCCAGCCGCTCGCAAGATTTGTAGGCTTTCAGCCTCCATCTCAGTCTAGCATGTTCGCCAGATATCTTCGCATTTTTTTAATATGTTATGCAGGAAAGCCATACTCAGAACCCTCGCCATATCTTTATGATACTAAACCCCCAAAACACCGTTTCCATGAGCCCAATACATCCCCACCACATCTAACGGAGCTATGGTTTTCCAAACAAAATTCCAATCCGAGGAGATCGGCTCCATCGGTGAGTCAAAAAGTAAAAAGACCCATCCGTCCTTACACTTGAATAATCCTTGACAAAACGCCTACGCCCATCACATCAATCAAATAAAAATAGTAACTATATAAAATTGGGTTTAGTCCAAGCCAATACAACAATCAAATAGATCTACAAATTTTTGCCCCCAACAAAATATGCATCACAAGAAAAACCTAAAACAGAAAGATGGCTCGATGAAAAGATGTACTGAAAAACCCTAAGTCGGAGAAATAACGAGATTGTAACCATGGAAAATTAAAATTCCCACTTTTTCTCTTGGTTTGTACTAGGCCAATCAAAATCTATTAACTTGACTCCAAGTGTACTGCAAATAGTCCATTATCCTCCAACTAGGGTTTTCAGTAACAAAATTTCCTAAAACCCTAAAAACTGCAGAGAACCAAGCTCCATCTATCTCCCCATACATTAACCAATCAAGTGTCAACCTATAGACATAACTTGTATATAGAATTGACATGTTTGATTTAAATTTATTAAATTTATACTATAATTAATATCTAATAAATAATGTAACTAAATTACCTAAGTATTAATAAAATTATATATACTTAAAAGGTTTTCCACAATATTAGTCCTTGTCGGCCTACCACGCAGCAGGGACTGTAGAAATCGCTTTGTGCGATTGTATTAGTCTTGGCACATGTTCCAATAAGTTTTATCCAAAAAAATTCATGTTATATTCCCTTCTGGCCAATCAATCAATTGCAAGCCTTATTTGGCCTTTTATCGAGGCATACCCTACTTTTTGGTGCTCCTACTATGGTAGAAGTTGAACATCCTCCAGCTGTTGTGTTGCATGTTGCATGGGTGAGATGTCTGCTGGGAAGGGCTTCATCTGGAAGCCACATGCAGGGTCGTGGCCCCTTACACCTGCCACCTCAAATAGCTTATGAACTCAGACAGCTAGCATGAGCAGCACCGCTGCCTTAGCATTCCTTCCTGAGTAATCAATGATATTCCTCTCCCTGGCCCTGATGGCGGACATTTGGTAAATTTACATTTTGTGGATTACTCCTTCCTAAAGATTCTAGAATAAAAATAAAAGTTGGATAAAACTATGGACTGCTTGCAAAGCTTCTGTGAGGCCTTGGACTCTAAGTTGCAAATGGCCAAGACTCTGTTCTTCCTTGTAAGCTAAAGAGAAGTGTTAAACTGGCTAATGGGTAAAGGGTGGGCTTGTATTCAGCCTGGCCAAGTATTTTAAATTTTTGGAGTCCCCTATGCACTTAATGACTCTCTATTTTTCCACCTGTTAGGGGAATGAAATTTGTTTATATTTCTGTAAAAATACAAACTGTGTTTTCACTAAACACTTTCAGGTCCGGAGTTTTATTGATTGATGTGTGTTGGTTGTTGTAATTTTATTATTAGGATGCCACGTTTTGGGGGAGCATTTACTTGACGTACTATGCTCTTCCCCATTTGAAGCGATCCTCCGATAGCATAGTAGTGACTGCATCTGCTACAGGATGGTTGCCAATGCCTCGAATGAGCATCTACAATGTAAAAGTCATCCATTTCTCGTTTCAGGCAGTTTATGAACATTTCTATTATGTGTATGGAAACACTGATTGATATTAGTTGAATATTGGACTTCTCAGGCAGCAAATGCTGTAGTGATCAATTTCTACGATAGTTTGATAACATAGTTGGGCTCTTCCGTGGGTATTATTGTTTCAACACCAGGATGGGTTGAGACGGAAATGACGTTGGGAAAGTTTTTCAATAAAGAAGGAGAGGTTAATTTGATTTGAGTAGATACACAAATATTATAATATATTGCACATGCGATTCTCCACATAATCTACAGAAATTTCATATCATTTCATTAAAATCCAAATTTTATTTTTGAACTAATCAGGTGCAAGTTTGGAATGATGCAGTTGTGTATACGAAATACTGTGCGAAGGCTATCGTGGAAGGAGCTTGCATAGGAAAGCGATATGTCACCATCCCTATGTGGTATGGTATTTTCTTCCTGTACAGGATTTTTGACCCCTGAACTGGTAGAATGGGCATCCCATATATTATTTGTGAAGAAAATTGCTTCTCTACGGGGGAAGAAATAGCCGCAACTGCTGACAAAGGCGATTCTTTATGCAACAGGGGAAACAAAGGTTTTGTACCGCTCTTCTATCTAGTCCCAGGCCCAATCCTAGTCCCCTCAGAGCACCAAATCATAGCTATGTACTCTGACATCCCTAGGCCCCATATAAATTCACAATGTTATTAATTTTATTAGGCATTTCATTTTCTCTTTGCATGAATTAATCACTGATTTTCTTCATTGCTTTGCAGCCATACACAAATGAAACAGAGAATGATGAATTGCTTCTTTTATTCACTGCTTTGCAGGTTAGCTCGTCCAATCCGGAAGATTCCCCCAAGTCATAGCTTCCCGGTAGCGAGAATACAGGAGAGGAGAGACAGAAAAAGTTCCTCGAGGCATAAGGAAAGAACCGAAACTAGTATACAAGGCAATACATGAGAAAGAACTGAAAACCGGGTACTAGGCAATATTTTATGCTAGGTCCGAAACCAAATTGAAACTAGCCTGAAAACCAATGAAAAATGAATGAAAAAAGGACTAAAATCCCTGTTTTTTCAGTGAAATAAAGCTATAACTCTCTTGTGCAAATTGAATTGAAATTTTAACGTAATACATATTCTTCAATCTGAATTATGAAATTACATTAACTTAAAATTAAACATCTATTGAATCTCAGGTTACTTTAATATACCTTAAGAAATAAGCTTGTAATGCAAGTTGGGAATATTTCTATCACGGGCATTGGTGTATATGAAATGTAGTATCATACAAATTAGAAAGCTCAAGAAATAAACTAGACACTGACCTACATTTTGTTTTAACTTCAGAAAGATTGGTTGTATGGATCAAAATTTCAACAAGAAACTGCATTCAAAGATACAATTTCTGCACTGGTCACTCAAGCACGTCAAATTTCTGCACTGGTCAATCAAGCACAAGGTGACCCATTTTTGCGTTGTGCTTGTGGTTCTGAATGAAATAGTGAACTTAGAGACCAAGACGTAGGATAAAGTCCCCAACCATGGCCCCATACTGCATGGCGTTCAGGTGATGATTGTCGTGTCTGTGCCCTCAGCCTATGTGCCGGCGAAGATGGAAGAACAGGGCTTCTATATGATGCACACGTACAACATCATTGTAATTCCTTGCATCTTGTGCATATGGCCACACTTGCATTCAACAAGTAATGAGTTTCATTCCCAAAGTGACATGACAACCTAGCTTTATGATTATAATTTTGTGATAATGCAGATAGTTAATGCTAGCTTCTATGCAATTAAATATTTTTATTTAGCATAGAAATTGGAGAAGCTCGATAGGTGTTGGTACTTAACAGCCGAACTTTAACATCCACAATAAGACGCAATCATGTGAAGAAGCATGCATCTAATACTTGTATAACTTTATAAAATGCTAGTTAAGAAAGCTTTATAATGTCCTATGTTTGCATGTTTCTTTGTTTCTCTTATGTAGAATGTGCCAAGTGTTTAAGTTTGAATGAGAGTCACAAGACCCCAAGACTTCAATGTCTCACAGCTTAGGTTTTTAAGGTAGTTAAATAGGCATTCTACATTGGGTATATGCAATTTACGCATATTGGTTTCTTTGGTATTTAATGTCGCGTAGTCTGATTGTTGTCTCGAAGTTCGATGGATTTTCTAAATCTGCAGTGTCTTGACCCTCAATCTTTGGGCATAATGAACTGTTCTCACTCTCATAATCATGTATAATCTTCCTCTGTTGTGCTAATCATTTCAGAATTAAATAACAAAGACAACCATTTTTCATCATTCATGTCTGCAGCCCATGCACACTTATCCTGAAGGGGATTCCAGTTAGATTATCTGGGTTCGGAGATTACAAACAACAAACATCTTGTTCCACGGAGAGGGAGTGAGGTACACATTGTTCACGCGATCAGTTTTGGAAAAGAATTATTCCGTGAAATTATTTTAGTGCAACTACTCTACACGTTTTTGCTATCAACTTATATTCCATTTAGGTATTGGTCATTTCCGAATAAACGCCTAAAATGTCAATGCAAATAGCAAAACAAAATGAGTGTACTTACCAGGCTCCATCAACGACAAATGAATGTGTCATAAGAGGTCGGAGTAGGTGGAGCATGGTCCACATTCTTTCCTGGGTTCTAACAGGATAAATCTAGATAATAGATAATGATTCCCCTACATCTGTGAATAAGGCCCAGGTTCCCTTCGTTGTATTCATCCTGATCCAACCACAGTTTCAGGATCAATGAAGAATTTTAATTGTAAGTGATGCTGCTCAATGGGGCTTGAATTTTAATTTCTTAGGGTTTCTCCTTGGCATAGATTTGGGGTTAATCTTTTTTTTTTATCATTTTTCTATGTCGTTGCAGTTGGAGCGCAAAATGCAGGTAAAATGGCCTTTTCAATGGTATCTCTATGTAATTTTTTTTGTCGGTATCTCCTTATTGGTGAGGGTCTGATTGGCTTGAATAAGTTAGTGGGTATGCAATTAAATCTTTTTATTTAGCATAGATATCGGAGAATCTCGATAGGTGCTGGTACTTAACAGCTGAACTTTAACATCAACAATAAGACGCAGTCACGTGAAGAAGCATGCATATAATACTTGTATAACTTTATAAAATGTTAGTTAAGAAAGCTTTATAATGTCCTATGTTTGCTTGTTTCTTTGTTTCGCTTATGTAGAATGTGCCAAGAATTTACTGTGGAAGTAGTTTAATCTGAAATTTCATTGTCATTTAATAGAAGTTTTGACAAAGAACAAACGATCACAAATAAGGAAATACTAAATATGAATATTTTTTTAAAAATATTATTTTTAAAAACTAACTAATAATAAGTTATAACAATGTTAATGTTAAGTAAATTCATTAGAGAGAGCCTTCTTCAAATAATTTGGTTCAGTTAAATGAATGACCTCTTATCATTGGCACTTTTGGTGAACACTATAGAAGTTGTTGGGAATCCAACTTCAATTTAGTCTAGCCTATCATCAACAAAAACTGAAGACAACATGGACTTTTAAGAATTAAATGTCCTATTCAAAATAGGACCAGCCAAGACAATGGGATTCAGTGCTACTTCAAGTTGAGTTTGATTTTAACAATTCTATATATATATAATAAATTGAAATTTTGAGGAAACGTGACGAAAATCCCTATTTTTTCAATGAAATAAAGCTATAACTCTCTTGTGCAAACTGAATTGAAATTTTAACTTAATATATATTCTTCAATCTAAATTATGAAATTACATTAACTTAAAATTAAACATCTATTGAATCTCAGATTTCTTTAAGATACCTTAAGAATTAAGCATGTAATACAAGTTGGGAAGATTTCTATCACGGGCATGTTGATGCCTCAGGGGTGCAGGGTAAGTGCAAGGTGCTGGAATGGGTTTTAAGGCACACAACAGGGGATGAAAACCCAGCCAAAGGCTTCGAAAGACCCTGCGCAGGGGCAATTCTATCCTCGAGCTGTTTGGTGTGGTGATCACCCACAGATATTTGGCCTCCGCTAGCACTCTATGAGTAAAAGATTTGATCTAGAAAGATCAGTTTTCCTATCAAGGAAAACTAAGTGTGAAAGCTTGTTACCAAATCTAACTTAACCTACCTAAGGGAAGAATCTATTCTAAGTCAGATCTAGCCTAAAAGGAAGAGTTGATGTTGTGCTGATCAGATTTGAAGTGTCATGAACAAGTAGTTAAGTACCTTAAACAGAAATGTCTTTGGGTTCTTCACTTGTTAATTAAAGTTTTATTAGTTAATAAAAATTAAGTGACAATTCTTCAAAGTGTTTAAGCCTATTCAAATATCTGATCTGTAATCATTGTGTTAATTGAAAAATTAACGCTTGATTATACATATTTATTTGCATCGAATCATTTGCAGAAATATAAAACTGAAAACGTTCAATTAAAATAATTTAATAGAAAAATTTTGAGCATAATCCAGACATGCAGGGAAACCAATATGAGAGATCTTATGCATTAATAAATGTCCTGCAAAATATTAAACACATAACTGATGACAAATTTGAAACATTAACTCAGCAATTCTCAAAGAAATTTGAAGAACAATAGAAGGTGAATTAAAAGATAACTTTCCTGAGTAGAGAAGTCTTGTACAGAAATTACAATGACTCTGATAAACAGAGTATCTTCAGTCCAATCTCCTGCTAAATTGCAATTCCAAAATTCCCAACCCCTTACTAAGGGAAACATTCCTCCTTATATACTAAATTTACATAAGAGTTCCAAAAGGAGAAATTCTATAAAATAGGGATTACAAAATCGGATCTAACCATCGATCCAAGAAATCTTGCTATTTTTAAGCTTAAAAGATTTTCCACCACCTTTCACAAAAGAAAGACTTGTTCTTTAATCAGATAAGGTCTCGTGGCACCATAAAAATTCAAACACAGATTGTTCACTATCATCGACAAGTGGTGTGGCTTACAAAGCATTTGCTGTAGGAAATTCGGGGTCGGGGAAATCATTGTCAAAAACAGAGAAATCCATTAGAGGATTTACTTCAGGAACGGTAGCCGGCACGTCAGGTTCTTCATTGATTATAAATTCCTGTATAACATCAGTATCGAGATCAGTTGATTCCTCCAGAATTTCCTTCCTTTTCTCTTCGGGATTTTGCATGTAGGCAGACAAAGTTTCGAAGTCTTCTTGACTGCTACCGCTGTTAAGATCAGGAACACCTGCATCAAACGGTGGTGACAACATTTCTTGATACAACAAGGCGTAGAGTTCTTCATTTTCAACCTGAACATTAGAAAATTCACCATATGCATGAATATTACTCATTCTGAATGAGTCTTGGATAGTAGGACACAAAAAATACCACACAGAGTCTTACATCTTCCAGAAGGCAAGGGATGAACTGGAGATTTCATGTTAATTGCTATTTTAAAGGCCAACAAGCAGGTCGATGATAATCGGGCGGGGCAATCTGCAATGATTAAACTTATCCAGTCAATTCATTGTAATTACTTCAATTGTAATGAAAAGAGCCGAGGTATGTGCCAGTCGGATCAAAGCTTGTGCGAAGTACAAGTTTAATTACTACTCGCATGATTTTGAATTGCCTTTGCGATCACATCGTTACAAGCAATATTCCATCAATAATTATGACTGGTAATTAATAACGGAGACGAAAGTTAGGGTGATAAAGTTTATCTGCAAAAAGTATCGACTAGGAGTTCCAGAACATGGGTTATCAATTCCTCGCACGTAACAAATCCGATCAATCTGACCCAAATTCCACGAGAATGACAAAAGCTTTCAGGTCGGGAATAAGTGAAAAGAAACGATCATTAAGAGGTGGAACAAAAACAACAAGATGTCAAAGCTCGAGTCCAGACATGGCGAACTTAAGGTGGAGAGATGGCGTCCATCCAACATGAAGTAACTGATAGACTTGTATTAGTGTCCGCTGTCATGGATTACACAGAAAAATGATAATTTGGCAGAACCAACTTTCAAAAGACAAAATGGAAAAGCCTGACTTAACTGACTACCCAAAATCAACATGACCGTGAGACCATAACAGACAGACGACTGAGATTAACCGGAGCAGGATACGGAATCAAGTTCAAGTATTTTCATGAAGTTCTTATTCAAAGATCCCACAAGCCGAAACCCGAACGTATGGATTTGCGGGTTGCGGGTATGCAAAATGGAAGTAAAAAAAAAGATTTTCGAAAGCCGAAAACCCACTATGCGGGTGGAGGGCTTCGGAACGTTAAACTGTGAAGCGAAATAACCATCCCGAAAGCCACATCCCGAAATTACAGGTTGCGGGTTTCGGGAGTACACGCCAAATAAACAAAAAAGGAAAAAAAAATCACAATCCCGAAAGCCAAATGCCGCCATTGCGGGGTTCGGGTTTCGGGGTAATTATTTCTCAGTCTTATTACAGAATGATTCCGCAACCTATAGCCGTCGGGTTGCGGGTTTTGGAATTACCAAAACCAAAACTAAAAAACAACAATCCTGCAACCCGCACCTGTCGGGTTGCGGGTTTTGGGTTCTCCAAATGTCGGGTTTCGGGATGATGATACAATCAACAAAAAACTCAAAATTTTGGCTCTTTTCAGACCGAAACACTTTGGAAGAAATAATCAAACCCTTACAAACAAGCAAACCAAGAGCATGGGTGAATAATTTTAGAAATAAAATCAAAATCTAAAATTTTCAAGATGACTCACCCAAACACCTATGCTTTTATTAAAATTGGGGGCTCCCGTGCTTAGCTAAGCATGGGGTCTGTTGTGGCCACAACAAATGGCGACTGGCTGGGAAGAACCAGTTATCTCTGCAGTCAAATCCATCTAAAGATAACATGTCAATCAACCAATTTCTTGAAACTCAATTCAAAGAAGATACTCAAAATATAACAGCCAACAAACAGTAAATATAAAGATGGATAAGTCTCGATCAGTGACCATTGTAAAGATAACACTCATCTAGTAAGGATATTTAGAGAGTAATATCAAATCTTTACCATGATGTAATCATTGAAAACCAGCTTGTGTTGAACCTGAGAACAGCCTTAGAAATTCTCATGGATATCCTAATTACATATCTCTTTGGTTTATTAATTATATGTATATTCAGTGATCATCTTTGAGTTATATACACTTTTTTTTTGTTGGATTAAATTATACATAGCACCTTGTTGATACAAGACCACTGTACTAACTTAGTGATCAGATGAAACAGTGCCATTCACAGGCCTGATCTGGAAACTGGTAAAGCTAGATCGATGACGAGACTCCTTGTCTTCCGGTTGTAAGACCAAAAGAAATTATCATGTCTTGGTAACCACATAGTGATAACTCTAGTCCAAGTTCAAACCCATGATCATAGCAGGGCTAGCTTGTGATAAGACCCCCGTGTTCTTGTATACAACAAAGTCCTATAAATGAAAACAAAACAATTAATTTTTGCATAAGATACAAGGAATTACCATGGCTTGGTGACCATATAGTGGTAATGTTACTCACCGGTATTTTGCAGATCATGAATGGACCGAATTGTGATAGGATCTTCCACCTTTCAGCAAAACTGAAAGTCATCTTCCAAGTGTGGTGGCTTGATGTGAAGATGTCATTCCACTTAAACACCTATGAACCTAATAGGCTGGCTTGATAACAAGACCACCCACCTTGCAACTTATAATTTGTTTTAAACAAAATCTATAATCAAAGTGATTGTAAAAGGATCCATGAGCAGTCGAAGCTGGTCAAGTTATTTTGATATGATGTTCAACCATGAAACACCAAATAGAGAAATGATGACCATCCTCCATACCTCAATTACACTAATAAATTATTGTGAAAGATAATGATCAAAGTGAAAAATATCCAAAATTACTGCACTTATTGATTGTTTATTCTTCAGAGCAAATTCTAATCATAAGCCATGAAGTAGGATGAATAACAATGTTGAAACTTCAGAAACAATTGTTGCCAAGAAAAGTGATCATAAGCCATTACCAAAAGTATGAAGCCTTATTACTGAAAACCAAATCAAAACAACAAAATTAATCAAAATGTCCAAACAAGAAAATAAATGATTAAAAAACAAACCACACCTATATACAAGTGCATTAGATTGTTCAAACAAAAATACTTTTTGAGAAGAGACACATTCACCGGGTAGGTGTCTACAACTCCCTCTAATGTCTGCAATCGAACTATGCTGGGACCAATCTTTTCTATAATAATGAAAGGTCCTAGCCAAAGGCGTTGAAACTTGGTGTACTGATTCTTATCTTTACGTTGCTTATCCCATCTCAGAACCAAGTCACCAATAGAAAACTCCCTATCGGATGAAGATTTTTCATCAAACCATCTCTTCACCATTTGTTGATGATGATACAACTTGTTCTTGGCTATTTCTCTGTCCTCTTCTAGCTTCAAGAGGGTGTCAATTCTTTGCTGGAGGGGAGAAGAATCATCTTCTTGGACAGACTGGGCCAATTGTAGCGAAGGAATGGTAAGATTAGTGGGAAGGATGGCTTCTTTGCCATAGACCAAACAGTCGGGAGAATTCGCAATTGCCGCTTTTGGGGTAATTCGATCTACCCATAATGCATTATACAACTGTGTGTGCCAATCTCTGTGATGAGAGGCTACATTCTTCTTGAGAATATTTATCCGGTTTTTGTTTGATGACTCAGCCAAACCATTACCTTGAGGATAATAATTGGCAGAAAACTTAAGTTTAATCCCCATCTCAAAGGCATATTCAGTTATATCGATTGAAGAGAAGTAGGATGCATTATCAAAAACTAAGTACTCTGGAGCGTCAAACCGTGTGACGATCTGATTGTCAAGGAAATAGATTACTTGGGCGGCGTTACATTGTTTAAGAGGAGTTGCCTCCACCCATATAGTGAAATAGTCTGTGGCTATGAGAATATACTTATGTTGGAGGGATGAGGGAGGGTTTATAGGCCCAACAAAATCCAATCCCCACTGTTGAAATGGAAACTGAATTGTAACCGGTTGTAAAGGAAATGCAGGTTTCCTAAACTTCCCTGTGCATTTCTGGCATGGCTCACACTTCCTCACATAAGCATAAGCATATTTAAACAACGTGGGCCAATAATATCCATCCCTAAGAATCTTGTGTGTTGTAGTCTCTCCTGAAAAATGGCCTTCAGCGGGACTTGCATGAAATTGAAACAAAATGTCATTAGTTTCATGTTTTTCCAAGCATCTAAGAAATACTCCATCATAATTTTTTCTAAAAAGAACTTAATCAATGAATTGATAAGGAGAAGATTTCAGTCTCAAAGCCCTTCTTTTCTTAAAATCAAGAGTTTCAGGAGCAAACCCATGGTTCATAAAAAATCTGATATCGTTGTACCATTCCGATGTCGGGGCATCGATAACATTAACAACACCTGAGGGAATTTCTTCATCATGATCCCATTCGGATTGCTGCTGTGCAGGATCATTGGATTGAGCAGTAAGGAGACAAAGGCATTGGCCTTTTACAATTTTAGTTGGTCTGATCTCAAGATCATATTCTTGTAGTGCGGTCATCCAATGGGCCCTATTTTCCCCCAATTCTTTCTGGATGAGGACATTTCTAATAGCGGAATATGGAACAATGACTTTAGTTCGAGACTTCAGCAAGTAGGGTCTGTAATGTTTGACGGATTTATAGACTGCATAGGCTTGCTTATCGATCTGTGAGTATTTAAGCTCTACACCTTTGAATGTTGAGCTCATAAAAGAGATCGGAATCTCTACATCATTGTCATGCTTTTGCGTTAAGACAACTGCATAAGAAAAGTCAGTAGCGAAAGTATAAAGAATGAAATCCTTATCAAAATATGGGGACATGAGAGCAGGAGCTTCTGCAATGGCCTTTCAAATTTGGATAAACGCATCTTTCTGTTCTTGAGACCAAGTAAACTGCACATCTTTCTTGACCAAAAGTTGTAATGGTTTGACTATCGAGCAAAATTTGGTACAAATCTACGTACAAAATCAATCTTACCTAAGAAGGATTGCATTGCTTTGCACAAGCCTGGTAAACCAATCTTTGAAATAGCCTCTATACGTTCAGGATCGATAATCATACCTTCTTTCGAAACAATGAATCCCAGAAGCTTTCCTTCTGTTACTGCAAAAATAGATTTCTTCAGGTTGAGAGAAATACCGAATTTCCTGCAGCGATCAAAAACTTGTTTCAAAGCAAGCACATGTTCATGTCGTTTTTTAGAGTAAATAGTAATATCGTCAACATAAACCACGACAGAATTATGCATTAACCCTCGGAAAGCTATATCCATAGCTCTCTGAAAAGTAGCTCCTGCATTGATCAGCCTGAAAGGCACTCGTCTATAGACGAAAGTACCCCATGGGGTCCTGAAAGTTGTTTTCAATTGATCATCCGGGGCAACCATAACCTGGTTATACCCAGAAAAACCATCTAGAAGGGAGAACATCTCTGACCCAGCTACCTTTTGAAGAATCTGCTCCATTGGTGGAACACGATAGTTATCTTTCTCGGAAGCCCGATTTAGGTTTCTAAAATCGACACACAGTCGAATTTCCCCGCTTTTCTTACGGACAAGTACTAAGTTAGCGATCCATTGAGTGTGCCTGACTAGAAAGATAATTTGAGCAGTGAGCAGCTTCTCCAACTCCTTTTTTACAGAAGGCTCCAAACTGGGGTGCATCTTCTGTAGCTTTTGTTGGAATGGATTAACCTCTGGTTTCATGGGTATATTATGATAGAACATGACGTTAGTGTCAAACGTTTTTAATTCGTCATACATCCAGGAGAAAACATCTTTATACTGTTTGCACAATGCAATAATGGCTCTGCGCTCTTCAGGGGTACAATCGACTCCCAAATTAAAGAAACGAGATTCATGTTCGGTACCTAGGTTGACCTGCTCATAGTTCAAGGATGAGCTTTGAGTTTTACAATTAGTTTGAGATTTGAACTTGTCCTGTAAATCCTAAAACTTTTCCAGATTGATCACCGAATTTGGGATACCGTTTGAGGAATCAGTGAGGGACTCTTCATGTTCTGCTTCATCAATAGCCATGTCTTGAAAAGTATCCTGAGCTGTGAGGAAGTCAAGTATTTGTCGATCATCATCAAATACTTTCCAATTAGTCACATTATCTGGAATGGATGGTCTATACATCAATTCAATTGAAAACGTTTGAGGAGATAGACCTTCCAGCGGAATCAGCCTAGAAGCTGTGTTTGCTAACAGGTCTGCATCAAACGTTTGTGACCTAGGAACTGATTTAATATTGAATGCTGAAAATGAGCTGGTTAGATCCCTTACCAACTTTTGATAATTAGCCAAACGCAGAGATAAGCAATGTATTTTATTTCTTACCTGCTTGACTATAATTTCAGAGTCTCCATAGAATTCTATCGCTTGTACACCTAAATCAATAGCCTTCTTGAGCCCCTGCACAAGAGCTTCATATTCGACCACATTATTAGTGCAATCAAATTCTAACCTGCAAGCAATCATGATCTTCATTCCTTTAGGATTTATGAGAACACAACCCGCTCCAACTCCCTCTTTGGATTTGGAGCCATCGAAAAATAAGGTCCACGAGACAGGGTCTAATCTAAAATTCGTATTCACATTATATACATTATGCACAATTTCACCAAAAAAAGGTACAGAAGTAACCTAAGTGATATGTGATTTGTTTTGAATGCTTTCTTCTGGTGATGCGTCAGCTAGGAACTCACCGAAAAAGGTATCGAATGTAAATTTCTCTACACAAGAGGTGAGATAACTAGCAAGTTCACTTGAATCATTAAGATCAGTGACTATCTATTTCATGAAAGGTTCTCTGCTGATCTTAATTTTATTCGGTTGACCATTGTAAGGAAACCGTAAATGGGACCAATCGGTTGCAAAGTAATCTTTAAGTTTCTCTGACCATTCCCTACTTAAGCACATCCCATAGGCTTCTGGGATGTCAACTATCACAATGTCAACTGTCTGATGGATCCTGGGATCAGCTGACAATGTGAGCAGAACATTTCTCAATTTACCCACCACTCTGACTTTAGATCTGTCAAGTTGTACAATATGGGTTGGAAAGGGCTCCCATGTTGCATTCAATTTCCTGCAAACAGAGAGGGGCATCACATTTGATGATGCTCCCGAATCTATCATGCAGTTGTGTACATTTCGGTTGAAAATATCAAAAGTAAGCAAGAAAGGAGGAGTTCTCTTACTTGTTGGTTTTTGACCATCAGTTTTAGTGACAGAGTCTAGATTATTATTCTGTGACTCTCTAGGCTATTTGACTATCATGTTTTTAGGTAAAGAATCCCTCATAGTAGGGATTTTAAGTAGCTCAAACAGAGAGATGTTTGCTTTGACTCTTTTTAAGTCTTCAACTAGGTTGTACTCCATTTCTGGGAGGATTGTATCCTTTTGAGGAACAGTCTTACTTTTGGTGGGAACTAGAGGAGAAGATGAAGGTTCTTGAGGTGGCTATGGCCTTAACGTTGTATTATAAGGGTGTTGCGAGTTAAACACCGCCTCAGGCTCTTCTTCTTCTTCTACATACATAGGAAGTTCTGAAAAACAACCCATAGCATCAACATGTGGATCACCTTCCTCTTCTTCTACAAGTAATTGTGGATCTGAAGTGGTCGGATTGTTAGAAGTATCAGGGGTAACTTGAGATTCAGCTGCCAATGCTCTAAAAATAGAAAAGAGTTCGTCGTTTGTGAGTCCATCTGCCAGATTCGGTGGTGGTGGAGTTTGTGGGGGCTGATAAGGTCTCCTAAATGGTGGCCTAACATAACCTCTATTTTGATTATGATTGTCATTAGTGTTCTTTTTTAACTCCACCATCTCGTTCGACATCTTTTGAATGAATTTCTTCATGTCATCCATATCGAATGGATCTTTATCCAGAACAGTGGGTTTAGGGAGATTTTTGGTCCTCTTCCTGGAAGTAGAAGGTTGCTCTTCTGAGGTTTCAGGGCTATCCTTCAGACAGAACATATCCTTCTCAACTTGGATTGCTTCATCAAATGCTTCCAATAAAGTACTTTTCTGTGCCCTTTTGACCCACATCGCAATAGGGACAGGTAGTCCCTTTTCAGAATAAGGTACTAGCAACTCTTCAGCAGAAAGAAGATTGGCGAGGATTCTATTTTTTAGATATGAAAATATCTGGTTGAAGTCTTTTACCCTTTCTTTTCCTTTAATTTTCATAGAGGATAGTTCCAAGACAAGATCCTGTGGTGTTTTGTCATCCCCAAATTTCTGAGTAAAATGCTTCTCGAACTCGTCCCAGGGTGATGGATTGAGCCGATAAGGCAAAATACCAAGTAGATTCTCTTCCTTCAAAAGTGTAGGGAAAAATTTTGCATACTACATCCCCGTGTACCACACTTCTAAGTCTGATCGCCTGCATGAAGGTTTTTATATGATCCAACGCGGGCATCTTATCATCAGGGTTGAATTTAGGCAACCATTTCTCAGGATTCTTTGGTAATCTATGTTGATCCCCTAATATGAAAACTGCACCTTGGTCAAGCCAAGGTCTGTTTTGACCTTCTCCAACCATTGGAGGTTCTTGTTCTTCTTGTTCTGATGACGAGCTAGAAGAATTCTCTTGGTCTGAGGAAGATGATGAAGATGAAGGAGGGGATGGTGGTGGACCACCGGCTCCAAGATTTGGTTGACCTTGTGTTCCTACGAGAGTGGCCTCACGGTTATATTCAGGAGAATATGGTCGATTAACTAGGTCTTGGTTTTCATATTGTTGATCAATTGTATGTTGATCCTCTGTGTTAAAACTATTGGTATGCTGAACCTGTGGATCACTGGTCTGTGAGGTGGGAACTTGCTAATCTTCCTGACCGCTAGCCTGCAAAATACCTTCTAAGTTTAGAGCTGCCAGGCCGCATCTTCTTTGATCGGAAACTCGTTGTTCTGCTCTTAAAACCCTATCGGCAGATGTTTTCAATATCTGCTCTAACGAGATGGGTCCCCTTGTGGGTGATGTGAAAATGATTTCTCCTATGTTCTCCTGTTGTATCACCGGTGTAATGGGTATAACCGTAGGTTGTGTAGATGTGACAGGGAGACGTGTAGGTTGTGTATTAGTTGGTTGTCCAGATGTTGAAGCCCTAGTCTGGCTTCAGGTTTGAACCATTGAAGTACTTGCTAGAGGAGGTTTATTAGTAGTTTGCTTAGGCATGTTTTACTAGCGGACCTCCTTCTAGCGCCATTTGTTGATGCCTCGGGGGTGCAGGGTAAGTGCAAGGTCCTAGAATGGGTTCCAAGGCACACAACAGGGGATGAAAACCCAGCCAAAGGCTTCGAAAGACCCTGCGCAAGGGAAATTCTTTCCTTGCGCTATTTGGTGTAGTGATCACCCACGGATATTTGGCCTCTGCTGGCACTCTATGAGTAAAAGATTTGATCTAGAAATATCAGTTTTCCTATCAAGGAAAACTAAGTGTGAAAGATTGTTACCAAACCTAACTTAACCTACCTAAGGGAAGAATCTATTCTAAGTCAGATCTAGCCTAAAAGGAAGATTTGATGTTGTGCAGATCAGATTTAAAGTGTGATGAACAAGTAGTTAAGTACCTTAAACAGAAATGTCTTTGGGTTCTTCACTTGTTAATTAAATTTTTATCAATTAATAAAAATTAAGTGACAATTATTCAAAGTGTTTAAGCCTATTCAAATATCCGATCTGTAATCATTGTGTTAATTGAAAAATTAATGCTTGATTATACATATTTATTTGCATCGAATCATTTGCAGAAATATAAAAGTGAAAACGTTCAATTAAAGAAATTTAATAGAACAATTTTGAGCATAATCCAGACATATAGGGAAACCAATATGAGAGATATTATGCATTAATGAATGTCCTGCAAAAGACTAAACACATAACCGATGACAAATTTGAAACATTAACTCAGCAATTCTCAAAGAAATTTGAAAAACAATAGAAGGTGAATTAAAAGATAACTTTCCTGAATAGAGAAGTCTTGTACAAAAATTACAATGACTCTGATAAACAGAGTATCTTTAGTCCAATCTCCTATTGAAGTGAAATTCCAAAATTCCCAACCCCTTACTAAGGGAAACATTCCTCCTTATATAATAAATTTACATAAGAGTTCCAACAGGAGAAATTCTATAAAATAGGGATTACAAAATCAGATCTAACCATCGATCCAAGAAATCTTGCTATTTTTAAGCTTAAAATATTTTCCGCCACCTTTCACAAAATAAAGACTTGTTCTTTAATCAGATAAGGTCTCGTGGCACCATAAAAATTCAATCACAGATTGTTCACTATCATCGACAGGTGGTGTGGCTTGCAGAGCATTTGCTGTAGGAAATTCGGAGTCGAGGAAACCACTGTCAAAAACAGAGAAATCCATGAGAGGATTTACTTCAGGAACGGCAGCCGGCACGTCAGGTTCTTCATTGATTATAAATTCATGTATAACATCAGTATCGAGATCAGTTGATTCCTCCAGAATTTCCTTCCTTTGCTCTTCGGGGTTTTGCATGTAGGCAGACAAAGTTTCGAAGTCTTCTTGATTGTTACCGCTGCTAAGATCAGGAACACCTGCATCAAACGGTGGTGACAACATTTCTTGATACAACAAGGGGTAGAGTTCTTCATTTTCAACCTGAACATTAGAAAATTCACCATCTGCATGAATATTACTCATTCTGAATGAGTCTTGGATAGTAGGACGCAAAAAATACCACACAGAGTCTTACATCTTCTAGAAGGCAAGGGATGAACTGGAGATTTCATGTTAATTGCTATTTTAAAGGCCAACAAGCAGGTCGATGATAATCGGGCGGGGAAATCTGCAATGATTAAACTTATCCATTCAATTCATTGTAATTACTTCAATTGTAATGAAAAGAGCCGAGGTATGTGCCAGTCGGATCAAAGCTTGTGTGAAGTACGAGTTTAATTACTACTCGCATGATTTTGAATTGCCTTTACGATCACATCGTTACAAGCAATCTTCCATCAATAATTATGACTGGTAATTAATAATGGAGACGAAAGTTAGGGTGATAAAGTTTATCTGCAAAAAGTCTCGACTAGGAGTTCCAGTACACGGGTTATCAATTCCTCGCACGTAACAAATCTGATCGATCTGACCCAACTTCCACGAGAATGATAAAAGTTTTCAGGTCGGGAATAAGTGAAAAGAAACGATCATTAAGAGGTGGAACAAAAACGACAAGATGTCAAAGCTCGAGTCCAGACATGGCGAACTTAAGGTGGAGAGATGGCGTCCATCCAACATGAAGTAACTGATAGACTTGTATTAGTGTCCGTTGTCATGGATTACACAGAAAAATGATAATTTGGTAGAACCAGCTTTCAAAAGACAAAATGGAAAATCTTGACTTAACTGACTACCCAAAATCAACATGACCGTGAGACCATAACAGACAGATGACTGAGATTAACCGGAGCAGGATGCGGAATCGAGTTCAAGTATTTTCATGAAGTTCTTATTCAAAGATCCCGCAAGCCGAAACCCGAACGTATGGATTTGCGGGTTGCAGGTATGCAAAATGGAAGTAAAAAAAAATATTTTCGAAAGTCGAAAACCCACTATACGGGTGGCGGGCTTCGGAATGTTAAACTGTGAAGCGAAATAACCATCCCGAAAGCCGCATCCCGAAATTACGGGTTGCAGGTTTCGGGAGTACAAACCAAATAAACAAAAAAGGAAAAAAGAAATCACAATCCCGAAAGCCGAATGCCACCATTGCGGGGTTGGAGTTTCGGGGTAATTATTTCTCAGTCTTATTATAGAATGATTCCGCAACCCACAGCCGTCGGGTTGCGGGTTTTGGAATTACCAAAACCAAAACTAAAAAACAGCAGTCCCGCAACCCGCACCTGTTGGGTTGCGGGTTTTGGGTTCTCCAAATGTCGGGTTTCGGGATGATGATAACAGTCAAAAAAATACTCAAAATTTTGGCTCTTTTCAGACCAAAACACTTTGGAAGAAATAATCAAACCCTTACAAACAAGCAGACCAAGAGCATGGGTGAAGAATTTTAGAAGTAAAATCAAAATCTAGAATTTTCAAGATGACTCACCCAAACACCTATGCTTTTATTAAAATTGGGGGCTCCTGTGCTTAGCCAAGCATGGGGTCTGTTGTGGCCACAACAGGGCATTGGTGTACATACGAAATGTAGTATCATTGCTTTAAAATACCTTAAGAATTAATCAAGTAACGCGAGTTGGACAGATTTCTATCACGGGCATTGGTGTATATGAAATATAGTATCATACAAATTAGAAATCTCAAGAAATAAACTAGCCACTGACCTACATTTTGTTTTAACTTCAGAAAGATTGCTTGTATGGATCAAAATTTCAACAAGAAACTACATTCAAAGATACAATTTCTGCACTGGTCACTCAAGCACGTCAAATTTGTGCACTGGTCAATCAAGCACAAGGTGACCCGTTTTTGTTGTGTTTGTGGTTCTAAATGTAATAGTGAACTTTGAGACCAAGACCCGGGATCGAGACCCCAACCATGGCCCCATCCTGCATGGCGTTCAGGTGATGATTGTCATGTCTGGGCCCTCAGCCTATGTGTTGGCGAAGATGGAAGAGCAGGGCTTCTGCATGATGGATGCATACAACGCCATCGTAATTCCTTGCATCTTGTGCATATGGCCACACTTGCATTCAACAAGTAATGAGTTTCATTCCCAAATTGACATGACAACCTAGCTTTATGTTTATAATTTATTATAATCTCTACAACTAGTTTCATTCCCAAATCCACTTGACAATCAAGCTTTATCATTTTAATTTATTCTAATCTTGATCTATTTACTGGGTGTACTCACATCGACGAAGGTTTGGAGTCTTGAACTCTATCTATTGGCCATTGGGAATTCCAAGTGGAGCTATGGAATTTTAGTATCACTGTATACTATCGAAAAAACAAGTAAAAAATGTGGTGTCCAAATCTTAATAAGTCACAACCTCCCCAATAATTGGTTATCCCTCTGCCTCTTCTTTTTTTTCCAAAATTATTCCCAAACTGAATGGATTATTGCAGCAACTATATGCGGTTGGATGTTAATATTCGAATCTGACTCTCATAATAAGAATAATATATAAGATGATGCTTATAAAATTACAATAAGCTCGCCTTTATACGGCTTGAGCAAGCATAGTGAAGGGTTACACCCTTTCACTAGTAGCCTAATAATCTATTAATTTATAAATGATAATATTAATTAAATATTCACAACATTGCCTTCCCCTTAGGAAAGCTTTATCCTCAAAGCTTGAGTATTTTCCTAATGTCGTCCTTCATTCAGATTCGGTGTCAGTATTAGAATCGGATGTGATTTCTTGTGTAGATACTTGCACTTCCTTTCCATTGATGATTTTGCACTGTATTGTTTGATTGTTCCTACATTTATGGCCTGGCATCCAATCATCACCGCATCGATGGCATATGTTTTTCTTCTTTTTTCTATTATTAGAGTAATTGTTAGATGACTTCGATCTATTTTTCATTTCATAGGCATATGATTGAGGTTTGTGGCATTGATGGTCGGGTGACCAAGTATCTTCACAGTACCTACATTGTGTCTCTTTTTCTTGTCGATAATGGTTATCGCCTCTTGTTTTTATTCCTTCCAGTTTGCGTTCTACAGCTTTTGCTTTATGTCTTGCTACTTCTACGTTAGGTATGTCATGTAACTTTAAATATGTTTGGAGGTATGGTTTAAGACCTCCTAAATAGGTTTCGAGTCTTTGTTTGTCAGACAACCCAAAGACTCGTGTCGATAAGGATTCCCACTGATGTCTGAATTCCTCAACGCTTCCAACCTGTTGTAATCTGGTAAGTTTACTGAAAAATTCATCTTCTTTGATTCCTAAACCTATTAAAAAAATCATTTTTGAACAAGTTCTAGGTGTAGGCAAAATTGTCTCTCTTCCACCATAAGTACCAATTATAAGTGTACCCTTCCATATGCATTGACGCATATTTCACCTTCTCCTCGTCAGATTGAATATTGTAAATGTCGAAGTATTCTTCCGCTTTGTTTATCCAAGCAATGCATTGGTCTTCACTTCCGTTGTATTTCGACAACTCTATTTTTGCCTTAGGTGGGTACACTATGTAAGGGTGATATTGATTTCTTTTTGCTTTACGGTTTGATGGTGGATCATGTTGGTTGTGGAGCCAGATCTTTCAGTCTCATAGATGATATTTTCTTAGTCGTGCACCATGGTTATGCGTATCCCGTGGTATTTTCCCATTGTATTTTTCCTATAAAATAAAGACATTGTAATACGGCTATGGAAGATGTATTAGGTTTTATGCATTGTAAACATCTCTAAGATCAGGAGAGAGACTATGAGACAGTGAAGAGGAAGTGCAGCGGCTGTGCTGCGGGTTGTATCCCTTCACCTTGCTAGACGATAATAATAATAAGGACTGGAAAATTCAATGTGGACGTATCCCAAGTTGGGGTGAACCACGATATATCTTTGTCTCTCTTGTAATGTGTGTGTGATTATATTTGCATTTCTGTTTATTTTTATTGCTCTGCGATCCTGTTTTTCTAACAATTGGTATCAGAGCCAAAGGTCTATTTGGCAAATAAACCCGCAGGAAGCTAGGGTTTCTGGTTCGAGTGAGAGCAATGGTGGAAGAAGGAAAGTTTAAGGTCGAGAAGTTTAACGGCCAAAACTTCTAGTTATGGAAGATGCAAATGGAGGACTATCTGTACCATAAGGATCTATTCCTACCGTTGGGAGGAAGAGCAAAGCATCCAGCGGCCATGAAGGACGAAGAATGGGAGGTTCTTGACAGAAAGGCTCTGGGAACAATACGGCTGAGCCTGGATTCATCGGTGGCTTTCAATATCTCAAAAGAAACGACAATGGAGGGTTTGATGAGCGCACTAGGTAAGCTGTATGAAAAACCCTCGGCCTCCAACAAGGTATTTCTAATGAAGCGTTTATTTAATATGAAGATATCTGAAGGTGGATCTGTTACTGATCATTTAAATGAGTTTAATATGGTTACAAATCAGCTAATTTCTATAAGTGTGAACTTTGATGATGAGGTTAGGGCTCTTCTAGTCTTGTGTTCATTGTCAGAAAGCTGGAATAGCTTGGTCATGGCTGTAAGTAACTCTATCTCTGGTTCAAACACTTTGAAATTTGATGATGTTATTGGTGTTATTCTTAGCAAGGAAATGTGAAGAAAAAGCACAGATGATACATCAGGTAATGCGTTGACCATGGAGAGCAGGGGAAGACAAAAGAAGAGAGGAAAGAGCTAAAGTAATCGTGGCAAGTCTAAAACGAGCAGATCCAAGTCCAGACTGGGAAAAATAGAGTGTTGGAACTATGGAAAGAAAGGACATCTGAAGAAAGATTGTAGATCTCTAAAGAAGAAAGGAGATGCACAGAAGGAAACTACCCAGGAAGCAAATGTAGCAGGTGATATGTTACAAGATGCTTTGATTCTTGCATTAGATAATACTAGTGATTATTGGGTAGTAGATTCAGGAGCTTCATGTCATGCTACACCCCATAGGAAATACTTTCACGAGTATGTTCCTGGCGATTTTGGACATGTTTTATTGGGTGATGATGAACCATGTAAAATTGTTGGAATGGGTAAGGTATGGATAAAAGTTAAGAATGGAACTGACTAGCTATTGAAAGATGTTAGGCATATTCCTGCTATGAAAATAAATCTGATCTCAATAGGGCAGTTGGGAGATGGCGGCTGTCTATCTACATTTGGAGAAAAGTGGTGGAAGATCACTAAAGGATCAATGGTGATAGCAAAAGGAGACAGGATAGGTACGTTGTATTTATGTCCTCATAATACTGACCATTCTATCTCTTTAGCTTCCACAGGAACAGATACAGCATTGTGGCATCATAGGCTTGGCCACATGAGTGAGAAGGGGATGCAGATTCTCCACTCAAGGAAGTTTCTGCCAGATTTGAAGCAGGTAAGTTTGGAATTCTGTGAAAACTGTGTTTATGGAAAACATAAGAGAGTCAGATTTCTCAGGGTTGGGAAACAGAAGAAGAATGAAAAGTTAGAGCTAGTGATACAGATGTATGGGGACCGGCTCAGGTACAATCTCTTGGTGGCTCTCATTATTATGTTACATATATTGATGATGCAACTAGGAAAACTTGGGTTTATTGCATTAGACAGAAATCTGATGTGTTTTCTACTTTTAAGAAGTGGAAATATTTGGTTGAGAATGAGACAGGAAAAAGTTTGAAGTGTCTCAGATCTGTTAATGGAGGTGAGTACTGCGGCAAGGAGTTTGATAGTTACTGTTCATACCATGGGATTGGTAGAGAGAAGACAGTCCCAGGAACACCACAAGAAAATGGTGTGTCAGAAAGGATGAACAGAATGATCATGGAGTGTGCAAGGTGTATGAGACTGCATGCAGGGTTTCCCTTACATTTTTGGGTAGATGCTGTAAATACTGATATTTATTTAATAAACAGAGGACCTTCAAGTGCTTTGGATGGTGGTATTCCAGAGGAGGCATGGACAGATAAAAAGGTAAACTACTCATTTCTGAGAATGTTTGGTTGTGAAGCATTTGTCCATATTGATAAAGAAAATAGAACAAAGCTTGAAGCTAAATCCAAGAAATGTACATTTATTGGATATGGGGTTGATGAATTTGGTTATCGCTTATGGGATTATGAAAATAACAAAATCATCAGGAGTAGAGATGTGGTATTCAATGAAAAGGTCATGTATAAAGATCAGTTGCAGGGAAAGAAACAGGAAAAGGAAACCACAGAGTACACAGTACTTGATGAAATTCAAGAAAACGAAGTTCCAAAGGTGCCAGAAAATCAATAACAACAGCAAGTACTTGAAACTCCTACAACTACAAGATGATCTACCAGGTTAAGTAGACTCCCTGAACAATACTCTCCTTCAATGTATTATTTTTTTATGACTGATACTGGTAAACCAGAATGTTATGAAGAAGCAATGCAAGTGGAAACTAGAAAGAAGTGGGAGCAAGGCATGAATGAGGAGATGGACTCATTGGTAGGAAACCAGACTTGGGATCTGGTTTAGTTTCCAGCTGGTAAAAGAGCATTGCAGAACAAATGGATTTACAGGTTGAAGGAAGAAGAAGGAGGCAAGAAACGGTACAAGGCCAGACTTGTTGTAAAGGGGTTTGCACAGAAGAAAAGTATAGATTTTGATTAAATATTTTCTCCTGTTGTTAAGATGACTTCAATTAGGACTATCTTAAGTCTAGTGGCAGTAGAAGATTTGCATCTTGAACAGTTAGATGTAAAAATAGCCTTTCTCCATGGGGATTTGGAGGAAGAGATATATATGCAGCAGCCACAAGGGTATGAGTTCAAAGGTAAGGAGAACTTGGTATGCATGTTGAAAAAGAGTTTGTATGGCTTGAAGCAAGTTCCAAGGCAGTGGTATTTAAAATTTGATAGGTTTATGACAGAACAAGGTTATAGTAGATTTCATTCTGACCACTGTGTTTATTTCAAGAAGCTAGACAATGAAAGATATATTATCTTGTTATTGTATGTGGATGACATGCTTGTTGCGGGGTCTAACATGCAGGATATAAATGTACTCAAAAGGAAGCTAGCTAATTCATTTGCGATGAAGGATTTGGGTGGTGCAAAGCAAATCCTTGGTATGAGAATAACGAGAGACAGGAAAAATCGCAAATTGACATTGTCTCAGAGTGAGTACATATAAAAGGTGTTGGAGAGGTTCAGAATGCAGAATGCAAAACCAGTTAGTACACCTTTGGCTAGGCATTTCAGTCTAAGTAAGGAAATGTGTCCCAAGACACAGGAAGAGACAGATTACATGTCCAAGATTCCCTATCAATCAGCAGTTGGCAGCTTAATGTATGCCATGGTGTGCACAAGACCAGATATTGAACAAGCAGTGGGAGTTGTGAGCAAATATATGAACAATCCAGGTAAAGAACATTGGAAGGCAATACAGTGGATTTTCAGGTATTTGAGAGGTACCACTACTCGGGCATTATGTTTTGGAGGTTCAGACACTGTTCTACAGGGATATGTTGATGCAGATATGGCAGGTGATAAGGATAGCAGGAGTAGCACCACAGGGTATGTGTTTGCTGTAGGTGGAACAATAGTAAGTTGGATTTCGAAACTGCAGAAGGTTGTTGCACTTTCAACAATGAAAGCAGAGTATGTTGTTGTTACAGAGGCTAGTAAAGAGATGATTTGGTTGCAGAGGTTTATGGAGGAATTGGGTAAGAAGCAGAAGGATAGCAGGTTGTATAGTGACAGCCAGAGTGCCATTCATCTTGCAAAGAACTCAGAATTCCATTCCAAGACTAAACATATATAGCTCAAGTACCATTTCATATGCTCTGTTCTGGAAGATGAACTCTTGAAGCTGGAAAAGATACATACTAGCCAGAATCCTGCAGACATGTTCACAAAGGTAGTGACCAAAGAGAAACTGAGTTCTTGCTCGGTTTCAGTTGGCCTTCTAGCATGAAGGTGAAGAGGATAAATTTGCTAAGTCCAAGTCCAACAGTGGTGGAGTTGCTATGATCAGTCTTCAAGTGGGAGATTGTTGGTTGTGGAGCCAGATCTTCCAGTCTCATAGATGATATTGTCTTAGCTGTGCACCATGGTTTTGGGTATCCCGTGGTATTTTTCCCATTGTATTTTTCCTATAAAATAAAGACATTGTAATACGGCTAGGGAAGATGTATTTGGTTTTATGCATTGTAAACATCTCTAAGATCAGGAGAGAGACTATGAGACAGCGAAGAGGAAGTGCAGTGGCTGTGCTGCAGGTTGTATCCCTTCACCTTGCTGGATGGTAATAATAATAAGGACTGAAAAATTCAGTGTGGACGTAGCCCAAGTTGGGGTGAACCATGATATATCTGTGTCTCTCTTGTAATGTGTGTGTAATTATATTTGCATTTTTGTTTATTGTTATTGCTCTGCGATCTTGTTTTTCTAATAGATCGGAACTACTGGATGATTTAAGTGACATATTTGAATTGCCTCATTGTTGGCAATGATTTTTAGATTTGTTATTCTCTACTATCTTACTGATAGCTTCTATTTTTCTATTTAATCGTGCCTCCATATCTTACAGTACTTTTGTTTCTATCTCTTGCTTAAGCGTCGCATTATTAATCTTTATTTCTTTTTGCAATTCTTCTTGATTGTTGGCAAGTGCTTCCTGTGTGAAAATATGAAATGAGGCATCTAGCATGTCTGGACTGCTGACTTGGTCTGTCTTAGGCATTAGTCTTTGTAACACCTCCATTAATGTATTATGGTTCTGCGTCATGGTGCTCAAGTTCTGGGTTATGGTGTTCATGTTTTGAGTCATAGTACTCATTTTGTCATCCAATTCTTTTTGTTTTTCGTTCAGGATGTCAAATTTTTCACCCAGCGTTCTTTCTAGTACCAGAACAACTTCGTCTTTGATTTCTTTTTCAAGCACTGTATTGTTATTTTCATCTCTTCCTTCAATTTTTTTTGGTTAGCGACGAGGGATTTGATGTCCTTCTCCATTTTGTCAATTTTCTCTTTTAGTTCCTCCATGGTTCTTGATCTCATGTGGGGAGGTGAATATTTGGGCCCAATTTTGGCTTTATGAGGGGTGGAAAAAATGATAATGTCTTTGGAAAAGTGTTGAATCAATAATAATTATTATAGTAATAAGAATTACTATAATTCTTTTTGTGTAGTTAAAAATAATAATAAATATTATATTTAAATATTTTGATTATAAGGTAGAATAATAGATTTTAATAAAACAAATATTAATATAATAATATAAAAATTATTATATAATATTTTACTTTATTAAAAATTAGGGTTTTGGTCAAGTGAGAATGCTGGTCAAAATGGTGGATTTGTTGTGGAAAGGTCAGCGCAACAAGAGGGATGCAAGGGATATCATGTGGAAGAGTGAAGCAAAGATTTATGTATGAGGGAGATGGGAGTGGAGGAGCAGAGGAGATGGTGGAGGGAAGGCGTGGGAAAAGAAAGGGGCATGCAAGGATGAGGCAGGGTTGCTAGCGTGTGCAGAGTCGTGGGGGTGTTGGCCGACGTGTTGTAGTGGAAGCCGGGATGAACTGCAGCTGGGAGGGAGAGAGCTTGAGGTTGGAGTCGTGGGAGAGGTGGTGTACAGAGAAGGTGGATGCGTAGAGAACACATGGGGAAACAACGGCTGGGGGGAGGCGATGGAGCGAATGTTACAGTGGAGGCAGAGCGAAGGGGTTTTGGGATGGAGGACGGAATGGAGGCACGATGAGAGGGATGGGGATGAGCAGTTGGAGTGGGCACAATGGAGATGTGGGGCACGTATGGGGAGTGTAAAGGGAAGTGGAAGTAGGCATTGATGGATTGGTGCAGCGAGCGGCAGTGGGAGTAGTGTGAGAGGATGGAGGATGCAGAAGAGATGGTGTACGCAGGGGCTATGGGAGAAATGCGGGGATGAATGGATAGTGAGAGTAACGCGGGGGAAATGAATAAGGGTAACAACGTAGATGTGGATGCATGGGATAATTAGATGGACGTGGGGAATTGAAGTGGAGGTTGTGACAGGTGGGAGCGTGGGCGTTGGAAAGGTGATAGGGTGAGGATGAAGTGAAGGTGACAGTATGTAGATAAGAAGTAGAGCGTGGAGATAAGAGAGGGGGATTTGGGGAGAGAAGAGGGCAGCGAAAGGAGAGAGGTGTGTGAGAAAGGATATGAGTGCAAGAATGGGGGATGAGCAGCGGATGTGTAAGCCAAGAAGAGCCGAAACCGCGCTCTGATACCAAATGCAGCAATTGTATCCGATTGGATGTTAATAGTCGAATCTGACTCTCATAATAAGAATAATATATAAGATGATGCTTATAAAATTACAATAAGCTCGCCTTTATACGGCTTGAGTAAGCATAGTGAAGGGTTAGGGCCTTTCACTAGTAACCTAATAATCTATTAATTTATAAATGATAATATTAATTAAATATTCACAGCAATTATTTATTTAATTTTTAATTCTTATTTAAAGAAACAGACATGTTTTTTAATAAAAAAATGAAAGGCTTTCCTTTGTTTGCCATGTTATTGGAGTTTTAAATGAAATTAATTAAAACGGCCTTATGTACCAGATTGTCGGGTTCTTTTGTTCGGGTACACAGGGTACTCCCAAAAGACCGAACACCTAGAGCAACCACTTCACACAAACAGATCACAGATCGATACACCAATGTTTTGATGTGGTTTAAACCCTTGTGAGGGAAACACTCCATGGACACGGCCAAATAGCTTCTACGGAACAATTTATTATGCAAAGAAAGAAAGTTACAAATGAGCTTCTCATAATCGATCAACTTTCTAATGACCCTCCATGCTCATTAAATAGAGATCATGGACCAATCGGGTGTTAAGCCGCGGATCAAGGGTAGGTATGATCTAAGATAAGTTGAGCCGTTGGATCACTCTATGTCAGGAACATATCGTGACCGACAGATTAAGTATTTACAAATGCATACTAATGCGCACTAAAGAAACACACTTTTCCTAACGGATATATTACACAAGTTGATCTTGACTAACTCCTAAGTGTCTAAATATCTTAACATCCCCCCTTAAGAACAACTTGGGATAGTATTGAAGGATTTACAAAAGTGACACTATTAGGAGATGGAAGGAGGCATTAGAGCCTATCCCCCCTTAATGGAAAGTTCCTGAACTCCTAACATAGATCGAAGTTTAGAAAACTTCGCTTCTGTAAGAGACTTGGTGAAGATCTCTGCAACTTGATCATCTGTAGGACAAAAGAGTACTTCAAGAACACGATCATGAACAAGATTTCTGATGAAGTGCATATGAAGCTCAATGTGTTTGCTGCATTGATGTAGGACTGAATCTTTGGCAAGCTTGATGGCACTTTGATTGTCGCACCAAAATGGAATAGGCTGCTGCTGTTCGAATCCAAACTCTAAAAGGATTTGTCGAAGCCATAAAGCTTCCTGACTAGCATTAACTACGGCTCGATATTCTGCCTCTGCTGAAGAAAGAGCAAGAGCTTGTTGTTTCTTACAAGCCTAAGTAACAAGTCCAGATCCTTGGCTGAAAACATAACCTGCAGTAGACTTTCGATCATCGGGATCGTCGGCCCAATCTGAATCAATGAAACCAACCAACAAAGGTCCCCCCCCTGTACTGTAATGAATCTCGAACTGAATTGTACCTCGAATATATCGAAGTATTCTTTTAGCTACTTTCCAGTGACTTTCATGATGTGTTTGCATATAACGGGCAACACGACCAACAACAAAGGAAAGGTTAGGATGGGAATGAGTTAAGTATAAGAGACTACCAATAAGCTGACGATACAAGGTGGCATCTACTTCAGGTGAAGGACAAGTGGCAGAAAGTTTGACTCCAGACTGGAAGGGAGAAGGGGCTGGTGTACAATCTTCCATGTGAAAGCAATGAAGAAGGTCACAAGCATACTTAGACTGAGAAAGAAAGATTCCATATTTGGTTTGCAGGACTTGGAGACCAAGAAAATAATGCAAATGTCCTAAGTCTGACATTTCAAAAATTTTCTTAAGACTAGATTTCACATGGGTTATAAGCTTAGGGTCACTACCAATAAGAATAAGATCATCAACATATAGAACAAGTATGATGAGATGGTTTCTTATTTTCTTGGTATAGACATTGGGGACAGAATGGCATCTAGAAAAACTAGTGTCAAGGAGAAAGCTATCCATTTTGGCATACCAAGCTCTAGGAGCTTGTTTAAGGCCATATAAGGATTTCTTAAGGCAGCAGACAATGATAGATTTATTCTGAACATATACAGGAGGTTGTTCCACGTAAATTTCCTCATGTAAATCACCATGTAAGAAGGCAGACTTGACATCCATTTGATGGACTTCCCAGTTGTGTAAGGTTGCAAGGGAAAGAACAAGGCGGATAGAGTTCATTTTTGTGACAGGAGCAAAGGTTTCATTGTAGTCAATCCCTTCAACTTGGTAAAAACCTTTGGAAACTAACCTTTCCTTAAGTATTTCAATACTTCCATCTTATGCATACTTAGTTATGTAGACCCATTTACATCTGACAAGTTTTCTTCCTTTTGGAAGAGGTACAAGATCCCAAGTATCGTTCGCCACTAAGGAACGATATTCTTCATCCATAGCTGCATCCCAATCTGGATTTCCTGAAACTTCTGCAAATGTTTCTGAATCATGATTCTCGGAAACTTGAGCCAAAGAGAAGAGGCTAGCTAAAAATGAGAACGTGTCCGACATTGATCTCTAGGATCACCAGCAAGATCACCAGCTGCTTCACATGTTGAACAAACCCATCTAGGAAGCACTTGTGCTGGTGCAACTGGAGGAACATGAGCAGGAGGAGGTGGATTTTCATCCTCACTGTCATCATCAAAAACTGGATTTGGAAACCTATCAAGGAAGTTGGAAGAAGAAGAAGGCACAATCGTCGAATCGGGCTCGCAGGCCAAAGAAGGCACAATCGTCGAGTTAGGCTTGCAGGCCAAGAGATTTTCATCAAATTTAACATCTCTTCTAATTACTACATCATGAGAATGTGGTTGAAGAAGTCTATAACCTTTTACATCTTCAGAATATCCAAAAAATATGCACTTTTCACTTTCAGGCTGCAATACTTTATGTTTTTCATCTGGAATGTGAGCCCATGCTTCACTACCAAACACATGGAAGTGACTTACATCAGGTTTAGTTTTACTCCATACTTCTTCTGGTGTGATACCTTGTAATGCTTTAGTGGGGGTGCGATTAACTATGTAATTTACACAATTAATGGCTTCAGCCCAAAATTGAAGACTTAGTCCCTTAGATTGGATCATACAATTAGCCATTTCTTTTAAAGTGCGGTTCTTCCGCTCAGCTACACCATTTTGTTGTGGTGTATATGGAACAGTGTGTTGTTGTTGGATTCCTTGTTTAGTGCAAAAAGTAGTGAACTTTTTGTTAACATATTCTCCTCCATTATCAGATCTTAACTTAATAATTTGATGACCATATTGTTTTTCAACAAGGGCCTTGTAGGCCAAGAACATATTAAATGCTTCGCTCTTAAGTTTTAGGAAATAAACCCAAGTGCATCTGGTGTAATCATCAATGAAAGTTAAGAAATATTTAAAACTAGAAAATAAAGTAGATGGAAGAGAACCACACAAGTCACTATGCACAAGCTCCAAGGGAACCGAGGCATGCCAAGAGGCACATTTGTCAAAACTGTCCCGATGATGTTTTCCGAGTACACAACCGTAACAAACACCATCCCTGCAAGATACCATCGGAAGACCTGTCGCAATATTGTCTTTACATAGTTGTTGCAATGAGCGATAATTTAAGTGACCAAATCGCTCATGCCAAAGTTTGCTCAAGTTATCACTATGAACAACAAAAACTGAAGGAAAAGGTGATGACCCAAAGTTGTTAAACTTGTACAACCTAGTAATATCATCAACAATTCCGATAGCTAAGACCTGTTGAGGATCTTTAAAATCCTTGATTACAACTTGGTGAGGTGTAAACGTCACAGTTTTACCTTCACCATAATGAGTGATTTGATAGACTGATAACAAATTGCAGGAAATTCTTGGAACACATAGTACATCACTGAAATGACCATTATCTACTGGAACTGTTCCAGCTCCTACAACTCTTAGAAATCTATCATCACCAACAAATATTTGTTGAGTGTTACTTTCATGCATAGTAGAAAAGATGGCTTTATCCTTAGCCATATGATAAGATGCTCCAGAATCAATGAGCTATTCATTTGAAGTAGAAGAAGAAGATGCATTATAATAATAACCAGAAGCACAAAGTGCATGTCCATGAGAGATAGATTCTGAAGGCGAATCTAGGCTGATGTGGTGCTTCTCCATTGCTGCTTCCAAGGTTGCCATCTTCTTGAAACACTTAGATTCAGCATGATTATCTTTCCTGCAATAGTTGCAATGACACTCAGTTTTCTTGCCTTTTGACTTGGATCCTTTGTCATTTTTTAAAGAATGAGCTGACTGAGAGGGTTTGGAACCCTTGTTTGACTTATTATTGCAAAAATTTTGTTACTTAGGAGGCTTGGACTTTTCTTCCTGTTGGGACAATAAGGCTTTCCCAGATGTATCTGCATTGTTGATTATTCCAAGATGGATGAGTTTATCTTGCTCTCTAATCAAGGAATCACAAAAGGATTCAAGACTAGGCTCTTGATAGCTAGCTGCATTCAAAGATTCTTTCATGGAGTAAAATGTAGATACAAAAACAGAATATGCAGATCCAAATTTTGAAAGAATATGATAAATGCATTGTTTGTCTTCCCTCTTAATCTTACATTCTGCACATAAGAGTTTAAGAGTTTTGTACTTAGATAAATAATCTTGAATGCATGAAAAATCACTTGGATTTAAAGAAATCAACTCATTTCGAGTTGATGACCTAGAATTTCATTGTGTTTACCAAACACAGATTCCAACTTGTCCCAAGCAGCATCAGGTTCATCAATTCCAGATATGTGAAATCACAAATCAGTAGAGATTGACATCCCAATCAATCCATGAGCTTCGTCGCATCTATTTGCCCATTTGATTTTCTTATCATCATCAGTGGATTATGTTTATTTCCCTGGTAAGTAGAATATCATAAGGGGCGGCCATATTTGTAAATTAATGGCTGTAAAAGCAGAAACCAATAGTCTGGATGCGAAGAGCTCGAAAAAATAAGCGGTTTTAAAAAAAAACGACACTGAAAACTGACTCTGTATGATGAAGTTATGCTTGATCAAAGAGAATGTTGAAGATGTCCCCAATAGTGACGTGGCAGATAGAGAATGACCAGCTAAAAAGAAAAACCCCCATCTTCCCAAGATGAACCTTTCACAATCACTTTACAATAAAGTTGCTTTAAGTGAATCACTTTTATAAAATAAGTGATTTCACTTTTACAATGATGTGACTTTAAATGATGCAACAATAAAAATGAACTTAAGTGATTCACTTTTTATTTTTATTTTTTATTATTTAAGTGAGATTGCACTTTTACAATAAAGTAACTTGAAAATTAGAAATTGCATGCACTTTTTATTTTAAAAGTAACTTCCTAAGACTTGAACTCAAGACCTATTAAGGAATAAAGCAACTTTGAGCCAAGTGAGCTAGATTAAAAGGTATGTAAAATATGGGAATGAGGAAGGGGTTTTTTTTTTTTTTTTACTCTTCTTGCTCGGTTTCCGTGCTTGCCTTTTTTCCCTGCAAATCACACCACAAACCGAAACAAACAAAAAAACTTTTCCACACTTGTGGAGTTAGATCTCGTTAGCTTGCCCGGAAAGTCTACGTTTTCTCTCTGTTTCTGATTTTTCGAGATCGCTGTAGCTAGGGTTTTACCCCTAGCTTGTGCCAATGAGCACCTACTAAGGAGAATGGACTCCTTAGTAGCAGTTCAGTATATTAAACTAATTAAGCTAAAACAGAAATTAAATTACTTCTAAAACAAGCATGAAACATAAACATCAAATTGAAAGAATGGCTTTTTGTATTGATGTTACCTTCAATGTAAAGGTTTGATGAAGCCCTTTGCAGTGTCCAAGAGGATGCTCCAAGCTTCAGTATGCTCCTTCTCCTTCTCCAATGGTAGTGATGGGCCAAAGGTGGCTCTCAAGGTGAAAGTAGTTCAATGGTGAACTAGGGTTTCGAGAGAGATTTTGGCAGAGTAAGGGTGCTTGTGATTGTGGATATGGAATAAGGGATCTCCATCACCTATTTATAGTTTTTTGGTGGTGGAGTGCTGACCCATGGTTTTAGGGAACACATGGTTTTGGGCAGCTGTATAGGGTTTTTTCCTCCTTTTTCTCATTATTTTATATTTTTTATTCCCTTTTTAGGGGATTTTGCTATTTTTGGAGGAAAAGGGGGTTTTTTAGCCTTTTTTAGGCTATTTTGAGGGTTTTGTGGCCTTTTGGAGGCATTTTAGGCCTTTTGGAGGCTTTTTAATAGGATTTTTTGGGATTTTAAGGGAAATATGGTAGGAAAATGGACAAATGAGCCATATAATGTGGTAGATGAGGTAGTGAACACTTTTTGGGTGTTAACAGATTGCCCCCTGATGTGCGAGGTCAGGAGCTCATCGTATGGCCGATGGACATCATAAGTCATAAATGGTTTTCCTGGGATGTGGAGAGAAGAGAAGAAACAATACTGAAGCCCGGAACAACGATCCCGAACAACTGCAAGAACTAAAAGTACATAACCTCAATAATGGATGAGGAATCATCTGATCATATGGACGAGGCGGGCATTCCCATGCTCGTATCAGGAGATAACATAATAACAACAACACTGGGGTCCAAAAAATGGGGACCTGAAATATACATGACCTCAAATACTGACTGAGGAATAATCTCAATATATGGACGAGGCGGGCATACCCATGCTCGTATCAAGATACATAAACAGAACTGTGAGGCCCGAAAAGGGGGACCTGTAAGATACATGATCACTGTGTACATCATAAGAGTCCAGAGGGGACACAAATCTGGGACATACTGCTGCGCTGATCATGTGTGATCTGGATAAATGGTGCACTGGAACAATCAACAGTGCTACTGAGTGTGGTACCAAAGGAACTGATGAGCTGCTGGATCATAGTGACTGGGGTCATACTCTCCATGGTACACTGGACTGGAACTAAAATGGGTACTCGAGGAAGCATATAGCTGGATGGCTTCCGAATACAATCGCCAACGCAGCCCGGACATCCACAGGAACGTAGAACTGGGTGTTCCGAATTGACTCACCAATGTGCTAGAGTCGGGGGAAATCCGGGGTCTTCGACTGAAAACTGATGGAATATAATCCTACGCGATCCTCAACGATGCGATGAAGGTGCTGAAGTCGAGCATGTGATAAACAACCACGCGGAGAGGCAATGATGATTCCTCTCAGAATGGTCCGTAGGCACTTACCACAGATGGTGATAAGTCCAAGGCGTAGGGACCTCTGGGCCTATCCTCTGGAATAGAGGAGCTGTCGTCGACAGAGGGAGACCTGTAACTATCAAGGCAATGATGTTTCCTTGACAGGAGCGCGAGGTGAAGAACCGAAATGTGATAGTACTGATGATAGGACTGACAACCTGTGGGGGGATAACTGGGCAAGTAGAGTGGGTGGAATCAAACTTCCTTTGTTCAGAGTATGATAATGGGAATGATCTGGCAGCATATGAAACTGACTGAGGGGAAAAGGATCATAGCTGTAATGGATCTGGGAGGATAACTGGCTGAGGGAGACTCAAGCTGGGGTACAATGGCAGGAGACTGCAGAATACTCTGAACAAAGGCGACCCGATTGGGGGTGCTGCCGAGATGATAGATCAAAGTGCCAGGAGGCACGAGGGAAAACTTCTTCATGGGTGAAGGAACTAGAAGAAGTGTGTGTAAAATGGTACTGTCGTGTGGATTTTACGAGCCCAGGACAGTTCATGCTCGTGGTTGCTTTCAATTTTAAGGAGTCTGAAAGCAAATAAGAAGACTCTGAAATGATGGAATGGTACTGTCGTGTGGATTTTACGAGCCCAGGACAGTTCATGGTCGTGGTTACTTTCAATTTTAGAGAGTCTGAAAGCAAGTAAGAAGACTCCAGGGGGTTGCTTTTTCGTAGATTTAGTCTCCAAGGCCCAAAGAAGCATAAAAGGATGCAATGAAGAACTCTTCTAGCTGGTGTGACTAGAGTATTCCTTTTTCGTAATTAGTCTACCAGGTCCGGAAAAGGGTTAAACTTATACCAGATAGACGCCCTTTCAGGTACTTTAACGAGCATGAAAGAAAGCAAGATTGCTCGGCGATCTTTTCATTATTTGAGGAGTCAGAAAAGAGCTTAACGGAAACTCCCTAAGTGCCTTTTTCGTAAAGGACTTGTCCGGCCCGAAAAAGGGATAAAATTATACCGAACAAAAGGAATGGCCAGGCAAGGAGGAAGTGTTCAATCAAGGATCAATAATGGTGACCGAGAACGAGGGTGGTGGGGAACACTGGTGGGCCTCCTTGCGGGGTAGATGAAATGGTGGCAAAATAATGAGACATTTGCAGTATGACAGGAGTGAATGGCTCATGTAAAAAAGTGGAACAATCCGATAGCGGCCAATGTGGCACGCAAACCGAGGCAGTAAGGTGTCGGGACACAATGTTGAAAATTGTACCAAGGTGAGAGCGAGAAATGATCTCAAGCATCATCACGAGCTCGGAAAAATGAATCCGGCGATATAAAGGATGTCAAAAATGGGTAACGACCGATGTGGCACGCAAACCGAGGTGACGAGGGTGTTTTTGGAAAAATACCCGAAAATCTGGAGGTGAGAGCGAGAAATGATCTCAAGCATCATCACGAGCTCGGAAAAATGAATCCGATGATATAAAACATGTGAAAACGGAGAACGGCCGATGTGGCACACAAACCGAGGCGACTAGTGGTGTCTGAAAAATGGGCAAAAAAGAACGAAACGAAAATAATGCAACAAGGTGACCATTATGACAGTCTCGTCGTGCTGATTCCAATGGTGGAAACGGTTTGAAAAACGGACTCCGTATGGGGCCAGAATGACTAAAACAAGAAAAAGTCAACTGACTATAAATAGTGGTGGGTCCAACATGACATGTGTCATTTGTACTTGTTGACTTTGACTTGTGATTAGAGTGGACCAGAGCTTAGGTGGCATTTCTGGACGATCCGTCTGGCTGATTTCAGATCCGTGAGATACAGGTATTTCATTAAACTCATACCTGCATGTTTTTTAGGGTCGGGGGTTGGGTAGTGGGTCCCAGGGTTTATTTGTACGGTCCACGTGGGGTGGACCGCGGGTTAGGGGGTCGAAACCGCGGTTGCAGACCGCGAGTTTCGGGGTGAAACACACGGCTGGAGACACACAGCCGCGGGTTGCCGCGGACGTCGACATGGAGGACATGTTGGAGAGGTACTGCGGTCCGGACGCGAGGGTGCATAGGAATGCACTCCTGGTGAGGGACTTACAGGAGCCGGCCGTGCAGGCCATGGCGGCATGTGTGGTGCGGGTATTGGGTTCCCAGTCTCCTGAGAAGGTGTCTGGGGGTCAGATGCAGATGGTAGAGCGCGTACTGGATGGGGTGTACTACGCGTGGGGCCAGATGTTCCTGACCTGTGTTCAGCGACAGCTGACGGCAGCGAAGGAAGATGGCAAGGGCTTTTGTTTTGGGTCCTTCTTATGTGCCTTCTTTATGGAGAGGGTACCCACACTGCGGCCACGGGTACCGATCAGGCCAGGAGGGATGAGGGAGCCGAGGATGGTTCGTTGGGGTGAGATGATGCGCCGCCGTGGTGGCGGCGACGTGGGCAGGTACTTCACGCAAGAGTTGTACCTACAGTGGCTCCAGATACCACTGACACTGGACGACTTCCCGTATCGGGACATGGACTTCACGGGAGATCCGGAGGCGCCACGAGCACCAGGACAGGCATGGGGTCCCGACGGTACGTATGTGTCTTTATTGAATGTTATGTATGTCAAATTTTATGTATATGATAGCAGATAGATATATTGTGACTGACATATGGGTGATCTTGCAGATGTGGGTCCGCGGCCACCTCCAGGACATGTGGCACGGAGAGGTATTGTGGCCGTTCCAGCGCTCCCTGGGCGAGGAGAGGTGCAGCGCCGGGATCCAGAGGTGACACTAGAGTCTGTACGGGAGCTACTAGACCGGTTATTGATAGGAGTGACCGACGAGGGATGGCGGGATGTCGATCCTGATGTGGTACGGGATTGCATGGGGGCACCCCGAGAGTTCAGATCCATCGCGATCCGGGTGGCGATCTTGGTGGACCGGGTCCGGGCACAGGAGGCCGGAGGAGAGGAGGACTTGCCGGAGGAGGAGCGAGGGGAGGACTCAGAGGCAGCCGATGCAGGCAGTGATGCAGGATACGACTCTCATTAGGGAGGGCAGGGGAATCCCCCCGGAGTTTTGTAGCTACGGCATGTATTTTGATGAGGCGTTAGGGATGTATAGCCATTTTTTGTATAGCGGAGTACAGGGGTACTCAGGACATGTATAGCACTGAACATGTATATTTTTATATATATATATATATATGCACGTGGATGCACCTTTTTGTATGATGTTGTTTTATTTGTACGCACGTGGATGCGCTCTATGAGTTTATATGTTTACATTGCACGTGGATGCAAGTAGGTTAGGATGTTAGGCACATGGATGCCCCTTGTGTATTTTATGTAATGCGACATGATATATGTATGTTTAGGCACGTGGATGCCCCTATGGTTATGTATGTGGTTTATGTACATGGATGCAAATGTGGATGCGATGCAATCTTTTTTGGATTTTGATATATTTTTATGAGATGCTATGTGATGATGATGCATGATGTTACATGGTATGATTGATGTGCCATTCTAGGATGTTGTTGGCCATTTGGTCTGCGACACTATTTTGGGCTCTGGGGACATGTGTGAATGTGATGGATTCAAATTGTCGGCTGAGTTGTTTTGTGCGCAGGAATTTTCTAAAAAGGCAGGGATCACGCACCTGGTAGCAGTTGTTGAGCTGGGAGACAAGTAGCTGGGAGTCAAGGAACACATGAAGGTGACTTATGCCTATTTGGAGGGCAGCAGTCAAGAGACCGGTCACAGCATCATACTCCGCCTGGTTATTGGTAGCAGCGCCTATACATATTCCGTCAAGGTGAATCATCTCGTTGGAAGGGGAGTACAAGACCCATGCTGCAGAAGCCAGGTTGGGAGACCAGCGGCTTGCGCCATCAGCGAAGCCAGTGTAACAAGGTGGAAGATGGTCCATCTGTAATCATGCAGAAATGATGAATGTAAGATGATGGTAAAAAAGTGAAAAACAAAAAAGAGAGCAAACTGTACAATGCGGACCAACGAGACCGCGAGTTATTCTAGGGATAGAGACTCCGTAGGATACAACCCAGCATGGGGGTTGCGCAAAGGAAGGCCTTCAGAGTCGGTTTCAGTATGAATAGGAAGTTCCTCTGGTCGTGTGTCCATGTGATGTTCGAGAAGGGTGGGATTGAACCTAGGCATGCCAGGAGAGGGCCAAGCAAAGACATCACGGAACTCTTGGAAGAGTTGTGTATAATCCTCAATCTCCCGCTCGCTGCAGGAGGCTCCTAAAGTGATGAGTTCGGGGGCATATCCTGGGAACTTTGAGGGAGGAAGAGGATGTTGTTTCTGACGAACGGGGGGTACATCAGGCCATGTGTCAATGTGGTGCTCTATAATTGCAGGGTCAAGACCAGGCATTTCGGTATAGGACCAGGCAAAGACATCACGGAATTCTCTGAAAAGGTTTATGTAGTCCTCAATCTCTTGTTTACTGCAGAATGCTCCTAAAGTGATGAGTTCAGGGGCACGTCTTGGGGCAGCGATATCAACTTGGATGACAGGTGAGATGTTGGCCATGTTACCCTCCTCGAAGGCATCAGGAGCAGGGATAGGGTCCTTGAACCAGTCGACCTTGGTGGGGAGGAAGTCTTTAGACTCAACTGTGAATTGGTTAGCTGTGCTAGAGGAGGATTCTTCTGGGATGAAATAGGAACGATGGTGCATATCATCCCAGGGATAATCCGGGGCAGTCGGGGCCTCAAGAACTTCCTCATCGGTACGGAAAGTTTGCGTCGTCAAATCGGTTGACGAGGGGGTAGTGGTTGAAGTGGTGGTTGAAGAGATCATATAGATGATATTAACCTCTTCAGAAGGGGGAGAGACCGGGGGGTAGATCTCCTCGATGGTAGGTGGTGCCGTCTCAAGATCCAGATTGTTCATCTCATAGAGAGCCGCTCTGTAATCCGGGAGATCGGGACAATGATGTGAATAATGCCCGTAAATACCGCATATGGCGCAGGAGTGGTTGGTACGTAGGGACTTATCTTTAGGCTTGGGAGTGGGGTTGAGTTCGACAGTTGGGATGTTAGGGTCATCGTCGAGCATCTGCATGTGCTTCTGTAATGCTGGTAACTGTGGGAATTGGTGAGTGGCATGGCCTAACTCATCGCACAGCGAGCATTTGGGAGGAGCACGAAATACTGGAGGGTTTTTGACTGTCTTGGGAGGTGGTACAGCAGTGTAAGGTTGTGGACCTTTGCCCCCAGTGGGTTGGGGAGGAGGAGGGGGCGTCGTGGAGGACGAAGGGGTAGAGACACCGGGAGGTGGCTGAGTGGTAGTAGCCATGGGTTGCACCGGTTGGAGGACGACATCTGGTGTCGGCGGGCGAACGGGAGGCGAAAGATACCATACAGGTAATCCCAAGGTTAACCCAGGGAGGCTAAGGGTAGCCATGACCGGGGCGCTTACTACTCCCGATGGAGGGACTAGAAAGGGGATGGTATGGATCGGTGTAACACCAATGTGGCTAGGTACCAATGGTGGTTTAGGCAACAAGGGTGGTTGAGTATTAGGTGGTAGGTTGTCATGGGACAAGGTACATAAGTCGGACATTTCGGGCGTAGATGACAGCGGAGGAATGGATTGAAAGGTGGAGGTCATCGGTGCATCTGAGTAGACTCCAGGCCCCGAAGAGGAAACAAACGAAGTGGTGGCAGGAGAAACAGGTTGTTCAACCATGGGGAGAACGTTTTCAGGTGCCGCGGGAGCACTGGGATCATAGTATGTGAGCTGGTCAATTTTTACCACGCGTCCCTCATGGGGGAACATCATGGTGCGAAAGACGGAAGAGGCAACCGCCCGCATGGCATACATGTAGCTGCGGCCAAGTAAAAGGTTTTAATCCAATTGGGCATTGATTACTTCTATGTCAATAAGGACGGTTTTACCACCTAACTGGACGGGTACGTTGGGTAGGAGGCCTTGGGGCTGGGCCGAATGACCGTCGTAGGCACGTAACGCAGTGGTGGACTGCTGGAGAGGAGGGGATCCTAGCTTCTGCCATACGAATGTAGAAATAACGCATGTGGAGGCACCCTCATCGATGATGCACCGGTGGATGACAAGATTCCTAACGGAGACAGTAACTTGGAATGCTAAGCTGGAAGGTAGGCGTGGTTCAGACTGGTCTAAATCAAATGCCATCAAATGCGAATCATTTGGGTCAATCCCCCCAATGGCAGAAAGTAAAGTCTTGCGCTGGGAAGGGCAGTTCTTCAAGACTTCTAACGCAGACATGGCTGCGGGAGATTGGGCTAGGTCGTTTACAATGTTGTAGTTTGACGCAGCGTGCGCATTAGGGTTATTGTTGATTCGGCGAAGTGGGAAACGAGGGGCTTTTGCAGCGCCGTCTATGGGAGGCGGAGGTATACGTAACGCCTGGTCGGTGGGATGGGCGTTAGTAGTTTTATCCGTGGGATTGGCTTCAGAGGTGGAGCCATATTGGTTCCGACGGGTCTGGAGATTGACGTCAGCAGATGACATCATCAGTAAGTGGTGGGTACCTGAGTCAAACATGGGTTGATCAGGAGCAGCGTAAGTGATCTGTTGTTGTTGGGGTGCGTTGGCTTGAGGGGGAGCCAACGGCTGAGTGTTCACTACGCCTTGGGTCGGTAAGGGGTTTTGCAGCACCAAAGGGGGTTGTTGAGGTTGGGGGGTTGGGCGGCGCTTGGGGAGCCGCATGCCCTTGGCGATGGGCCTC
Organism: Larix kaempferi; assembly: GCA_027924585.1. Taxonomy (NCBI): domain Eukaryota; kingdom Viridiplantae; phylum Streptophyta; class Pinopsida; order Pinales; family Pinaceae; genus Larix; species Larix kaempferi. The sequence continues at coordinate 155,548 of BSBM01000005.1, read as the reverse complement.
GTCAACCCAGAGTTGCCGAGCTCGCTCTAAGTGTGGGCAAGCATGGGTGTAGTGTCCATAGACCCCGCAAATAGAACAAGGGTGGTTCGTTCTCAAATTGGGGTTTTTAGCCTGCTTGGGCGGGCGCTCAGGGTTTTGATTAGCGGGGGCCGCATTGTTGTTGTCAGGGGGATTAGCCGGTTGACCAGCTTGGTCTGCAGGTTGGTTGTTCCCCCGATTACGGCCCTTGCCGCGGTTCTGTTGGCCCTGGTTTCGTTGGTTATTCTGGTTTTGCTGCGGGTTCTGTTGGGCGTAAACTTGCCCTTGGGCAACAGGTGGATTTTGAGGTTGCGCAGGTGCTGGAGCAGGCTGCGGAGGATGATATGTAGGTTGAGGCTGAGCAGGTGCAGCAACTTGAGGGGGTTGCTGATAGGACTGCGGAGCAGGTTGTGGATAATCCGCAGGGGCTGCCTGTGGCGGATAATAAGCTGGTGGGGCTTGTGAAGGCGTAGGAGCTGAGGCAGCCTGCTGATGGTAGTAAGGCTGAGGGGCGACTGGAGGAGCATAAGCATGAGTCGCATACCCGAAGCACTGAGGTGGACAGGAGGGTCCATGGGAATGGTGATGTGTCATAGGAGCATACGAGTTGGTTGCTCCAGACTGTGAAGTAGCCCGCGACAGGTCGGGGCCAGGGGTAGGACGTGCTATAGAAAATGGTTGGGGATGCGAAGAAACACGGCCAATGATACCATCTGCAGCGTGGGATGCCCCCGGCGCATCATGCTGGGAGGACTTGCCGCGAGGGGCATCAGGTATAATGGTATAAAGGTAACCCGATTGGGCGTAAATGAGGTCGAACTGTTGAGCCTTAAGGATGGCCTCTTCCTTAGACTGGGGTCTTTCTGAGGCCACATCCTTAGCAATAACAGGGAGAAGGGATTTGAGGAACCAATCTAGGAAGATACGGTCGTCTAGTTTAATCTTGCATAAGCTACGGCGTCGACGCCACTCATGGATGTGGTCCGTGATATGGGTAGCCGTGTTTTGTCTACAAGATAGAAGGATCTCAACGCCCGCGTCATAGCGGACAGGCAACTGGAAGAACTGCAGGAAGGTCGAAACCAGGGAAGCAAAGGTGGCATGGGTCCCATGTGGTTGCTCGATATACCACTTGGCTGCAGAGCCAGTGAAGGTGCGCTGTAAGAGACGGAGGCGAACAGAGTCATCCACGATGGAGTTAGAGGAACACCATAGGTGGAAAGACATGATATGGTTTTGTGGGTCCTCACCGGTCTTGCCCTCGAACTTAGGGATGTCCGAGGGGAGCTTGGTAGGCATATGAGGCCACGTGGGGTCGTGTCGAATAGGATCATTGGTCAATCTGGCCAGGTCAGGTAGGTTGAGGCTAGCCATGAATGGCAAACTGGAAGAAGGATGTGACACAGTAGTGCTTTGGACCAAGTTGGGGCCAATGCCCCCAAGTGGAGGGACAAGGTTTAAGGTGGTGCCCCCAAGTGGGGGAACTGAGGTAGTGGAGGATGGTCCAGCACCACCATGGGTAGTGTGAGCCACTGATGTAGTGGGGATCGGTATTCCCGCTGCAGGAATAGGTACTGTGAGGGGAACAGTAGATGAGGGTCCCATGGAGGGCATACCCAAAACAGGTGTAGTAACTGGTGTAGTGGTGGATGTGCCACCAATGGTCCCTATGACAAATGGAGTGGAAGTCGTGCCAGCCATGGGGCTAGTGGGGGCCGTGTAAATAGGGTTCTCAGACTCTTCGTCAGAATCCGAGGTAAAGTAAGGGGCGTCACTATGTGGTGACGGAGACCTACGTCGCTGACGAGTGGAGTCAAGTGACAAGGCTCTAGATCTGTGATGGGTGGTATCAACGGATGATGATCGGAATCTATGACGAGTGGTGTCAAGAGAACCGTGCTGTGGGGGCTCGCCCCTGAGGCGCCGAGAATGTCTCGGGGACTCAATGGTGACAGATGGTGTCTAATCTCTGTGGGTTGAGGTGAGTATAAAAACAGCTCAAAAAATCCTAATGCAACCGTGTGTGCAGGAGGAGAGCTAAAAAACAAGGCACTCAGGCCAACAACCAACTCAAAACACCCACTGCAACAGCTGTGCTACAATGGGTGGAGTAACAACAAAGATGGTCAGAATACCAACAAGCAGCAGGTTTCCTAAAAAGAAAAAATGGTGGACTCACTAGACCAAAGGGAGGTAAAGGAGCATGCAAACACCTAACTAAAAGTATTCTGACTCAACTAAACATATCCTCTGCAAGGTGATGAAATCCAAGTCAGACAATATGAGTAGGAAAGCCAAGTGGCTATGATATCCCCCTACCGGGAGGGACACCGGGTAGTCAATCTTAGAAGAATGGCAACTAAGATACCCCGTTCATGACACGTCCAGAAAGGTGAATCTGCCGTTTAGTTCGTTGACCGCAATACCCCTATACAGGGATATCCCGCGAACCGCGAAAGGTAGCCCTTCGGTTACTGAATGGAGTGCGGTATTCCACTCAGGCCTCCGGAACCAGTCTCCCGACTTCAACCCTCCTAAGGGAGAGGCCCTCTGATAAACTGGTCGTGACCGTGCCAAAAAGTACTAGGGGATTTTGGTTCCCTATTTGGACAACAACTATGTCTCAAGTGAAAGTGACCGAGGGGTGTTATTGGAAGCCTATCCCCCCGACCCTACCTAACTACAATGATTCTTTTGTGTTCCCCAAGTGGGGTTAGAATGTTGGTTCAATTAGGTACTTTTTAAGGCTCACTTGATTTATGTGACAGAGTGTGTGCTCGTGAGGTGATGAACCCAAAATATAGAAGTGCCACGAGGGGGGCAACTTCCAACTATCAATAATGCTGAAATTGAAAGTTTAACTTGCAAAATTTTCTGAATTTAAAATACTGAAATTTGTAAAATGAAATATGTAAAAGGAACAGAAATTATGTTGCAGAAAGGCTGTAAGGTAGTGAGGCTGCAGGTGGGACAGAAGGCTGTTCAGATGCAGAAAATATTGCAGCAAAAGGGGCTGGGCTCAAAATAGGAAAAGAGCAGTAATCAGACCGCGGGTCTGTGGCGAATCAGAACAGGCCGACCGCGGGTTTGAGGGAAACAGCGGCGGTCAGGTCGCGGCTATCAGGCCAACAGAGGCAGTCGGGACGCAGGAAATAGGGAAAAAGACGCAGTCGGGTCGCGGCAAAAGGGCTAACAGACGCAGTCGGGACGCCAGAAAGAGGCTGAGAGCCGCAGTCGGGACGCGGGAAAATGGCCGACAGGCGCAGTCAGATCGCGGCAAACAGGCTGATTAGCCACGGTCGGATCGCAGGTAACAGACTTGAATCCGTCGGCTGGGCGTCGGAAGCAGTCTGAGAGCCGCGGTTGGATCGCAGGTAAAGGCCTGAAAGGCGCGGTAGGGACGCGACTGCAGAGGGAAAAGACGCGGTATGCGGCGGCCGAAAGGGACAGCCGAAAGTAAAAAATTCAAAACGGAAACCAGAAATTCAAAATCTAGGGGAGTCGCCAAAACTGTAGCTAGGGTTTTACCCCTAGCTTGTGCCAATGAGCACCTACTAAGGAGAATGGACTCCTTAGTAGCAGTTCAGTATATTAAACTAATTAAGCTAAAACAGAAATTAAATTACTTCTAAAACAAGCATGAAACATAAACATCAAATTGAAAGAATGGCTTTTTGTATTGATGTTACCTTCAATGTAAAGGTTTGATGAAGCCCTTTGCAGTGTCCAAGAGGATGCTCCAAGCTTCAGTATGCTCCTTCTCCTTCTCCAATGGTAGTGATTGGCCAAAGGTGGCTCTCAAGGTGAAAGTAGTTCAATGGTGAACTAGGGTTTCGAGAGAGATTTTGGCAGAGTAAGGGTGCTTGTGATTGTGGATATGGAATAAGGGATCTCCATCACCTATTTATAGTTTTTTGGTGGTGGAGTGCTGACCCATGGTTTTAGGGAACACATGGTTTTGGGCAGCTGTATAGGGTTTTTTCCTCCTTTTCCTCATTATTTTATATTTTTTATTCCCTTTTTAGGGGATTTTGCTATTTTTGGAGGAAAAGGGGGTTTTTTAGCCTTTTTTAGGCTATTTTGAGGGTTTTGTGGCCTTTTGGAGGCATTTTAGGCCTTTTGGAGGCTTTTTAATAGGATTTTTTGGGATTTTAAGGGAAATATGGTAGGAAAATGGACAAATGAGCCATATAATGTGGTAGATGAGGTAGTGAACACTTTTTGGGTATTAACAATCGCGCAAGGTGCATGGCAAAGAGCATACGCAGCCGAGAAAAACCCTTTCCCTTTTTGTTTCTGATTTACCGAGATCGCTCAAGGTGCACGACAAAGAGCATACGCAGACATGGAAAGCAACAATCCGAAACTAAAAAAATCTAATAGTAAAAACTGATAAAATATGAGATTTTTTTTTCTTTTAAAACAGAAAATAAAAAAATGCATCACTGTAACATTATACCTTCAGATCTGATGAAATACGCGTTTCTGAAGCAACTAGGAACCGTTTTCGATCAAACGAAAAATTTTTTCCAATGGAAACGGTGCTCCGGACGCAATGGAACACCTCCCACAGCCCAGAAATGCACAAAAATACCAGAACCAAAAACCCTTTCAAGTTTCGACAACAACAATTCAAGATCTAGATCATAACCAAAAGTGGCTCTTCATAAAAGCTCTGATACCATGTTCGGGTACACAGGGTACTCCCAAAAGATCGAACACCTAGAGCAACCACTTCACACAAACAGATCACAGATCGATAAACTGATGTTTTGATGTGGTTTAAACCCTCGTAAGGGAAACACTCCACGACCCCGGCTAAATAGCTTCTCCGGGACAATTTATTATGCAAAGAAACAAAGTTACAAATGAGCTTCTCATAATTGATCAACTTTCCAATGACCCTCCATGCTCTTTAAATAGAGATCATGGACCAATCGGGTGTTAAGCCACAGATCAAGGGTAGGTATGATCTAAGAGAAGTTGAGCCGTCGGATCACTCTATGTCGGGAACATATCGTGACCGTCGGATTAAGTATTTACAAATGCATACTAATGCATACTAAAGAAACACACTTTTCCTAACTGATATATTACACAAGTTGATTTTAACTAACTCCTAAGTGTCTACATATCCTAATATCTTTTTGGGGTCGATTCTACTTGACTCCTTCTCATCACAATTTTAAACCATTGAAAAAATAGACAAGATTCAAACGCATCATTGTCCATTCCATCCAAAGCTGCTCAGGTTTGCTATCAAATCTGTTGTTAAATCACAAGACTTCCAATCCATAGTATCAAGTGGGAAATATATTCATCGTAAATTATAGATTCATCCATTGGTCCTATAACCTGTAAATATGATCAAAAGTGGATTCCAATGCTCCAGTTGTAAAGTATTCATCTCACAATAAAAGTTTCCAATGCTCCAGTTGTAAAGTATTCATCTCACAATAAAAGTTTATCTATACTTAATTTTATTATATATATTTACCTTACTTGCAATTATTTTATTCTTAAAAATATTAATTATTAATAATTTCACAAAATAATTATTAAAAATATTTTTAACAACGGTTTATCTATACTTAATCAATCAAATGTTAAAATCTTGAAATAAAGATATTGTTTTTTCCCTTTATTTTATTTTATTCCAATAAACTATTTTTAATAAAGAAATAAATTTTACTTATAAAACATTTTATAATGTTTATATAATAAAACAATCTTGATATAATATTGAGTTTGGGTTATTACATATTCATTATTATAATACTTATTTTAATCAATCAAATGTTAAAATCTTGAAATAAAGATATTGTTTTTTCCCTTTATTTTATGTTTTTCCAATAAACTATTTTTAATAAAGAAATAAATTACTTATAAAATATTTTATAATATTTATATAATAAAACAATATTATATAATATTTGAGTTTGGGTTATTACATATTCATTATTATACTACTTATTTTAATAACGTTCACAATGTATAAAATAGTCCGTGCATGGGATTACTAATAAGGCACTCCTTGTGTGAGGTCATCTATTAAACTAGCTTGGGAAAAAAAACTTATTTTAACAAAAATTATTTTACTTAAATTTAAAAAAAAAAATATTAATAATTTCATAAAATAATTTTAAAGTTAAAATATTATTAACAAAAGTTTATCTATACTTTCCTTAATCATAATCTTTGGTTTTAACATTAAATGCTAAGACATAAAAATAGAGAAATGGACATAAATTTAAAATAAAATATTTCTTCTATTTATGAAATGTGGAATAACAAATTTTATAAATATAATTTGTATATACAAATGATGTGTTGATGTAATTTTTAAAAAAATGAGAAAAACATTTTCAAGGACACATTTTAAAGTCAACAATGGTTCAAACAAGCAATCATGGTCAACTATGGTCAAACCAAAGGAAAACATGGTTCAGTAGTCAACCATTGTTAACCATAGTCAACTATGGTTCACTAAAGTCAACTATGGTTCACTGAAGTCAACAATGGTTAACCAAAGTCAACCATGGTTAAGCAAAGTCAACAATGGTCAACCATGGTTACCTATGGTTAAACATATTCAACCATGGTAAACATAGTCAACATTCCCATAGTCAACTATGGTCATTTAACGTTTAACTTTCTTAACTGTGATCAAACATAGTAAACAATTGTCAAACATGGTTACTTACATTCAAACATCATCACACATAGTCAAACATAGCGGCCAGTCACATGGTTAGCAAACAAAGGGAATTTGCCTTTTTGAACTTACAGACGTAACTTTTTTCAGTAGAAAAAAGCATACTTTTGATATTCATAAAAGAATCAAAAAGTACAATATTGATGAGATATAGTCTTATCTTAATAATTGTCAAATACTAACATGTTCATCAAAACATGATACAGACTACCATCCCAATAGCATTCAGTCCAGTTAAAAGACATATCCCATCCTAAAAATGCATATAACATAAAACATCAGTCATGTAACAGACTACAAACCAAAAAAGTATGTTGAACCCATATCAACTTTTGAATTTTCCAAGAATTCTTCCCAGCAGAGAATCCCTTCATCTCCTTCTAAAGCAAGCTTGGACAATTCATCAGCCATCTGATTCTGTTCCCTGTAGATATGTTCAAAAGTGATATATGTAAAAAGTCCCAAAAGTTCTTGTATCCAGTTGCACCAATGTAATAATGAAAACATATTTAGTTTGTAGTCTCCCTTTTCCCATTTTATAGTAACTCTTGAGTCACCAAAAACTGTAAGAGTAACTATACCAAATAAGTAAGCCATCCTACATAAACACCATAAAGTAAGCATCTCTACTTTTGTGTTTGCTCTTGTTCCACAATGAAGTCTAAATGAAAACCTGTGTGAATCATTAAGAAAAAGAACTGCACCTGTTGCACAATAGCCATCTTTTTCCGCACCATCAAAACATCCAAATGCACCTTCAAAATGTTGAATTTATTTTCGAATTCTAGGCTTGTCCACCTTGTCTACCTCAATATTGAATTCTTTGATCAGTTTTAAGATATGTGTAATTATCCTATCAATATCCTGTAACTAATTTTCAAATAATAGAGCATTCCTAATTCACCATATTTTCCACGATATGAATGCTAGGAGAGTATAGTAATGCTTGCATGACTTATACCAATGATAACAGTTCTAATCAAAGCTTGAGCCACCCCGGCAGTTTTCAATGTTAAGATATGTACATACACAGTGCCATATTTTTATGTAAAGTGACATCTAACAAATAAATGTTCAACAGACTAAAAAAAATTCTACACATAAGACAGATATTGGGCCCACACCAACCCCTTTTCAAAAGATTATCCTAGGTTTTCAGAGACTTTTGTAACACAAGCCACATGAAGCATTTTATTTTCAATGGAAGGTTCCATTTCCACAATGGTTTATACAACCATTTCTTAATCATAAATCTCCCATTCTAAATAATAGCAAGATAACTAGTTTTAGTAGTAATAATGCATGTCGTTGGACTTGAAGTCCAAATAAGTGTGTCTCGACTCCCGATCCTCAAATAATCTACATCCTGTCAAGTTTAGTATATTAATATAGGCCTCCCATTCAATTTCCCCAACACCACCAATGCCCATATATGTAGCAGTTAACCAATAGGATTTTGACAGATGGAGCAATTTAGGATTTTTAATGCGAGCAAGAGAAATGTATCCAATCTCAGCCAAATACTCCAGAATATATGCAGGAAGCTCATAGTTTTCACCCAGCCCAAGTATAGGATCAATACCTGTCAAAATATCTTTTCCATTTCCCACTTTCCAGGTGAGATCTTTCCCAAGCCATTGATCAATTTTAAGAAAACTTGCCCATATAGGAGAACAATTCCTTATAATTTTCATTGGGTTTCTTATCCAAGAAATCACATTCATTTTTATATACTTACTATGCAGAATAGTGGTCCAAAGGCTATTACCAAATAATCCTCTCTAGAAACTCTTCAGTCTTAATGAAATACTGAACGAATTTAAGTTCTTTATGCCCCATCCACCCCACTCTTTTGGCATAGAAATACTTTCTCGGCTTGCCATAACTAAATTGCCATGCTCAATCCCTCCAGACCAATTAAAGTTGAATATGAACTTTCTTAATAAATTGATAATAGACAGAGGAACATGAGATAAAGAGAACCAATAGACCAAGATGCTAATTAAGACAACTTTGATAAGTGTCATCCTTCCTCCAATTGAAAGCAATCTTTCGCAGTCCAGTGTTTTATTCTTCTTTCAAATTTCTCCACCAACCATAACCAATCATGTACTCTGTAACCATTAGGTTTAAGAAAATATCCTAAGTATCTGCTTCCATCCCATGTTGGTAGAAGCTAGACTTTTGCATGCTAACTTTCATCCCCGATGCATTAAAGAAAATATTGATAATCTACAGATAACATTTCCATTCCTCCACAGAATCAATACCAAAAAGAAATACATCATCAACAAATAACAAGTGTGTAATATAGACTGCAACAGAAATTTGTACTCCTCTTAATTTACCTTCTGATTTTGCATTCAAAATAAATCTACTTAGTCCTTCAATGATGAGTATAAATAAAAGTGGAGACAATGAGAATCCTTTACTAATACCTCTAGTACTCTTGAATAAATCAAATGGAGCTCCATTAATCAAAACAACAAATTGTGCATACATAACACGGGCCATTATCCAATTTGTTACATCTAGGGGAAGACTAATCTATAATAAAATCAACCTCAAAGAAACCTAGCCAACTCTATTATATGCTTTCTCTAGATCCATTTTTAGCAAAAGATCCTTCTTATTATTCTGCTTAATAGAATGCAAAACTTCATGTGTGACACCTATGGCATCTAGGATATGTCTATCATGTAGAAACCCAAATTGCTCTAAAGACATATGTTTAGACAGGAATGTATTTATCCAATTGGAGATGATTTTAGTGATAATTTTGTAAGCAAGATTGCATAATGCAATCGGTCTGAACTCTGCAAAATTATTTGGTTTATTGATTTTTGGAACAAGTGTAAGGAAAGTAGAGTTAAGAGCACCTTAAACAGATCCTTCAGTTCTGGAAAACTCCACCATGTCAAGTATTGCTTCGCCCATAATATCAAAGAAGTGGAGGAATAGTTCCACAGTCCATCCATCTAGGCTAGGACTTTTCTCTTTTGCAAATTGTTTCAGTGCCCCCTCAATTTCACTAAGAGTAACATTTTTCCCATAGCCATCCCATTTCCTCATCAAAAAATATAGGATAATATTTGATGATCTTCCACTACACATCCAATGAACAAGTCCCAGGATCCTTAAAAAATGACCATAATAGTTTTTAGCCAGATTTTGTAATTTTGATTGTCCTTTTACAACTACACCATTATCATCATTAAGTTCCCAAATAGAGTTTATGTTTATTCTATTAGAAGCATAGGAATGGAAAAACCTTGTATTTTAATCACCAATACTAATCCATAAAGCACGACTCTTAAGGCGCCATTCCATCTCTTTCATTTTCAGCATCTGATCTTTTTTCTCTTCTAGTTCCTTGATCTTACATCTATCTTCTTTAGATAGATTAAAGTCAAAGTTTTGTGAGTAGATCAAATTGATATGTTATTCAATGCTCCTATATTCCTCCTAATCCTTCAACTTTTTATCCTTAATCCATTACAGACAACACCTTTCAGGTTCTTTAATTTATGCACCAACATGTCCATCAGCTTTAGGTCCTCATAGACACCACAACTATTCCAAGTAGTTTTGATCATAGCACATAAATATTTATTTAACAACCATGAGATATTAAATTTAAAAGGATATTTTAAATTTGGAAGAACCCCATCTAATTGGAGAAAAATGGGCCAATGATAATAAAAAAATAGTCTTTTCCACCCAAGATCTATATCTCACAAAGGATAGCAGGAATGAATATTTCATGATTAGACCAAGTTGGTTCCAGCACATTAGCACATGCATCCATCAAATCATTCTTTTCCAGAAAACTCGAGAAGTAATATGCCATAGCATCCACTCTAGTTTATTGACGCCATATTTATGCAAGCGAAATTGTTTACATCCCCTGCAATGATAAGATTTTCCTCATCTAACAAACCTGAGAAGGAAAGGGAATCCCAAAAATTTCCTCTAACTTTATATGGCCCATAACAATTTAAAATTGTGAAATTTTTATCTAAATTGCAAAATGTTACTCCATTAATATTCCCCACTTCGTTTTAAAAGACCTAAACTGAAGGGCCTTGGGATTCCAAAAGGATAATAGACCACCTAACAAACCAAAAGAATTAATGGTAGATATTTCCCAACCAGGAAGCAGGGTTGCCATAGCATTTATAGGAAAAGTATCTAGACACATTGTTTATTGTAAAAGAATTATCTTAGGGTTAGTATCTTTGATTAATTTGGATAAGTCCCTAACCTTTGCAGCCTTACCAAAACCCCGAACATTCAAAGACATGATTGACATTAAGCAACATATCCATAGGGAAACTATGCTCTAAGGGCCTTAGGAGAAAGGTTTTCCACATCACCGTTGATGCCTAATGTTGCTTATTCCAGTCAAATCGACAAGGGTTTATACTTCAAATTATTGGAACCTAATTTGGGATCCTTACCATTTTTCTTCCTATTCCTTATGGTAACATTCTGAAATCGAATGGAGTGGATAGAGTTTACCTCAGCATTCGAACATCGTTTTTTTGAATAAATCTACAATGGGGATTTGAAATCTTGAATTGCAATAACATCATACCCAGTCTCCTTTAGAATAGATTAATCAAGCATAGAGGTAGGACCCAAACAGGCTGATTCACAAGAAATTTTATTATTTGAGTCCAAATTGGGGTTTTTCTCAACACAATCCATAGGCTCATATGCAACCATATTCCCCGAACTCTTATCATCCACATTTAACAAGGAGATAGAAGGAAAATTGTTTTTTGTATCCTTACCAACAGAAAAATCTTCAACCCTAGATAAAGGATTTTGTCTCAACAAGTGCCTATCCCCCCCAAGAGACAGTCTATGATCTAATTCTTTTTCCGTCGATAAATAAAATGCAAGTTCTTCTTTAGAAACATCTTCATAAGGAGTGGGAGATTCAGATGTGGACTTACCAAGTAATTTTCCAATTCCATCATCTGGATTATACCCAGGTGTTGAAGCTTGTTCATGACTTGGAGACAGAGTGGGATCTTCACCTTCACCTTCTGACAACACCGAGGATCCAGACAACAAATAAGGGCAGTGTGTTTTAACATGTCCCATAAGCCGGAAAAAGAAACATCTGAAAGGGATTTGATAATAATCCAAACACTTCCGAAATTTCTTCTTGCCCCACACTACTTCAAATTTTACTGGGAGCCCTCATGTAATTTCAAATTCGACCATAACCATAGCCACTTTTTTAACCATACCAAGCAGAGAATTTTTATCCACCTTGGTAAATCTTCCCAAAAATTTAGTTGAACCCTCAAAAAAAAATTGAGTCCATAATTCCAAGAGAAAACCTGGCATTAACATCCACAGATGTCTCTGCGTCTGCTTCTCCCTTTCCGGGTTAAAGGCAGTATGCCACCACTTAAGAATGAGTTTCCCATCTTTAAATAACCAGACACCATTCAACATCATCTCTATATGGACATCATCTGAGAAAATAAAAACAATCCAACCATTGATTAGCATGTTCACCCTTGGTGCATATCCACAAACCGACACCCGGTTTGTATTTACCCAGTCAAGCAGTTCAACCCTATTCTCCTTCGCAAATTCTATCCGACCAACCAAATCCCTTATGACCAAGACATCTACCCTTTCCATATTCATATCAGCACCCGGGACGAATCTATCTAGCCCCTCGCGAGCTTTGTAGGCTTTCAGCCTCCATCTCAGTCTAGCACGTTCGCCAGAGATCTTCACATTTGTTTTAATATGTTCTGCGGGAAAGCCATGCTCATAACCCTCGCCATATCTTTATGATACTAAACCCCCAAAAAAATGTTTCCATGAGCCCAAAACATCCCCACCAAATCTAACGGAGCTATGGTTTTCCAAATGTTTTTTGCCAGTCCGAGGAGATCGGCTCCATCAGTGAATCAAAAATTAAAAAGGCCCATGCGTCCTTACACCCGAATAATCCCTGACAAAACGCCTATGCCCATCTCATCAATCAAATAAAAATAGTAACTATATAAAATTGGGTTTATTCCAAGCCAATACAACAATCAAATAGATCTACAAATGTTTTCCCCCAACAAACTATGCATCACAAGAAAAACCTAAAACAAAAAGATGGCTAGATGAAAAGATGTACTGAAAAACCCTAAGTCGGAGAAATAACGAGATTGTAGCCACGGAAAATTAAAATTCCCACTTTTTCTCTTCGTTCGTACTAGGCCAATTGAAATCAATCAGCTTGACTCCAAGTCTGCTGCAAATAGTCTATTATCCTCCAACTAGGGTTTTCAGTAACAAAATTTCATCAAACCCTAAAAACTGCATAGAACCAAGCTCCATCTGTCTCCCCATGCATTAACCAATTAAGTGTCAACCTATAGACATAACTTGTATATAGAATTGACGTGTTTTATGTAAAATTATTAAATTTATACTATAATTAATATCTAATAAATAATGTAAGTAAATTACCTAAGTATTAATAAAATTATCTATACTTAATAGATTTTCCACATTATTTACTTTTACTACAAATCTAAGTATAACATAGAAGTAGAATGAAAATGGAGAAATGGATATAAGCTTAATAAGAAATATTGCTTCTATTTGTGAAATGTGGAACACTTTTTTTTATGCGTGATTAATGTCCTTGACAAATTCCAATTAGTAAATATTGAAATAAAGGCATTTGTCTTTTTGCACCTATAGACATGACTTTTATATACAATTGATGTTTTTTATGTAAATTTTACAAATGTTGAGGAGAATAACATTTGCATTGCTCACAAAAAACATAATATAGAAGCAAACCAATAACAATAAAGACTAAGACATAAAAATTGAGAAATGGAAATAAATTTAACAAAAAATATTTCTTCTATTTATGAAATGTGGTACAACAAATTTTATAAGAGAATGATTAATGCCCTTACAAATTTCAAATGTGAAAATCTTCAAATAAATACATATATCTATTTGCACCTATAGACATAATTTATATATACAAATGATGTGTTGATGTAAATTTTACAAAAAATGAGAATAAGATTTTCAAGAACACATTTTAAAGTTAACCATGGTTCAAACAATAGTCAATCATGGTTAACTATGGTCAAACGAAAGGAAAACGTGGTAAACCAAATTCAAACATGGTTTACTACAATCAAATGATCAACCATAGTCAACTATGGTTCACTAAAATCAACATTGGTTAACCAAAGTCAACCGTGGTTACATATGGTTAAACATAGTCAACCATGGTAAACAAGGTCAACCTTCATCAACCATGGTCAAAGAATAATTAACTATGGTCATTTAAGGTTTAACTTTCTCAACCGTGGTCAAACATAGTAAACAATATTCAACCATAATCACACATGGTTATTGGCATTCAAACATCATCACATATGGTTAAACATGACCAACCATGGTTATCCATTGTCTACCATACTCTACCATAGTTAACAATTTTCATTCGTGGTAAACATAGTCAACCTTCATAAACCACAGTTAATTATGGTCATCCAAGGTTTAACTTTATCAACCATTGTCAAACATAGTAAATAATATTAAACCATAATCAGACATGGTTAGCCATTATCTACCATACTCTACCATAGTTAACCATTGTCAACCATAGTCAAACACAATGAATCATGGTCAACCATACTCATAATCACTTTCCAACTAAGGTTAACCATAGTCAAACATGGTTAACCCTTGTCAAAGTTGGTCAATAATTGTACATAGTCAACTGCACTTAACCGAAGTTAACCACAGTCAAGCATGTTTCACCAAAAGTCAACAATGGGTTACTAAAGTCAAACATGGTCAACCAAATTCAACCATGCTTCATTAAAGTCAACTACATGTTCAAACAATATTCAACCATGGTGAGCATCATTCGACACCCATTGTTAACTATTTTCAACCATGGTCAAACATACTTAAACCTTGCTAACCAATGTTAACCATAGTCAACTATGGTTCACTAGAGTCAAACATGGTTCACTACAGTCAACCATGCTTCAAAAAATAGTCGATCATGGTTAACTATGGTCAAACTAAATTTAAACATGGTTAAATAAAGTTAAACATGATCCACTTAAGTCAACCTTGGTCAAATAATAGTCAACCATGGTTAATTATGGTGAACATATTCGACCATGGTTAACCAAAGTCAATCACGGTTCATCGAAGTCAACCACATGGGTCCATACAAAAGCTTCAGACTTCTTCAAAAGTTGCTCCAATGGGATTGTAATAGAGGCATAATTGCGGATGAATATGCTATCAATAACCCTTATGTCCTAGGGAAGATCACAATTGATGAATTGAAGTGGGTGGTGGTAAATTGATGGTCACGTCAACTGTCACGAGATCAACCATTACTCACTCCTTGCAAACAATATGACCCAACAAAAAGGGACAAAAAAAATAAAATTCTTCAAGTTGAGAGAAATTTGAAATTAGTGACATCAATCAAACATCAAGCTTAACAGACTAACATGTTCCTTCAATAGAATAAAAACAATCCAATCATCCATATAAACTTCCAAAAAATTGTGAATGAAGTCTCGGAAGGCATCACCTACAATCCTTGAGAACACGATAGGATAATTTTTTAGAACAAATGGCATCACATTATATGTGAAAGATCCCCATTCCGTGGTAAAGGTAGTCTTCTTCTTATCTTCTTCTACAATCCTAACTTGATGATATCCGAAAATCCCATATGTAAAAGAATAGGCTTCCTTTCCCACAACTTGACCCAAAACCTCATCACTAAAGGGGATAGGAAAGACATGATACACACAAGCTTTAATAAGGCTATGGTAGTCAACACATACCCTAATATATTTCATGTCTTTCTTGCTTTGGATCACAATGGGACTAATCCATTCATAATCTTCCACAAGAAATATCAAGCCAACGACTAACATGCAATCTATTTCCATTTTTATTTTCTCCCTAACCCTTGTATTGAGTCAATAAGGTCGGTGTTTGACTAGCTTGGCATCAGGTTTCAAATCAATTTTCATCTCCCCTAGCTCTCCTTTTATCCCCTTTAAATTTGTGAAACTTTGAAGAATTAAGTCTTCATATTATTTAAATAAGCAACAATCTCATAGACTGACTGATCATGCCAATAATCCTTGATTGATGATAACTTGAGATTTTTGCCAGAACCAATATTAATCGTTTGCAATTTCATTGGTGGAACATAGGAAGTACTATTGTTTTCTTATTTCTTTTCTTGCACAACTCGAGATCCTTTCGTCTACTTGGAATACAAATGCCTTAATTGTTCTATATCATCTAGGTGTACATCATTTGTGTCAATTCTTCCACAACACAAAGATAGCATTGATGGGTCGAATGCAGTTGCGAGTTAAGAAATCCATGATGGTACTGACAAATAGGAGTATCATAATTATTTTGCAACCTATCTATAAAAATAACTTATTTGATCAACCTCAAAGCATCTGTATTGTTTTCTAATTTTCCCATAAAAGAGAAATCATCACAGATTTGGGTCTACAAAATATCCCACCTCCTAGTTTGTCTCCTGGTTTCTTCATGCAAGTACCAAGCTTTGGAATAGGACCCAACCCATGAATAAATATAATGATCTCTATGACTTCAAAGTCAGCAAATGCCTTTACTCATGCTAGATCGATCTCTACACCTTGCAAGCATCCTATGGGGAAAATATTATGTTGATTAGCCTTTCTCAATTGTATAAGAGAGAACACCAAAGGAGGGATACCCATAGCTTCCCTGGATTTATTAGGGAGGATATTAACATCAAATCCCACATATAACATCGCGTCCTTAATATCATACCCATCTATCTGAGGAACTAATTGGAATTATTTCCCTTCTCTTTTCTTCCTTCTCCGGACATTATTAGAAATTTTTTCTAGAAGATTAGTTGAAATTGGTTCTTCTTCCTCTCCCCCTATTCCAAACAGGGAACAAAGGGTATTCCGCAACTTTTTAACTAAAGTCTCATCTTCTAATATATACACAATGTAATGTCCCCATTCAAATAATTGTATAGCAAACAATCCCCATCAATCCTACCAAGTTCCCTAGGTTGAATGGGTACATTGGGAATTGTAATAAGGGAGAAAAGGAATAATGTTTATACATTAGAATAGTCCAAGTATTTAATAAATAAGTTGAATAAATGAATCCAAGAGGAATTATAGGTGGCAAATGGTTTTCAGGACATTTGGAGGATGTGGACCCACACTAGCTTGGTTTCTCACTGTCACATGGAAAGTATCACTTGCCATTTCAAATCCATGGGAAGGCAAACATTATTGGGTGAGTTTGTAAGGCATACACATGGAATTGAGAATCTTAGGTCTAAATTGGATGGAATAGTAACCTCCATAAAAGAGGAAGAGTCAAATTGGAGACTAGTGGACACTTGGGCTAGATTCCCTAGTCTTATGACAACAATGATGAAGAATCTATGAAATCTATGACAAAATTCAGATCTTACTTCTGACATCTGACCATTATGACATGTCAACCCCAAAAATAGGCTCAATAAAGGCGCTCATGGAGTTGGGGGAAGCCAAAGAGACTCCTACTCGAATTTGGGAGAAGATGGAGGGTTGGAAACTAGGAGACAAGTGGCAAATGTGGAATATTTCCTAAGTGGAAATCTCTAGAAGCTAATGAGAGGATTTCAAACCTTAGAAGGATAATGTTGGTTATAAAATGTAGAAATCAAGTATGAGAATGGATTTTGATCATTTGAGAAAAACTGCATTTGTGAAGAGAGAGCTAGTGGATGACTAGTTTCTTGCCTTAGCCAATTTCGAGGGTGAAAGATTCCCATCCAAGTTGGTGTTTGGAGAGGCCACTCAGGTATTTCATGGAGCTTTAATGGAGTTTTATTTTCAGGTATTAGCTACAGGGAAGCTCATGGTTTTGTTTAGTGCAGCACCATCTCTCAACCATTTCCAGTTTTGAAGGCATATTCATGCTCCTTGAGGGAGGAAGGTTTTGGTGAGTTCTTGTATTCATTGGGAGAGATTAATATGATGTATTTCTGATTGTAATAGCTTAATATCCTCTGTTCTTTATATTCAGAAAGTCTCAGGTCAAAATACCCACTGATTGTATGCAAAAATGTTGATTAATGAGCAAATGATGTCCATTTCCCCACTACATTGATGTATATCATTATAGTGTTGATGATTTAGAATGAATGGATGATTCTCTGATACATTTGTGATTAATAGACTACCATGTATTTATTTTACAAGTTTCATGTACTGTACTTGAGCATTTGAAGTATTTTTACTCAGTTTAATTGCATTGGGAGAAGAAATAGTGCCATTTCCCCAAGGGTTGAATGGGTGATTTTTGCAGCTGAATGGGAGAGGGTTGGAACAGATATAATTATCAATTAATGGTGCACATGAGACCTTAGTAAAATCCTTCATACATTCCCTACCTCTGTTCAGAAATTCGAGGGAGTTTGGAATCATTTGGGAGGCCATTTTCAGTGTTACCCATGGGGGATTTGATGCACAAATTACTAGTTAAAATCCCATACATTGACCAGAATATAAATAAAGTTTGCAAAAGTATTTTGAGGGTTATAAATCATCCCTGAACCTAATATGCAATTCTAAATATCATTCATATACCCTTACAGAATATTTGGGAGCATTTGGGTTAATTTGGAGGCCAAAACAGCAAAACTAGTCAAAGGTCGAAATTGGGGAAAATTTGAAAAATTGGGCATTTTCATAAAATTTTGAAAAAGGGTCAATACAAGTGGTATCAGAGCATGGTCTTGAAACCTGGTGGTATTAAGAAGAATCCAAACAAATAAACCACCACCCTCTGAACCAGTAGGTGAAGAAGTTTTGGTTGAAGAAGAGATAGTAGAAGAAAAAGAGTTTTTTTCTAAAACAATGGGTAGAGAGGAGGATGAAGAATTAAGACATCAGGAGAAACTTATTGCAACCTTAGAACCATGTTTCTCTAAAATTTACACTAATATAGAAATAATGGGTAACAAATTGATGCAAGGATTGGAATTGTTGATCAGCCAACTTGGAAGCAAAGGGGTGATAGGAGATAACAGCGGTTCACACTCAGGGGAAAAGATAAAAGGGAGTGAGCATATTTTTTCAAGCACATGACCACACAATAGACCTAATGAATTCCAAAGCACACAAAGGCATACTGCACCTAAATTTCTCATACCCAAAGAAGAGCTTGACATTCAGATGGATAGTATTAAACTAGCAACTGATTGGAATGGGTTGAGCGAAGAGTGTAAAAGAGGTTTACCATTCAGTGACTATATTGATGCTATACATAAAATGAAAAGGAGGGAATACAATAGGAGTCCTTTCCAAAACAAAGAATTAAATAGTTCTATTGAAAAAATGTCACTTCCTACTTTTTATGGTTCTTCTCAAAATTCTACTAACACTTGGGTGCAAAAATTGGATGTGTATTTTCAGTTGAATCCTATGTTGGAAGAGGATGCATTAAAAATGGCCATTTTGCATTTGGAAGCAAATGACAATGAATGGTGGTTTCATGGGATGAAAACCTTGGGTCATAATCAGGTTAAAACATATGGATAATTTGTTGACAGGGTACTAGAGAGATTTGAACAAAAATATCCAGAATTGCCTTTCAAAGAAATAGCTCAATTGAAGCAAACTAGGACCCCTACTGAATATATGTTGGACTTTCAAAAACTATCAGTTAAGGTGGTTGATGTCTCTATGGGAAGGTTGGTATTTCTGTTCACTGAAGGTTTGGCTGAACCCTTAAAAGGTTTGGTCAAATCCCACAAGCCAACTACATTAAAAGATGCAATGAGCTTGACTAGGGATCTCCAAAATGTGCTTCCTAAAACAAGATTTCCTCCCAAGCCTAACTACAAATTTGAAAAGAAACCTTGGTAAAGGGATGGATATGATAAGAAACCTTGGCAAAGAGAGTCATTTGAAAGGAATAAAAAAAAGGACTAAACAGGGATGAACTTCGAAAAAAGAAAATGTGCTTCACATGCTTCCAACCATAGACACCGAGGCACAAATGTACTAAAGGAAAGGCTCAATACATAGAACTATTTTCTGATAATGAGGGGTATGATGGGGGCATGGATGAAGATGAAAATATTTCAGATCAAGAAGAGGCATATGAGACAGTAGTAGAAGAGGAAAGACAAGAAGAAAATCGGCCTTCACCGGACAAAGCAAGAATGGTAGTACTTTTAGTAGTACCTCGCTATCATACTATCCGATGCAAGGGTGTGGTACAAGGACAAAGGAATTCAGTTTTTTCTAGATGGAGGAGCCACCCATAACTTCATTGATGCATATATGGTGGAGAAAATAAAGATACCTGTTGAACCATTTGATGGCTTCACAGTGGTCATTCCCGGTCACAACATAATGCAATGCAAAACATGGGTTCCAAAGTTGCAAGTCACCGTAGGTAGCTATAATTTTGTTGATAGCTTTTATGTGATTGATTTTGCTGATACTAATGTAGTTTTGGGAGTGCAATGGTTGTATTGAATAGGAGAGCATACAGTAAATTATCAAATTCCTGAAATGAAATTCCAAGATTCAAAAGGGGTACAAAGAGTTGTGAGAGGGAAGCACACTTATCCAAATCAAGTAGTGACTTGCAATAGTATGAGATCTATATTGAGGAATGGGGACATAGAATGGGCTGTTGAATATCATATTACATCTCCCAAGCCAAATATAAAGATTGTTGAACACCCAAAGGAGATAGAGAAACTTTTGCAAAAATATGAAAAAGTTTTTAGAGACCTTCCATAGGGTAGACCACCGGATAGGGGGGTTGAGCACAGCATTATTTTGGAGGAGGGTACTTCACCCATTCAAATACCACCTTATGGACATCCTAAAAAGTTCAGAGATGAGATTGAAAAATCCATCCAAGAACTCCTAGAGTTGGGACTCATTAGACCAAGCTCTAGCCCTTATGCTTCTTCAGTAGTGTTAGTGAAGAAAAAATATGGAACATTGAGAATGTGCATAGATTTTGGAGCCTTGAAAAAAAAGACTATCAAGAATAGGTATTCTATTCCTAGGATTGATGAGCTAAATGGGGCCAAATACTTCTCCAAAATTGACCTTAGATCAGGGTATCGTCAAATTCGAATGAAAGATGAAGATGTGCAAAAGACTGTTTTTCGAAGTCATTCTGGTCACTTTGAATTTCTTGTCATGCCTTTTGGGTTAACTAATGCTCCAACCACATTTCAAGCATGCATGAATAGGATATTTTGAAAGCAACTAAGAAGGTTTGTTTTGGTTTTCTTTGATGACATTCTCATTTACAGTAAAACATTGGAAGAGCATTTGCAGCAATTAGAGATTGTGTTGAAATTTTTGCAAGAAGAGTCCTTATTTGCTAAGTTGTCAAAGTGTGAATTTGGGATGAAAGAATTAATGTATCTTGGGAATATTATTGGGCAAGAAGGAGTGAAGGTACACATGGAAAAAAACAGGGCTATCTTACAAATGGCCATCACCAAAAAATATTACCGAATTGAGAGGTTTTATTGGCATATGCACCTACTACAGAAAATTTGTGAAGGGATTCTCCATATTGACTTCTCCAGTCACTGATTTGACTAAGAAGGATGCTTTCAAGTGGGATGAAGAGGCTAAAAGGCCTTCCAAAAAATGAAAGAGGTAATGAGTAGTTGTCCCATACTTGCTTTTCCTGATTTTACTAAACCTTTTGTTGTGGAATGTGATGCTTCATGTGGAGGAATAGGGGTTGTCCTAAAGCAAGGCCAACACCCCATAGCCTTTGAGAGCAGAAAGTTGTAGCCTCATGAAAAAATTTACTCCATCTATGATAAAGAAATGCTGGCCATTATGCATGCATTGGCCAAATTCAGACAATACTTGGTGGGCAGCAAGTTTGTGGTGAAAACTGACCACAATAGTCTAAGACACTTTCTCACCCAAAAAGATCTAAATGAAAGGAAACAAAAGTGGGTAAGAAAAATACAAGCTTATGATTTTGATATTGAATATGTCAAAGGAAAGAATAATATAGTAGCAGATGCTTTGTCAAGAAGACCTTCTTTTTCTCTCATGGATATTGCCAAGGATTGGAGAAACATGCTACTAGTTGAATATGCTAAAGACAAATTTGCTTGTGATGTGTTGGATGGAATCAAAGGGGATGATAACTACAGGATTTTGAATGGGATGATATATTATAAGGGTAGAATTTATTTAATTCAGAACTCAAAGCTCAAGTACCAAATTTTGCAAGAAGCGCATGATTCCCCACTAGCGGGTCATCTGGGGATCTTCAAAACTTATAGACAGTTGAGACAAAGGTTTTTTTGGAAAGGGTTGAAGGAATATGTTCAAAAATATGTGAATGAATGTAAAGTATGTCAACAAAACAAATCAGAACTCACATGTCCAGCTAGGCTATTACAACCATTTCCCATTCTGGAGCAAAAATGGGACAGTATCTCCATGGATTTCATCACCGGTTTGCCTAAATCTTTGGGTAAGGATTGCATCTATGTGGTAGTGGATAGGTTGACCAAATTTGCTCATTTATTTGTTGTTACATCATCTTTTAGTGTTGCACAAGTGGCTGATATTTTTTTCAAAGAAATCTTCAGATTGCATGGGCTCCCCAAGAGCATTGTCAGTGATAGAGATAGTAGATTCATGGGTTCCTTTTGGCAATAACTTTTTAGATTGGTGGGCACTCAATTGAATCCAAGTACCAGCTATCATCCACAAACTGATGGACAAACAGAGAGGGTGAATCAATGGTTGGAAGGGTACCTAAGAAACTATGTGGGAGAGCAGCAAAAAGCATGGACAAAATGGCTACACTTGGGTGAGTTTTGCCACAACACCACTTATCATATGTCAATAGGGATGTCTCATTTCAAAGCATTATATGGTTATGATGCACTTACATTTGCTGAAATCATATTTGGTGATAGTAGAGCCCCAAAGGCTAAATATTTGGTGGAAGAGAACCAAGACATTTTAAAGCTCTTGAAAGACAATTTGCAAGTTGCTCAAAATCAGCAAAAACAATATGCTGATAGACATAGAGAAGAAAGAACCTTTTAGGTCAAATATTTAGTATATTTAAAGTTGCTTCCATATATGCAAACATCTCTCAAAAATAATGGAGCAGAAAAATTAAAACCAAGGTACTTTGGGCCATACAAAGGTAGTGCGGAAGATTGGAGAAGTAACATATGAACTAGAACTTCCGGAAGGGAGTAAAATCCATAATGTATTTCATGTTTCTTGTCTCAAGAAATCCCTTGGTCAGAAAATCATCACTTCATAAATACTTCCTCCCTTGGATGATGAAGGTCAACTCACACTTGTTCCAGAAAATATTTTGAAGACACGGGAAAGGAGGTTGAGGAGTAGAATTATCAAAGAATATTTAGTACAATGGAAGGACCTACCAAATGAAGATGCCACATGGGAAGAGGAGAATATTTTGTAGCATTCTAATTTGCAATTGCTTTAGGACAAGCAATCTTGGGTGGGGAGGACTATAATGTCCCCATTCAAATAATTGTATAGCAGGCAATCCCCATCAATCCTACCAAGTTCCCTAGGTTGAATGGGTACATTGGGAATTGTAATAAGGGAGAAAAGGAATAATGTTTATACATTAGAATAGTCCAAGTATTTAATAAATAAGTTTAATAAATTAATCCAAGCGGAATTATAGGTGGCAAATGGTTTTGAGGACATTTGGAGGATGTGGACCCACACTTGGTTTCTCACTACCACATGGGAAATCTCACTTGCCATTTCGAATCCATGGGAAGGAAAAAATTATTGGGTGAGTTGGTAAGGAATACACATGGCATTGAGCATCTTAGGTCGAAATGGGATGGAATAGTAACCTCCATGGAAGAGGAAGAGTCAAATTGGAGACTAGTGGACACTTGGGCTACATTCCCTAGTCTTATGACAACAATGATGAAGCATCTATGACATCTATGAAAAAATTCAAATCTGACTTTTGGCATCTGACTATTATGACATGTCGGCCCCAAAAATAGGCTCAAGAAAGGCGCTCATGGAGTTGGGGGAAGCCAAAGAGACTCCTACTCGAATTTGGGAGAAGATGGAGGGTTGGAAACTAGGAGACAAGTGGCAAATGTGGAATATTTCCTAAGTGGAAATATCTAGAAGCTAATGAGAGGATTTAGACCCTTAGAAGGCCAATGTTGGTTATAAAATGTAGAAATCAAGTATGAGAATGTCTTTTGATCATTTAAGAAAAATTGCATTTGTGAAGAGAGAGCTAGTGGATGACTAGTTTCTTGCCTTAGCCAATTTCGAGGGTGAAAGATTCCCATACAAGTTGGTGTTTGGAGAGGGCACTCAGGTATTTCATGGAGCTTTAATGGATTTTTATTTGCAGGTATCAGCTACAGGGCAGCTCATGGTTTTTTTTAGTGTAACACCATCTCTCAACCATTTCCAGTTTTGAAGGCATATTCATGCTCCTTGAGGGAGAGCATTTTTGGTGAGCTCTTGTATTCATTGGGAGAGATTAATATGATGTATTTATGATTGTAATAGCTTAATATCCTCTGTTATTTATATTCAGAAAGTCTCAGATCAAAATACCCACTGATTGTATGAAAAAATGTTGATTAATGAGCAAACAATGTCCATTTCCCCACTACATTGATGTATATCATTATAATGCTGATGATTTCGAATGAATGGATGATTCTCTGATGCAGTTGTGATCAATAGACTTCCATGGATGTATTTTACAAGTTTCATGTACTTTACTTGAGCATTTGAAGTATTTTTACTCAGTTTAATTGCATTGGGAGAAGAAATAGTGCCATTTCCCCAAGGGTTGAATGGGTGATTTTTGCAGCTGAATGGGAGAGGGTTGGAACAGATATAATAATCAATTAATGGTTCACATGAGACCTTAATAACATCCTTAATAAATTCCCTACCTCTTTTCAGAAATTTGAGGGATTTTGGAATCATTTGGGAGGCCATTTTCAGTGTTACCTAGGGGGGATTTAGTGCACAAATTACTAGTTAAAATCCCATACATTGACCAGAATATAAATGAAGTTTGCAGAAGTATTTTGAGGTTTATAAATCATCATATTCAAGTCTACATATCATTCATATACCCTTACAGAATATTTGGGAGCATTTGGGTTAATTTGGAGGCCAAAACAACAAAACTAGTCAAAGGTCAAAATTGGGGAAAAATTGGAAAATTGGGCATTTTCATAAAATTTTGAAAAAGGGTCATTACACACAAATATATTAATCCACAAGTCAAATGATTTCTTAGATCCAGGGGTTTCAAGCGTGAGATCTCTTGCACAACTCGATAGCAGAGGAAAAGTACCCCTTCCATGATTTTGAGAATCTTTTGCAACTCCCTCAGTTTTCAAGATAGGTTGATGTCGAAACATATCCACTACTTCCTTAAAATTATGTTGCATTGGATAAAATCTAGGTGCATTAGGTATTGCTTTTTGGATCTGCAAAGAGTCATATATACTATGGTCTGTGCGAGTTTGAGTTCCACATTGTGTTACTACATTAATAGTCATGCACGTTGTATTATCAGTCCTTGGTTTTGAATTGATCAAGTTTGTTAATTGGCTCCCTATTCAATCCTCCCATTTTGAAATCAACTCGGGACATTCTTCCATAGCATGAGTATTTACTCGGCAACAGGTACACCATGGTCTTCTTAGTAGCGTACAATCTCGCGAAACATGACCTAGGTCATTACACTTGTAATAACGGATTGCTCTACCCCTCCCATTAGTGGCCCAATTCTACCACCTCGATAATATCCTCCCCATCCTCATCCTCTACCTTCCTATCCTTGATATTATTGCTAGTCTGTCACGTTGAGTATGGATCTATCCAATATTTCAATCAAAGCATCTAGTGTCCTTCATTTTTTTATGTTATGAGTAGTGGAGCCACAGAACTAGCAATTGTCTATGTTGGGAACTAAATAGTACTTCTGTAGGATCGGGAAATGTATAGGAGGATGTTATGTCCCCAAGTAGACCCGATTTGATTAAGAGTTAACAGTGTGTTTATTTGGTTGGATTGTTTCGTCAAACAATTTGGTAACAATGTCGAATTGCCACTAAGATACCATTGTAATATCACTCACCCAAATAGACTACTGTAAAGTCTGATTTTTAAGCTAATTGCTAGTATAGTTTGACTGGAAACAATTTTCAAACACTTAATAAATACTACTCGGATTCCCTTGTAATATATTCCCACCAAATCTAAATTGACTTTTACTACTGCTAGTATACTTGGTTTACTGATTTTTTCAAACACATAGGCAATCTTAACTAAGACGCCACTATAGCAGATTCCTTCCAATTAAAAGTATGATTCTTATGTTATTTGTTGCTTGGGGTTACAAGTGATATTTCCGATCACACATACAACAATGTTTAACACATTGAGACACATTAAATTGGACACCATAACATATTTTAAACAACTCAAAATATAACAGTACATAACTAAACCATCTAGTTGTTGCTACAATGATTTTTTAAATGACTAAACAAATTAGACTTAAAGGCATTTCTTTAGATCTAAAAGTAAACATGACTGGTTGTTCAAAAAATTCAAGCACGCCCTTCTCTTGACCTCTTCCCACAATCTAGTAACGGATGTAAGTTATAGAGACCTCTTGGCAGTGGAAAAAATTTCATT
The DNA here is from genome assembly GCA_027924585.1 of Larix kaempferi. NCBI lineage: Eukaryota > Viridiplantae > Streptophyta > Pinopsida > Pinales > Pinaceae > Larix > Larix kaempferi. The sequence continues at coordinate 129,004 of BSBM01000005.1, read as the reverse complement.
ATTGGCACCTTTATACTCCTCCAACTGACTTTATTCCGTTGCCCTTTATTGTTAGGTGACTGGTTATAGGTACATCCACTTTTGGAACTATACAATCCCCTTTTTGTTAGAACTGGGTTGAGCTTGAACGCTGATATCAAATGGAGCAAGAGAAAATGATCGACATTGTAAATCAAATCTCTATGCAACAACAAATAGCAGTAACCTTTTATTCTTCCCACTAGTGAATGTGACCCTCTTTCAGATAGTGAGTGTGCCCTCCCTCAAGTGGTATGTCACCTCTTTCTAGCCAAAACTTGAGTACTACAGTCACTCACACACCAACAGTAACCACCTTTGAAGATACAAGTGCACCCTTCCCTTCCCTGTAGAAATGCACCCTACCTCCAACCAGCTGAGAAACCCTCTTGATATTCATTAAATCTTCACAGTCACCAGTTAATCTTTGATGGCATGAAGTGCAATGGTTAGATCTGAGTGATATTTCCCCTCAAGATTGACTAGGATGGATGGTTTTACCACCAGAGTTGATTTCTCCTCCTAGGATTTTTGTCCCAAGAGTCAAAGCTTCATGAGCTCTCCAAAATCACTTTTCGAAAATAAAGTTCATGAAAATCCAAGAATGAGCTCTCATCTCTCTTTTATAGGCTCTCTATTCTTTTCTCTTGTTCACTTAAATTATTTAAGTGACTTTCTAATGTTATTGTTCATATTACTCAATAAATCACTTTTAACCCCTTTTTAACTCCAGAAAGTGATTAATTTGCTTTCAAGACATTTCCGAACACTAGAAGTCACTTTCTCATCATCCCAACCTTTATAGTTTTTCATCATGGTTTCAACAAGATATTACACTAAGGTGTCCCATCCAATAATATGCTCCAAATAACACCTTTACTGTAATTAATTAAATTATGCTTAATAATCCTCCCAATTTACGGGAATCGTTGGAATGCCATGGAACCAAGAACGAACTGTACGGAAATGATCTAGATGATGAATAATGGTAAATGGACAAGGATGGCCCCCATAAAACTCCTCCAAACTCTTAGAGTTCACTGGTAACATAAAATTACTCCTCTGACCTGGCTAACTCAAGCCCCGGAGGTCATCTCCAACCGCAGTACAAGGGAATACCAAAATTCGGGACATTATAGAGAATGCCCATATGTTTCACGAATATCAAAATATTCAATAGATTGGGAAACCTACATATTGGAATTTGATTCATGAGGTATAGGCCCTTGAAAGGGATTTGAAATAGCTACTTACACAACTCCCATATCAGGCCTTACTGTGGAACCCCGTTGAAATATGTTGGAAATAATGAAACTTCAGAAGCTATTCTTATTGTATTTTATTATACTATTGGTGTACCTCCTATGGGAGAATATATTGATGTGTTTGATAATGTAAACCCTTGAAATAATCAATGTAAAACTTGGGCTGAAAACACACAAAGAAAAGAATTTTTAAATGTTAATTTATCTTCCCCCGAGACAAGTTGGCCCTATCAGGTAGACAAGTCGCCCCAGTCGGTAAACTGCCCCAAAACAGTGGGCATTTTGCCCCAAACAATGGGCATAATTGCCCCAGTCAGGTCGACCCAGTAAGGGAAAAAATCAGTTTTTCATGTGTATAAATAGTGAGGTTGTGTGCCTCATTTGGTCATCCACTCAAGATAAGCAAGTTCACACTAGAGAGGAAGAAGTTCACAGTAGCAGCTAGGAGAAGTGATTTTTTGGGTTTTTCACACTTAGAGAAGTTTCTCTTTCTCTCTCGTATCTCTACTATGTTCTCGGGACTGATTATCTCTATACGAAGGTTGTTGGGTTTTCTCCCTGTTGAATTTCCCAAGATAAAACTTTGTGTCTATTGTTTATGTGCTTGGTTGTTCTTCTAGTGATCCTGTTTTATTATCTACATTTGATTATACTGCTAGAATTATATGAAAATCTAACAAAATCTAGGGCACTTAGACACATGGTGTCATTTTGTCATGCATACAGTACACCGTACATGTTCACCACCCACCTTTGGAATAATCAACTCTTGAATATTTTTGCTGAGAGTATAAATTTGGTGTTGTACCTATGAGAAGACGGATGTGCTAGTTGACACTCCATTGCGACTTCCTCTAGGATATTTTTCCATAGATTCAATCTTCATTGCTTGTTCCACTGTGCTTCCAAGATAATTAATCACTTGTTGCAATAAGGGTACCCTTATAAACGATAATAGTCCTTGAATGAACAATTTTTTATGATGAGATTCAAGGATGGGTACTGATAATTTTCTCAATACATCTCAAAACCTTTGAGCATACTCCCATAGAGTTTCTCCTTCATACTATCAAATCTCCTTTAGTTCTGCAATACCTTGTTGTTCAAACTTTGGTAATTGAAATTCTGCAATAAATAGTTTCTTGAATTCTAGTAAGGGTATGGTTGGAGTATTAGCAGGACATTCCACACACCTCATATACCACTGTAGATCTTGACCCCTCACAATAGTTCGAAACTCTATTAATTCGGAATTGTTTGGAATTCCCTTTGATCTCCAAATGGCTTCACTTAGAAACCAATGTAATTATGCATCTTCCTCAACTCCTTTTCCCTAGAACTCTGGGTATCGTACTGAAAAACCTCCCTCAACTCCAACGATTTTGGTAATTGGAGTCTCAACTAAGACAAACTCTCTGGACCAAGTTGAGAGACTATGTTTGACCCCACTATTGGTACTAACTGGATACTACTACTTTTATTTCCAGTTACTACACTAGAGCTAATACTACTACTGCTAGTTCCAAATGTTATTGTTCGACTATTAGAGCTACTACCAATATGTGAGTACCAAGGTAAATGTAAGATAGTATTGGAAAAATAAAATGCCATATGAGATGTAGACGTCGAGGGAGCAATCAAAATTGAGTTGATTTCGTTATTTCCACACATCACTTCCTCAGTTCTAGGGGGTTCACTCACTGGAATTCCTCCATTCTCAACTGGACCAGACAGTTATGGATGTTCTTAATCTAGGAGGATCTCCACCGTTGACCAATGCAGAAGTTCTTCATCAATGTTGAAGATGTCCGAACAACAAAGAGCTCACAGTGAGCTTCCAATGAAACTTGAACGGGGTCGAATGGACTAAGTTTTATGCTTTGGTATTTTTCCTCTCAAATGTAAATGAAACTAATGGATAACTCATACATAGTCTTCTATTTTCTCAGTCTCATGGAGACTTGAGATATTCATGAAGAGTTGAGATCTTCATGGGGATGTAGAGATTTTCTCTCATCTTATGTCATGAGTTGTGCTTAGTGTCACGTCCCCTTGCATTCCATTAGCTAGATGGAGAGGATCGTGAGGTTAAATCGGGCATCCAACCCCATACATATTAAACAAACATTCAAATTTATTTGAATTATACATGTGAAAGTGCATAACAGACGTGATGCTGAACTGGGCGTCTAGCCCCATGAAACTTTCAACCATAAGCATTCACAGAATATAACAGAGACATATGGAAATGTATGATTTTAAGAAAATCATAGCGGAAGTAAATTCGTTTAACCCATCTACATACATTCATCATATTCATCAAATGGTAATTGCAATTTAACACAAGAGAAATACTTATCTCAATAAGATAGTCCCACGCAACTGGCTATGCAACTGCAACGTTCCACCCAACCGTAGGCCAGTGTGCCCCTCAATCTCTCAGCACCACTGCCACCCCCCGAGCTAGGCATGATCTCCACAAGGAAAAAGGGGGAAACAGGCTCTCACATAGCCAAAGATATGCCAGAATCAGCCAAGCCAACCAGCAGTTGGGTTTCTCAGGCTGCTAAGAGATGGGAAGAGGTGAATTACTAGGCTAGTGGCTCAACCATGGAGCTATGGATACTTCATTGGGCTCCTCAAGCCAAATCTATCCTCTTCCACTCTTGAGGCTCTTGCTCACCGGTTCAAATCCAAAATGGAATGCACTTAACAACAAAACCACAATTACTGGGCATGAGGAAAACGCTTTCCACAGTGGGATGCATGATATGGGGTTTCAACTCACTCAGAAAAACGTGGGAACACACAAAAACGAAATGGGGAGATGGGGAACAACCCTGGGAAGCCAATCCGTTTTTAGAAAAACGTCCTTGGACATTCGGGGGCAAAAACGACCTCCATACAGTCCCCAAATCGTGGCCCTTCTCTCCCAGGCTGCTATATATGTAAAAACGAACTCCCAGGCATGGAAAAATGCAGGATTTGGATGCAAAATGTGCAGGGAAAGGCCCAGCTAACTCCAACTGCGTGAGTGGGAGAAGACTAACTATTCAGAATGGCTTTGGGCACCATTTCGTGGGTGTTTTCTTGCCCAACAAGCAAAAACACGAATTTCCAGGTTGATGGCTTGCCCATGCACGAAATTGGCTGCCATACTTCCTCATTTCCAAGGCATTAACTGCCTTAACCAATTTCTTGGGAGAATTAAATGATTGGTCCATAACCCAAAATGGGTAGTTGAGAGTTCATGGGCTTGCTCATTGACACATGGATTAAAACCATTGGCTCAAGGGTTCGGTTATTTTACCTTCCTCTTCCTTGTAAAGATCATGCCCCCATCTCTTTTGTTGCATTGCGTAGCCGGTTGTGGGTTTTTCATTAAAATTGCATATTGACATGATGTCCGATTTTACATTGTGCTCCGCTAGCACAAGAACCATATGCATATATTTTAATTTTCGGTACATAAAACGACAAATCAATGGCGGGGCCTTGGCCTTGAGCTCCTCACCATGATTAAGTTACAATAATTACATCATTTACGATTTAGTGAAAAAGAGGGTCAAAATGGGGACGTGACACTTAGATCCTACATTATGGGATCTTGAGAGATATTTTCTTCTTGATAAGATGGAATAACTCTTATCCATGTAAAGCTATAAAATCCCCTCATGAGGAGAGGGATGGTAAGTTAGTTTTTGGTAAGCTTTTTGTTTGGAGAGAATAAGCAAGGAGGTCTTGCTTGTGCCACTTCATGTCAGAGCCTCTGTGCTTTCTGTTATGAGGAGAAGGCTACCCAAGATGGGAGAATGAGCCACGTGATGTGAAAACTCAGTCCTTACATTTGTAAAGCAAATCATATCTTGATGGAGAAATTAATGAAATGGTTCGATGCTCGGAGACGTAGCCAGGGGTTTGGTGAACTTCGTTTTCATTTCAGTTTGCATATCTTTTTGTGTGTTTGATTTACTTAATTGCAATTTGTTATGATGAATTTTGCCACATTTCATATTAATAATGTGATTTTTGAGAAAGTAATGAAATATTTGTGAAGAGCTAATAACTGAAGTAGTTCTTGTGATGCCCAATTTCGGATCAAGTTGGTATCAGAGCATTTCGAATCCTCTTGGGATTTGGTGGCTCGTATTTTGTTTGATGAGCGGTGATGCACATAATTTTGGTTTCACGTGCTTAGATTGGAGCCTGTTGATTTAATCGATCCAGAAAACACATAAAGAGCAGTGCTGAGAAGGTCCCTCCAAACTACATGTTTCCAAGTCTGTGAAAAACGATCTGCCCAGAGCCAAAGTTGAACCAGCGCAGAGTCAGAGTTCAGAGGATTGTCTCTCTATAATAAACTCGCAGCGTATGACTAAGAAATCACTCAGGAGAGAGACTTCAAATTTTCACGACCTTTGAGATAATTCTTGAATGGTTTGCGAAAGACCACTGTTCTGTTGTTGAGTTTAAGCATATAATTAAGTATAGGTTAAAAAAAGGTGTTGAAATCCACTGCATGTGCACGAAGGGAGAGCCATTGTTCGTTCTGAAGACATCGCAGAAGCAAGGAGCATTCCATCTGGTGGAAGTCATTGCTACATCCCATCCACATGAGGAATGATTATCATATAAAGATAATTTTCTCTAAGATTTTCAGTCAGCGAAGGCTGAAATCACCCAGCTGGAATGGTGAATTATTCCATTTCACTTGTGAAGAGGCTTGCTGCGGGGGAGTGGTTTACATCAAGAGTTTTGGCATGTGGCCTTTTCCACATTGCATATCCAAGCGCGCGGGAACTATTGTATTATTTACCAGAAGCTGCAATTAGTGTGTTGATCGCTCTTGTGGAAGAGACGAGAGTCACTATCGACGTCGATTTCAAGGTAATTGGGCTCTGAAAGTTGAAAGTTTTAGAACCCCAACTCAGTTTCAATTTTTCTAACTTCTCTACATGTACTTTAATGTCGAAACCCTAACCTGCATATATTTTTTATATAAAAAATTGTTTTTCTTGAAACCAGCTAAATTCTTTCAACCTAAACAACTCAAAAAATTAATTTGCAGCCTAACTTTTTTTAATCAGAAAATTTTCACAACCACACACATGAAATTTTAACTCAGTGTTTTTGACCAAAATGGTCCAGATAAAACCCCTAAGGGAAAACCTATTTTAGAGAGAGAAACTTATTATTCTTCAAATGCAAACTACAATCAACAACAGTGTTTATCTGAGTTTTTCCTTCTCGAAAAATGTGTCAAACTCAACACAAAACAACAGTTCATAAACAATAGTACGGCCCACACGTGTCAGCCATCGTTTCAGCAGTACGGCCTTGGGAAACGTGCCCATAAAACATCAGTAATTACCAGCAATAAAGGCAGTACATATTACCTCGATTTTTGTACCTAAAATTGACTGTACATACCTCGAAAATTGTGCCAAAAATTGATTGTACAGCCAGACTATACGAACCTCAATTTCTGTGTCAATTTAATGTTGTACGGATTCTGAAATAGCAGTCTATTAAATGCCTCGAAAAATGTGCCCTTCCTCTTATGTTGTACACACAGACTCTCCTTGATTTCTGTGTCAATTTATTGCGGATGTATGGTTTGCTATTAATTAAGTACAGCCTCCTTGGGAATTGTGCCCTGCTCCTCAAAATTTGTGCTTCTCCTCAACCTTGATTTCTGTGCAAGGGTTTCTCTCTCCCTCTCTCCCTCTCTCTTCTCTTCTTCTCTTCCTCTCCCGAAATCTCTTTAGTGAAAGTGAATAATTATGCCTCTAATCCCTAACTCCTCCCTTTTTGTTCAAGGCAACTTCCTCCTCTTCATCCAATGGCCAAGATTAGATTAGATCAAAGGCTCTCGATAAATGCTCATTAAAATAATAATTAAATGATATTTAGTGCACATATATCATTTAATTACGTGAGAACCTTTTAATTTATCACTTACTTGAAATAATTACTTAAATGAACTTATGATTAAACCATGACTTACAAATTTAATAAAGTGATTTTATTAAAAAATAAAGTACTCACACTTTATTAAAATTGTCTAGGGACCACTTTTAATGTGTTCTTCTCCCCAATACATCACAAGGGGAACAACACTTCCTTGGTAAATTTTAACACTCCCTCTTATCGAGGAAGATGTTCTTCACCACTCTCATCTTATCTATGAAATAAATATGCTTCCATCTTCCCAAAGACTTTGTGAGAATGCCTGCCATCTGCTCATTAGTAGAAATGTACTGCAACTCAATAGTTCATCTCTGAATATAGTCCCTGATGAAATGATATCTGATCTCAATATGATTTGACCTGTCATGAAATACTGGATTCTTAGAGAGCCTGATACAACTCTGATTGTCACAATGTATAACTGTAGGCCTCAGCTCCCAAATAATTCTACCATCAACTTGCGAAGCCACAATGCCTCGCAACTAGCCCGACTTGATGCCATGTACTCAGCCTCTGCAGAACTCAAAACAACGGACTTTTGCTTCCAACTGAACCACGACACAATTGTTGATCCCAAACTGAAACAACAACTGGAAGTGCTCTTCTGATTCGAAGCACTGCCTGCCCAATCTAAATCTATGAAACCAACTAAATCCCACTCCATCTGACCTCCTGTATTTCAAAACATAATTTACTATCACTGCAAGATATCTCAAAATGTGTTTTACAGTTGTCCAATGCACTCTCTTGGGCTCCACCATGAACTGACTACGAGTGTTCACCACAAAACTCAAATCTGGTCTGGTGTTGACCAAATACATCAACGAACCTATAAGTTGATGGTACAAAGTAGGATCCACCAACTCTCCCTCAAAAGCATGAAGCTTCTTCCAGTTGGTGATCATGGGTGTGGACATGGGTCTGCACTCCTCCATCTGAAATCTCTTTAGAACATCTACAACATATTTTCTTTGACCTAAGAAAACATGTCCATCGTTCTGCCAAATCTCCATCCCCAAATAGTAATGCATCAGCCCAAGGTCAGTCATCTCAAACTCTAAAGCAAGATCTTTCTTGCATGCTTCAATCAAGTGCTCTCCTCCTGTAATGAATAAATCATCAACATACAGTAGAACAATGAGCGGATCACCTACAACCACAATGAAGTATAGGTTGGGATCAGCCTCACTCTTCTGAAACCCAATCGAAAGAAAATATGAATCAATGCTTGAGTGCCAAGCCCAAGTGGATTGCTTCAGACCATACGAGGAATTTTTCAGCCTGCATACATGAGACTCCCTCTCATGTATCTCAAAGCCCTGCGACTGCTCCATATATACCTCCTCTTGTAGAAAACCATTTAGAAAATCGATTTTCACATCCATCTGATGAATCCTCCAACCCATCTCTGCGAACAATGGAGATCACTGCTCTAATCGAAGAAAATCTAGGAACCGACGCAAAGGTTTCATCATAATCAACTCCCTCTACCTGTGAGAACCCTCGCACTACAAACCGAGCTTTGTACTTCTTGATGCTGCCATCCGCAACATGCTTGATTTTATAGAGCCACTTGGAAGTCACTATTGACTTTCCCTCCGGTCTCAGAACAATATCCACACACCATTCTTTATGATGAAATTATACTCTTCCATCATGGCATCTCTCCAAACCTGATGTGTGGATGCCTCCTCACAAATAGTAGGATCGAAATCACGCAAGCTGGTCACCACTACCATGTAACTGAAAAACCTCTCTGGTGTCCTGCTTTCTCTGACCTCCCTCCTAGGTGGCCCCATAGACTCCTCATCTTCCTTCACAAGATCCTTAAGCCAACTTGGCTTTTGTTTCTTGGAAGTAGCTTCCCATGGTAGGCCCTCATCATGAACCTCCTCATCTGAAAAACTATCTCCCTGAAGAAGTACCTGTGGCTTGAGATCGTGGACCTGGTGATCCTGAACCTGTACCATATGTGCTCGAATCACATGAAAGTGAAACCTAAGAACCTGTGATCCATGAACCTCTCCTTGTACCAGAAGTACCTGTAGACTAAGTATCTGAAACTGATGAACCTGTAACCTGTGACCCAGTCACCCCTAAGACCTATGACCATGTGCCCTGGCTAGCTGAACTCTAAGATGCCATCACCTGTGGAGTAACAACCCGCTGCTCCACCATCTCTGAATCACAACACTTCCTGAAGGCTTTCTCCTCCTCAAATCTCACTTCCCTCCTCACAACAACTTTCCTCTGTGCAGGAACGTATAAGCGGAAGGCCTTCGAAGTCTCATCATAACCAACAAAGATGCCTTTCTCTATCGTGGACTCTAACTTTTTCCTCTTCTCAGAAAGGACATGAGAATATGTAAGGAATCCAAATATACGGAAGTGACCCATCTCTGGCCTTTCCCGGTGAACATCTCCTCATGATTTTTACACCACAATGCACAATGTGGAATCCTATTCTATACATAAACAACAATACTACATGCCTCATCCCATAGAAAGAAATGAATACTTTGATCATGCAGCATGCATCTAGTTGCTCCCACTATGGCTCGGTTCTTCCTTTCAACAACTCCATTCTGCTGTGGATTATATGGAACTGTCAACTGCCACCTAGATCCCTCCTGTCTACAAAACTCATCAAACTCCTTGGAGGTATACTCACCCCCATTATCTGACCTGAGTGCTAGAATCTTCCTCCTTGTTTGGTTCTCCACAAGCGCTTTGAACTCTTGGAACCTCTTCAAGACTTCCTTAGACTTCTTGTTTCTTAGGAAGTAGATCCAGTTCTTCCTGGAGTGATCATCAATGAAATCAATATAATACTCAAAACCTGTCAACGAAGTAGAATACATGGGTCCACATAAATCGGAATGCATCAAGTCTAGTACTCCACCTGATCTAGTATCACTGCTCTGAAAAACAGTCTTGGTGTACTTTCCCAAAGTACACCCTCTGCACACACCACCCTGCTCTGTGTTGAACTACAGTAAACCTGTAGACATCTCACTCAGCAATCTCAAATCTGAATGATGAAGGTGGGCCATCCTTATGTGCCACAACTCACACATCTCGCTGCTACTTCTAGTATGGGCCAATGCATGATGTGGCTGGAAGCGAAGCTTGTACAGTTTCCCACATCTAACTCCAATGGCATATTAAGTAGATGGTCCTGCTTCTCTGGGAAAAATATACACTTTCCCATCGAGGACACATACTCCAAAACCCTTGTCCTCAATATTGGAAACTGAAACAAGATTCTTCTCCATCCCGAGGACATACAAGACATCCCTCAATGTCATGGACTGCATGGACTCCCTCTGAAAGGTAATAGTCCCTCACCCAACTCCTCTCACAACTGTGTCATCGACTCATCACGCAACACTACCTCTAGAATCAAGCCGGTCTGTCATCTCGGTGAACACATCTTGAACACCTGTCATATGGCTCGAAGCCCCACTATCAATGTACCAAGTGGAAGTAGTGGTGATAGCACTCAATGAATGACCAACCAATAAAGAATACTGAACCTGGTCCTCCACATCACTGTTGGTGATAGATGGCCTCTTTGTACATCTAGCATAGAGAGAAAAATCTCCATCAAAACGTGAAGCAAAATCATCCATATCTGCTGCTATTGTTGTCTGTTGTCCCTTCTTCTTCTTGTTCGGACACTGTCCATCATAGTGTCCAAACTTCCAGCAAGCAAAGCACTTGGCTTTGCGCATGTCTCTCTTTTGCTCACCAGTGTGTTGTTTTGCCCCACCCTTAGGACCCTTCTTGAACTTCTTTTTATTTCCTTTTGCTTCCAATGCTACATTGTCCTCATCCTCCTTGTTATGTGATGAACTACCCTATATATATCCTCTCTGAGTCTCCTCCTATATGAAGTCGTCCCAAAGACAATCCCAAGAAGGCATATGCTCATGAGCAACCACAGTCTGTACAAAGACACCCCATGGTTGTGACATGCCATTTAAGGATGTCTGCACCAACTCACTACCATGTACAACCTCCCCAACAGCTGCAAGTTCATCCCTCACCTGTGTGATCCTAGTAAGGTAGGAAGCCATACCTTCACCCTTACTCATGTGAACACTCTTCAACTTTTCCCCCAACACCATCTTCATGTTTTCCGTGAAGATTAGTTAAAGTTGTCCACATCTTAAAGGCATGAGCCTTCGTTGAAATGTGTGGGATCACATGATCCTTCACAGCATCAAGAATGATCCTTCTTTCCTTCACATCCTTTTTCATAAAGGTTGTCATATCTATAGCATCGGTAGGAACAATGATTGGGTTTGTTGTTGTACTGTAAACTATTTCCCACAGTTTATTCTCCTCCCGTATTAACATTATCCTAGCCTTCCATGGGCTAAAATTTGCAGCCCCATACAACCTATCCTCTAGTCTAAGTCCAGTGACCATGACTACAACCTATTCTTCTCAAAAGAATAATATTCATGAACTTGTTCTTCACAAACCCTCTTCTTTCTCAAATCTGAAAATTTGTTAAGTCTTTTATTTCTTCCCTTTATCACAGCTCTGATACCATGAAAGTTTTAGAACCCCAATCCGGTTTCAAGTTTTCCAACTTCTCTGTATGTATTTTAATGCCCAAACCCTAACATGCATATACTTCTCATATAAAAAATTTGTTTTGATTGAAACACATGAAATTCTTTCAACCTAAACAACTCAAAAAATTAATTTGCAGCCTAACGTTTCTTACTCAGAAAATTATCACAGCCACACACATGAAATTTTGACTCTGCATTTTTTACCAAAATGGTCCAGGATAAAACCCCTAAGGGAAAACTTGTTTTAGAGAGAGAAATTTATTTCTTCAGAGGCAAATTACAATCAACAACAACATTACTTATCTCAGTTTTTCCTTCTCGAAAAATGTGTCAAATGCAACACAAAACAACAATTCATAAACAACAGTACGACCCACACGTGCCACCCATCTTTTCAGCAGTACGGCCTTGGGAAATGTGCCCAAAAAATAGCAATAATTACTAGCAATAAAGGCAGTACGGATTACCTCGATTTTTCTGCCTTAAATAGATTTGTACGGACCTCAAAAACTATGCTAGCAATTGACTGTACGGACCTCGATTTATGTGTCAATTTAATGTTGTACGGATTGTACGGATTCTAAAATATTAGTCTATTAAATGCCTCGAAAAGTGTGCCCTTCCTATTTTTCCGTACTGACAGACTCTCCTCAATTTCTGTGTCAATTTATTGCTTTGTACAGTCTGCAATTAATGAAGTACGACCTCCTTGGGAATCGTTCCCTACTCCTCAAAATCTGTGCTTCTCCTCAACCTTGATTTATGTGCAAGGGTTTCTCTCTTCCTCTCTCCCTCTCTCTTCTCTTCTTCTCTTCCTCTCCCAAAATCTCTTTGGTGAAAGTGAGTAATGATGTCTCTAATCCCTAACTCCTCCCTTTTTGTTCATGGCAACTTCCTCCTCTTCATCCAATGGCCAAGATTAGAATAGATCAAAGACTCTCAATAAATGCTCATTAAAATAATAATTAAATGGTATTTAGTGCACATATATCATTTAATTACGTGAGAACCTTTTAATTTATCACTTACTTGAAATAATTACTTAAATGAACTTATGATTAAACCATGACTTACAAATTTAATAAAGTGATTTTATTAAAGTACTCACACTTTATTAAAATTGTCTAGGGACCACTTTTAATGTGTTCTTCTCCCCAATACATCACAAGGGGAACAACACTTCCTTGGTAAATTTTAACACTCTCTTTGGAGGATCTTGGACGCGGACATTGCAAGCATGGTCGTTTAAAAGTACATAGGACAAGAGCTCGGGGAATGCTTTTGTTTTGACCAAGGTTTGGAAGCGCAAAGGCTTCATTTGTTGACAGCCTGCAGGGTACATGGAAACAATGCCTTGGCCGAGACCTATAATCAAATATAACTGTGCCTTCACCATTGCACTGGGGGGTTGGTCATTGATAGAAGTGCAAGATTTCCTTCACTTTCCCTCCGGTTACTCTCCAGACATTTGTTGATGTATATGTAACTTCGGAATGTATTTCACCTATGTATATTGTACTCCTATAGAGATGTTATTATTCCTCTATACGGAAGAGTCGTCATTTGTATTGACAAGTGTCGCAAGTGTCGTAACTTGTTGTGATGGGTTATTAGACCACCAAGTGTTGGGTCGGCCCATATTAATGTAACCATGGGTTATTAGACTCTTCTAGAGAAGTCGGTCCTGCTAGTGTAATAGGCAAGTCGGGACAAGTATAAATAGAGAGCGGGAGATCTCTATTTGTTCATCTCATTATTCACTTCTACACCTCTCGGAAAGTGGCGCACTATTGGAGGAGGAGGTTCAGCTGCTAGGAGAAGACTATCTCTTGTACTTGGGTTGTATCATTGCTCTTTCTATCTTTGAGGAAGTTGTGGAGTTTTTCACCTTTACAGTTTTCCCTAGTGAAACTCTGTGTGTCTATTGTCTCATGTGATTGCTTGGTGTGATTGATATGCATTGTTATACTTGATATGATGTACATGTTATTCTCTCAGTAAAGATCCTAGAGTATATTGAATTAATGCTAAAAAATTAATATGGTATCAGAGCTAACCTGAGAACAAGACACTATGCAGTTGCGGAAGCTAGGGCTTCTTGTTTATTTGGTTTCTCTCCACAGATCTTGAAAGGAAGTAGGGTATTTTGACTCTCCTCAACAAGGCGCATCTTTCTGTCCATTCAGAATTCAATTCTAGGCACTTTCATTTTTTGCCCTAAAAATTAGGGTTTCCACAAAAAATAGGAATTTCTGAATTCTGAGACCATGGCTGGAAGCTCCTTGGAAAAATCGAAGGTTAGAGCTTTGGATCGAACTTTGTGGTTGGGTGAAGCTCTGGGAAAATCAAACCCTATTTTGGGGTCCTCTCAAGTGAAGCTAGAAATTAGGGATTCTGCAAAAGTTGGAATTTCTGAAATCTGAGACCATGGCTAGAAGCTCCTCTGAAAAATCGAAGTTTGGAGCCCAAGATCGAACTTTTTGGATTAATGAAGCTCCAGTAAAATCAAACCCTAATTCAGGGTCCTCCCGAGTGAATCCGAAAGTTTGAAAAGCAAATTTGAGGGGTGAAACTTTTCAGCTTTCAAATTCTGAGTATACTAGCTTGATTATTTCATCAAGGCGCATCTTTCTATCCTTTCAGAAGTTTGAAATTCAAAGTTTGAATTTTAGGGTTTCTCTGACAAACCCTAATCCAGCCCCAGATCCAGATTTTTGCAAATCAAGTGGTAAGACCTAAATCTTTTCTATTTTATTTGAAGTACTCTTTAAGATGTCTCACCACACCAAGCTTGAGGATAAGCTTGAAGGGGCTGATAACTTCCGAGCATGGAAGTATAGGATTGGGTTAATCCTAGAAGAGAATGAGTTGGACACTTACATAAGTGAAGAGATTCCAATTCCAAAGGGAGAAGAGGCCAAGACCTTACACAAGAGGAACTTAGTCAAGGCTAAAAGGATCATTGTTGATTCTATCAAAACCATCTCATGCCACATGTGTCATCTCTGAAGACACCTAAGGAGATGTTTGAATCCTTGACCAAGCTATTTGAAGGGAAGAATATAAATCGGAAGATGACCTTAAGGAATCAATTGAAGAAGATCAAGTTCCAGAATGTGGATACCATGCAGTCTTATTTCTCAAGTGTCTCCCAGATAAAAGAACAACTTGAAGTTGTGGGAGAAGTTATAGAGAATGGAGAAGTGGTAATGACCACTCTTAATGGCCTTCCTAGGTCATGGGATTCCTTCATCCGAGGAATTTGTGCTAGGAAGAAACTTATCTCTTTCAGTAAGTTGTGGGAAGAATGCTCACAGGAAGAAGCTCAAATTGTAGCTAGAGAAGAGAAGATGGGGAATGAATATCAAGCTCTCACAGTACATACCAAGAAGATGACACTTTCCCTCAGATTGTTCTAAGAACAAAAGGAACAACAAACAACAACTACTACAAGCAACCTGACAGGTATGACTTACAAGTATGTTTTGAAATCTGTTCATGATTAAGTTTATAATATGATTGTCCTCATGTTATTGAGTTTAGTAACAATCTTGTTTAATTTTAGACTTGTCTTATCACTAGTAAAAATATGAATGCATAATAGAAGACATTCATTGATTAGGGCTATGACACTTATGATTGTATTATGTTTGTACTAATGCACTGTGGTGTTGGATGAGTAGATTGTTATCCGCTAACATGAAAGGTACAAATCAAGCTCTAGATAAAGACCATGATGACATGAAGACAAAGACTCATCCATAGTCATGGATCACATAGAGGTATGTATAATTGGGTTCTACAATGGTTAACTTATGAGTTATGCAGGTCATTGAAGAGAACAAGAAAAACATTGCTAGACATAACTAGCAAATATGATGACCAGGTATGTTTTTCCTATATCAAGTTAGAATCCTACCCTATGTAAGGATCTCATACTTTTGTATGATTGATAATGATTACTCATGAAGTTACAAGTTTGAGTAATCTAGGGTTTATGCATATTATGTCTCTTACCTTGATTAATGATCATGACTATACTAATGAATGTATGATTATGTATGAGATCTTGAGGATGGCACAATCATGACACTAGTGCACACTTAAGCATGCATAGTGGTCCAGAATGAATATGAGTTCAAAGACAGGTAAACCAAGAAGCAAAGATCAAGAGGGAGCACACTCCAGTAGTTCTTGCAAGGAAACAAAGATTGACAGGGAGTCCACCCAACAAACAAGCAAACAAACGAAGATAAGTATTTGAATTATCATTATTTAACTAATATTGTTCAATGATGTATATGTTTATGTTCCTAGACTTAGGTTGTGTACTATGCATATTAGAATAATTGCATTAATGAACAATATACTACTAATATGCATGTGATGGGTAAGTGGCCTATGGCACTGTACAACATTCCATTGCTACTTATCTAGAATGAAACCTCTTTGCTGACATGATGGGAGTTGTGCACACTCTTAACAATGTTCTGGTAGAGATTGGAAGGCATCTAGAAAGTTACGGGATATGGATAAATGTTGTATTGAAGCATTGGCTAAATTAATTGCATGACTGTATGACATATTTCTTTATGTGTAAGAATTTGTTCTGAAAAACTATGAGATGTTTCTAATCATGCAATTTAACTTGTCTTGTAGGAAAGATCGTATACCATCACCTATAAAAGAAGGACTACAACATTTACTCCAGCAACAAAGCTATCTATTGAAGAATCTGAAGTTCCCAGGATCTGGGATGAAGTAATGATCAAAGAGTACCAGTCGATCATGAAGAATGATGTTTGGGATGTGGTCCCAAGACCTGAAGGGAAGCTGCTGTGACTTCCAAGTGGATCTATAAGATCAAGCATGCTGCAGATGGTAGCATAGAGAAATAAAAAGCGAGATTTGTTGCTCGTGGCTTCTCCCAGAAAGATGGGATAGACTATGAAGAGACTTTTGATCCTGTAGCCAGGTACACTTCCATTAGATCAGTACTTGCTCTGGCTGCAGTGATGAAATGGAAGATACACCAGATGGATGTCAAGACAGCTTTCTTGAATGGTGTAGTCGAGGAGGAAGTGTATGTGGATCAACCACTTGGTTTTGAGACACATGACAAGGGGTCATATGTGTGCAGGTTGAAGAAAGCCTTGTATGGCTTGAAGCAATCCCCTAGGACTTGGTATGGTAGGATGGACAGCTTTCTATCCAGTTTGGGATTTACCAAGAGTAAAGCAGATTCCAACCTTTACTACAAGGTTGAGGAAGGCAATCCAATGATACTACTTTTGTATGTGGATGACCTGTTTGTTACAGGTGAGGACAGTTTGATTGCCAATACCAAGAGGAAGCTTGTTTCCGAGTTCGAGATGAAGGACTTGGGGATGATGCACTATTTTCTAGGCATGGAGGTGTGGCAGAGTGCAGATGGAATCTTCCTCGGACAAGGGAAGTATGCAGTAGAGATCGTGAAGAGGTTCGGGATGATGGACTGCAAGGCCATGGCCACACCTATGGCATCGAACCTGAAGCTTTTGTGTGATGCTTCATCTGAGCCGGTTGATGTCACGATGTATCGTCAGATGATTGGGTCCTTGATGTACCTGACGAATAGAAGACCAGATATTTGCCTTGTTATGAACACATTGAGCCAGTTCCTGACGGATCCCAGAGGTGTTCACCTGGTTGCTATAAATCATATTCTGAGGTACCTGAAGGGTACAATTGATTATGGGCTCAAGTATGATGCGAATCAAAAGTTTAACCTGTAGGGTTATGTTGATTCAGATTGGGAAGGCAGTGTTGCAGATAGGAAGAGCACATCTGGGTGCTGCTTCAGTATGGGATCGGGTGTGATCTCGTGGTTTAGCAGGAAGCAGTCCTGCGTAGCACTGAGTACAGCCAAGGCAAAGTATGTTGTAGCTTGTTCGGCAAGTTGTGTAGAAGTATGGCTCTGGAAGCTACTATCTGAATTATTTGATCTCCTATTGGATGCTACTGGTATATTTTGTGACAACCAGAGTTGTGTGAAGCTATCTGAGAATCCGGTGTTCCACGACAGGTCGAAGCACATTGAGATCAAATATAACTATATCAGGGATATGGTGTAGAGAGGAGCAATGAAGCTCCCGTATGTTGCGACAGATGAGCAGGTTGCAGATGTGTTGACGAAACCACTAGCCAGAGTGAAGTTTGAGTACTTCAGAGAGAGGCTTGGTGTTCTTCAGATTGACGACACTTCGAGGAAGAAGTGATGGACACATTTGCAAGAGCCATTCCAAGCATGGTGAGAGGAGGATCCTTCCCATGGCTATGGATGTAAGCTCTAGATGATGAGCATCAGGACGATGCTCCAATTACTGCTCTGTATATGCATCTTGTTGGATGCTTGGTATGATCAGTTGGATCATGTATATGTATATACATCATGTTGGATGCTTGTTATGATCAGTCAAATCATGTATATGTATATGCATCATGTTGGATGCTTGTTATGATCAGTTGGATCATGTATATGTATATGCATCATGTTGGATGCTTGTTATGATCAAGTGGATCATTTATTTGTGTATGTATCAGGTGGATACATTGTATGATCAGGTAGATCATGTATGATGATACGTATCAAGTAGATACTTGGTATGCATCAGGTGGATGCACAGTATCATCAGGATGATCATGGATGACGAGCTTCAGGATGTTGCTCCAGATGATATGCATCAGGATGATGCTATGATGATGATCAAGATGATCATGTGTTGATGTACATCAGGATGATGTATGGTGAGTATCAGGACGATAATCTGTGGCCGTGGACAGGTTGTGCAGATGAGCATGTAAGTTGACTTGGGAGATCCGATAGGTTGGGTTGTGTGCTCGTAATCAGTCCTAGGATGCTCTTTCGAGACATTGCTCTAGGAGGACATGTAATATTTCCCTTGGAGATCTGATAGGTTGGGATGTGTGCCCGTAATAAGTCATGGGATGCTCTTTCGAGGTTTTGTCCTATGGCATGTAATGTAGTCCTGGGAGATCCGATAGGTTGGGTTGTGTGCCCGTAATAAGTCCTGAGATGCTCTTTTGAGGTTTTGCCATGACCACATGTAATGTAGTCCTGGGAGATCCAATAGGTTGGGCCGGGTGGCCGTAATAAGTCTTGGAATGCTCTTTCGAGGTTGTGTGGCGGAAATCCTAGATGCATTCTAGGTCCCATCCAATATGAAAAAGGACTGGCTCTGTGGTGGAAATCCTAGATGCATTCTAGGTACCATCCAGTACGAAAAAGGACTGGCTCTGTGGCAGAAATCCTAGATGTGTTCTAGGTCCCATCCAGTATGAAAACGGACTGGCTCTGTGGCAGAAATCCTAGATGCATTCTAGGTCCCATCCAATATGAAAAAGGACTGGCTCTGTGGTGGAAATCCTAGATGCGTTCTAGGTCACATCCAACATGAAAAAGGGCTGGCTCTGTGATACATCCAGCATGAAAAAGGGCTGGCTCTGTAGATGATGAAGACCTCCAGGTGGAAAGCCTACATCCAGTATGAAAAAGGACTAGCTCTGTAGAACTTCTTATGACGAGTAGATCGGAGATTGATTGAGATAGCAGCAGCAGTGACGATGATGTTGATTCGATGACGATGATTCAGTGATGGTGATCCAGAGAAGAAGACTTGTGCTAGCAGATCTGTGTCGAGGAATACCTTCCTAGTTAAGAGGGAGTGTTGATGTATATGTAACTTCAGAATGTATTTCACCTATGTATATTGTACTCCTATAGAGATGTTATTATTCCTCTATACGGAAGTGTCGTCATTTGTATTGACAAGTGTTGCAAGTGTCGTAACTTGCTGTGATGGGTTAATAGACCACCAAGTGTGGGGTCGGCCCGGATTAATGTAACCATGGGTTATTAGACTCTTCTAGAGAAGTTGGCCCTGCTAGTGTAATAGGCAAGTCGGGACAAGTATAAATAGAGAGCGGGAGATCTCTATTTGTTCATCTCATTATTCACTTATACACCTCTCGGAAAGTGGCGCACTAGTGGAGGAGGAGGTTCAGCTAGTAGGAGAAGACTATCTCTTGTACTTGGGTTGTATCATTTCTCTTTCTATCTCTGAGGAAGTTGTGGGGTTTTTCACCTTTATGGTTTTCCCCAGTGAAACTTTGTGTGTCTATTGTCTCATGTGATTGCTTGGTGTGATTGATATGCATTGTTATACTTGATATGCTGTACATGTTATTCTCTTAGTAAAGATCCTAGAGTATATTGAATTAATGCTCAAAAATTAACAACATTTAGGAGTAAAGGTTTAGGCACAACCCGTATGCATCTTACTCTCCACATGAGCCTCTTAGCAATGGGTACCATACTTGTTGTGTTGATCATGACCATGCATTCAGGGAATGGCATGATATGTTGCAGGTGACTGCAGGCGAGGATGTAAACTCATATAGCTTATGCATTTGTATGGATTTTCCCTCAAAGGACAGTACTCGAGCCTTAACACACTACACCAAAACGTTTGGATCGACCGGGAGGTCAGTCAATTATTTAGTTTAAATGGCATTAAATTAAAGCATTTGAGTATCTTTTGCAGTGGCTTACAAAAACAGTCAAGCTGGGAATAATCTTGTAACTGCAACTATAGTGAATCCGAATAGAAGCTTTTTTATGTTTTTACCTAATTTGTTTTAGTTTTCAGTAAAAAATCTCTCTTTCATAACAATTAAAAGTGACAAAATAGTTATATTCAGAGGCCAATTGTATTCTTTGAAATATGCCCTTCAACCTGTAAACATGGAACGGGTTACGAGATCTTTAGACGTTCTGAATAATATCAAATAGAGGGCCTTCTAGCCAAAGATAACACTTCACCCTAGGATTAGTCGGACACTGTCATCTATCAAAGGTTATTTCTGAAGTACTTCAGCAAATTATGTTGATTGATAGTTGAAGGAAATAAACAGAGGGTAAGAGAATTTAGATGAAGCAGCCTCTCACTTCAGCATTCATGTTCCTAAGCACACATTGGAGGAGTCAACTCAGGTCCTTGTTCCAATTAATTCTGCATGACCTCCACCTTTGATAGCTATCAAAGAAGCTAGCAATTTTCCCACTTCCACTTGGAAATCCTTTGGCAGTCTTGTTTCCAATATCAAGGATTTGGATCCACAACATTGCCTTCTGCCTTTGGGATGCAATTTATCTTATCTGAGAAGCCTTTTTGGGAAGAGAGTAGCTATTTTTTTTTGAAGGTGGGTGATTAAAGAGGGTTGTGCTCACTTTGAAATGTTAAATCCACGCTTGGATTCATGCTAGAGTGAGGGACTAAGCAACTGTCACCAAATGCACTTCCCTGTAATGGTTGTTTGTGATGACCTTCATGTCTCTCTAATTAACTAGCCAAAGATGTTGCTTGATATGGAATGAATTTACCAAAGATATCTCTAATACTTAGGAGCTGAATAGTAACTGCCAAAGCTAAGCACAGATTTTCATTGCTTTCAAAACAAGATTCTCATCTTCTCCTTCATCAAATATTCATGTAGTCATTTAATTTGGCATATTTTCAATTCTCTTGTTGGCTAGACAATACATGAGTTTGTTTAAATTCCCTGAACATAAGTTGCACGTTATGCTGCTATTTCTCGAGTATATTTGCAAAAATAAATATGAACACACATGGTTGGTTGTCCTTGATCCCTATTTAGTTCATTTTATACTTCCAAATTACAACATTAAAACGTTATTATTGATAGGTATATATTTAAGTAAAACATTCAATGAAAGGAAATGGTAAACCTCAAAACGTCAAAAAAAATAGTATGACAGGTAAGATTTCAGTGAAATTCCAACTCTGATTGCAGGAAAGTTAAGTTAGTATGTCTACGTTTCTTTCATTTTTTTATTTTTAATGTTTTGCTAGTTAACACCGAGTCTTTCGCTACGTACTATGTTTGAACGAAGTTTTAGAGATCGATCCAAAGTGGGCGGTAGGTAACTTGTTGTCATGGTTGAGGAAATTCAAAAATTTGAATAAGCAAACTAGAAATGTTATGCGAAATAAAAAAATCTTTGAGCAACACTAACTGGACTCAAAATTTTGAATAAGCAAATTAAAATAGCATTTGAAATGTTATGTGAAATAAAAAATATTTGAGCAACATTAATGGGATTCATTCGGGATTTACCAATCGAGTTGTTTAAAATTTAATTATATACTTGGTGACACTCACACCCTTTGGAGAAGGCACTAAAGCACTTGCTTGTAAATGATATCATTCACTACAGCTGATAAGAAAGCATTCGGTAAAAATCTAACATAGCCAAAGCAATATCACAAGTGGACATTGGGGTCCAATTGAGATGAAAAACTATCAATGGAGCATTTAAAGCATTTGAAGCCCCAAAAAAGGTTAAAAAATACTTCTCTCCATCGACAATAGGGGCATGGGATCCACTTGAAAGATTTGATCCCTATACAAAACCATCAATGTACATAACTCAAATCTTCCTTTTTCCAAAGAAACCATGATCTTGGAAGTTATTTGTAATTCCTCTCTTCAAAAACACTTCCTTCACTAGAAGTTCCAATGGTCAAGTTCTGCTACACTATCTAAAGGATTTCGTATGACATGGAAGCCTTCTTTTGACCTCATTAGTGTTGTTCGGAAATTAATCCTATGACTGGGAAGTTACCGAGGTCACCAACATATTATCTAACACTTACATAATCTAAGGCAATCAACAAGCATACAACAAGATATTTCTTAATGAAAAAGAACTAGGGTTAATAAGTTAAGCAAAGAGCACCTTAAGTACTAGAAGGTTGATCCAAGCTTGAAAACATATGTTCTTGCTCTGCAATCTTGAGTAAATAATCTACAAAACAAAGATACCCTCCTCAAAACATTTGGATAAATAAACATGAATAATCAGATATGGAACTCACACATAAGCAAAGCATGAAAGATTCACCAAATTCAATTCACATATGAGATACAATTGTTCATGGGAAAGAAAAGTCTATTTTATTGATCATATTAATAATAACAAATAGATATACATGATTCTGTAGCAGCATTGATGAAACCAAGTTTTGGGCTCTTGCTCCTCTCCTTCAGTGTAAATTCCTCCATCACTTCAATACATTAATATTTCTCCCCCTCTCTCATGGCCTTCCCCTTGTATTTATAGCAAGGCTAGGAAGATAGCTTCGAGAGGAAAAATGTTGGGGACGGTATGGAAGTTAGAGAAACTCCCTTAACTACCCCAAATTCAATTTTATTTTTTTATTTTTTGTGGTTTTAAGAGGAACCCACGAGTATAGGACTAACAACAGGTGGGTAACACGCGAGTAAGCTACAAACAAGTAGCGGGTGCAACATTTTAGGGAAAACCGCAAACATTTTAGGGAAAACCGCAGGTGGTAAGTGGATCACCAACGGGTCACCCGCGAGATGCCAGTTAGGGAGTCACAGTTAAGTCCTAAAGGTGCATCACAAGAAATATAATAGACTGGAGAAATAATGAATGATCAAGGCTACAAGCATCTATAGCAAATTAGGGCTCTTCAATCCATAGTGTCCTTTTGTGTGAGCGACATTTCAATGTCGGCGATGGACGGAGAAGTGCCAATTTGATTGATAACAATTAGTTATGTGAAATCCCTCAATACAAGAATCTCAATATCTTTTCTAATAAGCTAAACCACAACATTGACCTCCAAAATGTTCATGGTCCATCCATCAACAATTTATTTTTGTCTAGAACTATCTCTAAGTAGAATCCTCCTAGACTCCTATGATCTCATTCGAGAGAGAGACCTAAACATAATATTTAATGGAAAATTGAAATGAGCAATAGTTCCTACAATGAACTTCTTGTTGATTTCTTTGAATAGGTAGCACCTGTGGACATTGAGCCTCTTCTTTCCCTAGAAACTTGGACAAACAATTAGCTTGGTGATGACTTCACTAGTAAAAGACTTGATATATTCCTAGTCAAGGAATCCTTCATCAACCAGATACACAGGTACAAATCATAGGTGACCTATAGAAAGGGAGAGGCATACTCTTCTAGCTTGGGGGAGGCTCGGTGGGGAGGATGAAAAGTAGAGCCATTATCTTGTGGCAGGTGACCAAAAATACCTTTTTCCAATAAGAAAGAAACACCTCAGAAACCCTAGAACACCATTTGGTTGGATCATAGATCGTTTAGGGGTATATCCTTGAATCATTTGAAAAACATTTTCATAGTAAAGTTAAAACCACTTTAAGGAATTATACTCCCAATCCCCTTGTGAGAGTCTTAGAAGCATCCTCTCAATTGGAAATCGTTTAAAATTGGGTTGTTGGGGACACCAATAGGTCACGTATGGTCCCCCACTTCTCTATCTAAATCAAATCTATTATCCATAAAATGAAAAATGACAACACTCCAGGATCAAGTGACTTCTTAGTCAAATTATTCCAAGGGTTTTGGGATCTTCTTCTTGAGGGATATCCTCAAGCTTATAGCACAACTTAGGATTCAATGGGAGGGGTTTGCATGTTTCAACTCCAATTTTCTCACCACCATTCCAAAGGTAAGAAATAATTTCGTATTTGATCATTTTCAATTGATATATCTTTCCAATTGCATTTACAAGCTCATCTTTAGCATCATAGTTTGTGCATCTCAAACCCATTTTAGCAAGGAAGATTCCCAAAGAACAAATGGCTTTCTTTCATAGAAATGACATTCAAGATTCCATTGGCATAGCCCACGAGATCCTCCACACTATCAAAACTAACAACAAACAAGATTTCATAAAAAAAAAACTATCCAAAGAATTACATATTTAGTTAGATTTATATTATATTAATTTCCATCAAAATAAGGTTCTCTTAAATCTTTACCACTTGGATCGAAGCTTATTTATCTTCAAAATACTTTGAATTACTAATTAATAACTTAACATCCCATTTCTTCTCAGTCACTGTCATGATTAAAGAAACGCGGTGTGGTCCCACCCAAAATAGAAAAAACATTTGCAGAATTCAAAGATCATGTGAGTGTCGTGACTTGTGGTTATCATGTGTCGTGTTCTTGGTGTGATAATTTGAACCATTCTTTTGGTGCATGTAAATATCTGAGAATGGTGAAATGGGTGGCAATGGCGGCTCATCTCGGATTGGAAAATAATGGTAAAGGATAAGTACCAAGGTTGTGGTCACCTTTATGAGCATCCATTGTCTTTATCGTGTCAGTAGACTCATACACAGAAATTTGCATATAAATGGCTAATCACAACAAAATAAATAACATGTATGTTTAGTTCTCAAATGCCAAAACAGGATAACAGCTATCTAGCATAGACAAGTGAGCATACAGGAAATAAACCATTCCACTGTAAATACAGAAACATAAGAAAGAGAAATCTGAAAGAAAATAGTAAAAGAGCCTTATATTATCTGAGAAGTCACTGAAGTCTGAAAATACAAATATAGATCACGTCTCTCCAAAATTCAAAACCCTTTGCTCTACATGAGTTCTGGGCTTTATAGCCATTACAAAGTTTTTTTCTCAGATCCCAAAGATGGATCGAATATGCTAAAAATAACAACTAAAATAGTTAATGAAAGATGTAACAGTGTGTCATGATCAAAATAACTGATCCTTGCTGGTACACCTACGCTTGACAACTGAGATGAGCCTCTGGGAGCTGGAGGGCGAGCTTGACACTGCTGTTCTGCAAAAAAAAAACTGTAGGCGTCTTTTCTAAAAATAGGCAAGAATATTCCACTGTCAATTCTGCCAGCACCCTCAGTCTGGGACCAGAGGGTGATCATGGTGCACTTGAACGCTTATCAGTCCTATGGAAAACGCCTTCAAGATGCTAGGGACCAACACAAAAGGGGTTTGATGCCTGAAGACAGACCTGTGCATTTTTTTTTAAGTTTTTGGTAGCTAACAAAACTGGGCTTGAAGGTGATAAGCAATCGAAATCCTGGTATTCGGTGATTAATGAATTAGATTTACGCTCCGCCTAAAGCACCGAATCGCTTATAGAGTGCTGGAAAACTTTATTTCTTTTCGGTATCTGGGAGGGCACTGCCTGCATGTCGTAAACCGCCGAAACGAGATTCGGCAGCTAATGAACAACGCCTATGTTCGACCAAGCTGCCGAAAGCGGTGGATGATCCAGCCTGCAAAAAATTTCCAAAACTGGGGCTTCTGTCCCCTGCTACCTGGATTTTTCTTCCTCCTAGACCAAAGCCAAGAGGTTTGGAAAAGTTGATTGTAGCTGCTGCTAAGGTCTCCAGGTCTGAATGCACCATGGGCTGGGGACTCTGAGTTTTTTCCTTACCCTCCAAAGCTTCGACCTTCCTCCTCAGTCTGATGTTTTCCCTGATCATCCCTAATGTTCCTCCCTCTCATTTTGCCATGTTTCCTGGTTAACCCCTAGAAAGAAACATAAAGCTCATTATACCTTTCGGTCAGCCTCTGGTTCTTCTCCTTGATGACTCTCTGGAGTATCTCGCGTTCATATGCCTGCTAGAGGAGACGATTGATTTTCTGTGAGGCAGAAATCTTTGTGTTATTAATTGGCCCCTCATCTACTTGCTGACCTTGTTCCTCCACGGGGTATAAGAGAGGGAAAATTGACATAGGTGTTCTCTTGTTCCATCATGGATGGGGCTGCTTCTCCTGGGGTTCCTGTTCCGTCGCCACCTCCTCTTTTTCTGCTGTAGCTTCCTGTAATTCATCCTCCTTAGAATCGGTGTATGGGAGGGTTCAAGAGATTATTACTCCCTTGAAGAGGTCTCTTCTGAAAACAACTCCCTCTTCCTTGGCCTTATCTTTAAATGCCCAGTTTCCTTTTGGCCTTCTTCACCTTTGGATCTAAGGAAAGGGGTTCCGTTTGAATTAAGGGAATATCCCTCCTCTTACTTTTCCCACTTCTAGTGGGTGATGATTTCTTCCCATCTGTCTGGTTGCAATTCTGTCTCGAACCCACTCCAGAACAGGAAGAAAGCCCAGTTTCATGCTTTTCTCTGCAATAACTCAGAGACCAAGAGTTTTATCAAACCATGGTGGTACAATCTGCCTGCAATTTTGGTGGGCTGAGCTTTTACTTGATGTGCCATTTTGGTGAGGCTCTTATGAAGGTAGAAAGGGAGGTTTTAGAGAGCTCTTGCCAGTGAAATGCTCCAGTAGTTTAAAGTGGTAAATTAGCACCCTGTTATACCTGCCCTCACAGGCTATATAGACCAGAATGGACTTCAATAAAAGCTGCCATTTATCCTCCAGATATGACATGGGAATGTCTTTTTTCCAGACCAGGTTCCTATGCTCCGATTTCAGGTACGATTGAAATTTGAAATCCTTTTTGGACAATGGTCTTAAACCAGTTTTCCTTCTCCAGTTGTTGGAATTTCTGTCACCTGGGCTATAAGGGCCTTGTCCACCTGGGAATTCTTCCTTGCCTATCATAGCCTTATTGCCATCAAACGTGAGGGGAAAATGCTTCAACCACCTATTGATGAGAACCCAATAGCTTTTTGCAGAAATTATAGCAGCCGACATTCTTGAAAAGTTGACATACCTCGGGGTGTCCCTCCAGATAGCAGATTGTTGCTCAATTCCTTTCTCAGGACTGCTCCTCCTCCTTTCTTCATCGGTAACCTACTCGCTGGCGGCCTGCTACTTAAATCGGGACTGAGGGGGAGACGGGGAAACAGGGAGAAAAAGAGCTCAATCGACGTGGTGAGGGCAAAAACAGAAAGGTGGTGTGGCTTTTCGGGAGCTGACTCCAAGGGTATGAAAAGGTGGATAATCATGAGGGCATAATGATGGTTGCTGCGGCATGATTGCACCGGGGGGAATGAATTTTAGAAATGTTGTTATGTGGATGGGAAACGAGGTTCGTCTGGTTAGAGTTATGGCGATGGCGTCCGGCCCTTCCCCTCGGGGTAATCGTGTTTTCGCTGAAATGGCCCTTTCGGCGGCTAAGCCATGAATGTGGTTCCCTGAATTATGACCAAAACCCCCCCAATTTGACGTTTCCAACCGATCAATGCCAACTCCCTTTTCGACAGTCGATAATTCCGCCTTAATCCAGTTTGCCACCGGAAAACGATTTTAACCAGTGCCTTTAGCTTCGGTGGCTGTAGACAACCCAGCCTTTGGATGTTAAGCTACAGAAAGTATCCTCCTTTTCGGTGGCTAATGAACACCGTTGTGTTCTCCCAAACCCCCGAAACGACCTCACAGCTTGCGAAAATGACTTTTTCTTTTCGGCAGCTAAGGAAGGTTCTAAACTTGCACTGCGAACTGCAGAAAACATTTACCTTTCGGCGGCTAATGAACATCGTCGTGTTCGCCCAAGCCACCGAAACTGCCCCACAACTCATGCTGCGATTTTACCCTTTCGGTAGCTGGAGCGTATTTCTTTCACATGATAAGCCACCGAAAACAGGGTTTTTGGTAGCTAACGAACCATTGCCAGGCCCGCCTAATCTACCGAAACCTAAAATTTTCCTTTTGAAAGAGAGCTAACTTTAAACAGTTATTTCAAACTTAGTTTCCTTCTTCAACCTATCAGACCGAACCTTAAACACACGTAAAAGAACAAAAATTAAAGACTTCCTATCACCTAGACACCATGACTAGTCTATTTTTATTGAGGAGATAATAGTGTGGGAATCAAGATATAAGCTATAATAAGTGTTCTTGTTATCAAATTGCTTTCAATATTGAAAAGCGCAAAGAGAATAGGATACCTCACGAACCCTTTACAACGGCGTAGACAAGCTCGCTGTTATGTTTATGAATGCTGAAAATCCCATTTACTTAACCCAAAGGTTATGTCTTCCCATCCTAATGGCATTCTTAGTATAGACTTTTCTCCCTCTATCTATTACGTTTGCAGATTCTCACAATATGGCCACTAAGTTTGATGGATTTTGTGCCTGTGGCCATCAGATGAGCTATGCGGCGCAATTGTAGAAATCATCCAACGCAAATAATTGCATTAATGTCGCAGCGAGCAGGTTATGTGAAGGAGAGAGTAACCTGCATAATCACAGATGACTTGGAAATCTCTCCCCTCCTCATCCATCACATCCCTAAACCTATTGAATAATCTCAATTTCAAAGCTATAACAGATTTGGCAAAGCGAAATACAAGTGTGGTCCCAATGAGGTAAGGAAATACTATACTCATTTATAGTTTGTATGTGTTCATAATGTTGTTGATGAGAACAAGATAATAATTTTAATGTGTATTAGGCACTCGAGCTTCTTTGGGCATCTATGGTTTCCATGATGCCTTTGAATGATATTTTCGGTGTTTGTTGTCTCCATACATAAATGAAAGTAAGCAATTGAATTTGGCACAAGGTCATCAGGATCCAAGGTCTTCAGGATCCACTTGCACAACAACTGCCCTTCCAACTATTGAATTGGCCCATTTAGAGGAATCTGCAACCATGCATATGTATTGACCAAATTCTCAATCTAATGAGTATCAAAACCCTGCATTTCTAACATTTTCAATTGTAGCTTTTCCATAATAAAATATGAAACTTAAAACCCAGACTCAAAATATCACTTTCTAGTCTTTGATGGACAACTCAGCCACACTTGCAATCGCAAACAAAAAGGTTCAATGTCCCTCCATAAAATAATAATGCCACCCACAATCAAATATTATAAATGTTTAAGAAAGACAGGTATGGCTTGGACTTGCAAGTTGTATATGATCGGTGTCAAAACTAGCCAAAATCTTGCCAACTTCACAAAAAACAAAAAAGGGTTAAATTTTGTGTATTTTTTTATTTGTTTTCCCTAGTCCAAGTGGTAATCTTACGCTCTGGCCTCGCTAAGCCAAGTGTGGCTATTTTGATTGTATAATAAAATTACTGGAAAACAAACATGGGTTTTACCAAGCTTTGACAATTTTAGAACAAACTGAGGCCTATGGACTATTAGGTTAAAAGAGTGGGGAAAAATGTTATGCATGCCCATGTCTTCTGATGCGGCAGAAAAACTAGGACGCGAGATCCATATTGAATAAGATATATATTATGAATTGATAAGATGCTTAATCCTTTACAAGAGCTCGCCTTTTATAAGGTTTGAGCATTTCTTAAGAAGGGTTACGTCCCTTAATTAAACTAACTATAATTTAATGATTAATTTAATACAATATTTAATATTCATAGCATTGCCACTCCCTTTTAAAGAGCTTTGTCCTCAAAGCAATGGTAATGAAAGATGTAACTGTCGAAATTGTTCTGATTCCCATGTTGCATCTTCTTCGGGAAGATTTTTCCATTTTATGAGGTATTCTTTAATGACTCGCGTTCTTAATCTCTTCTCTCTAGTAGCAATGATAGATTCTGGTTCGAATATGATTCTTCCTTCTTCATCTAACAAGGGAAGTATTGTTTGTGCCTTCTGGTGTTGACCTATCATCTTTTTCAAACATGAAACATGAAAGACATTGTGGATGCGACTTGTAGTTGGCAATTCCAATGCATATGCCACCTGACTAATCTTCTTATTGATTTGATATGGGCCATAAAAACGTGGAGCCAATTTATTTTTTCCACCTTGTTTAAGTGATAATTGTTTATAGGGTTGTAGTCTTACATATACCCAATCTCCAATTTCAAATTCTCGTTCTGTTCGATGTCGATCTTCTTGTTGTCTCATTCTATTCCTGGCAGTATTCAAATTCTCTTTAAGTACTTGGACAACCTTTTGGTTTTCTTCTAAATGGTCATTTACTGATGCGACCCTTGCTTGGTTGGTGATGAAATCCTTCCATTTTGGGGGTTCATATCCATATAGGGCTTGAAATGGTGTCATTCTTGCAGATGTATGATAAGTAGAATTATACCACCATTCCGCAAGATGTAGCCATTGGAACCATTTTTTTTGCTTATCAGTTACAAAACAATGGAGATAGGTTTCTAAGCATTTATTGACAACTTCTGTCTGTCCATCTGTTTGGGGATGATAAGCTGAGCTCATGTTAAGAGACGTTCCAATTTGCTTGCAAAACTCTCTCCAAAAGTTCCCTTTAAACTTGGCATCCCTATCACTTACTATAATCTTCGGAAAACCATGTAATTTGTAGACATTTTTACAAAAAGCTTCGGTTGTTTCTTTTGCCGAATCAGTTTTCTTCACTCCAACAAAATGTGCATATTTGGTTAGCCTGTCTACCACAACTAATATTTTGTCTTTCCCATCTAATATGGGTAGACCTTCAATGAAATCCATTGAAATTTCCTCCCATTTCTTATTTGGTATATGTAACGGATGGAGTAACCCCGGACTTGAGATATTCTCAGTTTTATTCCGCTAACAAATGTCACAATCTGCAACATACTTGTGAATGTCAGCATACATACCCTTCCAAAAGAATGATTGCCTTGCATTATAGTAGGTTTTAAAAATTCCTACATGACCAGCGGCTGGGCAATCATGTGACTCTTTAAGCACCTTGGTCTTAAAACTGAATTGGAACTTAAGTAAATACGTCCTTTGTACCATAAAGCAAACCTCTGAATTCTTGGCATATTCCTTATGAATTTCGTCCAAAAATTCTGGGATCACCATGGATACGGCATAGACTTGTATCTCTTCATCTTTCCTTGATAAAGCATCAGCTACTACATTGTCCTTCCCTCTTTTATGTAGTATCTCCATATCGAAGGTAGATATTTTCTCTATCCATTTTTGTTGCTCGGTTGTTAATGTCTTCTGCTGTAACAAGTGTTGTAGACTATTATGATATGTTCGGATTAGGAATTTACTTCCCAAAAGGTATTGTCGCCATTTAGTTAATGCATGCATGATGGCAAGAATTTCCTTGTTGTATGTAGACTGTAGGTATTCTCTTTTGTTCAACTTCCTACTTTCAAAAGCGATTGGATGACCTTCTTGCATTAGAACAGCTCCTATCCCAAACCTTGAAGCATCACATTCGATTACGAATGGTTTTGCAAAATCAGGTGTTGCCAAAACGGGAGTTGAAGACATGATTTGTTTCAACGTTTCAAAGCATATTCTTGCTTCATCATCCCATTGAAAAGAATTTCTTTTTAGGAGATTTGTTAGTGGGGCAGTGACATGTGCATAGTTCTTGATGAACCTTCGATAGTAACCTGTTAATCCCAAAAATCCTCGCAATTTTGAAACATTCTTTGGTTTGGGCCACTCCTTCATTGCCTGGATCTTCTTTGGGTCCACCTTAACTCCTTCCTTTGAGATTATATGACCGAGATACTCCACTTCTTGCTTCCCAAAGGTGCATTTTGACTTTTTTGCATAGAACTGATTTTCCTTCAGAAGAGATAGAACCTCTTCTAGATGCGTCAAATGTTCTTTCCATGTCTTGCTATATATAAGGATGTCATCAAAGAATACTAACACAAATTTCCTTAGGTATGGCTGAAATAGTTCATTCATAGTTTCCTGGAATGTGGCAGGGGCATTAGTTAACCCAAAAGGCATTACTTTGAATTCATAATGTCCTTCATGAGTTTGGAAAGCAGTCTTTGCGATATCCTCTAATCTGACCCTGATTTGATAGTACCCTGACCTTAAATCGAGTTTCGAAAAATATTTTGCATCATGAAGTTCATCCAGCATGTCATCGATGAAGGGAATTGGAAACTTGTTCTTAATTGTTATTTTGTTTAATCCTCTATAATCTATACATAATCTAAACGATCCATCCTTCTTTCGTACTAGTACGACTGGCGCTGCATAAGGGCTTCTACTCTTGGCGATGACACCACAATTCAGTAGATCTTGAACCAACCTTTCTATTTCTGTTTTGTGGTGGTGGGGATACCTATATGGTTTAACCTTGACAGGATTTGACCCCGGTTTAATCTCGATTATGTGTTCTATACTCCTTTCTGGTGGTAGCTGCATGGGTAAGTCTTGAAATATGTGTTCATGTTTCTGGAGTAATTTTTGGATTTCCTTATTGAACTCATTTGGTTCCTCCTCTTTTCCTTCCAGTTGATGACATTGTATTACGTATGCTGATGCCCCTTTTCGAATGAGTTTTTCGATTTGCTGAGATGAAACTACTTGTGTGTTTGGTGGATGAAAACCATATAGCTTAAAATTTTGCCCTTGCCACTTAAACTTGATGAAATGCTTTTGATGATTGGCAGAATATGTTCCCAATGTTTGTAACCATTGGACTACCAAAACGATGTCTACTCCTCCCAACAGTAAGGTGTAGAGTTCTGATTCCAGTTCGAAGTCTTGTATTTGAAGTCTCACCTTGTGGCACTTTCCAACTTTTTCGATCTTCTTGCCATCTGCAACCATCACCTTCATGTCTGGAACTGGATGTACGAACAACTTGAGTTTTCGTGCCACTCTTATATCAAGAAAGTTGTGAGTGCTTCCAGTGTCTACTAGCATTGTAACATTCTCATTTTTTATATGCCCTTTTAACTTGAGAGTCTGTGGTTGACTAATGCCTGTTATGGCTGCTAGGGAGATTTTGGGGTTCTCGTCGTTCCCGGCTGCCCTATTTGCGGTTTCCTCCTCTTCATCTTCTGGCTCTTCTTCTTCTTCTTCTTCTTCTTCTTCTGATTCACTATTCTCCTCTGCTTCACAAGTATATAATTTCTTTGAGTTGTCCTCGGGGCGACACCTGTGTTTAGGGTTCCATTTGTCTCCACATCGTCGACATTTTCCTTCCCTCATACGTTGATTCTCGAGGCTCTTCCTATCGTCCCTTCTAGGCGGAGGGATGTATTTGTTTGTATCATCCTCTGGAGTCAACTGGATGTTTCTTTGAGAGTATGACTTCCCTTTATTTGATTGGAAACTGTCAAATTTGGCCTCGGCTGCTTTTTCTTTTCGTCTTGCTACCTCGACATTCGTTATGTCATGCATTTTTAACTCTTTTTGTATGTATGGTTTTAGTCCTCCCAAGTAGGTTTCCAACCGTTGTTTGTCGGATAGCCCAAATACTCTAGTAGCGAGGGATTCCCATTGATGCGTGAATTCTTCGACGCTTCCCCTTTGTTGTAATCTGGTAAGTTTTGAGAAGAATTCATCTTCTGTGATTCCTTGAAACCTTTTTAAGAAATCATTCTTGAATAAGTTCCAAGTGTATGCGAAGTTGTCTCCCTTCCACCACATATACCAGTTGTAGGCATATCCTTCAAGGTGCATTGAAGCATACTTGACCTTTTCTTCGTCCATTGTAATGTTATATATGTCGAAATACTCTTCTGCTTTATTCAACCAAGCGACACATTGGTCTTCTCCTCCATTATATTTCGTCATCTCTATTTTTGCTCTCGGCGGGTACATTACGAATGGTTGGCATTGAGTACCTTTCATCCTGTTGTGTTCTGGTGACTCAGAACTGGAAGATGGGGTAACCGACATATCCGAGCCATGTTGTTTATGATTTTTTTCCTCATCATTCATTTTTTGTAATATCGCCTCGATACCTTTCTGGCTCTCAGTCACTTTTTGATCTAACATTTTTTGTTCCTTGCTTATAATGTCGAACTTGTCGTCTATTTTCTGCTCCATTACCTGAATGACTTCATCCTTAATTTCTTTCTTAAGTGCTTCCTGGCTCTTGGTGATCATTTCCTTGAAGGTTCAGAAATCCTTCTCTATTTTCTCCATTTGGGCTTTTAACTCTGTCGTCATGCTTCTTAGGTGTGGTGGTGAATAATTGGATGCAATTTTGGCTTATGGGATATTGAGGACAATTAAAAGGTCTTTGGAAAAATCGTGATCAATAATAATTATTATAACAATAATAATTACTATTATAAAAATAGTAAAATAATAAATATTATATTTAAATATTTATTATAAATGGAGATTTTTAATAAAATTAAAATATTATATAATAATATTTGTTTTATTAATTTGGTTTGATTTTTTTTTTGGCAGGATTTACGTGGAGGAGGGTGTGGAAGGGCGCACGCACAGGTGGCAGCGTTGATGGTTAGACGCAGAGGCTAGGGTGCAGGGATGGGAGCTACGCAGATGGTATTGACGAGTGTGTAGGTGGGAGAGTTGTGTGATGGAGAGATGGAGGGCGGCGTGCTGGAGCGACCAGCGTGGAGGGGGCGGAATGCAGGCGGCAGACGTGGAGTGTGGGGGATTGCGCAAAGGGCGCGAAGTGGAGGATGGAGGGCGGCGGATGGTGCAGGAGGGGAAGAGAAACGCGTGGAAGAGTGTGAAGGTGAGCGAAGCGGATGGGAGTAAGAGCGACGTGGGTGCAGCAGGGAGGCTGCGTGGGTGCAGAAGGGGGCGGGAAGAAGAGGCGACGGGAGCGTTGGAGCAAGGGAAAGATTACGCGGGATGTAGCGAGGTGGGGAGGACAAGCATGGAAGGGTGGACGAGAAAGCAGGCGTAGGTGGGCGCGGGAGTCCCAACAGGGGAGCGGTGGATGTGGGTGTGGCGTGAGCGTGGAGGCTACAGGAGGGGAAAGGAGCGCAGGGGGAAGGATGTGGATGGAGCTGCTCAATGAAGAACACTGAGAAGATCGCCAAGCTCTGATACCAAATGCGGCAGAAAAACTAGGACGCGAGATCCATATTGAATAAGATATATATTATGAATTGATAAGATGCTTAATGCTTTACAAGAGCTCGCCTTTTATAAGGTTTGAGCATTTCTTAAGAAGGGTTACGTCCCTTAATTAAACTAATTAATAATTTAATGATTAATTTAATACAATCTTTAATATTCATAGCATCTGAAAATTGAAAAATTGAAATTACAGGAAAAAAAATTAGTGAAATACAGGAACATAAAAAACAACCCTCTGCTTTAAACTGGATCTCTCGTGTTGTTAATATCCTCATGGCTTTGTTCTGTTTGGATGAGGTGACTCCATGAAGATAAAAGTCTTGTTTGTAATGTATTAAAGGTACGGAAAAACAATTTGGGAGTAGAGCCAGAACGACACAATTGTTGTGAATGTGAGAAAGCCCATCTTAACCTTTTCCTCCAATGTAATTTGGTGAATAATGGCTAGGAGGAAAGCTTTTGACAATGACTTGAGATTTGATGGAAAATTATTTAGACATCTGGTACTAGAGCTATGAACTATTGACGAAGAGCTCAACACTAGATACTTCATTGCTTATTTGGATTGAATGGAATTGCAAGGCATCAAGGGGAGTATGTTCAAACTAATCATGATGGAAGCAATGCCTTCTTCAACAAGATTGTGGGGAATTTGAGTCTTTGCATGTCTCTATCGTATCAACGTGCCTTGTTTGGAAGCAAGGTGCTTAGCCATATTAGCAAATTCACACCCAAATTTTTCCATGCTTTTTTTCTCATTTATTTCTTGCTATTGTCATCGACATTGCTGCTTGCATCTCTTTTTAGCCACTTTTGAGTAAGAGGCATTTTTACGCCTAAGACTTGTTGAAGATTGTAGTAGGGTGCATTTTTGGCGAAGCCCGACACCCCTCCATTCAGCTTGTGTGCAAGTTCTCCAAAAGATTTGTTAACATCATGAAAGTTTTCTCCATTTGTTGGAGTTTGGAAAGTGAAGGTGTATTGGTTGTAGCATACAACCATGGGAAAAGAAAAGAAGCAAGCATGGATTCATGAGCTTGAAGAAATCAACCAAACAATTCAGGCAAAAAATGTTGAGTTGAGAAAATTGCTACAAAAATTGGAGGATGGCAAGCAAGAGTTGCAGGACAAACTTCAAGAGCTGCAAGAGATATTTCGAGCATTGCAACTTGAGTTGCAAGATAAGGAAAATATGTTGATAAAGTTTCAGAAGAATGAAGATTCTACAAATTTCTACCAAAGATGCAGACACCATGACTGAGGTATACACTGTAAGCAATACATCATTTTCATCATGTTCTCTCTCACCCCATCAAGATGCTGGTGCTTCTTTTGGTGCATTTGATAAGCATATGAAAGGAATTGGTTTTAAACTGCTAACCAATATGGGTTATGACGGAAAGGGACTTGGAATTAAAGGCCAAGGAATAACTAATCAAATAGACGTGGAAGAAAGACTTTGGTATGCAGGATTGGGATATGGAGAATGTTCCAAAGCAACTGAAGCAAGAGATGCTTCAATCCAAGAACTTGAACCATTACAGAAACTACTCAGGTAGAATGATGGCACCCCACCATCTCATAACATTGATAAAGAATCCAAGACATCTCCAAAGAAAGATGAACATTCCAAAGAAGGAGTGAAGACAGTTTATCCTCATCGATTTTTCACCAAGAAACTTGATAAAAGGTATAGAAAGCATTATTATTCCAGTGTATTCTTTGATTATAAGAATAATGGCTATGCGACAGATAATTTATGGTATGCATATCCATGCACTTTTTGTAGATTGAATAACCATTGTGTAGCCAAATGTTGGAAAAGAAAACACTTTCACAGGAAAGTCATATCAACCAAGAAGGGGACACAACAGAAAGACAATCCTCCTCATCATAAGAAGGAGAGTTACAAGAAGAATTTTTGTACTCATTTCCATATGAGTGGACATCGGGTGGCGAAGTGTTGGAAGCTTCATCTGCAACGTCGTTCAAAGCAAGGAAAGAAATTTATGCAAGCAAAGCAGTGGAGGAAAGTTGTACGAGTACCCACAGAGGTAGAGGTAGTTGATCAAGCACCTACAATTTGAGACACGGAACATGAAGAACATCAACTAAAGTAGAATCCATTAGAGTGGCTTGGTAAGAAATGAATATCAGTTCTGCATATCTAGTTTTGAATTTCATTTTGGGCACAGTATAAGCGCTAACCAAAATGCCCCCGACTCGTTGGAATCCGACAGAACAACTGTTGCTGAAATCACAATTTAGAGTGTTCAAATTGCAATTTTGACGATCAGGGTCGTTTTAAAATTAGGCATGTGGTCTAGGACGGGAAAAAACGATGGTTGAAATTGCAAAATTGTTGAAATAGCAATTTCCAGGATCAATTTTGACTGGTTTTTGTTGAAAATTCATCGGAAAAGAGAGGCATTTTAGTTGTGTTTTATCCTACTCCTGCATGTTGTGCTTACCATTCTTGGAACATTTGGAAAGATGGGTAAAGAAGCACTTCATTGGAGAAGTTTCTCTAAATTAGATTTTTTGAAAACAAGAAGCAGTAGCATACATGTTAGTGGGAGTCATTAGCATGCACATGAGCCGAGGTGGCATCAATTGAAGAGGATTCATGCTTTCAACCTTTGTTGTGAATGCAGCAACATAAAGAGTTCATAAATCAGCCTCCCAGGTCGAGATCAAATTCTGGGATGGAGATCCAAGACAGAGATTGATTCCAATATGGAAACCCAAGACAAAGATGTAATGTCCCCATTCAAATAAATTCATAACAAGGAAATTCCATCAATCCTACCAGTTCCCTAGGTTGGATGGAGACATGAGGATTTGTAATAAGGGAGCTAATAAAGGTGTTTGGACATTAGAATGGAATAAATATTTAATAAAGGAGATGAATAAATAAATACAAGAGAAAATCAAAGTGGCAATGGTTCATGAAGACACATGGAGGTTCTGGGGCCCACACAAGCTAGAAATTATGTGCCACATGGCATCCTCCTCTTGTAAATTCGAATACATTGGAATCCTAAGGTTCATGGGAGGAGTTATAAGGCTCATACACTTGGGAATATGCATCATAGGTCGAATTTGGATGGATATGTAACTCCCATAGAAGAGGAAGAATCAAATGAGGAGTTAGTGAACACTTGGACTAGATTCCCTAACCTATATGACAAAAATGATGAAGATGCTATGACACCTATGACAAATTGCAAACCTGATTGCTGACATCTGACCATTATGACATGTAAGGCCTAAATATAGCATCCAAGAGGGCGCTCATGGGAGTTAGGGAATCCCAAAGGACTCATACTCGAATTGGTGGAAGGTGGAAGGCTAGGAAGGGGATGACACATGGAAAATCATGAACCACTCCCAAATTCGAATTGGCTTGGAGTCTTTGGATGGATTTGGAACCTTAGAAAGCTAAGGATGTTTATAAAATACATTGATAAACCAAGAGAAGGGATTTTTACCATTTTGAGAATTTGCATTTGTGAAGAGAGCTAGTGGAAAACTAGTCTACTTACCTTAGCCAATTTCGAGGGTGAAAGATTCTCATCCTAGTTGGTGTTTGGAAAGGCCACTCAGACCTTTCATGGGAGATTTAATGGAGTCTTTATTTGTAGGTTTAATATATAGGGCAGCTCTTGGATTCTTCTAATGCAGCTCACTCCTTCAACCATTTCCAGTTTTCATTACATATTCTTGATCCTTGAGGAGAGGCGCTTTTGGTGAGATGTTGTACTCTTTGGGGGAGATTATAATGCCCCATTTATTTTTTAATATGAATTAAATTATCTTTTATTCATATTCATAAATTTTTAGGTCGAGATTCCAAGTGGAAATGTATAAATCTAATTTTTAATGAACAAATGGTGTCATTTCCCCACTATCTTGATGTATAGCAATGAAATATTGATGTATTCAGATGTAAGAGAATTTATCTAATGTATTTATGATTAATGGACTATCATTAATTATCTGCACAAGTTTCAAGTTCAGTACTTAATCATTTGGAGTCATCTTGCTCAGTTTTATAGTATTTGAAGAAGATTTAATGCCATTTCCCCCAAGGTCGAAACTAGTGATTTTGTAGTTGTTGGGAGAGGATTATAACAGACTTACAAACTGAATAATGATGCACATGAGACATTAATATTTTCCCTTAGACATCCCCTGCATATGTTCATAAATTTAAGTGGGTTTGGAAGCATTTGGAGAGCCATATTCAGCATTTACCCTGGGGAGATTTGAACCCCAAATTGCTAGTAAAATTCCATACATTTCCAGACTCTTAAAGGAATTTTCGGAAGTATTTTGATGGTCCTAAACCATCCCTAAACATCATAATCAATTCCTAATATCATTCATACATATTCTCTAAATATTTGGGAGCATTGGAAGCAATTTGGATACCTAGACATCAAAACTAGTCAAAGGTCGAACTAGGGAAAAAAGTTGAAAATTTCACTATTTTAATCAATTTCAAAAAAGGGACATTACAAGTGGTATCAGAGCATGTGTTAAATTTTGAGCATTAATTCACAATACTCTAGGATCTTCACTGAGAGAATAACATATACAGTATATCAATGCATAACAATCACAATAAGCATGACAAGCATCACAAGAATCAAAAGCATGAGACACAAGAGACATAGAGTTTCCGTGGGGAAAACCCTAAGGTGAAAAACCCCACAACTTCCTCAGAGATAGAGAGAGCAATGGATCAACCAAAGTACAACCAAAATACACTAAGAGAGTCTCCTAGTAGCAGATGATCCTCCTCCTCACTAGTGCGCCACTTTCTGAGTGAGAGAGATGTACTTTTCCGAATGATCTAAATAGAGATCACCTGATCTCTATTTATACTAATCTGTTGTCCCAGTGACCTTATGGGGCCGACTTTTCTATCTAGGTACATCCACATTATAATATATATATTTCAGGGCCGACCCCACACATGGTGGTCTAATAACCCATCGGCAAGTACACACACTTGCGACACTTGTCAATCCACGTGACGACACTTCCTTATAGAGGAATAACACATCTCTAATAAGGGTACAATAAATATATATAAAATACATAGATGAAATACATTTTGAAGTTACATATATGATCTCCCTATAGGATCTCCCAGGGCCATATTATATGTGACCTCACCACAAAACCTCGCAAGAGCATCCCAGGCTATTACGAGCACGCAGCTCTACCTATAGGATCTCCCAGGGACAGATTATATGTAGTCACCACAAAACCTCGCAAGAGCATCCCAAGCTGTTACGAGCACACATAGGATCTCCCAGGGACAGATTATATGTGGTCATGGCAAAACCTCGCAAGAGCATCCCAGGACTTATTACGGGCACACAGCCCAACCTATCGGATCTCCCAAGGACATATTATATGCCATAGGACAAAACCTCGAAAGAGCATCTGTCAGATATCCCAGGGCCAGATTATATGCCATAGGCAAAACCTCGAAAGACTATCTGTAGATCTCCCAGGGCCAAATTATATGTCCTCCCAGATCAAAACCTCGAAAGAGAATTTGCTAGATATCCCAGGGCCAAATTATATGCCATAGGCAAAACCTCGAAAGACTATCTGCAAATCTCCCAGGGCCAAATTATATGCTCATCTGCACAACCTGATCCACGACCATAGAGTATCAACCTGATACTCACCATACATCATCCTGATGTACACATGATCATCCTGATCATCATCACTGCAACATCCTGCTGCATGTCATCTGGAGCAACATCCTGAAGCTCGTCATCCATGATCATCCTGATCATACAATGCATCTACCTTATGCATACCAAGTATCTACCTGATACATATCATCATACATGATCCACCTGATCATATAGTGTATCCACCTTATACAAATAAAAATACATGATACATATCACCATACATGATCCACCTGATCATACAATGTATCCACCTGATACATATACAGATACATGGTCCAAGCATGCAACATGATGCTTATACAAAATACATACACATGATCCAACCGATCATATCCAGCATCCAACATGATGCGTACATACATGTAAATGATCCAACTGATCATATCCAGCATCCAACATGATGCGTACATACATATAAATGATCCAACTGATCATATCCAGCATCCAACATGATGCGTACATACATATAAATGATCCAACTGATCATATCCAGCATCCAACATGATGCATACATACATACATAAAAAATGATCCAACTGAACATACAAAGCAGAAAACAGAACATCATCCTGATGCTCATCATCGGGCGCTTACATCCACAGCCATGTGAAGGATCCTCCTTCCAACATGCTTGGAATGGCTTCAGCAAATGTGTCCATCAGTTCTTCCTCGAAGTGTCTTCGATCTGAATAACACCAAGCCTCTCCTTGAAGTACTCGAACTTCACCCTGGCTAGTGGCTTCATCAGCACATCTGCAATCTGCTCGTCCGTCGCAACATACAGGAGCTTCACAGCTCCTCTCTGTACCATATCCATGATATAGTGATATTTGATATCTATGTGTTTCAACCTGTCATGAAACACTGGGTTCTCAGACAGCTTCACACAACTCTGGTTATCACAGAAGATACCAGTAGCATCCAACGGAAGATCAAATAATTCAGATAGTAGCTTCCGTAGCCATACTGCCTCACAACTAGCTGAACGGGCTGCAACATACTCTGCCTTAGCTGTACTCAGTGCTACGCAGGACTGCTTCCTGCTAAACCAAGATATCACACCTGATCCCATACTGAAGCAGCACCCAGATGTGCTCTTCCTGTCTGCAGCACTGCCAGCCCAATCTAAATCAACATAACCCTGCAGGTTAAACTTTTGATTTGCCTCATACTTGAGCCCATAATCCACTGTACCCTTCAGGTACCTCAGAACATGCTTTACAGCAACTAGGTGAACACTCCTCGGATCTGTCAGGAACTGACTCAATGTGTTCACAGCAAAGCAAATGTCTGGTCTCGTGTTCGTCAGGTACATCAAGGACCCAATCATCTGACGATACATAGAGACATCAACCGGCTCAGATGAAGCATCACATAGAAGCTTCAGATTCGATGCCATAGGTG
This sequence comes from Larix kaempferi, assembly GCA_027924585.1. NCBI lineage: Eukaryota > Viridiplantae > Streptophyta > Pinopsida > Pinales > Pinaceae > Larix > Larix kaempferi. The sequence goes on along the minus strand of BSBM01000005.1, from coordinate 86,442 downwards.
TGGCCATGGCCTTGCAATCCATCATCCCGAATCTCTTCAAGATATCTACTGTGTACTTCCCTTGACCAAGGAAGATCCCACCTGCACTCTTCCACATATCCATACCTAGGAAATAGTGCATCATTCCCAAATCTTTCATATCGAACTCAGCAGCAAGCTTCCCTTTAGTATCTGCAATCAATATGTCATCTCCTGTTACAAATAAGTCATCCACATACAGGAGTAGAATCATAGGATTCCCTTCCTCAACCTTGTAGTAAAGGTCGGAATCCACTTTACTCTTGGTAAAGCCCAAGCTAGATAGGAAACTATCCATCCTACCATACCAAGTTCTGGGGGCTTGCTTCAAGCCATACAAGGCTTTCTTCAATCTGCACACATGTGACTCCCTGTCGGGTCTTGGGACTGCATCTCAAACATCTTCTTCATGATCGACGGATCATGGCATTCCATTTCTTCATCCCAGATCCTGGGAACTTCAATATCTTCAATAGATATCTTTGTTGCTGGAACAAATGTTGTAATCCTTCTTTTGTAGGTGAAGATATACAGTCTTTCCTACAAAACAAGTTAAATTGCATGATTAGAAACATCTCATAATTTTCAGAACAAATTCTTTACACATATAGAAATATGTCATGCAATCATGCAATTATCTTAGCCAATGCTTCAATACAACATGTATCCATGTTCCACAACTTTCTAGATGCCTTCCAATCTCTACCAAAACATTGTTAAGAGTGTGCACAACTCTCAACATGTCAGCAAAAAGGTTTCACTCTAGATAAGTAGCAATGGAATGTTGTACATTGCCATAGGCCACTTACCCATCATATGCATATTAGTAGTATCCTGTTCATTAATGAAAATATGCAAAATACATATCCTAAGTCTAGGAACATAAGCATATACATCATTGAACAATTTTATTTTATTTAAACAAAAAATACTTATCTTTGTTTGTTTGTTGGGTGGATTCCCTCTGAGTCTTTGCTTCCTTGCAGGAGCTGCTGAAGTAGCTTCTTCTACACCTTTCTGTTGTGGAATGTAGAAGGATGGTCAACTCCCTTTGAAAATATGCATCCTTGCAGGAGCTGCTGGAGTGTGCTCCCTCTTGATCTTTGCTTCCTGGATTACCTGTCCTTGAACTTATATTCATCCTTGCTGACATCAATCTTCTTGAACCCTGGAAAGTATATTCTATAAGCCTTCGAGCTTTCACTGTAACCCACAAAGATACCCTTCTTTCCTGAAGGATCTAATTTAGTCCTCTTTTCCTTTGGGACATGAGTGTATACTGGACAACCAAATATTTTGAGATGGCTGACTTCAGGTTTCTTACTAGAAAGGACCTCTTCTGGTATCTTGATGTCCAATATCTTGTGGGGTGTTCTGTTCTGCACATATACAGCTGTTCTAGCTGCTTCTGCCCATAGATGCATAGGTAGATCCTGGTCGTGCAGCATTGCCCTTGTTGCTTCCATGATTGTTCTATTCTTCCTTTCTGCAACTCCATTTTGTTGAGGATTATAAGGAGCAGTCAACTCCCTCTTAATCCCTGAATCACTGCAAAGCTTCTTGAAGTCACCTGAGGTGAATTCTCCACCATTGTCGGATCTGAATGTTTTGATCTTCTTGTCAGTTTGATTCTCCATCAAGGTTTTGAATTCCTTGAACTTATCAAGTACCTCATCTTTGTTCTTCAAGAAGTATACCCAAGTCTTCCTGGAGAAGTCATCAATAAATGAGACATAGTAAACATACCCACTAAGAGAACTGGATGACATAGGACCACATACATCTGAGTGGATGATTTCCAGGATATCTTTGGCCTTGCTTTCACTGCTTGGGAAAGCCTTCTTAATGTTCTTACCTTTTACACATCCTTTGCAAACACCTTCATGTTTGGTCTTGATTTCAAGAAGACCTTCTACAGCCTTGCTTGCAATTGGAAGTGCCCTATAGTGCATATGAGCAAGTCTTCTATGCCAAAGTTCACTTGGCTCCATGGATTCATGTACCATGGCATGTTCAGGTTGACCCTTCAATTTATACAATCCTCCCTCTTGCTCTCCAATCACTACTACATCATCAATTATTTTACCCTTTGGCCACATTAGGACTTGGCCATCTACAAATGCAACCCTCATACCTTTTGAATCCAATGCAGAGATGGAGAGAAGATTCTTCTTGAGCCCAGGTACCTAAAGGACTTTTTTCATCTTCAAATATTTTCCAGAATCTAGGTTGTAGGAGGCTTCACCACTTCCTTTGATTGGGTATTGATAATCATCCCCAAGTTTCACCTTATGGGGTGATTCATGTTCAGATAGATTCACAAAAGATTCCTTAAACCCAGTCATGTGTTTGGAAGCCCCACTATCAATCAACCAATCATTACAACCATGGGAGATAGTACCTGTGAGAGCAGAGATTAGAACATACTCTTCTTCACTTGATGAGTCATCATCACTTTCTACCCTAGCCTTCTTCTTTGGAGGTTCATCATCCTCGGCAGCATGAGCATGGAACTTTATTTTGCTGCCCTTCTTCTTCTTGCTGAATTTGTTGTTATTATCCCTTTTGTTCTTGGGACAATCTGAAGCAAAGTGACCCTTCTCATTGCATGTGAAGCATCTTAGATCCTTCTTATTCTTTTGATAGGATCTTTTGTAGTGAGAGTGCTCCTTCTTGGTCTTGCTTCTTTTGGTGTGAGTTGCAAGAGCTTGATCTTCACCTCCCATCTTTTCCTCACGAACTACAAGTCTAGCTTCCTCTTGAGAGCATTCCTCCCATAGTTTACTGAAAGAGATCAATTTCTTTCTTGCACAAATTCCTTGAATAAAGGAGTCCCATGACCTAGGTAGGCCATTCAGAGTGGTCATAACAACTTCACCATTGTCCACTACTTCATCCACAGCTTCAAGTTGCTTCTTGATCTGAGAGACCTTGGAGAAGTAAGATTGAATGGTTTCTCCATTCAACATCTTGACCCCTTTCAATTGATTTAGCAGAGTCATCTTCTGATTTATGTTCTTCCCTTCAAATAGCTTGGTCAAAGAGTCAAACATCTCCTTGGGTATCTTTAGAGAAGACACATGGGGTATGAGATGGTCTTTGATAGAATCAACAATGATTCTCTTTGCCTTGACCAAGTTCTTCTTATGCAATACCTTGGCCTCTTCATCCTCTGGGATAGGGATGTCTTCTTTTATATATAAGTCCAACTCATTCTCTTCCAGGATTAACCCAATCCTATACTTCCAAGCCGAAATTTATCAGCCCCTTCAAGCTTATCCTCAAGCTTGGTGTGGTGAGACATCTTAAAGAGTACTTCAAATGGAAATAGAAAATATTTAGGTCTTACCACTTGAAATGCTGAAAACTAGATCTGGTCCCGGATTAGGGTTTGTCGGAAAAACCCTAAAAATTCAAAATGTGAATTTCAATTTTCTGAAAGGATAGAAAGATGCACTTTGATGAGCTGATCAGCCTGGTGCATTCAGAATTTGAGATCAACAAAGTTTTACCCTTCAGATTTGCCTTTTTGTCCTCCCGGGTTCACTAGGGAGAGCCTTGAATTAGGGTTTGAGTTTCCCGGAGATCTACCCAACCAAAAATCTCGATCCAAAGCTCTAAACTTCGATTTTTGCAAGGAGCTTCCAGCTATGTCTTCAGATTTCAGAAATTCCTATTTTTGTGGAAACCCTAATTTTTAGGGCCAAATCTGAAAATGCTCGGAATTGAATTCTGATTGGACAGATAGATGCGCCTTGATGAGTAGATTCAATCTACTATACTTATTTTCCAAAATCTGTGGAGAGAAACCCAATAAACAAGAAACTCAAGTTTCCGTTACTGCAAAATGTCTTCTTCTCAAGTTAGCTCTGATACCATGTTAAATTTTGAGCATTAATTCACAATACTCTAGGATATTCACTGAGAGAATAACATATACAGTATATCAATGCATAACAATCACAATAAGCATGACAAGCATCACAAGAATCAAAAGCATGAGAGATAAGAGACACAGAGTTTCCGTGGGGAAAACCCTAAGGTGAAAAACCCCACAACTTCCTCAGAGATAGAGAGAGGAATGGCTCAACCAAAGTACAACCAAAATACACTGAGATAGTATCCTAGTAGCAGATGATCCTCCTCCTCACTAGTGCGCCACTTTCTGAGTGAGAGAGATGTACTTTTCTGAATGATCTAAATAGAGATCACCTGATCTCTATTTATACTAATCTGTTTTCCCAGTGACCTTATGGGGCCGACTTGTCTAGCTAGGTACATCCACATTATAATATATATATTTCAGGGCCGACCCCACACATGGTGGTCTAATAACCCATTGGCAAGTACACACACTTGCAACACTTGTCAATCCACGTGACGACACTTCCTTATAGAGGAATAACACATCTCTAATAAGGGTACAATAAATATATATAAAATACATAGATGAAATACATTTCGAAGTTACATATAAATCAACAGCATGCTCTTGGAACCTGATGGTCTTAAAAAGGATCCAAATAAATAATCCACCACCCTTAGAACCTGAAGTTGAAGAGGTTTTTGTTGAAGAGGAAGTAGTAGGAGAAGAAGAGTATATTGTTGAAACCATGACTAAGAATGGAAAGGAAACCTCAGAACATGAGGAGGAATTTATTATAGTCATAAAACCTTTTTTTGAAGACCTTTCAAGTGGCATCAGAGACATGAACAAACATATTATGAAAGGATTCGAATTGATGGCTAGCCAACTTGGAGGCAAAGGAGTAATGGGAGGCAGCAGTAGTTCACATTCAGAAGAAAAGAAGACCATGGGTGGGCATATTTTCTCAAGCACAGGACCCCATAATAGACCTAATGAATTTCAGAGCACACCAAGGCCTACTACACCTAAATTTCTTGTGCCCAAAGAAGAGCCTAACACCCCATTTGATATGGATGAATTGGTAAAAAAATGGGAAAAGTTGAGTGAGGATTGTAGAAGGACTCTACCATTTGACCAATACTTTATTGTCTCAAACAAAATCAAGAAGAGGGAGGATAATAGGGCTCTATTCCAAAACAAAGAATTAAATTGTGCTATTCTTAAAATGCCACTTCCTACTTTTGATGGTTCCTCTCAAAGTTCGGCTAACACTTGGGTGCAAAAACTAGATGTGTATTTTCAGTTGAATCCAATGGTGGAAGAGGATGCCTTAAAAATGGCACTTTTACATCTAGAAGGAGATGCCAATGAATGGTGGTTCCATGGTATGAAAACTTGGGGACATGATCAGGTTACTACCTATGGAGAATTTTTTTACAAGGTGTTAGAGAGATTTGAGCAAACCTTTCAAAGAACTAGCCTAATTGAAGCAAGTGGGAACTCCTGTTGATTACATGTTAGAATTTCAAAATTTATCAGTCGAGGTGGCTGATGTATCCATGGGAAGGTTAGTATTGTTGTTCACTGAAGGTCTAGTTGAACCCTTAAAATGTTAGGTTAAATACCACAAACCAACTACATTGAAGGATGCTATGAGCTTGACTAGAGACCTCCAAAATGTGCTTCCTGGAACTAGATTTCCTCCTAAGCCTAACTTAAGATTTGAAAAAAAGCCTTGGAAAAGAGATGCATTTGAAAATAATCCTTGGCAAAGGGATACATTTGAAAAGAATAAGAAAGAGGGATTGAATATGGAATAACTTAGAAGAAAAAAATTGTGTTTCACATGCTTTCAGCCATGGGCACCGGGGCACAAATGTACTGAGGGAAAGGCTCAATACATTGAAGTATTTTCTGATAATGATGAGTATGAAGGGGGTATGGATGAATAAGGACATATTTCAGATCAAGAAGAGGGATATGATATAGCAAAAGAAGGGAAACAAGAAGAAATTCATCCCTTACCTGACAAAGTAAGAATGGCAGTACTTTCAGCAGTGCCTCGTTATCACACTATTCGATGCAAGGGTGTGGTACTAGGACAAAGGACCTCAGTTTTGGTAGATGGAGGAGCCATGCATAAATTCATTGATGCAGACATGGTGGAGAGAATAAATATACCTACTGAATCATTTGATGGTTTCACAGTTGTCATTCCAGGTCACAACATAATGGAGTGCAAAACATGGGTTCCAAAGCTGCAAATCACCATATGTAACTATACTTTTTTTGATAGATTTTATGTGGTTGATGTTGCTGATACTAATGTGGTTTTGGTAGTGCAATGGTTGTACTCTATAGGGGAGCATACAGTAAACTATCAAATTCCTAAAATGAAATTCCAAGATTCGAAAGGAATACTAAGGGTTGTGAGAGGGCAGCACACCTATCCAAATCAAATGGTGACTTCACATAGTATGAGGTCTATATTGAGGCATGGAGATATTGAATGGGCTGCTGAATGTCACATCACATCTCCCAAGTCAAACATAAATTTTTTTGAACACCCAAAGGAGATAGAGAAACTCCTACAAAAATATGAAAAAGTTTTTAGAGATCTTCCACATGGTAAACCACCTGATAGGGGGGTTGAGCACAACATTGTTTTGGAGGAGGGTACTTCACCCATCCAAATACCACCCTATATACATCCAAATAAATTCAGAGATGAGATTGAAAATGCCATCCAAGAATTCCTAGATTTGGGACTCATTAGACCAAGCTCTAGCCCTTATGCTTCTTCAGTAGTGTTAGTGAAGAAAAAAGATGGAACCTTGAGAATGTGCATAGACTTTAGAGATTTAAACAAGAAGACAATCAAGAATAGGTATCCTAGTCCTAGAATTGATGATCTCATGAATGAGCTATTTGGGGCAAAATATTTCTCTAAAATTGACCTTAGATCAGGTTACCATCAAATTCGAATGAAGGAAGAAGATGTGCAAAAGACTGCTTTTAGATGCCACTATGGTCACTTTGAGTTTCTTGTTATGCCTTTTGGACTAACCAATGCTCCAGACACATTACAAGCATGCATGAATAAGATTGTTTGCAAGCAACTCGGAAAATTTGTTTTGGTCTTCTTTGATGACATTCTCATTTACATCAAAACTTGGGAAGAGCATTTGCATCATTTAGAGGTTGTGTTGAAAATTTTGCATGAACAATCCTTGTTTGCTAAGTTGTCTAAATGTGAATTTGAGATGAATGAAATCTTGTATCTTGGGTACATTATTGGACAAGAAGGAGTGAAAGTGCACATGGAAAATATAAGGGCCATCCTTGAATGGCCATCACCAAAAGACATCACAGAATTAAGAGGATTCATTGGAATATGCACCTATTATAGGAAGTTTGTGAAAGGGTTCTCCAAATTGATTTCTCCACTCACTGATTTGACAAAGAAAGATGCTTTCAAGTGGGATGAGGAGGCTGAAAAGGTCTTCCAAAAAATGAAAGAGGTAATGAGTAGTTGTCCAATACTTGCATTACCTGATTTTACTAAACCTTTTGTTTTGGAATGTGATGCTTCAGGTGAAGGGATAGGGGTTGTCCTAAAGCAAGGCCAACACCCTATAGCCTTTGAGAGCATAAAGTTGTAGCCACATGAAAAGATTTACTCCATCTATGACAAAGAAATGTTGGCCATAATGAATGCATTGGCCAAGTTTAGACAATACTTGGTGGGAAACAAGTTTGTGGTGAAAACTGATCACAACAGTCTAAGGCACTTCCTCACCCAAAAAGATCTTAATGAGAGGAAACAAAAGTGGGTAAGCAAGATCCAAGCTTTTGATTTTGATATTGAATATGTGAAAGGAAAGAATAACATTGTAGCTGATGGGTGAAAACATGAAATTGGGAAACAATTTTGGCTTGTTATTGACAAACAAAACTACTAAATTTTATGTTTTTCAACTTCGACCTTTTCAAACCCATATCTCCCTCAGGAATTTCAACTTGAAGTAAACACAAAGGTTTTAGAGAATTGAATTATCTTTCTATTCGTATTTTTTTTAATTTTTTGTATGGACATATAGTGGGACAAATTTGTTGTCAACCAACGGCATATACTTGAAACTTTTAGGTATGGATAATGAGTGACCTGTGTTGACGACGGTTTTTTGATAGATGGTTATTCATTTTAGGGAAAAACATTGTAGGCTTATACTCTAAACACACTAAACTAGATCCTGGACTATATTTTGACTTTTTTAAGACTGGGGAACTATTTTTTATTATTTATCGAAACAACATATGTTCAGAAAATGGTGCATTATCGACACACGTTGGTGAGATTCAATTTTATTTTTAGTGTGACTCTTATTGGAAATACTAAAAGTACCCTTTTGAAGAGGACGAGCCAATTATGATCTCTGTGAAATTTCAATTTTTTTGGTGTTGTCTTTGTTATGATATTGAATTTTCATTTTGGGTGATTTTCAGAGTAATAAAATTCTTAAGGGGTAAGGTTTAGAAAACAAATATTAATAAATAGAAGTTCAAGTCGAAATGAAACAATTATTATATCATTGGAAACTAGATTCGGAGATGAATCCATTGCTACCAAGTCCGACAAATAATATTTAGAATTTGTAGGGGTTCGGGCTTACTGAAGTTGCAGGTTCCAGAAAGATGCCATTTATTTTCGGAGGTTTGTTGACCATAAACTCTCGGCCGAAAAAATATCTTCCAAACTCCCGACCAAGAGTTTAGTTCAAACTCTCATCTGAGGGTTTTCTTTAAAATACAGCGCGGCAATTGGTTCAAACTCTCAGCCTAGAGTTTTTTTGAACTCTCGGCTGAGAGTTTGAACTCTCAAAACTCTCAACCTAGAGTTTTTTAAACTCTCGGCCTAGAGTTTGAAGTTGACTTATTTTCGCGAGATCATCTTCCCGTGCTCCGTTTTTTTCACTCTGTTTGTCACAAAAGTGTTTCCCAGGTTCACGATTTCACTCTAATGCATTATCTAGAAGACCTTCTTTTTCTCTCATGGACATTGCAAAAGATTGGAAAAACATGCTAATGGTTGAATATGCAAAAGATGGATTTGCTTTTGATGTATTAGATGGGGTCAAAGGGGATGATAACTACAATATTTTGAATGGGATGATATATTATAAAGGAAAAATTTATTTGGTTCAAAATTCGAAACTCAAGTACAATATTTTACAAGAAGCACATGATTCCCCACTAGCTGGCCATCCGGGGATCTTCAAAACTTATAGGCAATTAAGGCAAAGGTTTTTTTGGGAGGGGCTGAAGGAAGATGTTCTGAATATGTGAATGAATGTAAGTTATGTCAACAAAACAAATCAGAACTTACATGCCCAACTGGTTTATTGCAACCATTTCCCATTCCGAAACAAAAATGGGAGAGTATTTCAATGGACTTCATCACAGGTTTGCCCAAATCTTTGGGAAAGGATTGTATATATGTGGTAGTGGATAGTTGAACAAATTTGATCATTTCTTTGTTGTTACATCATCTTTTAGTGCTGCACAAGTGGTTGACATTTTCCTTAAAGAAACCTTCAAATTGCATGGGCTCCCCAAGAGCATTGTAAGTGATAGAGATAGTAGATTCATGGGTGCTTTTTGTCAAGAAATTTTCAGATTGGTAGGCACTCAATTGACTCCAAGCACAAGATATCATCCATAAATTGATGGCCAAATATAGAGGGTGAATCAATGGTTGGAAGGGTACCTAAGGAACTATGTGGGAGAGCAGCAAAAAGCATGGGCAAAATGGCTACACTTGGGTGAGTTTTGTTACAACACCACCTTTCATATGTCAATAGGAATGTCTCCTTTCAAATCATTATATGGTTATGATGCACTTACTTTTGTTGATCTTATCTTTGGTGATAGTAGAGCCCCAAAAGCTAAACATTGGGTGGAAGAGAGCCAAGAAATTTTGAAGCTCTTGAAAGATAACTTGCAGGTGGCCCAAAATCAAAAAAACAATATGCAAAGCAACATAGGGAAGAAAAGACCTTTCAGGTCAATGATTTGGTATATTTGAGTTTGAAGCCATATAAACAAACATCCTTGAAAAATAAGGGAGCAGAAAAGCTAAAACCAAGATACTATGGTCCCTACAAGGTAGTTCGGAAGGTTGGAGAGGTAGCATATGAGTTATAACTTCTGGAAGGAAGTAAAATCCATAATGTATTTCATGTTTCATGTCTCAAAAAATCCATTGGTCAGCATATTTTCATTTTAGAAAAAACTTCCTCCTTTGGATGATGAAGGTTAGCTCACACTTGTTCCAGAAAAAAATTTGAAGACTAGGGAAAGAAGGCTAAGGAGCAGAACTATCAAAGAATACTTGGTGCAATGGAAGGATCTTCCAAGTGAAGATGCCACATGGGAGGAGGAACAAATTTTGCAGCATCCAAATCTCAAATTGCTTGAGGACAAGCAATCTTGGGTCGGGAGTACTGTAATGTCCCCATTCAAATAAATTCATAACAAGGAAATTCCATCAATCCTACCAGTTCCCTAGGTTGGATGGAGACATGAGGATTTGTAATAAGGGAGCTAATAAATGGTGTTTGTATATGAGAATGGAATAAATATTTAATAAAGGAGATGAATAAATAAATACAAGAGAAAATCAAAGTGGCAATGGTTCATGAAGACACGTGGAGGTTGTGGGGCCCACACAAGCTAGAAATTCTGTGCCACATGGCATCCTCCTCTTGTAAATTCAAATCCATGGGAATCCTAAGGTTCATGGGAGGAGTTACAAGTCTCATACACTTGGAAATATTCATCATATGTCGAATTTGGATGGAGATGTAACTCCCATAGAAGAGGAAGAGTAAAATGAGGAGTTAGTGAACACTTGGACTAGATTCCCTAACCTATATGACAAAAATGATGAAGATGCTATGACACCTATGAAAAATTGAAGACATGATTGCTAAAATCTGACCATTATGACATGTCAGACCTAAATATAGCATCCAATAGGGCGCTCGTGGGAGTTAGGGAAGCCCAAAGGACTCATACTTGAATTGGTGGAAGGTGGAAGGCTAGGAAGGGGAGGACACATGGAAAATCATGAACCACTCCCAAATTCGAGTTGGCTTGGATTCTTTGGATGGATTTGAAACCTTATAAGGATAAGGATGTTTATAAAATATAGGGATCAACCAAGAGAAGGGATTTTTACCATTTTGAGAATTTGCATTTGTGAAGAGAGCTAGTGGAAAACTAGCCTACTTGCCTTAGCCAATTTCGATGGTGAAAGATTCCCATCCTAGTTGGTGTCTGGAAAGGCCAAACATACCTTTCATGGGAGCTTTAATGGAGTATTTATTTGTAGGTGTAAGCTATAGGGCATCTCATGGCTTCTTCTAATGCAGCTCACTCCTTCAACCATTTCTAGTTTTCATTGTATATTCTTGATCCTTGAGTAGAGGCGCTTTTGGTGAGCTATTGTACTCTTTGGGGGGGATTCTAATGCCCCATTTATTTGGAATATGAATTAAATGCTCTTTTATTCATCTTTAGAAAGTTTCAGGTCTATATTCCAAGTGGAAATGTATAGATCTGATTTTTAATGAACAAATGGTGTCATTTCCCCACTATCTTGATGTATAGCAATGAAATTGTGATGTATTCAAATGGAAGAGAATTTCTCTGATGTATTTATTATTAATTGACTGTCATTAATGAGCTGCACAAGTTTCATGTTCATTACTTAAGAATTTGGAGTCATATTGCTCAGTTTTGTACTATTTGAAGAAGATTAATGTCATTTCCCCCAAGGTCAAAACTAGTGATTTTGTAGTTGTTGGGAGAGGATTATAAAAGACTTCACAAACTGAATAATTATGCATATGAGACCTTAATATTGTCCCTTAGACATCCCCTTCCTCTGTTCATAAATTCGAGTGGGTTTGGAAGCATTTGGAGAGCCATATTCAACATTTACCCTGGGGGGATTTGAACCCCAAATTGCTAGTAAAATTCCATACATTGACCAGAATCTTAAAGGAGTTTGAAGAAGTAGTTTGATGGTCCTAAATCATACTTGAACATCATAATCAAGTCCTAATATAATTCATACACCTTCTCTAAATATTTGGGAGAATTTGGAGCAATTTGGAGACCTAGACATCAAAACTAGTCAAAGGTCGAACTAGGGAAAAAAGTTGAAAATTTCACTATTTTAATAAATTTCAAAAAAGGGACATTACAAAAGACCAATTCCAGGATGGAGGCCTGTGAATATCAATAGGATAACTTATCGTCACTAGGATGTTGAATACTTTTGGAGGCCCAAAAGTTCCTTTTGTGGGGAGATTAGGAGGATCTCCACCACCGAAAAATGCAGAAGTTCTTCATCGGTGTTGAATATGTTCGAACAACAAAGAGCTCACAAAGAGATTTCCGATGCAACTTGAATGGAGTCAAATGGATTTTGTACACAAAAGATATTGCTTGTTGAATTTTTCGGACAAAAACGGAAAAAATGAAATTAAATAAAAGGAAATGAATAATAAATATTTAAGCTTTATTCTTTTGTATGTTTCCTCTCAAATGTAAAGGAAACTAATGTAGAACTCATATATAGTCTTCTAGTTTCCTAGTCTCATGGAGACTTGAGATATTCCTGGAGCGTTGAGATATTCATGGGGATGTAGAGATTCTCTCATATTATCCCTTGAGTTGTGCTTAGATCCTACATTATGGGATCTTGGGAGATATTTTCTCCTTGATATGATGGTGTAGCTCTTATCCATGTAAAGCTATAAAATCCACTAATGAGGAGAGGGATGGTAAGTTATCTTTTGGTAATATTTTTGTTTGGAGAGAATAAGCAAGGAGGTCTTGCTTGTGCCACTTCATGTGAGAGCCTTAGGTCTTTTCTGTTATGAGGAGAAGGATTCCCAATATGGGATAATGAGACACATGATGTGAAAACTTAGTGCTTACATTTGTAAATCAAAGCATATATTGATGGAGAAATTAATGAAACGATTCAATGATTGATCGAGCCTAGAGATGTAGCCAGGGGGTCTGGCGAACTCCGTTATCATTTCGATTTGCATATATTTGTATGTGTTTCCTTTGCTTAATTCCAATTTGTTATGCTAAATTTTGCCAAATTTCATATTATAATGCGATTTTTGAGAAACTAATGAAATGTCCGTGAAGGGATAATAACTGAAGCAGTTTTTCTGATGCCCAATTTCATATCAGTTCTACAATTTCTTCCACTACTGGTTTTGAAAGTTTAGTTTGCATCACTCATCGTGAAGCTTCAATGAAATTCCTCTCAATAACCTCCCTCTCTCTTCCTTCAAACCCTATTGATGTCCCTTCTCCCCAACTTCATTTAGTTAGGCTCTCTGCCACTTCTATCCCTCTCTCTTTATCCAAGCATTGGGCAGCTCACCTCATCTCATCGTTTTTTGGCAACTCACGTAACCTCTCCTCATCATATCCATATTCATGCAACTCTCTCTATAATTGATCAATCTTCTTATTTATAGTATTCATTTGGGTTTTCCACCATTGTTCTCGAATGACAGACCTCCTAGTATCCCGCTCATCTCTTTCCTTACCTTCAAGATTCTCCACATCCCTAAAAAATTCCTCACCTTCCACAAATACCCAGCCTCATGCTTGGCCACTTCCCTACAACTCAAATTTTTACTCGGCCATAGTGTTAGGATCAAAGGGTAGAATACCTACTTCTACCAACCAAAATTTTACCCGCATAGGTGTCTCTTTTATCAATCTTCCTCGAACGCCCTAATATCTACTTCAGGTTTTAAAAAGGATTGATTTTTTTCCGCAACAAATTCTACTATATATCTATTAATAGTAGTTTCTACCCAAAAGTTGATTGCTCAAGCCAATTGATGATCCGGTTTAATCAGAGCTACTAAATCTATTGTAGTCCACTTAACCGTTTTACTTTATCGATCTACATATTCTGGAGCTTTTGCAGGTCGTTTTAACTACCTGAATAACTTCAAAGGAAACTCACACCAGAGGACCTCATATTGATCATACTCTAGTCCACCATACAACGCATTTTCTGTATACCTTACCAAATTTGTCTTCTGCAACCAAGCTTCATGGGACACAAAATCTTCAAATCGTTTTTCCCACTAATCTTGGATCATAATTTTATGGATTATTCCATCCATTCAACTAGCATGTCCTTATTGAAATCTAGGTCCCAACAACGGAACCATTTGTTCGCACAAAAATGGGACACCGGGGTTCTTGCATGAGGGGCCAACAAAGTCCTGCTATAGTGTAGAGTGTTGGGATTTTCAATCCTCTCTGAAGAGAAGAAGTTATTACCCAAGTAGGCATAGCTTGACTAGTGTGAAGTGAGGAATGCTAGTGAATGGATAGGACAGAAAACACATTACACATTTTGCTAATCACACTCTTACACAAATAATCAGTTGGCATTAAACATTCTTTAACATCATAGTTCAACTAGACCTAAGCTACAACATTATTGAAATAAGAAACATTCACGTGTAAGTAAAAATATTTTTTAAGATGGAAACACAACTCCCATATGTATTAAACTTTATTGAATATTTGACTCAACATGAGCGCATGCAAGTGATAAGTACCTCTAAAAGACTTGTTGGAAGTTTGGCAATAGGATGGGTCTCAAATCAACAATTCTTATACAATGATGGATAACCAAGAAATTGCAAAAGTGAAGAGTTATGAATTCTAAGAAGAGGTGGTGTCTAAAGGCGCCATTGCAACATCGAAGCACAAGTGAGCACAACTCAATAGACAGTGGGTAAAATAAAATAACCAAAACTTTTATGTATCACCACACTTGATTGCATTAAAAGACTAATCCATAAGGTCATCTATATATAGCCCATAGTATAACTAGATTCCTTAGAATGAGGAAGATATATTCAATTTTGACCACCTTAGGTGTGCCTAGATCTCCATGTTTTGGGCCTTGACTTGCACACCAATCGATTTCATTGGTCAAACTAAACCAACCATTTGACTACATAGTTGTCTTCTTAGTCAACTCTCCTAATTGACCTTTAATTGCTGACTAGTTGTCTCCAAAAGATCCAGAAGTGTGTTGAACATGTTTTTACAACACATTTATCTATGGGCTACGAGTTATGGTATACAAGATATTTTTTCATGTATAGGATTTTTAATTCTCATGCTTTTTTTCATTGTTAGTTCAGTTCATGTGTGGTTAAAAGGAGCATTGGAATGGTCCTTAGTGTTTGAGTATTACAAGTGAGGTGGTGGGGAGGAGGGAAGTAGGAATTACATAAAGGTAATGATGTATCCTCCAGGGTCACCTCTTCTTGATCAAAACCATTTTGAATCCAATTATTTCAACTACCCAAAATGACATATTGAATGAATTCAACTATACTCTCTAGTCTTTATGGCCACTCCTTTACAGTACTAGTTATGATGTGGTTCCATCGAATTTGCTCCATTAATAGGTTCATGATTCAAATCTGATAATTATAGTCTAGTACCACTATTTGATCATTTGAAGACCTTAAATTCCTTTTCTTGTTAAATTGGTGTTGATGGACCTAATAATAGTGATAATAACATAGGCTCCTGCACCACATTAGTATTATGGGATCATCTACCTTTTACTAATGCCTAGGAAAAAGAGAATGATGAAGTCTAAGTTGGATAGGGAAAAAGGACTTACTCTCCAAGGATTAAAATTTAGAGATAACAAACTTTCATAACCAACACATTACCAAAGATATACCAACTAATCATTATTGACCCCATGTCTCACCACCTCCTACACCAAATAAAGAAGGAAGATGTGAAAACGATTAAAACCAAAATCTCATTGCATGGATTCACCAAGATATACTATCAAAGAGAAATTTTTATTGATTTGATTATGCTAAGTCTTAATCAAAGTCAAAAGCACCAATGGTTTCCATATACTAGCATATTGTTGAAAACATTCCCCTTTCTCGATTGGATTATTGATGTCCAACATGTGAATATGTAGCTATTTAGTTGATTCAAGGACATATATGAATGTGGTTCCCTCTTCCATATGTCACTAATTAGGAGCATGGCCAAGTCATAAGGCCAATTATACAATTAGATTAAGAATAGGTAAAGGTGACAGGGTATTTATAGAATACACATGTGCATAGTACATTTGAACCAATTTCATTGCAAATGCCCAGGTTGATCGGGGATGGAGCTGCGAAGGTTTGCGGATAGGATTTTGAAGGTTAGCAAAGGTATCGGGGTTCAGGTTTGAATTTTGATGCGGGCTGGGTAAGGCTTAGGAGGTGCCGCCTTTAGATTCTTGGGGGAATCACTTCACAGACTGCGGTGTTTTGTCAGGGCTTATCTCTGACCGTTTTCCTTTTTACCCCTGCTCTTACTCAGGTTTTTTTTTACTGTGATTTACTTTGTTTTTTCTGACAATGGAGTATGACGATCTTGTTGACTATTCTAGTGACCACTTGGAGGAGGGCGATATTTGGGTTTCTCCAGCTGGCGAACGCCGGGCTAAGTTGGGAGATCTGCGTCCGGAAGGGAATGTGGGTATAACGCCCAGGTGTATCCAACTACCCCCTCCTGTTTTGGGTTTTTCTCCATCCAACTTTCTGAACCTTCATTCTTCACCAGTACTGGAACAAGGGGTGTCTTTCTCGTTAGGTTATGATGAAATGTTTCTCTTAGATGCGCTGGGGGGGCCATCTTGGGGCTTTTTAGGTCTTCAAAATCCTCTTTCAACTACTCAATCCCTCCCGTTAGGTCCAAGTGCTCAGATTGGGTTTCAAGAAGGTTTCAGTGCAGGTTTTTGCTCGGGATCAAGAAGGTCTTGGGGAGGTATTCCGGAGTCACAAGGGAGTTCTGTCTTAGGATCTGTGCAATAGATTGATTCGGGTTTTCTAGCGAAATTCCTTGGGGCCCTAGAACAAAGAGGTTTCCCTAGCTCGCGTTCAAGAAAGGATTCAAGTTTGGAATACAGAAGGGTTTTTGAGGAGGAAGGATTAGAAAGTAATTTAAGGAAAAGGAACAGGAGGAGATGGATGAAATCTAGAGGGAAGGGATCCAACTATACGTTAGGAGAAGACATCGGCTTTCACCACGTATTACAGATGGCCAACTAGACCTTAGTTGGACGGGCTTATGGGCGCTCTTTCGCCTTTTGGAAAGTGGTTGGTTGGGAAGAGGGGAACTGGAAGGAGCAGTTAGGTTATGTTCCGGAGGTGGTGTCCCTTACAAGAAATTGGTATGCCTTCAATTTTCTTCAGGTCGAACATGCTCATTGGGTTTTGAGCAGGAATTGGAATCTGGATCATTCCCCAATTTTGCTCAAACCCCGGAACCCCCTTTTTTATGTGAGTAGGGAAAGGATGGACACAATCCCTCTGTGGGTTCATCTCCCTAGCCTCCCTCTTCATTACTGGTTTGAGGAGCATTTACAAAACATACGTAACATTCTTGGTACCTTCTTAGAGCCGGACTTATCTTTCTTGGAATCCAAACAAAGGAAGATTGCTCGTATGTTGGTTAGCATCAATGTTAGGGAGAGTCTCGTAGAAGAGATGGATCTGTGTTGGGGCCCTTATGTTTACACCCAGAAGCTGGACTATGAGAACGTTCCTTTTTGTTGCCGCAGGTGTCATGAGTACGAGAATCCTGTGGCAGAATGCAAGCTTCCGGTCAGAACATTAAACGACATTCATCTTAGAAAGAGGGGGGCTTTGAAAGAGAATCGCAGTCTGTTCAGGAACCGCCATTTCAGCCAAAGCCTTCCTAGGAACCAGCCAGTGATCCAGTGATAGAGACCGACCAGGAAGAAGGACATTTTTCTTCAATTCCAAAGGAGGGATCTGGGAGTCAGACTGTTTTTCATAATCTCCAAGGGCCTTCTTTCACAGGTATTTCTTTTCCCTCTCTCACTCCTTCCATAAATTTGTTTCTGAATAATTTTTCGATTTCGGGTCTTGACTTGGTAGAGAGCCTTAAGAATCTTTCCAATTATCCGAGACATCCTTCGACACCCCCTCCCTTAATCGATCTTCCCTCTGATATTTCGAAGGAGGTTTCCCTCCACCCAGACCCAGACCCCAACCCTCCCTTGTTAGAGGAAGTAACCCCATCCTCTCCACCTGATTCCACTAATTCCGGTTATTTCCTCCGCTCTACCTCCAAAAATGCCTCTAGGGGTCTTGGGAAAGGCAAGAACCATCCTTCCAAAGGTAGAGGTCGGGAGTCCTTTATTTCAAAGGCGCATACCAAAGCAAGTAAGGACCTTTTCGAAGGAAAACAACAGTCAATTGAAAGGGCACTTAGAGCAGTGCGAGCCTAGAAGAAGGGTCGCAAATTAAATTGATGTCCTTCAACTGTAGGAGTCTTGATCCAGGTGGATATTGGTGGCCACCCACCTTTCCAACTGGCTCAAAACAACTTTATGGCAATTTTGGTATTGTATTATTTTTAGCAGTTTTTCGGGTCCTGAACTTCCGGGGCCATTTTGAGGCCCTAAACGACCTTTTTTGGCAATTTGGGGGGCCAAATGGTTGCCTCTGGCATGCATTTGGCCGTAGTCAAAAGTTGTAAATCTCGGATAGACCTTTCCAACAGGCTACCGAGCGCCCCAAACGGAGATCGTATGCAAAAGTTACGACCCCGGGAAGTTGATGTACTAACTTACCCAAACGGGGCCCACATGACTTTTGGCGCTTCATCTCCTAGGGTTAGGTTTTTGGATGTCTAGGGTTTTTGACATTCCTGTTTATTGTAAAAGGCCTTGAGAGCCTCATTGTAACCATCTTCTTGAGAAATGAGCGCAGCCGTCACATCTCTTCTCAGAGATAAGCCGCCACCATTCCAGCAAGCTTGTTTTCCGCTGCATTTTACAGTTCTAGCTTATTTCCTTAATGAATAGAAAACCAGTTTTACTGTATCTCTATTATTTTTTGTTAAGCATCTGATAATAATCTGTATTCATTTCGTTCTGCTCATAAAATCCGGATCAGTGGTATCAGAGCGGTCTGCTCCTTGTCGTCTTAATGCATGTCCCCAATGAGGTCAGGGTACAAAGAATTGGGTCTCGAGCTTGTTTCTCTTGAGGACAAAAGCTCTCGCACGCCCAAGCGACCTCTCATGGCAGGAGAAAACAAAGATGACGGGACAGGAGATCCTATCAAAATGTTGCTTGAGGAAGCCCTCACGCAGCAGAGGAACGAGATGATGGATAATTTCGCGCAAATCCTTCGGCGACTACCAACAAGCGACGCATCTTCCTCGAGCGGAGGCGTCGCCCCCTTCAAGGTACAAATCAACTTTGATATCCCTATATTTGAAGGACAGATAGACGCAGATGCTGTAGATAAGTGGTTGAATCCACTAGAAGGGTATTTTTCTGTCCATAACTTTTCGAATAAAGAAAAGATTACTTTTGCGCTCCTCAAAGCCGTTCCCCATGTCAAAGATTGGTGGGAAACATTCTGCGAGCAAAAGGACACAGAAGAAGCCTCATTATTTTCAGTCACGGCCACCTGGGAATCCTTCAGGGATTCTATTAAGGAACAATACTACCCTGTTGGAAGTTATGACGATTTGTATACCAAATGGACCACACTGCGACAAGAAAGAGACCAAGCAGTGCCAGAGTTCACAAATATCTTCCATACCTTGCGCACCAAGCTGGGTATCAAAGATTCAGAGCGACATCTGGTGCTCAAGTATCGCGGTGGTTTGCATAGATACATCCAGACCGAAATGGAATTTCTGGACATCTCTTCCTTGGGCGCGGCTTACCGATATGCCGTCAAAATCGAGCAGAAGCTCAAACAAAAGACACAGCAATTTGGGCCTGGGAACCCTTCACAGCAAAAGACAGGAAAGGGCGGCCCCAACCAACAGAATAAAGGACAGAGCAAAGATGGACCGCATCAGGACAACCAGTCCAAGCCGTAAGCAAAGAAGGACACCGGAAAAACAAAGAAAGATACCGGGAAGTGGTGCGACTTCCATAACAGCCCCTGGCATAACACTGCTGATTGCCGCTCAAAGCAGTCGCTGGTGGCCGAAGTGAAAGCATCTGAATCAGATGCGGGTTCTGACTCTGAGTTCGAACCAGAAAGGGGCAGAAGGATCATCGACGCGGAACCCAGTGCCACCGTTGCCACCACCAAGCTCCATCCTGATGAACCAGACGAGCCAGAAGAAGGAGAACGCCTCTTCCATTCACAGATGTGGGTAAAAGGCACCCCGCTGCATTTCATCGTTGATAGCGGTAGCCAGAAGAATCTCATCTCAGCAGAGGTCGTCAAGCGCCTGGCCCTGCCGACAATGCCGCACCCACAACCCTACACCATTGGATGGCTCCGCAAAGGAAGCGATCTCCGCGTCAGCCAACAGTGCCGACTGTCATACGGCATCAAGCCCTTCAAGGACGAGGTATTGTGTGATGTTGCTCCTCTCGAAGTTTCGGATGTTCTTTTGGGCCAACCTTATTTATGGAAACGTCATGCTGTATATGAGTCTAGGCCTCGTAGTGTTATTATTTCTTTCAACAGGAAATTGTACAGGATACCCGAGGCAGTCCCTCCTAGTGCTATTTCCTTGATCTCTACCAAGCAATGCAGGAAGGTCATCTCTCAGACCGGGAAATTTTTCTTCTTCGTGATTCGCTCTCAGAGTGAAAGAAAGATCGCAGCCACATCCCGGGCCTCCACGACTGATCTATCCATACAACAGAAGCAAGTGGATAAGGTGGTGGAAGGATACTCAGATATCTTCTCCTCTCCGACCGGGGTACCTCTGCACTGCCAGCTCAAGCATCCCATCGATCTGACCCCAGGCGCACCGCTACCCAATGGGCCAGTCTATCGCCGCTCTCTGTTGGAAATCGAGGAGATCATGAGGCAGATCCAAGAATTGCTCCACAAGGGGCACATCTGTCCCAGTTCATCACCTTGTGGGAGCCCAATCGTGCTGGTGCAGAAGAAAGATGGGACCTGGCGACTCTGCATTGATTACCGGGCCCTAAATAAAATCACAGTCCGTAACCGGTACCCGATTCCCCGAATCGACGACCTCCTTGATCAGCTCACGGGGGCCAAATACTTCAGTAAGATTGATCTGAAGTCTGGCTACCACCAGGTCCCAATAGAACAGACAGATGTATGGAAGACTGCCTTCAAGTCAAAAGAAGGTCTTTTTGAATGGCTGGTAATGCCTTTTGGTTTGACAAATGCTCCAACAACTTTTATGAGGATGATGGACGATATCCTACTACCTTTCACCAACAATTTTGTAGTGGTGTCTCTGGATGACATCCTCATCTACAGCAAGACTTGGGAGGAACACTTGCAGCATATTCAGCAGGTTCTGCACACCCTGCGGAAGCACAAACTATATGCAAACTTGGAAAAATGCTCCTTCGGCATGGACAGGGTCCATTACTTAGGCTACATCGTTGATCGACATGGTGTGCATGTGGATCCAGCCAAGATCCAGGTCATCCGTGACTGGCCAGCCCCAACCACACTCACTGAACTTCGGAGCTTCTTGGGCCTCGCCAATTTCTATCGCCGGTTCGTGCTGGGATTCTCTCATATCGCATGGGCCCTCAACCAAGTGACCAGGGCTGGTGGTAAGGCAAAATTTGTGTGGGGCCTGTCCCAACAACAAGCCTTTGATGACTTGAAGAAGCGTTTGTGCTCATCGCCGGTACTCTCATTACCGAACCTGCAACATCCCTTTCAGATCGAGACAGATGCTTCAGATTATGCTGTGGGTGCCGTTCTCACTCAACACGGCCACCCCGTGGCATATCACAATGAGACACTATCAGATGCTGTCCGCAAGTACCCTACCTATGACAAAGAAATGTACTCCATTGTACAAGCCTGCTGCCAGTGGAGACATTACATTCTCGGGAAGGAGACAGTCATCCACACTGATCACAAGCCACTACAGTTCATGCAGACCCAAGGAAAGTTGCAGAATGACCGCCATCAGAAGTGGTCAACATATTTACAGCAGTTCCACCTCAACATCAAATATAAAACAGGGAGTACCAACCGAGTTGCTGACTGGCTCAGTCGACCTCCAGTCGCGGCACTTACCACGGTGCTAGACTCTTGTGGCCACGAGACCTCCGGATGGCCTCACCTCTACGAGACAGACCCTGACTTCTCCGCCACCTGTCAAATGTTGGGCACCAACTCAGTGGTTGCTAATTTCCATCTTCAGGACGGGTTGTTGTGTCATCTGGGCCATCTCTGCGTTCCATCAAGCGAGCGTGCGAAGCTGATTTGGGAAGCTCACTATAGTCGGGTGGCAAGACACTTTGGCGTCGAAAAGACAGTGGCAGTGTTGCAGAAACATTTCTACTGGCTGAAACTTCGACAGGATGTCGGCAAGTATATCAGGTCCTGCACCGCTTGCGCTATTGCCAAACCGACCACTAAGAAACAAGGCCTATACACCCCTCTGCCTACTCCTGACAGGCCGTGGGAATCCATCTCAATGGACTACATGTCGGGCCTCCCGTCCACCAAGAGGGGAAACGACTGTGTTTTCGTGGTTGTTGATCGCTTTTCCAAGATGGCAATTCTAGCCGCTTGCAAGAAGAACATCACAGCAGAAGCCACTGCCAAGCTCTTCTTTGAACGAGTATGGGTACATTTTGGTATCCCATAGACCATTATCTCAGACCGTGACAGTCGGTTCCTCAGCTCATTCTGGTCAAGCCTCTGTTCACTGCTGGATACCAAGCTCACCAAATCCACTACCTTCCACCCCCAGACCGATGGACAAACGGAGGCCGTCAACCGGATGGTCGTACATATCCTACGCATGTACAATTCAACACACCCCCGCACATGGGATGAGAGTCTCCCCTATGTCCAACATAGCTACAACCGAGCCCTGCATAGCTCAACTGGCCACAGCCCCTTTCAGGTGGGGTTGGGATTCCAACCATTGGGCCCCATGGATGTTGCACTTCCCCTTGCGACCACCTCGGCCGACTCGTCCCCAGAAGCTGACAAAGCCGCCCGGTTCATTGAACGGATCCAGCATATCCGCCAACAGGTTCAGGATATTCTACAGAAGTCTAATGCCAAGTACAAGCAGCGCCATGATCAACATCGGGTGCCACATAAGTTTCAGGTGGGCGACAAAGTTTGGTTGCATTTGCAGAAAGAACGCCTTACAGGGCCCCATCGAAAGCTTCGCCCACTCCGTTATGGGCCGTACACCATCACCAAGGCGGTGGGTGACAATGCTTTTGAGCTCAACATTCCCCCCTTCCTGGGTCTGCATCCAGTCTTCAACGTGGCTCTCCTTCGGCCATATTTCCCACCACTATTAGACACCTCAGAGATAGCAGAGAAGTTGACACCAACAGAGCTCAACCCTGACTGCCTACAACAAGCATCCAGTGATCATATTACAGACACACAGATCAAGGGCACTCGACATCAAAGGATCCAGCTTTATCGAGTTGTCAAAGCAGGGCAGCTCCTGCACCAAGGCAAGTGGCTCACCCGAGGCCAAATTCAGCAGAAATTTCCTCATCTGATGGGGGAACTCAACGCAATGGAGACCATTGCTTCCTAAGGAGGGAGGATTGATCCAGGTGGATATTGGTGGCCACCCACCTTTCCAACTGGCTCAAAACAGCTTTATGGCAATTTTGGTATTGTACTATGTTTAGCAGTTTTTCGGGTCCTGAACTTCCGGGGCCATTTTGAGGCCCTAAACGACCTTTTTTGGCAATTTGGGGGGCCAAATGGTTGCCTCTGGCATGCATTTCTCCCCACTCGAAAGTTTTAAATCTCGGATAGACCTTTCCAACGGGCTACCGAGCGCCCCAAACGGAAATCGTATGCAAAAGTTACGACCCCGGGAAGTTGATGTACTAACTTACCCAAACGGGGCCCACATGACTTTTGGTGCTTCATCTCCTAGGGTTAGGTTTTTGGATGTCTAGGGTTTTTGACATTCCTGTTTATTGTAAAAGGCCTTGAGAGCCTCATTGTAACCATCTTCTTGCGAAATGAGCGCAGCCGTCACATCTCTTCTCAGAGATAAGCCGCCACCATTCCAGCAAGCTTGTTTTCCGCTGCATTTTACAGTTCTAGCTTATTTCCTTAATGAATAGAAAACCAATTTTACTGTATCTCTGTTATTTCGTGTTAAGCATATGATAATAATCTGTATTCATTTTGTTCTGCTCATAAAATCCGGATCAGTGGTATCAGAGCGGTCTGCTCCTTGTCGTCTTAATGCATGTCCCCAACGAGGTCAGGGTACAAAGAATTGGGTCTCGAGCTTGTTTCTCTTGAGGACAAAAGCTCTCGCACGCCCAAGCGACCTCTCATGGCAGGAGAAAAGAAAGATGACGGGACAGGAGATCCTATCAAAATGTTGCTTGAGGAAGCCCTCACGCAGCAGAGGAACGATATGATGGATAATTTCGCGCAAATCCTTCGGCGACTACCAACAAGCGACGCATCTTCCTCGAGCGGAGGCGCCGCCCCCTTCAAGGTACAAATCAACTTTGATATCCCTATATTTGAAGGACAGATAGACCCAGATGCTGTATATAAGTGGTTGAATCTACTAGAAGGGTGTTTTTCTGTCCATAACTTTTCGAATAAAGAAAAGATTACTTTTGCGCTCCTCAAAGCCATTCCCCATGTCAAAGATTGGTGGGAAACATTCTGCGAGCAAAAGGACACAGAAGAAGCCTCATTATTTTCAGTCACGGCCACCTGGGAGTCCTTCAGGGATGCTGTTAAGGAACAATACTACCCTGTTGGAAGTTATGACGATTTGTATACCAAATGGACCACACTGCGACAAGAAAGAGACCAAGCAGTGCCAGAGTTCACAAATATCTTCCATACCTTGCGCACCAAGCTGGGTATCAAAGATTCAGAGCGACATCTGGTGCTCAAGTATCGTGGTGGTTTGCATAGATACATCCAAACCGAAATGGAATTTCTGGACATCTCTTCCTTGGGCGCGGCTTACCGATATGCCGTCAAAATCGAGCAGAAGCTCAAACAAAAGACACGGCAATTTGGGCCTGGGAACCCTTCACAGCAAAAGACAGGAAAGGGCGGCCCCAACCAACAGAATAAAGGAAAGAGCAAAGATGGACCGCATCAGGACAACCAGTCCAAGCTGCAAGCAAAGAAGGACACCGGAAAAACAAAGAAAGATACCGGGAAGTGGTGCGACTTCCATAAGAGCCCCTGGCATAACACTGCTGATTGCCGCTCAAAGCAGTCGCTGGTGGCCGAAGTGAAAGAATCTGAATCAGATGCGGGTTCTGACTCTGAGTCCGAACCAGAAAGGGGAAGACGGATCATCGACGCGGAACCCAGTGCCACCGTTGCCACCACCAAGCTCCAACCTGATGAACCAGACGAGCCAGAAGAAGGAGAACGCCTCTTCCATTCACAGATGTGGGTAAAAGGCACCCCGCTGCATTTCATCGTTGATAGCGGTAACCAGAAGAATCTCATCTCAGCAGAGGTCGTCAAGCGCCTGGCCCTGCCGACAACGCCGCACCCACAACCCTACACCATTGGATGGCTCCGCAGAGGAAGCGATCTCCGCGTCAGCCAACAGTGCCGACTGTCATACGGCATCAAGCCCTTCAAGGACGAGGTATTGTGTGATGTTGCTCCTCTCGAAGTTTCGGATGTTCTTTTGGGCCAACCTTATTTATGGAAACGTCATGCTGTATATGAGTCTAGGCCTCGTAGTGTTATTATTTCTTTGAACAGGAAATTGTACAGGATACCCGAGGCAGTCCCTCCTAGTGCTATTTCCTTGATCTCTACCAAGCAATGCAGGAAGGTCATCTCTCAGACCGGGAAATTTGTCTTCTTCGTGATTCGCTCTCAGAGTGAAAGAAAGATCGCAGCCACATCCCGGGCCTCCACGACTGATCTATCCACACAACAGAAGCAAGTGGATAAGGTGGTGGAAGGATACTCAGATATCTTCTCCTCTCCGACCGGGGTACCTCTGCACTGCCAGCTCAAGCATCCCATCGATCTGACCCCAGGCGCACCGCTACCCAATGGGCCAGTCTATCGCCGCTCTCTGTTGGAAAACGAGGAGATCAAGAGGCAGATCCAAGAATTGCTCCATAAGGGGTACATCCGTCCCAGTTCATCACCTTGTGGGAGCCCAATCGTGCTGGTGCAGAAGAAAGATGGGACCTGGCGACTCTGCATTGATTACCGGGCCCTAAATAAAATCACAGTCCGTAACCGGTACCCGATTCCCCGAATCGACGACCTCCTTGATCATCTCACGGGGGCCAAATACTTCAGTAAGATTGATCTGAAGTCTGGCTACCACCAGGTCCCAATAGAATAGACAGATGTATGGAAGACTGCCTTCAAGTCAAAAGAAGGTCTTTTTGAATGGCTGGTCATGCCTTTTGGTTTGACAAATGCTCCAACAACTTTTATGAGGATGATGGACGATATCCTACGACCTTTCACCAACAATTTTGTAGTGGTGTATCTGGATGACATCCTCATCTACAGCAAGACTTGGGAGGAACACTTGCAGCATATTCAGCAGGTTCTGCACACCCTGCGGAAGCACAAACTATATGCAAACTTGGAAAAATGCTCCTTCGGCATGGACAGGGTCCATTACTTAGGCTACATCGTTGATCGACATGGTGTCCATGTGGATCCAGCCAAGATCCAGGTCATCCGTGACTGGCCAGCCCCAACCACACTCACTGAACTTCGGAGCTTCTTGGGCCTCGCCAATTTCTATCGCCGGTTCGTGCTGGGATTCTCTCATATCGCATGGGCCCTCAGCCAAGTGACCAAGGGTGGTGGTAAGGCAAAATTTGTGTGGGGCCTGTCCCAACAACAAGCCTTTGATGACTTGAAGAAGCGTTTGTGCTCATCGCCGGTACTCTCATTACCGAACCTGCAACATCCCTTTCAGATCGAGACAGATGCTTCAGATTATGTTGTGGGTGTCGTTCTCACTCAACACGGCCACCCCGTGGCATATCACAGTGAGACACTATCAGATGCTGTCCGCAAGTACCCTACCTATGACAAAGAAATGTACTCCATTGTACAATGCTGCCACCAGTGGAGACATTACATTCTCAGGAAGGAGACAGTCATCCACACTGATCACAAGCCACTACAGTTCATGCAGACCCAAGGAAAGTTGCAGAATGACCGCCATCAGAAGTGGTCAACATATTTACAGCAGTTCCACCTCAACATCAAATATAAAACAGGGAGTACCAACCGAGTTGCTGACTGCCTCAGTCGACCTCCAGTCGCGGCACTTACCACGGTGCTAGACTCTTGTGGCCACGAGACCTCCGGATGGCCTCACCTCTACGAGACAGACCCTGACTTCTCCGCCACCTATCAAATGTTGGGCACCAACTCAGTGGTTGCTAATTTCCATCTTCAGGACGGGTTGTTGTGTCATCTAGGCCATCTCTGCGTTCCATCAAGCGAGCGTGCGAAGCTGATTTGGGAAGCTCACTATAGTCGGGTGGCAGGACACTTTGGCGTCGAAAAGACAGTGGCAGTGTTGCAGAAACATTTCTACTGGCCGAAACTTCGACAGGATGTCGGCAAGTATATCAGGTCCTGCACCGCTTGCGCTATTGCCAAACCGACCACTAAGAAACAGGGCCTATACACCCCTCTGCCTACTCCTGACAGGCCGTGGGAATCCATCTCAATGGACTACATGTCGGGCCTCCCGTCCACCAAGAGGGGAAACGACTGTGTTTTCGTGGTTGTTGATCGCTTTTCCAAGATGGAAATTCTAGCCGCTTGCAAGAAGAACATCACAGCAGAAGCCACTGCCAAGCTCTTCTTTGAACGAGTATGGGTACATTTTGGTATCCCACAGACCATTATCTCAGACCGTGACAGTCGGTTCCTCAGCTCATTCTGGTCAAGCCTCTGGTCACTGCTGGATACCAAGCTCACCAAATCCACTGCCTTCCATCCCCAGACCGATGGACAAACGGAGGTCGTCAACCGGATGGTCATACATATCCTACGCATGTACAATTCAACACACCCCCGCACATGGGATGAGAGTCTCCCCTATGTCCAACATAGCTACAATCGAACCCTGCATAGCTCAACTGGCCACAGCCCCTTTCAGGTGGGGTTGGGATTCCAACCATTGGGCCCCATGGATGTTGCACTTCCCCTTGCGACCACCTCGGCCGACTCGTCCCCAGAAGCTGACAAAGCCGCCCGGTTCATTGAACGGATCCAGCATATCCCCCAACAGGTTCAGGATATTCTACAGAAGTCTAATGCCAAGTACAAGCAGCGCCATGATCAACATCGGGTGCCACATAAGTTTCAGGTGGGCGACAAAGTTTGGTTGCATTTGCAGAAAGAACGCCTTACAGGGCCCCATCGAAAGCTTCGCCCACTCCGTTATGGGCCGTACACCATCACCAAGGCGGTGGGTGACAATGCTTTTGAGCTCAACATTCCCCCCTTCCTCGGTCTGCATCCAGTCTTCAACGTGGCTCTCCTTCGGCCATATTTCCCACCACTATTAGACACCTCAGAGATAGCAGAGAAGTTGACACCAACAGAGCTCAACCCTAACTGCCTACAACAAGCATCCAGTGATCATATTGCAGACACACAGATCAAGGGCACTCGACATCAAAGGATCCAGCTTTATCGAGTTGTCAAAGCAGGGCAGCTCCTGCACCAAGGCAAGTGGCTCACCCGAGACCAAATTCAGCAGAAATTTCCTCATCTGATGGGGGAAATAAACGCAATGGAGACCATTGCTTCCTAAGGAGGGAGGATTGATCCAGGTGGATATTGGTGGCCACCCACCTTTCCAACTAGCTCAAAACAGCTTTATGGCAATTTTGGTATTGTACTATTTTTAGCAGTTTTTCGAGTCCTGAACTTCCGGGGCCATTTTGAGGCCCTAAACGACCTTTTTTGGCAATTTGGGGTGCCAAATGGCTGCCTTTGGCATGCATTTGGCCTCATTCGAGAGTTGTAAATCTCGGATAGACCTTTCCAATGGGCTACCGAGCGCCCGAAACGGAGATCGTATGCAAAAGTTACGACCCCGGGAAGTTGATGTACTAACTTACCCAAACGGGGCCCACATGACTTTTGGCGCTTCATCTCCTAGGGTTAGGTTTTTGGATGTCTAGGGTTTTTGACATTCCTGTTTATTGTAAAAGGCCTTGAGAGCCTCATTGTAACCATCTTCTTGCGAAATGAGCGCAGCCGTCACATCTCTTCTCAGAGATAAGCCGCCACCATTCCAGCAAGCTTGTTTTCCGCTGCATTTTACAGTTCTAGCTTATTTCCTTAATGAATAGAAAACCAGTTTTACTGTATCTCTGTTATTTTGTGTTAAGCATCTGATAATAATCTGTATTCATTTCGTTCTGCTCATAAAATCCGGATCAAGTCTAGCTGGTCCCCCCAAAAGATTAGCACTCAAGAGGGTGGTCAGTCTTGAACGCCCTGATGTAATTTTACTACAACAAACAATGGGAGTAGGGGAAGAAGTTAAAGCTCGGTTGGAGAGCTAGTTTCCAGGATGGATTTTTTAGGCTTTGGATGCTAAAGGTAGGTCTGGAGGCCTGGCTCTGGGATAGAATGTGTTGATGTCCATTTTGTCACCATTTTTTATCATCTAATCTACTCGAAATGGCGTTATTTCTATCATTTTTGCTATAGTAAGTTGTTTTATTTGCTATTCAGCCCATCAAACAGTCCAGGTATGCACATATTTACTTACTATACAAATCTTGTTGATATTTCTTTATATCATGATTTATTTATGTTAAAGTGACATTTTATGGGCATAATTGGTATTTATGTTTTAATTTGTAGGCTGCGTTTCTCAAATGAGCCTTCATTCAGACCGCGTGCTTATGTGTTAAGTTAAAACGCATTCCGCTCATCATTCAGCCCTTCGTTCAGCCTACGAAATCCATGGTTGACACATCTCAGACCGTTAAATGCAAAAAGGGGCACATGGGTTATGTTTTCCACGCATTGGGAACGGTTAAGGAGCTTTGGTTCTAGAAGATTCGTCCCCAGGTCGTCCAAGCTCGACATCACACTTCTCATCCACATCAACACCCCCACGCTCTGATTCTTCTGCTTGTTCGGCCGAGGATCATTCACACCAATTCACGTTCTTGCACGCTGTCATTCTGGAAGGAGTCCAGACTATTCACATTCAGTTGGCCAACATAACTCCCATGCCCACGCTTAGTCTGCCAACGTAACTCCTGTGCCCACGTCGACGCTCTAGCATGTGCTTATGCTCACGTTTTGAGGAAACGAATGCTCAGCTGTTCGCATTTGATGGGATTGACGCCGAGGAGCTGGGTAGATCGACACCGTAGCTGCCCTGTGAAGGAATCAACACCATCAAAGTCTGAAGAACGCTCCTTGTGTTGGCATGTATCAATTAAACCAACAGTTATAATCATTTAAACACTTTTATTATTAGAGAGGTCGACTCTGTCGACCCTCTCACCATTTGTAACTTATAAATATAAGCCTCCTTGGGAGAAATGCATCAGACATAGAGGATCCATACAGAGATAGACAGAGATAGATAGTTTGTTCTTTGTAAACACTATAATTTTCTCAATTAATGGAAGTAGAAGTTCGTTGATGCTCTACTGACAGTCATTTAAGATGATTTAGTTTCCCCTCTGATTGCTGGGAAGGGCCCCTCATCAACCAGAGGTTTTGTTATCTTTTTCTGCATTTCTTTTCTTGCAATTAACTAATTTATTTCCTGTGTGTGTAATCTAATTCGTTTTTCCTGTGTAGGTCATCCTCATTCCTCTGTAATTAATATTCTGTTGTTAATATAATCTCTCTTCCTCTGAATTAGGAAATGGTCGACCAACAGTTTGCTTCCAATTTTCCTCCATAATCTGTAGTTAGATGTTACTTCAGTTTCTTCCATCAGTTTCAATTTCTTCTTCCTGTAGCTGTAGGTTAATTTCAGTAGTTAATCAGCATTCCTCTGTCGCTATAGGTGACTTCTATATTCCATCATTTTGCTCCAATATATCATAGAAATAGTTCATCTCTTAGATAATGATTAGAATAGATGGATTCTTATTAGTTTAGCTTCCACATAATCATCTATTGCTTCATGTGCACTGTAGGATCATTTTTTTTTTAACAGAAACAGGGGAGTTTATATATATATATATAAAAGGCTGTGCATAGCCATTCATTACAAAAATTGAGCCAAAAATCTACTTCAAAAATAGGGAAAATGCAGATTTTACAAGGAATTTGGCTCTTAGAGTCTTTGCTTCTAATTTCCCTGGAATTTCTATTCATTTTACTGGGGTATACCCTTACAAACTGTTTACAAAGCAATAGACAGAAAAACATTCAGAAAGAGAAGTTCAAAGGAAACCTGTGGGAAGAGCAATTTTCCAAAAATTCTAAGGAGAGAAATTATCTGTAGTTCTGCTGTAGAAAAGAAGCAGCCTCCAACATTCCTGATTGACAGACGGCGCTTCCTGGACATGACTGAACTGGGTTTTGCTGATGAATGCAGAGAGGTCTTCTCTGATGCTGCCAACCTTCCCCAAAATATCAATGGTATTTCTGTCAATGTCATCCAGATGGGACTCAACACAAGAGAGGTGAGAGTGTATGTACTTAAATTCCATATTTTGTTCTTTGTTCTGGTCCGCAATGGAGCAAACCGCCGAATACGTCCTGCTCAAATACACCTTGACTTCCGAAGTAAGCTGGCTGAGTGTGGCAATGGCTTGCCGAATCCCGTCCATATTGCTGTGATGTATGCTGCTGTCGCGAGGGTCGTCTTCAGGATGACGAGGTTCAAGAGCTGAGACGGAGAGGCTCAGCTACTGAAGCCCAGGACTGAGAGAACGAAGGTTTGGCTGCTCCATGCCTCGAAAAGGAGCCCTAAAACCGCCCTGCTGCAATAAATGTTGGAGCGTGAGAGCATTAACGCCTATGGAGAAGGCACATGGGCAAAGTCGTGCCATCTGTTGAGGAGCAGAGGAGGTCGGATTCCCACAATGAGAGGGACGCCTCCAACAATCCATAAAGTTTGAATTAAAGTTCATTGGCTAACCTTAAGGGATGAACTTATATTCCAAATTTTGATTTTGCAATAAATGACCTTTTTCCAATGTAGCTCCAATGTTAGCGAGCCTATCAGCTGTGGAATTGAGGCTTCTGAGAACATGGAAAAAAAGAGTGTCGGTGGGGAAAGGAAGAAGTTCGATCCTTTTTCGAAAGTTTTGGCTCTTTGCTCCTCTCAAGGTGCCATTTTTCATAGTCTGGATTACATGCCTGGAATCTCCAATTACTTGTAACTTTGCCATGTTTAAGGAGGAGGCTAACTCAAGTGAATGATGCATTGCCAACCATTCTGCTTCATTGTTAGTTCTTGTGCCTAATCCCCAGGAGAAATCAGCAACTTTTCTTCCTCCGGGATGAAATATAATCCCCCCCGCACCTGCCTCCCCTATGTGCACTATAGGATCATTTGCATAAAGCTAGCTGGTAATTAAATCATCCAAATTCTTCCTTTTCCTCACTTTAACTCATTTTCCTCCATTTGAACTGTCATTTGGACCGCCATTCAGACAGGCGTTCGGATCGTCATTCGGACCTGTTTACTTTCTGCATTGTTTTAGGCCTTTTTTCAAAATCTAATTTCTTCTGCCTCTCAATCATCATTCTTCTTACTCCACCTTAATAGTTTTAGATGTAATTTAAAGTTTATTTCATGTTACTTAAAGTTCTTAATTAAGTCTTGTTATTATTTCCTCCTTTCTCCTACTTTCTTCTTGAAACTTTCTTCTCAACCTTCTTCCAAATTTCAGTGCTTCAATATGATCTGCTAATTAGTTACTATTCATAATCTATTAGTCTTGTTTCTAGATAGTTTGTCTTCCAAGTAATAGTTAATAATTCCACTTTTAAGTTGTTTTAGTTTTTGATAGTTTCATCTAATTATCATAGGATTAGTTTCCATTCATACAAATAATGAAGATGTTCATGGTTTAAGCTTTGGATTAATAATAAATATCTTTATCAAGTTTTCTACTTGTTTCCATAATCAAAATATCTTTATCAAGTTTTCTACTTGTTTCCATAATCAAACTGTCTTTATCAAGTTTTCTACTTGTTTCCATAATCAAAATATCTTTATCAAGTTTTCTACTTGTTTCCATAATCAAATACAGTTCAATTAAACATCTTTATTAAGTTTTCTATTTGCTTCATTGGTTAATCAGTTTCCTGTTTTTCATAGATAGAATAATTCTGAAAGTCATGCAAGTAGTTTAAAGTCATATAGTTGCATGTTAGCCTTCAATCCTGCACATATAGTGATTGCATCTCATAAGCTCCCTCCTCGGGTTGACAATTTAAATATTGGAATTATTTAACACATAATAAACACCAACAGAATGATAGAACAGTGAAGGTTTCAAATCTGTGGGGGATGGACTTAGTCTTAGGTATGACTTTCTCAACCTTGGATATAGGAGAGGATCTAACCATTTTTAAAGTGTATGGACCTTATCAAAACAGGATTCCCTTCTGGGAACTTTGCTCAACAAAAATTTGTTAAGAGGAGATTCAGTGATTCTGGGTGGAGATATTAATTTTTCGTTGGGGCAGGCGGAAGTCTGGGGGCCTCATGCACTTGTAGACAACTTAACCGGTTTTTTCACCTAGAATTTAGCTGAAAGGAACTTGCTGGATTTAGAATCCGTCTGAATCAAGCCAACTTGGAAAAACAACAGAACATGTGAAAACAGAGTTGCAAAAAGGTTGGATAGGTTTCTAGTTGCAGAACAGCTGGTGGACATATTTTTTCATATCAGACAATGGATTGGTAGTGGGGGCATTTCAGATCATTTACCCATCTATCTGGAATTTAAGAAAGGTCCAAATAAGCCACCAAGCCCCCTAAAATTCAACAAGATTTGGCTTAAAGATGAGTCCTTTATCAATTTGATAAAAACTCTTTGGGTACCTTTCAATCAGGGGGATCCTCGCTCTGTAGCCTTTCAGTTTGCAGCAAACATTAAAATATTGAAGGGTCCAATTAAAGATTGGGCTCTGGAAAAAAGACAAAGGGAGGATCGGGAGTTAAAGAAGATTGAGGAAGTCCTCTCCAAAATCTATGAGGAAGAAGGAGGGGGACTCTTGACTCAAGAATCAAAAGAAAACTTGGTCAGACTAGAAGGAAGAAGGAACACCCTGTTACTGGAAAAGGAAGAGACCTGGAGACTGAAGAGTAGGGAAATATGGCTGGAAAGTGGTGATTATAACACAAAACTCTTCCATGCCTATGACAAAGGCAGGAAATATTCCAATACAATTTGGAGCCTGGACAATACTCAAGGGGAGACTCAAACCACTTTTGAAGGCATGGCTAGGGTAGGAGTGGAACATTTCCATAATCTTTTCAAGGCTAACAATATGGCTTCAATTGATGAGGTCACCAGGATGGCCCAAATTTTCCCACGTTTTGTGGAAGAGGAAGACAACACAAATTTGATGGAAGAAATCACAGAATAAGAACTGAAAGAAGTATTGTATAGTTTCCAGAAAGATAAAAGCCCCGGTCCTGATGGATGGACGATTGAATTTTTCCAAGAGCTCTACGATTTCCTTGGAGCATATATTCTGAAAGTGGTAGAAGACTCCAGGCAATCGGGCATAATCCATGCAAGTTTCAATTCAACTTTTATATCATTGATTCCAAAACAGATTCTCCCTCTTCCCTGAATGATTTTAGGCCGATTTCCCTCTATAATTGCATCTACAAGGTGGTTACTAAAATTATTGCCAGACGAATGAAGGTTATTCTTTCAAACCATATCTTAGGGGAACAATTTGGTTTTCTGGAGGGAAGACATATTCATGAAGCAATTGGTGTAGCTCAGGAAGGCATGCATAGTATAAAAACCAAGAGGTTGAAGGGGGAAATTCTTAAAATTGATTTATCTAAGGCCTGTGATAAAGTGAGTTAGTTTTACATTCGTTTATTGGTCACTCGTATAGGTTTTGATATTGGCTTCATCAGGTAGATTATGATCTACATCACTACTATTTCTTTCTCAGTGTTAATTAATGGGGCAGCGTCTCCCTTCTTTCATTTTGAAAGAGGTATTAGACAAGGATTTCCTCTATCTCCCCTGTTGTTTCTTTTGGTGGTGAAAGGTTTGATTCGTGCAATCAGGGAAGCCAAAAGGCAGGGCTCTTTAAGGGGCATCCAGGTTTCTCCGGAGCTCCAAATAACTCATTTACTTTTTGTAGATGATGTGCTTATCTTATGCTTTGGTTCAGAAAGGGATGCAAACAAGCTACGGGAGATTCTTGAACTTTTCTCAAGGGATACTGGGATGGAAATCAATGCTGGGAAGTCTACTCTTTCCAAAAATATTATTAGTGTGGAGGAGGTGCTAGCCTTAAACATAATTTTTCCTTTTAACAATATTCCTTTGCAAGAAGGTTTGAAATACCTGGGTTTTAATCTAAAACCCAATGATTATGAAAAACAGGATTGGAAGTGACTGCTAGAAAAGCTGGAAAAAAGACTGAAGGCGTGGAGTCGCAAATGGATTTCCCGGGCAGGGTGTTTGGTTTTGGTAAAGTCAGTGCTGGAAGCAATTCCTGTGTATTTGATGTCCCTGTCTTGGATTCCCAAAGGCATTTTGGAAGCAGCTAGGAGGATATGCTTCCGCTTTTTATGGAGGGGAAAAGAGGATGTTTTTGTTTCACCATGGGTAAGGTGGGAAAGGTTAGCCATGCCTAAAGCATTGGGAGGTTTGGGGCTGGATAATATCTTTCTTTTCTCAAAATCCATAGCAGCAGAAGGTGGATGGAGATTGCTAAAAACATATAGTCTATGGAATCAAGTGCTTTCTCAAAAATACATAGCTCTAGATTCGATTGAAGACTGGGTTAGAAATCTTGGGAAGACACACTCGGGAGGTTCTGTGATCTGGAAAGCAGTAGTATCATCCTTCCAAGTAATTGAAAATAATCTGGTTTGGAACATAGGAAATGGAAGGAAGGTAAGAATCAGAGAAGACCCTTGGGTAGGGTGTGTTCAACAACACTTTCTGACAGAACAGATGGTGGATGCCTTGAGGCAAAGGGGTTATCTATTTTTAAACCAACTTGCTGATCCCTTAACAAGATTTACGTGGACTCAATCTTGGAGACCGGAAAGCACTTTGGGCATGAATGAAGTTGATGAACTGGAACTCACCAGATACTTTGCGGATCTCAGCAGATATCAAATCCATCTCAGTGATAGGGAAGATGAAATTATTTGGGATGCAGACCCACGGGGAGTTTACACTCCAAAAGTTGGTTATCTCCTTTTCATTGAATATTTACTTCAAAGAGACCCA
Source organism: Larix kaempferi (assembly GCA_027924585.1). Lineage (NCBI taxonomy): Eukaryota > Viridiplantae > Streptophyta > Pinopsida > Pinales > Pinaceae > Larix > Larix kaempferi. The sequence goes on along the minus strand of BSBM01000005.1, from coordinate 50,026 downwards.
GTCTGGTGGTGGTGAAAACTGTGGAAAATCAAAAGCCCTCCAAATACGCGTCTTTTTATGTGGAATGTTTTGGAAAACAAAGCACGTACTTGGGACAACCTACAAAAAAGAAACAAACAAGGCCCTGGATGGTGTGTTCTTTGCAAATCTGAAGGAGAGTTAGTCCTTCATATTTTCCTCAAATGCAATTACATCAAAGAGGTCTGGGTAGAATGCTCCAGAGCACTTGGTCACCAGTGTAGATGGGATGAAAACACAATAGGACAAGCTTGGCAGTCCTGGTGCTCTGACCAAAATTTCAAAATCATTAAAGCTCTCCCACTGCTGGTTCTCTAGGGGGTCTGGCTAGTGAGAAACAACCTCACTTTTTCAGAAACATCTAGTACCCCAGAAATTACAACATCTCTAAGTTGTGGATTTCTTCCTTATTTCCCACAAAACATCAGAGCCTTTAGACAAAGGAATGTGCAGGCAGTGGAAATCGACAGTTCAAAGCGATTAGGTTTCTTTGACAGAGCTTCACAAAATAACCTTTGTGGGGGGGGGCCTTGGGGAAGGAAGCAACAACTTTACAGAATTAATGATTCTAAAATTCCTCCTTATCTTTGCTATTGAAAAAGCTTGTATAACCATTTCTGTTTATGGATACTTTTTAAATGTTATTAATTGGATAAGGGGCATACAATAATGCAGAAATCTTAGATTAACAAACATTTTGGCAAACATCAGAGAAGTTCATAACATTTTTGATAATTTTTCCTGTCGTTATATCTTCAGGGAAAATAACCAAGAGGCGGACAAGGTCTCGAAGGAAGGGTTGCAGTTGGCTATGGGCATATGGAAGATAAAATAATTTACAAATGGCGATACTCGGGAATTTTACCACAGACCTTTCATAGAATGATTATTGGGTCCCAAAATAGCCCCTTTTTGCCTATACTTATCAACACCTTTTTCTCTTTTTTGCCTTACTTTTCCATAATCCAGGCATATATCTTCCCAAGTCAAGCATGGATCTCAATAGGTATAATCTATTATTGCTTTACCTTATTAATGCCTAATATTGTTTATGGTTATTAAATTTATCTTTTGATTTGCGCTAACATGTATTGATTTGATAAAGATAGTTCAGAGCCTTGAAAGAACACAGGTGTAGCAGCTCGCTGAACTTGTGAAGGAAAGGAATATGTGGTGCCAACTATCCCTTCCTGGATCTGGTTCCATATATTAATGTGGCAGCTCGAGCATCCTTCCACGAGGTCAGCTGCGACTGGGTCATGCTAAGACATCCAAGCATATTCTCTTCCAATTAGTTGGAATCTGTTCGATCTATTAACATCTCGAAGTAACAGCGCAGTCCTGAACGCGAACAACTTCATTCAATTATATTCATAGTTGTAAATATTTATGTTTCAATTCGGCATCCTGCAGATTGTAGATCTTCATGGCTGCTCGATATTAGTGGGACAAAATTATGTAACCTCTGTATAAATATAAGAAGGCGTTATGAGTATGGGGTTGGTTAATTAGCATTTGATTGTAAGAGTTATAATAGAGAGTACTGTAACTGTGGTTCTATCATTTTAATACAAGGAGCATCAATTCTTTATATTCCCGTGTCCTAATTTGTGTTAGTTTCCACAACATCTCTGTTAGAAGGCTAGGGCCCGCCTTCTCACATAGATCGTCGAGTTAGGTAGATGTTTTAGTTTTGTTTCTGTTATTTTGGTGTGGAATTACAATAGGCATATTTACAGTGTGTTGCAACAATAGTTGTAATGATTGCATTTTCCTTTGGCGTGCTCCAACAGTGTGGTGTGACAGTCGATTGTGTAGAATAGTTTTCCTTTTGATACAAGTGTGTTAATTCGCTGTTACAGTCAAGCTCGGCTCTGATTTCTTTCTGTTATTTATCTTTCTTAGAATTCGCCAATTTAGTCAAATTATGGTTCAAGCTTAGTTCTGGTTCATTACTGTTATTTATCTTTACTATAATTTATTGAATTAGACAGGTTATGGTTTGTGTTACTTGTAATCTAATATTTTTAAGATTTAACTTCTTGCAAAAGAAAGTCTAGTTTATTTATTCTTAGATCAGTTACTGCTGGATTGATGTTGTAGGAAAGTAAAAGTCCTTTGAAGTTCTTAGATGGATAATTTAGATTAGATTTAGCAATGAGTTGAGTTTGACTGAGCAGTTAGGTAAGATAATTGATCTTCATTCATTCAATCAACTACATGAGTGTTTATGCATATATTTTTCTAATTTCCTTTGAAATAACAAGACCTCCCTAGGTTGACAATTTATATTGAGCATTTTGTCTGTTAATTAGAACTGATTAACATATAGAGTGACCAAGATTTTGGCGTCGTTGCTGGGGATGGTAATTGATAGACATAGATCATAGTTGATTAATTGATTTCAATAGCTATGAATATTTGAAGCTTGCATGAATATGAGAAAAAAAACTTGGGAACCCCCCCAAAATACTAACCCTGCAGGTGGAAGAGGTCGCGATGGTAACTAAGGTTTGGGAAGACAGACATTCATTGATGAATTGATCGCCAAAGATGATTCCTTTACCAGACTACCGCGAGCATATTTAGGAAGAGGAAACTCTATTCTCCATAATCTTGAAACATCTACATCAACCATGGAGAACGCAATGGGACCTTCAACTCCCATTTCGGAGAAGAAACGTCCTGAAGATAAAGGAAGTGTTGTGGGTGCAGTGGTTTGAGAGGAGATCTATCGAATCAATGGACACAGAGTAACTAAAGAGGAGTGGTTAGAACATCGCCAAGAAGTGGAGGAAGAAAGGAGGAGAGAAGAAGAAGAAAGGGCAGAGGAAGAAAGAAGGAGAGAAGAACGAAGGAACTAGGAAAACATGGATAACGGAGATCGTGAAGAAAATCATGAACGTCCTAATGGCCATGAAGAGGAAATAGGGTACAACCAGCATGGAGATACTGTTGTCACACTCGAATTTCCGATTCGAAAAATACCTGGGGCTGCTCCTATGAAGAATATTTCACCCTCATTTTTGTCGAATTTCCATGGTAACTCCATTAAAGACCCAGATGAATTCCTTTTCGAATTGGATATCCTCTATCGGAGCTATGACTATACCTCCAGTGCGCAGAAATTGAAATTATTTCCAGCCACCCTAAAAGGAAACGGGTTCATGAGTTTGGGTCATGAAACTATTGCTACCTGGGAACGGATGAAACAAATCTTCCTTTCCAAATACCAAGACTATTGCATAACTAAATATAGGAGGGAAGGATTGTTTAAAATGGTCCAAAAAGAAGAGGAGAGCTTGGAAGAATTTGTTGAAAGATTGTTATATAATTTCCAGAGGCCCGGTCATGCCGATATTGGGAAAGATGTACTCAAAATTATCTTACTGCGTGGGATCAGAGAAGACTGCCTGGACATGCTAAATTTGTTGGGGAAGGGGGATATCTCAAAAGAACCCTTTGAACATATCTGTTAGCTCTCTAGGAGTCTTTCTAGGTTGCAATTGAAAGAGCCTGGTAACTTAATCTTATTTTGAATGATGGAGTATAATTGGATCAAGATGAATAACTCACTCACTAATTTCCTCACTCAAGACAACTTAGTAATATCCATATAAGACAAGGCCTTCAAAAGCCATTAATCAAATAGTTTTGCTGAATTAGATGGGTGGAGAAAAACTAACTATATTAACCAGAACATACATATATGAAACAATACATATGATGGGTCAATAGAACTAGCAATAGTTACTTATGATCCTAGTTTATTGATATGAAAGTCAGATGACAATCACCAGCTTTTGAAGTAAACATAGACAAGAGAACCTCTGCTCATAAGCACAGAAAGAAGAAGATAATGGTATGAAAAAAACAATGAAAGAAGCTTGTATTACTGAATATATTAAGAAGAAGTCTTTCTACAAAAAGAGTGTAATAGAGTCTTCAAAGTCAAACCTTTGTTCTACAGAAGTTACAGGATTTATAGCCTTTACAATGACAGTTTTAGATCCTCAAAAAATGGAACTGCTTTACTAAAAATAGTTCATTTAAAACGGCTTCACTATAAACTAGGGAAAGATCCTATCTTCAATAGTCTTTGACAGCTTCATTGATTCTTCATAATCTTCACAAAATTGTAGGTCAGGTCGAAAATCCTTCTTGACAACAAAGTAATTTCTGAAACTGTCTGCCACAAAAAATGGGCCAAACTGTTGAAAACTGGGGCTCAGAGATGGATTCGGTTCTCCACATCTGTGACACCTGTGTATAAACTGAAAGAGGTTTTTTTGGATTGGTTTATTGTGAGCAAAAAACTCTCTCATTTTTTTGAAATTCGTTTTCATTTGCCCGAGATCTGTATTTCAAAAACATGTGTCAAATAGGGAAATTCTGAGATCCAAAAATTAGGGCTTAGAGATGGATTCGATTCTCCCAATATGTGATACATGTAGGAAAACTGAGAGAGGTTTTTGTTCTCTGATGTGTTAGGAACGAAATTGTCCTCCCGTTTCGCAAAATGATTCTCCAGTCGCTTAGAATCATCATTTGAAAATGATGACTCGGCACAGTAAAAACGCCATTTTTGCAGTAAATATCCTCGCCTCCATCTTGATAGTCTTCATGGCTTCGACAGCTGCAGAAATATTTGACAAGCTCAACAACCTTCAAGGTCATGATGAGGCACTTAAAATATTCCTTTGACAGTTGCACATCATATTGACTATAAATAGAAAGGCTCTTCAACGTTTATCTCCTTTGCGACAACCTCAAAACTTAAAAGAAAGAGTGCTCTCTATCCCTTTTAATTTAATCATTCATTTAGAATCTTCCTCAAATGGTTTGGCAGTGAAAACATTTTATCTGTACGAAAATATCATCATTCTGCTTGTCTCTGTGCTTTCGGTGGCTTGCGAGCCAAAATTCTAACCTGTAAGCTGCCAAAAGCTCTGCTTTCGGTGGCTAATTAACAGTTGAAATGTTCGCCTAAGCCACCGAAAGCTCTGCTTGAAAATAGCTTTCAAAATCTGCAAAACTGAATCCTTATTTATAGCTCGAGATCTTCTTCTTCTTCTAGACTTATGAGGATATGTTTATATACTATAGTACTACTCAGCATTCGTACTATGTATCTATTCTTAGTTTACATATCACTAGTGTAAGCTTTTGGAACACATGTATTCAAATAAGTGATCTGAAAGAGTTTTAGTATCGTCAGACCTCTGAAGTAGATCTACTAATCCAAGTCTGTCATTCATGCTACTGTTTCTTCAAGCCAAAAAATAGAGTATGAACTATATAAGAGACCCAGCTCCGGTAGATTAAACTGACTGTTGACTATGTATGAGCAAATTTAGGAATGACCATGTTTTAATATGAGTGTCTCTCTAAGTCAATGACTGTATTCATGCTTTCCTTGATAAATGACTTCCATCAAAGATACACCTACAATGATTAAATCAGTAACTATAACACCATCCTTTATCTTGGCCGTCACAACAATTGGGTGATGACCACGCCATACATAATCATGAAAATTCGTTCCTTCAGCTGTGCAAAACTGCGTTCACCATTAGACATCTGCACACGCTGTTATCTACCTGGACATCAGACGTTTGGCTTTTAGCTGGCGCTCTGAAACTTTTTAATCACTTGCTCTTTCACGTGGCATCTAGGCTGTACTTTGGCAGTTCAAGCTTTGAAATGATCTGCTTTCATTTAAAATTTCCTTTCACTTTCGGTGGCTAGGAGAGCCCCGAAAATTTCGTTTAAGCCACCGAAAGCAGAGCTTTCGGTGGCATAGGGACCGTTTTAAATAAGCACATAGCCACCGAAACCTGTCTTTTAAGTTTTTTGAAATAAAAACTTGACTCAAAAGTTTTTTGACATATTACGAGTTAGAACTCATTAAAAATGAGCCCAAATACAAAATTTAATAATGTGTTTTTTCAAATGACCTCCTATCACCTAAAATAATAAAATTTGAAAAATTATTTGAGGAGATAACATCTGGCTCCTACTCGGGGATGAAAGTCTCCCTGTGAGGTTTCAAGAACCACGGATCCAATGCCTTTCCTGTAAAACAAAAATTCAAAACTATCCTCTAGTGTACCATTGGGCTAAGGAGTCATTTAAACTGCCACCAAATCTCTGCAATCTATCCGCAAATGTTCAACTGTAAACCTGCTAGCAACGCCTTGCATCCATTGGGATATGGAGTCTCAAATGCTGCTTTCAAATCCTGATCCAAATCCTGCAACCCTGCTCATCATTTGAAGCCAAACTACCCCTGCCAATAGTGTCTTATATCCATTGGGCATGGAGTCTTTATTTCAAAACTGAAACCACAATACTAAATGCAAGCCTCACGCATTATGCAAAATTGAAATGCTCAACCATGAGCTTATTCATCTATGCTACCCTACTCTAACTAACTGCACTGCTTCTTATCAAGTGACATCATGCTTCCAATGAAGCCATGTAAGAAAATGATTTACTGATATCCTCCTTGATCTTGACCCAAAAAATAAATGAAACCATAGCATGCAGAAATGTAGTTTGAAAGGGTGACAGAACCAGCTATCATCTGACAAAAATATTTTGATATTTGTGCTGCTCACGGATTTCAGAAAATCAGCAAAAGGGTCATGAAAGACACAAAGAAATACCTCTTCATGATACTTTTCCAACTTAAAGAAATGTTGTTGCTCTTTTCCTTCACCAATCTCAATGTTGAAAGCAGACTGTTCAACCTTTGTCGGAGAAACATATAGGATGAAATGTTGATCTGAGCTTTTCAGCTCATCATCGTCCTCTTCATCTCTGTTGCACTCTCCCTTTGTCTGCAAATATGAAAGCTGAGGGTTGCCTTTAGTATTTGTTGCAGATGTTGTTCCTTCAATCTGTTCATAATCTTTCGAGTTTACAAAGGGGACAATTTCAACTTCATGACACCCTGAGTCAGTAGATGCATTTGATGCAATGTCAAGAACATCTGTAATATGGTTATCATTCTAAAGTTCATTAATATTTTGATCACAATAAGAGGTGTCCCCTATTTCAGCATGTCCTTCATGACAATCTGAATCTTTATTCAACAAACTAAATTCGTGACAACATTCAGGATATAAAAGATCGGATGAAAATTGTTCTTTACAAACTTAATGAAATGCAGCATGAAAGCTTGGCAGAGAATTGATACTTGCAATAGGAATAGATTGGAACCAATCACGTGCAATCCCCTCTAATGAATACCAGAAGAGCTTAATCCTAACATCTTCATGTACAATTTGCAACCGATGAATGCAATCATGAAAGTCAAGCAAATGTTCAGCTGGCACTTCCCATTCTTCTCCTCGAAATCTGGGAATACTACAATCCCATTCATCTCTACTAGGCACTGAATTAGGGAAACCAACAATCTTTGAAAAATCGCAGAAAGCATACCTCTTTGCTAAGATTTTGTTCATGTCATACCAATGGAGTCACCAACATATTTCTAGGCAATGGAGTCGCCATTGAATCCATCATTCATGGAGTCGCCAGATAGATGATTACAACCAAATGAGTGTCCGGGATTTGTCTATCATCAAAGCTGGATCTATGTCGTTCTCCCAAGGAAGCTGAGCTTCAATCTCCTCTCCCCGGCAGCGGCGCCAAATGTTAGCTCTCTAGGAGTCTTTCTAGGTTGCAATCGAAAGAGCCTGGTAACTTAATCTTATTTTGAATGATGGAGTGTAATTAGATCAAGATGAATAACTCACTCACTAATTTCCTCACTCAAGACAACTTAGTAATATCCAGATAGGACAAGGCCTTCAAAAGCCATTAATCAGATAGTTTTGTTGAATTAGATGGGTGGAGAAAAACTAACTATATTAACCAGAACATACATATATGAAACAATACATATGATGGCTCAATATAACTAGCAATAGTTACTTATGATCCTAGTTTACTGATATGAAAGTCAGATGACAATCACCAACTTTTGAAGTAAACATAGACAAGAGAACCTCTGCTCATAAGCACATAAAGAAGAAGATAATGGTCTGAAAACAACAATGAAAGAAGCTTGTATTACTGAATATATTAAGAAGAAGTTTTTCTACAAAAAGAGTGTATTAGAGTCTTCAAAGTCGAACCTGTGTTCTACAGAAGTTACAGGCTTTATAGCCTTTACAATGACAGTTTTAGATCCTCAAAAAATGGAACTGCTTTACTAAAAATAGTTCATTTAAAACAGCTTCAATATAAACTAGGGAAAGATCCTATCTTCAATAGTCTTTGACAGCTTCATTGATTCTTCATAATCTTCACAAAATTGTAGGTCAGGTCGAAAATCCTTCTTGACAACAAAGCAATTTCTAAAACTGTCTGCCACAAAAAATGGGCCAAACTGCTAAAAACTGGGGCTCAGAGATGGATTTGGTTCTCCACATTTGTGACACCTATGTATAAACCGAAAGAGGTTTTTGTGGATTGGTTTGTTGTGAGCAAAAAACCTCTCTCAGTTTTTTGAAATTCGTTTTCATTTGCCCGAGATCTGTGTTTCAAAAACATGTGTCAAACAGGGAAATTCTGAGATCCGAAAATTAGGGCTCAGTGATGGATTCGATTCTCCCAATATGTGACACCTATAGAAAAAATGAGAGAGGTTTTTGTTCTCTGACGTGTTAGGAACAACAACCTCCTCCCGTTTCGTAAAATGATTCTCCAGTCGCTCAGAATCATCATTTGAAAATGATGACTCAACACAGTAAAAACGCCATTTTTGCAGTAAATATCCTTGCCTCCATCTTAATAGTCTTCATGGCTTCGACAACTGCAGCAATCTTTGACAAGCTTAACAACCTTCAAGGTGATGATGAGGCACTTAAAATATTCTTTTGACAGCTGGACATCATCTTGACTAAAAATAGAAAGTCTCTTCAACCTTTATCTCCTTTGCGACAACCTCAAAACTTAAAAGAAAGAGTGATCTCTATCCCTTTTAATTTAATCATTCATTTAGAATCTTCCTCAAATGATTTGGCAGTGAAAACATTTTATCTGACTGAAAATATCATCATTCTGCTTGTCTCTGTACTTTCGGTGGCTTGCGAGCCAAAATTCTAACCTGTAAGCTGCCAAAAGCTCTGCTTTCGGTGGCTAATGAACAGTTGAAATGTCCGCCTACGCCACCGAAAGCTCTGCTTGAAAAATAGCTTTCAAAATCTACAAAACTGAATCCTTATTTATAGCTTGGGATCTTCTTCTTCTTATACACTTATGAGGATATCTTTATATACTATAGTATTACTCAGCATTCGTACTATGTATCTATTCTTAGTTTACATATCACTAGTGTAATCTTTTGGAACACATGTATTCAAATAAGTGATCTGAAAGAGTTTTAGTATCGTCAGACCTCTGAAGTAGATCTACTAATCCAAGTCTTTCATTCATGCTCCTATTTCTTCAAGCCAAAAAACAGAGTATGAACTATATAAGAGACCCGGCTCCGGTAGATTAAACTGACTGTTGACTGTGTATGAGCAAATTTAGGAATGACCATGTTTTCATATGAGTGTTTCTCTAAGTCAATGACTGTATTCATGCTTCCCTTGATAAATGACTTCCATCAAAGATACACCTGCAATGATTAAATCAGTAACTATAACACCAACCTTTATCTTGGCTATCACAGTAGTTGGGTGATGACCACGCCATACATAATCATGAAAATTCGTTCCTTCAGCTGTGCCAAACTGTGTTCACCATTAGACATCTGCACACGCTGTTATCTACCTGGACATCGGACGTTTGGCTTTTAGCTGACGCTCTAAAACTTTTTAATCACCTGCTCTTTCATGTGGCATCTAGGCTCTACTTTGGCAGTTCAAGCTTTGAAATGATCTGCTTTCATTTAAAATTTCCTTTCACTTTCGGTGGCTAGGAGAGCCCCGAAAATTTTGTTTAAGCCATCGAAAGCAGAGCTTTCGGTGGCATAGGGACCGTTTTAAATAAGCACATAGCCACCGAAACCTGTCTTTTAAGTTTTTTGAAATAAAAACTTGACTCAAAAGTTTTTTGACATATTACGAGTTATAACTCATTAAAATGAGCCCAAATACAAAATTTAATAATGTGTTTTTTCAAATGACCTCCTATCACCTAAAATAATAAAATTTGAAAAATTATTTGAGGAGATAACAATATCATTGACTTGTCTAAGATACTCGAGGGGATCCTATAGAACCAACAATCAAGACAGAGAACGAGATCGAGGTGTCCTCACTAGGACACAGAAGTCAGCCAGTGGAGGGGCTACTCAGGAAGAAATAGGTAGCCTTCTTGAGAACTTTAAAACTAATATGATGAGCTCCATCTCCTCGCTGTTGGATATTTTTAGAGCAAAACAGAGGTAAACAGAAGAAGATCTGGCACTTGGTGTATTCTGTGCTAAATGCAGCAAGAAGCACCCACTGAAGGAATGCCCGCTGGACAAAGTGGAGGTATGTCGAATATGTAAATTGGATCATGACACTAAAGAATGTCCTTCGCTGCCCAAAGTCAAGGAAGTCCTTCAAGCATCTACTTCAGATGCGTTGCAAGCTTATTTCATCTCCTAGAATAAGCCTTGGCAGCCTCAGAATCAAGGTATGAACCCAGATCCATCACCTTTTTGGAATAATATGAATAACATGAATAATATGAATAATCAGTTTCCTTCACATTATTCCTATTCTAATAACCAATGGAATCCACCTCAAACTTCAATGCAAAATCCTAATCCTTGGACGCCATGGGCACAACAATCAAACTAGCAAGCTCCTTGGTCTCCTGGTTGGAGAAATTCCTACGTAGGAAATAATTTTCCTCACAACCAAACTCCTCATCAACAGTATCCTCACCAACAGTATCAGCATCCGCAGCTGCAACTCCAAAATAATGCTGCTCCAATGAGCGTACCACTACGACCACAGGTGCCTACTCAGCCTAAACCCAACCCAAATAATAAGGCAGTACAACAATTCGAAACTGCCAACATGCTAGCTTATTCCATTTCCCCAATTCCCTGCAATGACATACACCTACGATCAGGGAGGGTAGTGGAACCCATCGTCATTAAGGATGTTCCATCCTCTGTGACTAAAGCGAGAATGAATCAGGAATTCGAGAATTCAGTTAATACAACAATCCCCATTATTGAGGATGTTGAAACTCCTACTAAAGCACCAGCTGAAACACAGGAAGAAACACACATTGAAACACAGCCTACACAACTAACAAGAGAACCACCATATCCTGAACGTTTGACTTTGCAAAAGGCAGTGGAACAACCTCATTTCAATCTCTTAGGAGAATTGAAGAATCTTTATGTTAAGATTCTACTGTTACAAGCCCTTCATGATGTACCATCTACGCCAAGGTCATTAGGGATTTGTGTGTTAAAAAGCCAAAAAGGAAGCCTAGGGACCCTCCTACAGTCCATGTAGTGGGAAAACTGTCTGAATTGATAATGGGAAGGGCTCCACTGGCTAAGTATGACGACCCAGGTAATCCTACTATCACGGTATACATTGGGCATACTCAAATACCCAACGTCTTGGTATATTTAGGTGCAGTCATAAATGTCATGACCATCGAGACTGTAAAGAAGCTGGGACTCACTAAACTCAGGCCTACCCCTACCATACTAGAATTGGCTGATAGGTCCACGATCAAACCTTAAGGAATATTAGATGACCTGGTGGTCATTGTTGATTCGTGGGAATACCCTGTAGACTTCTTGGTTTTACAACCTAAGTCGCAGCTGGGGGGACACCCGTTAATCGTAGGATGACCATGGTTAGCTACAGCAGATGCATGTATCAAATGTAGATCAAGCTCCATGACAATTTATGATGGGATTGACATCAAAAACCTGACCCTATATCCTCCATCCAGACCAAGTTCTGGTGTTGAAACACCATTATGGATGGATTTGGAGGAAGAGGAAGGCATTCAACCGTTGTTGACAATTGGGAAGGCCCTAAATTTCAAAACTGAAACTGAAGATGATGCCATCAACAGTTTCATTAGTGAGCCAACATCTGTTACTAGACACGCATATCAAATTCTTAACAACACCTTAAGTGAAAAGGAACAAGAAGATCTTACTAAAGAGACCCTAGTTAGTGATGCCGAAATAATCCCAGTTATTAAAAACTCGAAAAGTACTCCAGTAGAAATCGAGCCTGGAAAAACTCTGAACATTAATCCAAATTTGGCACCTGATGAATTGGAACATCTGATCACATTTCTAAAAAAACATAAGGGATCCTTTGCATGGGAATATATAGATATGAGGGGCATCCCCTCAAATTTGTGTACCCACCATATTTATATCAAAAGTGACTTCAGGCCAGTGTGCCAACCTCAACACAGAGTGAACCCGAATTTAAGGGATATTGTGAAGGAAGAAATTAAAAAACTTTTGGAGGCAGGATTTATCTACCCAATTTCAGACAGCGAATGGGTTTCCGCACTCGTGATCGTACCTAAAAAGAATGGGAAATGGAGAGTCTGTGTAGATTACAGAGAACTAAATAAAGCAACACAGAAATACCATTTTCCCTTACCATTTATTGATTAGGTTTTGGACACCTTGTTTGGAAAGAAATTCTTTTCCTTTCTGGATGGATTCAGTGGTTATAATCAAATCCAGATTGCCCCCGAAGACCAAGATAAAACCACCTTCACTTGTACTTGGGGCACCTTTGCATATAGGGTGCTTCCTTTTGGGTTATGTAATGCATCGACCACATTTCAACGGGTTGTGATTGGTATCTTTTCTAAGATGGTTAACGATTGCATGTAAATCTTTATGGATGATTTCACTCCATACGGTAGTAGTTTTGATGACGCATTGAGAAATCTGGAAAGAGTTTTAGAACGCTGTGAACAAACCCACCTATCTCTGACCACTGAAAAGTGTCAAATGATGATGGAAGAGGGTATAGTTCTGGGGCACTTTATCTCTATTGTAGGTATCTACGTAGATCCAGCTAAAATTAAGGTAATTGTAAACATTCCTACTCCTGGAACACATAAAGAGGTACGTAGCTTCCTCGGGCATGCTGGCTATTATAGAAGATTTATAGAAAAAATTTCCAAGCTAGCTTCTCCTTTATTTACTTTGTTAAAGAAGGATGTACAGTTTGATTGGACAGATGCATGTCAAATAGCATTTGCAGAGCTCAAGAAAAGGTTGTCCACAGTGCCTATTCTACGAGGACCTAATTGGGCTTTGCCTTTTCATATTTCCTCTGATGCTTCAAATACTAGTATTGGAGCAGTGTTGGGACAACAAGAAGGTCATAGTCCATATGTTATTTATTATATCAGCAAGAATTTGGCCCCTGCTGAACTAAACTACACAGTTACAGAAACAGAATTCCTTGTTGTTGTTTATGCCATTAATAAGTTTAGACATTACATCACTGGGTATTCTACTTTTGTGCACATTGATCACTCAGCCATTAAGTACTTAATGAATAAACCTATCACTAATGCTAGAGTAACTAGATGGTTGTTGGTGTTACAAGAATTTGATATTACTATTGTAGACAAACCAGGAAAAGAAAATGTCGTTGTTGATTTTCTTTCTTGACTTACTAACAATGATGATGATTCACCAGTTGAAGATTCTTTTCTTGATGAGGATTTGTTCGCACTCTCAGCTCATTCCCCATGGTATGCAGATGTTGCTAACTATTTGGCTGCAGGCAAGTTTCCAGCACACTTATCAAAGAGAGAGAAAGGGAAATCATACAACAGAGTGCTAGATACTGCTGGATAGATGGACATCTCTTTTACACATGTCCATATTTGGAAATCAGAAGGTGTGTGAGGGAGGATGAAATTTACAGTATCTTGAAGGCTTGCCACGATGAGCCCTGTGGGGGGCATTTTGCTGATAAAAGAACTGGTCATAAGACATTAAGAATGGGGTATTTCTGGCCAACTGTGTTCCAGGATGCGAAGAAATATGTTTAGGGTTGTGACAATTGCCAAAGAATGGGCCAACCAAACAGACTAGATGAAATGTCGCTTTAGCCACAGCTGGTGGTTGAACCTTTTGATAGATGGGCTCTAGATTTTGTAGGGCCTGTCAACCCTCCTTCGAAGCAGAAATTTCATATCCTGGTTTGCACAGACTATATGACCAAGTGGGTGGAGGTTGTGGCTTTGGTCAAGGCCAATGATCAAGTTGTGATGGATTTATTATATGAAGAGATCTTCACCCGCTTTGGGGTACCCAAAGAGATAGTCAAAGATGGAGGACCACAGTTTGTGTCTCATAAATTTGAAGCCCTGTTGCAGAAATATCACATTCAGCATAAGATAACCTCACCGTATCATCCATAGGCCAATGGTCAAGTGGAAAGCACGAATAAATTAATTGAGCCTATTTTGACAAAAATAGTGAAGAGTCACCGCAAGGATTGGCCTGAAATACTTCCAGAAGCATTATGGGCATACCGTACCACGTGGGAAACACTACAGGTTTCTTTCCATACGAATTGGTATACGGTAGGAACGTTGTCTTTCCCATTGAATTTGAGATCAAAACTCTGAAGACCGCCATAGAAGCAAACCTAGACTTAACAAAGGCTCAGAGGAACCAATTGAATTAGTTAAATGAACTAGATGAGAAGCGCATAGCTGTTGTGCATCAGACAACATTAATTCAACATCAATGCTCCAAATGGCATGACAGGTTTATAAAGAAGAAAGTCTTTTGCGAAGGAGACTGGGCTTTACTGTATGATTCACGGTTCAAGAGGGATTTTAAAGGCAAGTTGCGTACAAGATGGCTAGGACCCTACCAAATAGACAAAGTATTTGACAATGGCACAATCCGCTTGACCTTGATGAAAACCAGACACCATTATTTGCCAATGGTCATCGGCTGCAACTGTATCATAAACCAATTTCAAAGAATGCATTCATTTTTCATGTTGCAACTAATCCAGATTATCAACTGATGCTAGAGCAGGGATTCTCCCCTGTCCCTGAGAATTCTTAAGAAGAACTGCTGCAATTCCGCACAAAAAAAAAAAATTGTACATAAATAAACCGTTGTTTTTTTTTAAGCTTTGATTGGTTCATTTTTTTTTAAGAATTGTGTACAGGTATATGCGTGAAGGTTCACTCGAACAGAAGTAGTCGCAATTTGGGCCAAGCGATTGCGGGAATCCTGGTTGATCTTCATATCTTTGGACAACTCCTTGAAATAAAAGTGAACGACGTTGCAACGCCAATTACGTCGCTAAAGCTTTGCCAACCTTTTTTTTCCGCAGCTGCAACACTACTAAATCCTACCGAATTTCCCTATTTTCACAGCTGCAACACTGCTAAATCCTGTCGAATTTCCCTATTTTCGCAGCTGCAACTCTGCTAAATCCTACTGAATTTCCCTATTTTCGCAGTTGCAACTCCACTAAATCCTGTCAAATTTCTCTATTTTCGCAGCTGCAACTCCACTAAATCTTGCCAAATTTTCCTATTTTCGCAGTTGCGATTCCGTCAGATCTTTCCAATTTGTGGCTGTGACTCTGCTAACTCCTCAGTCAAAAGATCGTTCTATCTTCGCCAGTTTTACCCGTCTACTCTAGTCTCCACGAGGAACATTAGAAGCTCGGTTGTTCGCCACGTACTCTTATGATTTATGCCAACATGGATGTACTTTACCTGCCTGGTCGACGACGACCAACTCATGGAAGCGTGTGTACATTTATGTCTTCACCAGTGATGCGACCATGAAATGGTGCCACTATGGAAAAATGACGGCTCAACATTATATTGAAAGGTACAAGTTTTAACCATAAGCTTAATTAGGCAGGAATTGATAACAACAGTAATGATTATACTTTGTCATTAGTCCTTGTCAGCAGACCTTAATTAGTTCACTACAAGAGAAACATGTCAAAAATTACTATCCGTACATATGATATGACCATCATTTTATCCAACTCGTGCGATATCCTACCAACCGATTTTATTCCAAAAATAACCATGCCAATTCCCCAAAATGACCATGCCAACTTTCCAAAAATACCCGATTGAACCTCGGCTATCCATTGCCCGTTAGTGCATGTTGACTCCAACGTCCAAATTTGGTAATTCTTTCATTCGCTAACAGAATTTGCAGAAGGGAAGCAATATGGGTATCCCAGTGAGACACGAACCTAAAAACATAGCATCTCTACATGAAAATGGGGAATTCTTCACCATCTTTCAGGAATTCAGATGGATAGAGTACTTCCAGAGATTAAATGGCTTCCATGTGGACACAACATTGCAATTTGCTCTAAACTTGACCGATACTCACTCAGAAGTTAGAGATTTGTGAATAGACGTTACAGAGGCAATTGTGGTGTAAGTTACATGATTGCCCCAGATTGGGATGAGATGGTTTGGTCGAAAGGCACATAATTTGACTCCAGTGGAAGATTTTCTTGTAGGAGGTGAACACGTTCAGCCAAGAGGAAGGGGAACAACACTGGAGTCGCTGCCAAGACCTTGGGATTAGGTTTCCATCTTTTTAAAGAAGTACATCACTTGTGAAGGCAGGTACAGAATTGTTTATATCTCTGAATTTTTCATATTGTCCCATTTACACCATGGTAGATTACTCAATATGCCATTTTATCTCCTAAGAACCCTACAAAACATGGCTCACTATGTAAAGGCATCTTGACATCCCTTATCTTCCCTAACAAATCATGGATTAATCAAATTATTAGTTTTAAGGGCCCTTGCACATCAAAATTTAACATGGGAACAATTTGTTGATGGGCCAAGGGTACCCCGAGAACTTGCCTTGGAAATAGGGCGCGTTGAGGTAGAAGGTGATGAGCGGAGCTCCTCAGATTCAGATGGGGAAGGGATAGAGTGTCAGCAAACCAATTGGAGGATGTTCGGGAGGAATATGTGGGGGAAGCTACAACAACAACAAAACTTGTTGAAGAAGAAGTTACAATGGGGGTTGTGGCAAATGAAACTGTAATATTAGAAGTTGCAGCAGTAGAAGTTGAAACTGGAGCAACAATAGAAGCTGCAACAGTGGAAGCTATAGCTGTGGAAGCTACAATGGAAGAGGCAGGACACTATGCAGAAGCAATGGAAGGAGGAGATATGGAAGTCCCGAACGTTGAATCCTCCCCTGAAATAAGGGGAACTATAATTCAGGAGGAGGATTTTTTTGTTGAAACAGGGAAAGTTAGTGAATTAAGACTCGAAACTTCCATCCTTGTTTCTGAAAATGTGGAGATTCTCGTGTCACATAGAAGAAGGAAAAGACCAAGTGGTAAGGGCCAGACACCTAGTCCTGTGAAAAGGAGAAGAACCAGAGCTGTTACTACGGCAGAAGCGGTACATGCAATAGGGGCAAATATTGAAATTCCTATTCTAAAACCCTGATTATTTGTTGTTACACAAGAGCCTGCTGCAAGTGAACCCCAAATTGAAATTTACTTTTTGAGAATGAGCCATTAAAGGAGGAAGTACAAACGCTCCAAGATTAATTGCAGAAGTGGAAAGAAGCATGCAAAAAGTAGGCAGAGAAGAGCTTAAACACTTTAATTAAGGCTGCAGATCAGTTGGAGAACCCACCTCCTGTTTTGGAGGATGGAGAACATGAGGAACTGATATGTTCAGAATGTGGAGGTCTACTCAAACTTGCAGGGTATAAAGTCACAGTGGTGGAAGTAGCAACATGGAAATTGGCACAAGTAAGGCAAGGAAGAGAAGAAATACCTACAGTAGAGTTAATGGAAGAGAATGAGCCAGAAGTGGACATAATTCCTGATCAGGAGCTACAAGAGGATGAATAAATACAATCCCAGCCATCGGGGGATACTGAACTACTCCCGGGTCAGTCTCAACATTCAGGAGACATTGAAATGATTCAAGAGCAATATCAACGGTCTAAAGGCATTGAAATTTTAGAACAGGAGGCTGTTACACAAGAACGAGTACTCCAGGAATCTGTCATTGAAGCAGCAGCTCAAACGGTATGTACTTTGAATGAATTACAAAAATTGGACACTGTTACACAAGAACCAGCATCCTCAAAACTGTTTGTTGAAGCTGCGACTCAAACATAAGACGTTGAGATTGTAATACAAGAGAAGAATGTTGTTACACAAGAACCAACATCCTTAAAATTGTTTGTTGAAGCTGCAACTCAAACTGAAGTTGCTAGGATTGAAACACAGAAAAGGGATGCTGCTACACAAGAACCAACATTCCCAAAATTGTTTGTTGAGGCAGCAACACAGACTGAAGTCAATGGGAATGGAATACAGAGGAGGGATGCTGCTACACAAGAACCAACATTCCCAAAGTTGGTTCCTGAAGAAACCAAACAAACAGAGGCTGCTGCAACACTGCTGGAGGAAGAAGCTGCTAAGTTGTCAATGCAAAATGAGAAGGCTAAGACATCTGATGATAAGGTAAAAATGCAAATATTTCAGGAGATTATTGAATTAGACACTGATGATGAGGAACATGCAAATGATAGAAGAATTCAAGGATTGGTGAAGGAGCTTTCATTGTTGAAGCTTGAAGTAAAGAAATGGAAGTATCATGCTGACCAGTGTAAGGAAGGGACGGTTCCCCTTTTTGAGCACAGAAAGACCATCAGAGAATTGAGCGAAAAATGGGTAGAAGAATTGATCTTTCAGAAATTCCAGTGGCAAAAAGAATTAGAGGAATTGAGAAAATTCAAGTCCATGCAGAAGGAAAAAGATCAAATGTACACTTTCTCTCAGGAATTATTGAGCTTTAGAACCCCATCTCCTTCCTACCCGGTGTTCCTTTATGAACAGATGACTCTGTTTAAATTGAAAGCCTTAAAGGAAGGGAGCTCTTATCAATTGATAACCTCCCCTTAGTTTCTGGAGACATTTTTGTAGAGTAGTTTCCTTGAGCATAATTTATTGTGCGAATTGTATTTACATGAGATGGCATGCTTTATGGATTCTCGCTCTAACCCTATACCTTATTTGGGTGATGTTCAGTTGAGGGCTTTCACCTCTTTTGTTACTAATCAAATGCAGTGGTGGAATGCCTTTCAGACCATTTCTAAGAATGAGGATAACTCCAATCTATGGATCAGAAGTGAACCTCAATCCCCTCGGGTTATTATTGCAAAGCATGAAAGGAGCCTTTCATCCCCTATGAAGGTTCAACAGCTGATAGATTTGTAGGAGAAGGTCACCTCCTCTTGTGTTAAATTGATTTCCAAGCAGAAGCTTCATGCCCTGGAAGGAAACAAGCACAGATGGCAAGTCTCTTCTCCATCTTTGAAGGAAAGGGACCCCTATTGTTTTAAGAACTTCAAGCAGGCTTTTCCTAGGGTGGCTGGATATGTCAAGTGCATGGAGATATGTGGAACCCGCTGGTTGGGGCTAAAATTTAAGTTTCCACTCATGTGGATGTCAGAGAGGCAATATAGAGGCAATTATACATTGACCAAGACAGAGGAGAAATGGTGTTGGGAACAGTGGGTCGCCTGTAATGGATTTTTGGACTTGGGTGAGAAACCTAAGATTTCTTTCAATTTTACTCATCTCCACATGCGAAGCTTAGAATTAGACTCGGACTGGTTAGTTGTATTGCTTGAGGACATGCAAATTGATAGCTGGGGGGAGATGTTGGGTCCCAAAATAGCCCCTTTTTTCCTATACTATATCAACACCTTTTTCCTTGTTTTGCCTTACTTTTCCATAACCCAGGAAGATATCTTCCCAAGTCAAGCATGGATCTCAACAGGTATAGTTTATTATTGCTTTACCTTATTAATGCTTAATATTGTTTATGGTTATGAAATTTATCTTTTGATTTGTGCTAACATGTATTGATTTGATAAAGATAGTTCAGAGCCTTGAAAGAACACAGGTGTATCATCTCGTTGAACTTGTGAAGGAAAGGAATACGTGGTGCCAGCTGTCCCTTCCTGGATCTGGGTCCATATATTGATGTGGCAGCTCGAGCATCCTTCCACGAGGCTAGCTGCAACTGGGTCACGCTAAGACATCCAAGCATCTTCTCTTCCAATTAGTTGGAATCTGTTCGGTCTATTAATAGCTCAAAGTAACAACGCAGGCCTGAACGCGAACAACTTCATTCAATTATATTCATGGATGTAAGTGTTTCTGTTTCAATTCGGCAGCCTAAAGATCATAGATCTTCATGGTTGCTTGATATTAGTGGGACAAAATTATGTCACCTGTGTATAAATATAAGAAGGCGTTCCAAGCTAGGGGTTGGATAATTAGCATTTGATTGTAAGAGCTGTAACAGAGAGTACTGTAACTGTGGTTCTATCATTTTCATACAAGGAGAATCAATTCTTTATATTCTTGTGTCCTAATTTGTGTTAGTTTCCACGACATCTCTGTTAGAAGGCCAGGGCCCGCCTTCTCACAGAGATCACCGAGTTAGGTAGATGTTTTAGTTTTGTTTCTGTTATTTTGGGGTGAAATTACAGTAGGCATATTTACAGTGTGTTGCAACAGTAGTTGTTAATGATTGCATTTTCCTTTGGCTTGCTGCAACAGTGTGGTGTGACAGTCGACTGTGTAGAATAGTTTTCCTTTTGATGCAAGTGTGTTAATTCGCTGTTACAGTCAAGCTCAACTCTTATTTCTTTCTGTTATTTATCTTTCTTAGAATTCGCCAATTTAGTCAGATTATGGTTCAAGCTTAGTTCTAGTTCATTACTGCTATTTATCTTTCTTAGAATTTATTGAATTAGACATGTTATGGTTTGAGTTACTTGTAGTTTGATGTTTTTAGGATTTAACTTCTTGCAAAAATAAGTCTAGTTTATTTATTCTTAGATCAGTTACTGCTGGATTGATGTTGTAGGAAAGTAAAAGTCCTTTGAAGTTCTTAGATGGATAATTTAGATTAGCTTTAGCAATGAGCTGAGTTTGACTGAGCAGTTAGGTAGGATAATTGATCTTCATTCATTCAATCAGCTACTTGAGTATTTATGCATATATTTTGCTAATTTCCTTTGAAATAACAAGACCTCCCTGGGTTGACAATTTATATTGAGCATTTTATCTGTTAATTAGAATTGATTAGCATATAGAGTGACCAACAATGATCAGATCTGACAGAGGCTCTTCAACAACTACATGAACATTTCTTTTTTGCTTTTTTGATTATTTCTCAGTGGACTGTCTCACTTAGCTTTCGGCATTATTTCCAGACCTCAGAGTCCTTCTTAGAGGACAATTTTGACATATTGTATTTTAAGGATCATAAACAGGAGTGTAAAAAGCTTAATGTATGTAGAAGCATAAAAGTAGACTATAGGTCTGTAAAAAAGACAAGAAATGTCTGCAATACACTCCTCACAAAGTGTATCTATGGAATGTAATTTTGTTCTCATCGGATGAAATAAAATTATGCTTTTTTTCCCCCCCAAAAAAAAAAAAAAAAAAAAAGTAGTAAGTTGAACCAAAGGATTTAGACGATAATTGGCATAATATTGTGGGATATTCCATAGGCCTATGAGATGCTTTTAAGATGAGGATGTTGTAAGACCCTCAATAAGTACATATCAACTGATTAGTCTCAAATGTGGTTACCCAGAGGGGTGTACCTAATCATTTTAGAGAAAAAATAAAGCATTATGAAACATATAGTTACAATGTATAATGAAAGGAATGAGCCTACTGTGCACATGGACACTAGTTTAAGTAATTTTTTTTAATCCTCACCAGTCATTGATGAAATACAAGAAGTCAATTTTGTTGGATTACTTGAGATTGTTGAGTAGGTTAAAAAATAATGTTGGTCCCGTTATTTTGATGTGGCACAATCCATGTCACAATAATAAAAATAACAAAGGGGAAAACCTATAAAGTGGAACAACATAACATAGAAATGCAAGTAAGCTATTAAAAGGGGAAAACCCTATAAAGTGGACGAGAGTTAGAGAAGAAACAAAATTAAATAAAAATGCAACCATAACCAAGGGAGGAGGGAGCTAGCCCTACTCATATTTTGAACCAATAATGCAAATGGAAATATTGAATGTTTGTTAGATAACGTCCTTGGGAGAGTGACTTAGGATAACATGGGAGTGGGGAGTAATCTTGCGTAGCATCAACTTACTTCTCTTTGGAACTGAAGTAGAGGAAGGAGTATTCCTAATATCCAAGGTTAATGAACTATTGGTAGAGGAGAAGAAAGTAGTATTACGTCACAAAGAATATGGACAACTCTCCTCAATCACTATGATCCTTTGAGTTGTTCTCAACTCCACATGACAAGAAGCTTGTGGGGTGTAGGCCAGAGAATAAAGTTGGGTGGTCCTAGTGGTCTATAATCAAGTGTTAGTAGGATGCTCCATCCCCTAGTTAGAGGAAATAAGGAAGTAATTTGTGTATCCAAGATAAAGAGGCCTTGAAGAAAATACCACTTGAGAAAACAAGCTTCCCTAATGTATAAGTCAATGCACCATTGGTCTTAATATTTAAAGAAGGTCAATGAGAACTAGTCCAGATCCCAATAGAGACAATAAAATCTCCCTATAATCTCGTAGTGGATATGACATTAAAAGATAAACTACTCCTTGATCCCAACCTTACCTAGAGAAAAGATGTGTAGAAATGTTTCACTTGAGGAAGATGATGATCACTCTCACCCTCAACTTCTGTGATCACACCCAGATATGTCGAAACAAGAAGCAAAGCTCATGAAATAAATAAAACTAAAAATACCATGACTAAGTTACAAGCATGTTAGTGATTTGAAAGAAGACAAGGAAACGGTTTCCTGCAATAATTACATATATAAAAGCAAATAACTAAACTAAGGTGTATAAGAAGGGGGTACTACGTGATAGTGTTATGTGGTGGGGCTCCAGGAAGGGTAAGGTAGCGTGATCACGGTCCTGAAAAGAGAAGGGTTAATAACAATAGTACTCAACAAAAAAAAAAAACTTGGCACATAAGGCCCTAAACAATCCCATCTAGGATACCCATGTGAGTTCATGCATATGCCCCTCATCATTGTATTAATATCCTCCTTAGGGAAAGGAGGTGGAAGGGACATCAAACAATATCGTATATAAAAAGAAGGTTGGTTTATCAAGATACCCACTTCCTAAAAAATTACCATAATTTAGCAAAACAACAAGGTCACCAACTCAATACCAAGGAATGATCTCTTTGATGTAAATCTTGGAAAGAGTTCTTAGTCCTTGCACTTTGAAGCTTAAAGTGTCTTATTTAAGACATTTGATGAGAATGAAGTTTAAACATATTTAGACAAGACTCCAAATAAAATTTAATATAAAAATTTCAAATCTTTTGTGCACCTCTACCTCTTCCTTGTGAATTTAAACATCGAGAATACATGATGTAAACATTTTAAGTGTCAAATACAATATAAAAAAATTCAATCATTTGACACACATAATTAATTTAATCCAACAAATCATATCATTCTTTTAGCATAGAATCCTATATTACTCCGCTATTACTTTTTGTTAAATACCCAATGGAGCAAGATTCTAACTATCACATTAACTTTAAAAAACAAAAACAAAACATTTAAACCCTATGGGAATACGAAGGTCTTCGAACAAACCCAGTGAATTAGGCCACGTCTCTACCTTGATTGAAGCACACCTAGCAGTGCCACCACCCTTCAGTATTGCGTTGAATCGACATTTGCAGTCTGCATAGGAATCCACGTTAGCAATATATATGTACTCTTTTCGTTCTGTTTTCTTTCATTTGGGTTCCAGACATTCACCGGGATTGAAGATGGCGCGGACGAGTCCGGAGGGGCAGTTTTCGGGCATGGTGGTATACTTCGTCGAAACAGGCATTCAGCCTCGCAGATTGCAGGTATGAGCGGTTTCCTCTGATGGGTAGAAATGCCATGGTAAATTTACTGTCTTTTTGAAAGTGGATTTAAGCCGGCAATGGAGAACAATTCTAAAAAAAAAAAGAGGTGGGTTAGTTTGAGTGTAATTACAGAGAATTTTGGAAGTAGCAGCAATCTTCCAATCGGTATTCTTTAATTTTAGTCTGCCGTACAATTTGTAGAAATTTGAAATTTGAAAGGACTATATCTCTAAGTTTTATCTGTAATATGCAATTTGGGGACTTGTGGTAAGTCAGTGATATTTTGGGTGAATATTGGAGAGCATAGTTTGCATTTTTTTCTTTTCTTTTCAACTCTAAAAAAATGTCCTTGAATGTTTTAGGTTGTGTATATAATTTAAGAAATCTGTGGTATTTTTTCTAGTTAAAGTGAACATTTCCACTTATTATTAACCACCATAGATCCATCCTAAACGCGGATCTATCAAAGCACCGAGAGGCATCCAATTTCTTGAGGTGTTATTTTTTTAATGACTTTTTATTTGGTTTTAAATTTTTATTATATGAGCTGATATGGATTTTTTAAATTATTTTTTATTTGGTTTTCATTTTTATTTTATGAGCCGACATAAATTTTTTAATTACTTTTTATTTTGGTACATAACGTGACGGCGCTATGTTACATTATGTTACACATCTCCCCCATACTGGGTTGTAAGCACCTCGCTACTCTCGGTGCAAAAGTAATATATATTGTCATTTCCACTTATCATTAAAAAATAATATACATTGTCAACGGTTGCTTGAGGGGTGGTCTGGTAGGTGAAAGTCAGGCACACTGCTATGGCCCTGCTGTTAAAAGTCTCTCCAATGCCACTTCGTTAGAATGCTTCTACCACCTTGTATATCTCACATTGAATAGTTGCCAGTTGCTCGTGTTCAACGGTAGCATTCTAATGAAACAAAATATACAAGGGTCAACACCACCTTAATATGTAAGTACAAAAGGAAGTTTGCCTATAGGTATGGCCTTCACAACTAGTAGGTCAATTACCTTGTTACAAAGAGACTACGTTACCAAAAACGGAAAACCTCACCTAGAGACCCTTTTCTCTTTCGATACCTATTCTCGTTCCCATTGTGACACTACATTTGTACATTCTTTTGATGCCAAAATTCCAAGTCACACGGTTTAGGTTTGGTTTGAATATAAATTTTCTAATGAGGTTTGCGATTAGGTTTGTCTATGCACTTTGTTTTTAGAAATTATATATATGTATAATTAGATTAACTTTAAAATTAAATATAGCATAAAATAGTAAGAAATCAACATCAATAGACTTACATTTTTTATGATGGACATGGAAACAACAAGGATAGATTATGAGTTTGAGTTGTGACATGAGGTTTATAGGGAGTTGGCTTAGGGTAGGATAGTCTAGTTGCTAGAGGATTTGAGGTGCATGAGAATATTTTTCATGATGATAGGGTGATGACGACCTTGCATAGTTTGATAACTATGCCATGAGCTTTGCCTTCCAAGATTGACTTGATCTTGTATGGAGATGTGATTGTCCTTCCAAGATGTCTTGGTGAGTTCACGATGTGGTGTTATTTGATGGTGACCTGTGATAATGAGGACGATGGAGATTGGCAGTTGGTTGTTGCTCCAGGGAGATATTCCTATGTATTCACAGGTGGTCATTGTGCATTGGAGGATTGAGATGCAGTGATAGCGTGGTTGATACCCTTGTTGCAAATGATAATGGTTGATTCTAGATGATTAGTTGTTAACATATTTGATGGAGTTGTAAAGGGAGTCAACAGGTGTTGGTGTAAACACTTTCCTCATAAAGAGGGAGTGTTAAATTTTTTTGGATTACTACAAAAGTATTTACACCATGTTTGGGGCTGCTTCATGAGTTTTGGGGTACATGGTGTATGTTCAACCCTTGGATGGTTCGAGATGGATTGCAGCATGAGAGATGGTCCATAATGGATATGCACATTTGAGATAGCTTGCTCAGTGCATGCTTGACCTCAGTTGATTGCTGACTCAGTTCTTCTCTTGGGTGTTGGAGGTCTCTTGCTTGGATTGTGGACATACTTCATGATGGTCGCATGGAGGATTCACTTGTTGGGAGAGCACCCTACATGGGATGTGGAGTATTGTGCATCATGGAGGAGTGATTCACGCCCTAGATGACATGTGGCAACTTGGATTCTTGTTCATAATATTGTATATGGCTTAGGGATGCCTAGGGATTCGACAATGTTCTTGTGGGGGGTAGCTGACCTGATGGAGTACTTTGCTTAGGAGGATAGATGGAGTTCGTGGAGGCTTGGGGTGGAGTGGTATGGTCTTGTTTTGTGTAGCTACATCACCTTGGAGTCCTTATTGTGCACGCCATCTTCATTGGAACACAACACTTGTACTCTAGAGTGGATGTCTCACTTTTGTGGTCTACAAGGGCTCGTGTAGGTTGCTTGTAAGGGCTTGTGCCCACATCGTATTGTTAGCCTCCCTTACCTCTCACATAAATAGAGAAAGGAGAGAGTCTTTCATCAATATGACTTGTGTGTTCATTCTTTCTAACACTTGTGTAGAGGCGTGACCTAGAAGAGGAGCACACTTGTCCTCTCTCTCTCTCTAGGTCTTCACTTGTACTGGTTCTCTCTCTCTCTCTCTCTCTTGGACGCTAGGGTTTCTTGGTCTCTTTGGAGTTTCTTGGAGCATCTTGGAGTTATAGAGTTAGGCTTTTACCCCTAGAGGTTGGAGACTAGGTTTTTGGAGAAAACCGTAGGGTGGACTTGTGAAGAAGAAGAGAAAAGGAAGATGTCTTGCCTTGGAGATAGTGTTGGAGGGTTTGTTACACTTGTTTTTCTTGGTGGAGCTAGGGTTGATGATTTACCCTAGTTAGGGAATTTTGAATGGTTGGATTTTGTAGCCTTGGGAGGAGGCTATGGTATGCACTTTATCTTTGAGCTTATATATGAATTTTCTAGCCATACATATTTTGTGTCAATTTCAGACTTGATTTTCAGCTACATTTGTTTTTCTTATTTTTCTATTTTCATCTATTTGTGATCTTGCTGATTGGACATAAGTAAAAGGGAAAATTGTTAAGTTATTTGTTATCCAAAGAAGAAGATAAGGGTGCTGATTTTACTGCTGTAATACTGCTGTTATTTTTGCTGTAAAAGTATATTTTTAGATCTAAATTTTGATTGATAAGTTGCCCTGAAAGGTCTGAAAACTTATTTCATTGGTTGGTGTCTTTTCTCCTTAATTGCCGGGAAGTTTAGGGCTGTGTGAAAGTGAATTATTGCACTTCTTCCTCTGCTGTTTTGTACTTTAATTTACAGTAGTCCTAGAGTAGAAAATTATGGGGTTAAGATCTGAGGAACCTTCTAGAAAGAAGGATAAATTTTTTAATTGCATTGATGTGTCATTCCGGTGAAATTTCCTACATGATATTGTTATGCAAGGCATTGACATTTGATTGAAACAATGCATTCTTTAGATGGTTATTATGTAGTGATAGATATTTTTTGGCTGTCAATACTGAAAAGTGAAAACTGTACATACTTGATTTAAATTTTGCTGAAATACAAATTTTCTTTGTGGCTTTCAATAGCGGTGGTGACAATGTTTCTTTGGAACGCAAAGTTGATCTATATTGCTGTTTTGCAGGTGTGGAAGCAAAAATTAGAACAATTGGGGGCTGAATTTGTAAATCATTTTTCTAGGAGAGTAACACATATATTTGCCATGAATTCAAAGACCTTGTCAGACAGAATAGGACATGAGCGACTCAAAAAACTAAAATGTGTACGCTGTCTGTCCCCAGATTACATAATACTATCCACAGTTATATATTTTCTTTAGTGTTGTGAAGGTTATGTTTTTATCTCTGCCGTTCACTGCATATCATATCTATGAAGAATCATAACCCTTGACATATCTGTCAAGTCTGTTAGAAACCCGGAAGGCCTCCATGAAAATGTCCTCTTTAGAATTATGGAAATACCATTGAATCCTACTTGAGATAGTCTTGTAGAAAATTTAATAACTTTCAGGAAAGTGCTATGAGATTTTTATGTATTTCAATTTATCTTGCACATTGTGATCTCATTTGAATTTGTTTATAACCCTCACTAGTCTGACTTAAATTTTCTGCATGTATGTCTATGATATCCATTTGTGTGAGGAACATAGGCTGGTTTGCAATTGTCATTGATGCTCATGGCTCTATCAACAAATAAATTTCACATATTGCAAATTATTTTCTTATGCTTTATTTAAAAGGTCTTAGGTTGATTTGTTTTAGCTTTGTTTAAAAGGATATATGATAGAGATCTTTTGAATAGTGATCTTTCATATGTTCCACTCCATCCACTACAACAAGAGGCATAATAACCATCATCATACCCAACCCCATGTTCTTCTATAGGGTTTACATGCATGCCACAAATCCTAGCATCATGAGAGAAAACCCTAGCATCACACAAGGGAAATCTCTCCAAGAAGTTCCAAGACATTTGTCTATCTTCTTGTCTTCTCTTAATGTTTCCTCATGAACCCTAATGTCATGCTCCTAGGGTTTCCCTGTGAACCCTAGTGTCTTGCTCCTTGCAAGACTTGTCCAAGACAAGACAAAGGATAGAGTACAATTTTTTATTAGATCACAGAAGCTATCTTCTTCCTTATATACACAATGGGCGATGGAAGCTAACATAAAATAAGGACATGTGTTCATACCAGTGTTATTGGAACCGGACCAGAACTGGTATAACCGGCCGGTTCGACAGGTTCACAGGCCCAACCGGTCCGGTTAGGTGCCTGAACCGGAAAACCTGCAAACTTGATTTGGACCGGTTGTGAACCGATCGGTTCCGTACGGAACCGGCCAAAACCGGCCGGTTTTGACCGGTTCCATGCGGAAACGGCCGGTCAGTACTCTGCTTATTTCTTGGACTCTCTAGGGCCTAGGCCACTTAGAGCCTCTTTATTGATGTATTTTGGTTCAGAACTTCAGAGATGTATTGCACTCGGTGCTATTTTGGTTATTTGCACCTGTACTTGCTATATATATGCATTTTTTTGCATATTTATGTATTAATGGTTTGGATTCATATGTATGCACATGAATATATATGTTTTTTTACAAAATATGAATAGTTTATGTATTTTTTGGTCAACCGGTTTTTTACCGGTTCCGGTCCGGCTCACATTTGGGCTTCTGCCGGTTCAATCACTGGTCTGGTTCTGATAACATTGGTTTATACAAGTAAGCAATGAGGCAACCCCACATGGTGCGCTTTACAATGCAAGAATATACAAGTGTCATAGAAGGGTTCATTCAACCCCAAAGATCAAACATCCTCCATTCATGATGCTCCTTGGGCTCAACACCCCTTGTTCGAGATGGTGCACTCTCCAATAAGCTGTTAGTCTAACGTTTCCTCTTTCACGGTGGTCTGCTATCTAAGTTTCCTCATGCAAGGTGCTCCTCCTTTGATTGTGTGCAACATGTCCTCCCATTCCCATTGCTCCTCAACATGTGTGCCAATGTGGTCCCAAAGCTCCAAAGGTCCTCCTCAACATATGTGTCCTCATCATATAAACTATCAAGGAACCACCACGTTGGGTCTACTCTCATGGTCAATGGTCAGGTTGGAGGGTTGAATTTGCTCTCCTGTGTCTATTCATGGGTCGGGGTCTACTTAGCTGATGTCTTGTATTACTTCGACCAGTCACATGTTGTCTAGCCACTGCTTTTAATGCTGCTGCAGGCTATACTATGTAGTACTGGTCAATACCTGATTTGGGCCACTCTATGCATCGGGAGGTCCACCCTAATTTGTGTTGAAATTTCGAAAATCGGGCAATTAATGAAATTCAGAAATTTCACCTCATTTACCTGAGGTTCCCTAGATCTAATACCTGTGAACTTTTAGCCTTAGGGCTGATCTGAAAGATTAAATTACAACAATGATATTTCACTTCCCTTCAACCCAATTTCATTTGGCAGCTCAAGAGGATAAATACCATATGACTGTACTTCAATACCACAATGCTACAGCCCTTAGGGCACACTTTTCAAGGCATATAACAGATCTGAAATGCCTTATTACAGCATATTCCAACAATCTGCTCCTTTATCTTTTGGATGTGTGAAAGCACTTAACCAATGCACTATATGTTATGTCAAATCAACATGAACAACAAGGGTTGAAATCTACCCAGTCAAAAAAAACATAAGCTGAAAATCAAATCTGCAAGAGTACACAATATTTGGACAGCTGGTATCTTCATCTTATATATATATATAAGATGAAGTACAAGTATGTATCACTTATCACAAAGCCGGTACAAGTTGAGCTGTCCAAACCTTAGTTAGGGAAATCAGAGGAAAACTTTAGCAACTAACTCCTCATAGCTAGGAATCACTCTCAATCAAAGCTGGTTACTCCACCAAAGATCCTCAACAAGCTAGCATCAACAACGGGAAGTCCTTCGTGGCACATACAACAATCTTGTATTACACAACCTCTCCACACTAGCCCCGTTGTCTTCCTTAGGGTTTGCAAACCCTTGCCACGTTGCATTACACAAGTACATAGCAATACAACTCTAGTGCTATCCTCCAAATCTACATGTCCATCCTATGGTTTGAGTCATCAAACCCTAGGTCTTCAACTCTTGCATCAAAACAAGCACCAAGACCTTCATGGAACATCGAGGATACAATAACAAAGTTTTCTTCCAAGCAAGGCATCACACCAAGCTCAAAACTCATCAAACTAATCTTTCAATGATCTTGCCCTAGCTTCACATCCCCACAATAATTGGGCAGAAAAGTCACACAAGGTGGTAGCTCCACTCTCCATGTCTTATACTAGAGTAAAAAGCCTAGCAGTACGAGAGCCATAATAACCATCATCATCTTCAACGTCATACATGCATAGCACAATCTCTAGCATATTGCTCCCAACAAGACATCCTCTCTCTCTCCTAGTGTTATCGCATGAAACTTAACGTCTTCCACCCTACAAGGTGTCTCTCTCCTAGTGTTTCACCAAGAACCCTAATGTCTCCAAAACAAGTAGAAAGATAGAGTACAATGATAATAATAAATTCAAGAGATCTCTCTTCAACAATAGTCTATAGGTGAGAGTGGCTAACATAAAATATTATATAAGTCCATGCAAGTAACCAAGGAAACCCCCCAAAGCAAAAAGCAAAAAGCAAAAAAGTGTCATTGGACTCACTTTTTTACAAGGATATAGAGCAATGATGATAATGAATACAGGAGGTCTCTCCTCCCTTATATACAATAGCCTACAAGTCAGAGTGACTAACATAAAATAAGGACTTAAGTCCATACAAGTAACCAATAAGGAAAACTGTTGATGTTTCTCCAAGTGCATCATCGGGCAAACATTCACTCATGGATAGCCATGCTGAATTGGCTAGTTGAGGCCATGCTGAATTGGCTATTAATGAATGATACATTCACATTCTAGAGGTGAATGGCCCAGACAGGGGCAGTGAATCTTCCAGTCATATGGTGTGGAGATGGTCCCCTGGGTGCCCTCACATTGGCTACT
The DNA here is from genome assembly GCA_027924585.1 of Larix kaempferi. NCBI lineage: Eukaryota > Viridiplantae > Streptophyta > Pinopsida > Pinales > Pinaceae > Larix > Larix kaempferi. The sequence goes on along the minus strand of BSBM01000005.1, from coordinate 18,509 downwards.
CTCGTAACAGAGTGATCTATTCTATATTAGAGTGTTTGACTTGTTTATTTTATTAGGGGCTTTCATTCCCTTATGAAATATACAAGTCTAGCCTAATGTTGAATTTGACATAATCACTAAGAAGTGTTCGAGACTTGTTAGTGTGGGTCAAATCAACATTAGGGCTCTATTCGACGAATAGACGAGCATGTGACAGAGAAGTCTAACATCATCACAATGGACAACCTTTCCTAAGAAGTTGGAAGTTCCAATAATAAATGGTCAACAAATGAATAAACAATGAAATGGTCAAACTAGTAAGTCGAGCCTAACAAGAAAGTCAAGTTGGCCCCTAAGTGAAATTAGGGTGATCTAATGTGTATAACTAAAGTGCTCTAGCAGTTCTCTTGGATCATCAAGCTTTCTCTCTGTTATCACACAAACTCTAGCTGTTTGGTAGTAGGTGTCCCAACAGGGATGGTAGAGGTGAACAACTAGGAAGGTGTAACCAGCAATAGCCAGGTCCTTGTTCAAGGAATGGAAGTCACACCGGACAAGGCTACTATCGCTTTAGATGAGGCTCGTGGCCAAGTCAGGGGGGAGACCCTGCTCAACCAGTGATGGTCGAGAGACAAAACACACCCAAATCCCAAAGATGGAAAGAAGTATAGGACGGGAAGTGAGTGTAAATAGGTCCTAAGCTTAATCTCAGCCATGGGCTGGGTACAGGTATGAAATAAGTGTATAATAATGTAATGTGACTAGCGATCAAATAAGGTGAGTAAAATGAGATTAGATTAGTGTTTGTGGTTGGAAATGAGCAAGGGACACTTAGTTAGGCTAGAAGTGAAGGAATGAAAATGAAGTTACCCAAGGAAAACAGTTAAATAGTGAAATAGTGGACCTGGGGCATCATCAAATATGCGTTTTAAAATGCTTCTAGCACTGAATAGCTTGATTTCTAGTGATGAAAAGACAATTAGAACTCGAATCTAAGCTACCCAGAACCCTAAAGTGACCCAAACCAGCTAAAGGAGAAAAACGCCCTAGAGGGGCGTTTTTCGGCAATATGACCAAGTGCTATATCTATGGGTTAATGGAGTCGGAATTTAACAAAACTTGAGATATAGGCTTTTAGGATCAAATAATAAGAGGGTTTGCAATAAAAATAAAGTTTTGACAGTTGGAAATTTAGTTATCAATTTTTAGGGTTTTCTTTAATGTTTTGCAGCCTAGCATTCACAATGGAATTGGAAACAAGAGAAACAAGCAAGGATTTCCTACCTGAAACAATGGAGAAGAAGAGCTTGATGATGAACACAAATTCTGAAGTCCAAGTATCGAGTAGCTGAGCGTTTTCCTTCAACGTTTGGAGCAGCCAGTTGACCAAGTGCGCCCCTGTACCTGCCAGAGAGAGAGAGCTAAGTCAGAAACTATGGCAAATAACAAGGAGAAATCAGCAAATAAACGAAAAATGATGAAAGGAAATAAGATAACAAAGTAAGTTTTACTCCCTTTTGTTGAAATCCCGAAGAGAAAGAGCAACGTGGAGCTGCCAGGCTCAATGGTTGCGTCCCCCTTCAAGTGGTCAGTTCACCTGCAGTTCATTTGGCCAAGGAAATGGATGGAAATAGCGCACAAACACTCAACAATGCATCAACAATAAGCTAAGAGTCATCATCTAAACACTTAATCACCATGTACACAAGAAGATCGAAAGAAATGCTTCTCTACTCACAAGTCACAAGTTTACAAAAATGCCAAGAGAGGCAACAATGGAGTGAGTGCCTTCTCTTATAGAGAAAGGCCACTCTCAAAACCTATTCCCTCCAAAATGGAGGGTTGAGATCAACTCCCCAATCAGCCAAAACAAATGGTGGAGATCTCTCCTCATGGGCGTGCGAATTGCCCAAGTGAAGCGCACTAGTGGAGGGGGATCCCTTGTAGGGCCCATACAACATCACATAAGATGCTAGGGGGTGTCTCTATGGTGTTTTAGCCCCCTAGCTAATACATCATGGCCCCACATGCCAATGCTACATCAAAATCAAATTGCCCAAGTGGAGAAAAATGCCCCCCATGGGCAATTCGTCCAACCTAGTGAGCTGGGCAAGAGAGGGCCCCACAATGCACAAATACCATGTCAAACATTACCAATTTACCTTAGGAATCACCCTTTTATTTGCCATCCATTGATTTTTTCCCTTTGCTATAGTTGCTGTTATCACCTAAACTGTAGTTACCCCTATGGGTGTATCCACTCATGGATGGCAATAGGGAAGGGCAACTCAAAAGGTGCAACCACGATCACCTCGACCTCCAATAAATGGTTGTCACGCCAGTCGAGGAAACCTTCACTTTATGTTATCTAGCCCAGACAACAAAGGGGGAGACTCGATCTACTCCCGACAGGAGAGATCAAAACCAAGACACCAAATCAAGTTAATTCTAAGTGAAGTAAGGTGTATGGTTTATCCTAGACCTTAGGATGAAGTCACAAGACAAGTGAGGGGTTCAATGAGTATAGCTTTGGTTCATTATTGATGTGAAAGTGACTTATGATTTGTGAAATAGGATCCAGGATTGAGGTACTAGTTCAATGTGACAAAATCCACTGCCTTGGGAACCGTGTCCAATGCAGGGTAGTTTAAGGATTGAATCGGGGCTAACTAGTACAAGTGACAAGCTTGATCATGATACATGATGACATTAAAGGGTTTAGTTCACCACAGAAGGGTCAAACCACAAGTTAATCCAACAATCTAGGAAAGTCGAATTGACTTGGAGAGAGACCAGTGCCTTGGGAATTGGGATAATGGAGTCAAAGTAAAGTTAACTTGTGGTTAAGAACTCCTATTGCATGAGACAAGTGGGCAATTAAAGTCTTGATGGATGAATAGGTCTAGATCTAGGTTTGACCTAAGTGGACCACAATCCCTTAAAACAAGGAATGCTATCCCCAAGGCAAGATTTGACAAAGTGACTTACTAGACCTAGGTTTTGAATTATTCCCGTTCCAAATCCACTGAAATCTCAAGTACCCACGTCCTAGAAGTGGGACAACTCCCTTCTCCAAGGTAGTGCGACTTTACCCAAGGAGGCTAAAATGTGGGTTAAGTGGGTCAAGACAAGTCCGATGGCATCCAAACTTTAGATCCGGGTAGGTTAGTCAGGTAGGAGTGTGGATCTACAATTTCAAGGCAATCCGATGGCTAGATCTTACTAGATCTGAGTTTGAATATACCAAGTGGTCCAAAATGGGGATTAAATCCCTTAAAATGTGGAATAGGGCCCACAAGGTAGAAATCAGGAAAGTGACAATCTGGGGGTAGGTTATTGGATGTGTAGATCATGAATCAAGCGGGATCTCACCTACCCACATACTAGATCTAGGTCAACTCACCAAACTAGGAAGTGCACCCTTGCTTGGAGAGGCTAAATGCCTTGGGAAGAGGGTCAAATGGAAGCCAATCCTCACCAAACTATAGATCCGGGATGCCGTGGATACTATAGAGGTGGGTTTTCAAAATCTTACCCAAGAAGCCACTAGATCTAAGTAGATCTGAAAAAATGTAAAAATGGGGTTTTGATTGATTAGGGTTTTAAATATTTTAGACAAGTGGATAGATCATGGAAAGAAATTACCTTGAGATCATACCTGAGTGATGTGAATGAGATGCCTTGATGTTGAGGAAGATTCTCGCAGAGATCAAATGAGAGATTGTTGATTTTGCTTGCCAAATTGATGCCCTAGCCCACAAGTGCGCCCTCCTCTACCTGTCAATCCAAGGAAAATCGATTTCAATCAGAGAGGTCAAGTATGGAGGAAATACAAGTAAAATGCAATGATAACATAGAATAGAAGGTCCTGGGACAGAAATACTCCCTGTTACCAACGAAGAGATCCAAAGAAGAAGTAGGGAGAGTCTTCCCCTACCAATACTTCCTCCTCAAAGCAAATCGGCCTCCACCTGTAGATGCAAAAAACGTGGTACAAAAGATATGGCAAAACAAGATCTCCAATAACTCAGTGCAAAGGAAGAACCAACGAACGAACACCAAAAACATTCACCACAACACTGGAGATAGATGCAATAATAATTTTCTATTCCAATAATCCAGAGCCACCAGTCCCCTTACAATGAGAAACTCTCTCCTTTAAATAGGAAGGAGAGGTATCAAAATCCTAACCACTTTTTGAATGAGTGGCTAAGATTAAAAGATACAAATGTCTAATCAATGGTTGAGATGAGCTCAACAATAAAATATCACTAATAAAATATAATATGAGTGGAAAAAATCGCCCTAGAAGAGGGGAATCCCACCAAATCATGATGACAAAAAAATAATAAGAAGCTTATGGTGGGTCCAAGGGTAATTTTAGACACCCTTGGTCAATCCCCATAGCACAATAATAATAAAATAGTCATCAATGTACCAAATCGTGCCTCTATGGTCAAATCATAGGCCTCAAAAGACCTCAAAAATATCAGAAAGTGCCATAAGTGATGGATGCGGGCCTTGATGAAGCTGAAACTGCTGGAGGAGGTGTGGAAGACATCGATCCATCATCACTGATCATCCCATGCCATAACATTGCCTCGGTAGCCCAAATCGATTTCCTCAATAGCCATTTCTACCAATCCTGAAATGCCTCGGGAAGTGTTAAACTGCCGCAAACTGCCTCCTGGAGTGCTTGCGCTGTCAAGGTGAGGGCACCAGTGTGTCCGGGAGGGGCGTAATATGGTAAAAACAAGTGGCTGGACCACCCCCTCCAAGCACAGCGCCCTAGGTCAACCGGATAAAAATCACATCTGCTCTGACAGGGCCTCCGACAAACCAAAACTGCACTGGGATAGCCTACTGAGGCTCAATCATCACTGTAAGTGCCCAGAACTGAAAACAAACTGTCTCATTGGACTCAGAAGGTCCAAATGCATCCAAGATGTGTACTCATACACCATATGAGTCTCTGCCTGATCAATATATATATCCAATATACCAGAACAGGGCAAATAATAATAATCTATAAATGATCAAATACTGCTGTAAACCATGAATCATCATCATAACCCTGTAGCTGCTGCATAGAATCATCATGTATGTGTACATAGACCATATATCATCTATCCATATCATCATAAGGTCCAACCATCTCATGTCCTATGGTTGACCATGGTCAAACTAGGTCTAACTAGGTCAACATGACCAAATATAACTCAGACCATCATCAGAAGCTGCTGCAAAGTGTCAAAGGTTAATGCATGCTCTACAACTTATTCAAATAACAATTATAACACAAAGTAATCATTACTGGCGATCTAAATCCAAATATATAATGTCATTAATTATTATTATTACTCAGACTAGTCTTTCAAGATCATACTCACTTCATAGCTGTGATCAATTTGCTAGTGAAGGTTGAAGGCTAAAATAACTGGCTAGGCTAAGGGATGACTTGACTGACTTAACTTTGTGACACTTTGGCAAAGGGATGTTGATTAAGTTGTCATTGATGCCAACAGTGTATAGTCATTGATGCCAACATGTCTTGGTGCCCCTTGAGGAGCCCCTGAGGGTTAAGTAATTGTCAGTGCCTAAGGAGACCTTTTGATCTTGTCCAAGCCCAAGTTTGAAGCCCTTGGAGCCCTTGGGACAATGACAAAAGCCCTGAACACCCTGTAGAGTCTTTAAGTACCCCAAAGATGTTTTGCGTTTCCCCAATTGTTTCTTTGTTTCCCCAGTACCACAACTTATGCCCCAGTACGCTACAAAAGTGTTGAAGAAGTTACAAGAGTCCAAATGACCCTTTCAGTGGTCATTTGTGTTTATTGAGGTCATGGTACCCCAGGAGAAGGTCTAGCAACCCCACAGGTGATGTCATGATGGATCTTGACCCTTGGAGTTCTCCTGGTGTGGTTGAGGTGGTTGAAGAAGCCTATGAATCCCCTTGCTTGATGAAGAAGCCCTGAAGAAGTCCTTGGACCCACATTTGGTGGCTTAATGGTCCTTGTCCCCTTAAAGGTGATGATGTGGTCATTAATGACTTGATGAAGACTTGGAACCCTTGACGAAGATCTTGATGCCCGTGTATCCCTTGTTGGGGTCATGGAACCCTTGGAGATGGTCATTATGCATGAGAAGGTCTGGCACCCACATAAATGGCGGCATGATGACCCTTGGACACTATATGATCATTGATGGTGCATTTGGAAATGATTTGGATCTTGGAATCCATACATATGGTGGTTTGTAATCCCATGATTGTTGGAGCCTTTGATATGATAGAATCCTTGGTCATGATGCCCTCATCACTTGGTGATGGAGTCCTATGTGATGGGCTTGAAGTCCATGGAAAGTATCTTCAAATATTATATGATATCCTTGAAAGATTCCTTGAAACTCTTGCATGTGGTGCCTTGGGTCTTGAACCATGGTGATGTATGGTCCAATTTGTGGTTGTATGGATATTGGGATGTAGATGGAGGTAGATCCCATGGATGTGCCTTGATATGTTGAAGAAGACTTTGAAACTCTTGTAGTTAGTGGTATGGTCTTTGGCACCCTCATGTGTGGGGTCTTTGACGTCCTGGACATATTGAATAATTTAAGTGTATTATATCAAGAATTTGCAAATAAACCCATCATAGGGAGATAGTCCTCATCAAGCCATTTCCATTGATATGTGGAGCATCTTCTAACTCCTTACGGTTGAAGAGATATGAATTTTTGAAGTTGGTGTACCCCACCTTTTTGGGTGAGCCAACCAAACAAAAGAAAAATTAATTATTTGTAATTTTGAATTGCATGTCGGCCCAGTTTGAGATAATAACTTTCCTCTACGACCTATATAAATAGAATATAAAACATTTCATTTGCTTATCAATTGGAATTTCGCAACTCTTGGAGAAAAGTGCGAAATTTTGTGGAGGAAATTTTTTTGGGTATCTTCACTAAAATTGGCATAACTTTCTCATATGGAATCGGAATTAGAAAATTCTTGGCTCGTTGGAAAGCTTGTTACGAGGGCTAGGTGATGACATGATATAGAGTTTATTTTGGTTTGTCTATTGTTTCTTGACCTTGTGATCTTCAAAAAGGTATGGCTCATGCTTCTGGGTTTCTCTTGTAATTGCACATGTCTCTCATGGATAGAGTTCATCTTTGATATTAGTATGTGAGCCTATATATTGGTATATATATTTGAAGTCATTATGGAGGATATGATGATGATGTTGCATACCTTTATGCTATGATATTATACACTTTATGATGATAATGCATGTGATAATGATGTACACTCTATGAAGTTGATGCACTCCTATACTATATGATGTACATGCATACCATAGTGTGATGATGCTCTCCTATGCATTATGATGTATACATGATGTGATGATGTTCAGTAGTGTATATGCTCAATGATGAAAAGTATGCTCAGCTTACATAGTGATGATACACAGAGTGATGACATGTATGCTCAGTTTACACAGTAACGATATGTATGCTGAGTTTACACAATGATGATATACATAGTGATATAAACAATGAAGTTATGTATGCTCAGTAATGATCAGTTTGCACAGTGATATGTTCAATGATATGTATGACACAGTAATGATATGATATGCTCAGTAATGTAAGACACTCAGTGATATGTAATATGCTCAGTAATGAACACAGGATTATATATATATGCTCAGTGATGTATGCAGCAATATATAGATGACAATAATGAAATGATTACCCGTGGCTATGAGCAGCGAGTACATTGATTCAGAAGAATAGGTTACATGTGCAATTGGTCTAACTCAGATTGGCTGAGTTGTATGAGCAGTTGGTTTGACCCAGGTGGTCTGGTACACAGTTGGTTGAACTCATATTGATTGATTCAAATGATGTGAACAACAGATTGATTTATGCAGACAGATTGATTGGTATAGCTGAGATTGATTGGTACAGCTAGATTGAACAGATTGAGTGTACAGGTTGATGAACAATGTGGCACAGTTGTGATGATCAGTGGACAGTTGATGAGCAGTGAAAGTGGTTTTGCAGTGTGGTACAGTACAGGTTGTGCAGTATGGTTTAGGTTTTGCAGTGTGGTACAGGTTGTGCAGTGTGGTTTAGATTGTGCAGTGTGGTTTAGGTTTTGCAGTGTGGTACAGGTTGTGCAGTATGGTTTAGATTGTGCAGTGTGGTACAGGTGTTGGATAGCAGGTCCGCAGGATCAGTGCAGTTTGTGGTTCAGTAGTTCAGTTTCTATCTTCATATCAAGGTGGCAGGACGGGGCAAGGAAATTGAGGGAGTTAAGGCTTCCTTCAGGTTGTAGCCTCCTTCCAGTTGTAGCTGGAGAATTGAAGTCTTTGTAACAAAGGGGGTTGTTGCCTCCTTCCAGTAGTTGCTGGTAAATTATTATTATAAAGGCTTCCGTGGTTTTTCCCCTAGGACTTGGGTTTCCACGTAAAAATCTTGTGTACTGTGTTTTTCTATGCTTCCTATGTGATGATGATATGATGAGCTGTAACTGTTAATAATGCTGATGATATAATGATAATGTGATAATGCATTAATGAATGATGGATTGAATAAGCTGCTGATGATTGTTAAAGTTGAAAAAGTAATAAAAGCTACACACACTGTTCACCCCCCCTCTCAGTGTGCTCCGTGTGTCCAACAATTGGTATCAGAGCGGGTCCTTCATAGAAATCCTTACCAGCTGGAAGGAGATCCTTGACACACCATGGGGTTCTCAGTGAATGGAGCACCATTGTTTTGTGGGACAAATTACTTGATCTGGAAAAGAAGAATGCAAGGTTATCTTGAAGCAGAAGGCAGTGGAGTATGGCAGTCAGTGCTTACTGGGTACGATCATCCGAAGAAAGTGAAAACAACAGCTCAGAAGGAAGCAAGGAAAAATAATTCAATGGCTATGGAATCCATTCTTGAAGGCTTATCAGATTTCATAAAAGAGAAAATTGGAAAGTGCAACACTGCTAAGGAACTATGGCTCAAAATAGAACATCACTACTCCTCTAAGGAACATGAAGAAGAAGTTATGAAACTCATGACTGCAGATTTGACAGATCTCCAAAAGAAGAAAATAGGAAAGTGCAACTCAATTGAAGAATTGTCACTGAAGTTAGATCAACTGTACTCCATTGAAGAACAGAAAGCAGAAGACAACTCCATAGAAAGGTCAGTACAAGATCCAGGTAAGTATGAAGGTAAGTCTATTGAACACCCTATTTGTAATGTTTTTGAAGAAATATGTCTATCAAGTATAGAGGATAAGTGCTATTCAAAATTCATAGATTGTAATACATCAAAATGTGATCAATCCCATTGTTTCTTGATAAATGATGGAAATGAATGTTTAAACATTGATATTTCTAATGCTTTGCAAAAGGTTGAGAAACTTTGTAAACAGAACCAGGTATTACAAGAACAATTGGACAAATCTGAGAAGAGGAATCAAGAAGAATCTGAGAAAGCCACACAGACTATAATTGATCTAAATCTCCAAGTTGAAGAAGCTACCAGAATCAAAGAAGCCATATCCAACTCTCTGAAAGATCAACTTGAGAAGTCTGCTGTCAAAAATAAAAGACAATCAGAAGAAATTGACAAGCTCAGAAGACAGCTAGAAGATAAGGAGAAAGAATTGACTCGCAAGCTTCAAGACAAAGATAGTGAGATCAATATCTTACTTGAAAAAATGCAGAAGGAAATATCCGCCAGTCAGAAAGAAGATCCAAGTGACAAAACGGGAATTCATTTCAATCATGAGATTGAAGAGAAAATAAGAAGAAAACAAGAAGATGAAATCAAATCCTTGAAGATAGAATTACGAAAGGTATGTCTGACGAATTTTGACTTTGAAAAGGAACTCTCAGAACTCAGAAAAGAAAATCAAGAAATAAAAGGACAGATGGAAGACAGTATCATCATTGATCTGAAAGAACAGATAGAAGAAGTCAAGAAAATTGAAGAAGACCTAACAAGACAACTCCAAGAAAAGATAGAAATTTGTCAAAAGCAAGAATTGAAGATCCTCTCTCTAAAGGAAGATCTGAACAAAACAGTTGCTCAGTTGAAGACAAATTCAAAGATTGAAAAGAACATTGAAGAAAGTGGAAGTTCCAGGGAAAAAGAAGAAAAGGATAATAGTTATACAGATATTTTCAGTAGATCCCAAGATCAGCAAAATTCAAGGAAGAATAGAAACAGAGAACTTGCATCACAAAGAAGATCCTTTGTTCAGGGATATCCCATGATGTTCAGTGGTCACTGCTACAAGTGTAACAACTATGGTCACAAAGCCATCCATTGTAGAGCTCATGAAAGAATCACTCCAGAAAGAAATCAAGGTATGTTTTGTGTTCAATGTTATAATTGTTATCATTATGGTCATTTTACAAAACATTGCAACATGCAGAGAGAAGTCAAAGTTTGGAGAAGAAAGCAAGTTCAATCGAATGTCATGAACAACAATCAGTCTACCACAATATGGAGAAGAAAGTCAGTAGATTGCACCAATGATCAAAACAGAAATGATGAAAATATTGGGAAAAACCCAATACCATTTTGAAGACTATCAATCAGAAGCAACAGTGCCCAGTGATAGGGGGAGCAATATTGCTAAAGAAAGTTCACGTTGCCATTGATGCAAAAAGGAAGAGAAGTTGTTGACAGGGGGAGCATGCCCTGAGGGGGAGCTATATTGTCAAAGGATGTTCCCTTTGCCATTGATGCCAAAGGGGGAGAGAAACTGTGACAGGGAGAGATTGTTCTGAAAAGGAGTTTGAGTGTTGTCATCAATGACAAAGGGGGAGATTGTTGATTAAGTTGTCATTGATGCCAACAGTGTATAGTCATTGATGCCAACATGTCTTGGTGCCCCTTGAGGAGCCCCTGAGGGTTAAGTAATTGTCAGTGCCTAAGGAGACCTTTTGATCTTGTCCAAGCCCAAGTTTGAAGCCCTTGGAGCCCTTGGGACAATGACAAAAGCCCTGAACACCCTGTAGAGTCTTTAAGTACCCCAAAGATGTTTTGCGTTTCCCCAATTGTTTCTTTGTTTCCCCAGTACCACAACTTATGCCCCAGTACGCTACAAAAGTGTTGAAGAAGTTACAAGAGTCCAAATGACCCTTTCAGTGGTCATTTGTGTTTATTGAGGTCATGGTACCCCAGGAGAAGGTCTAGCAACCCCACAGGTGATGTCATGATGGATCTTGACCCTTGGAGTTCTCCTGGTGTGGTTGAGGTGGTTGAAGAAGCCTATGAATCCCCTTGCTTGATGAAGAAGCCCTGAAGAAGTCCTTGGACCCACATTTGGTGGCTTAATGGTCCTTGTCCCCTTAAAGGTGATGATGTGGTCATTAATGACTTGATGAAGACTTGGAACCCTTGACGAAGATCTTGATGCCCGTGTATCCCTTGTTGGGGTCATGGAACCCTTGGAGATGGTCATTATGCATGAGAAGGTCTGGCACCCACATAAATGGCGGCATGATGACCCTTGGACACTATATGATCATTGATGGTGCATTTGGAAATGATTTGGATCTTGGAATCCATACATATGGTGGTTTGTAATCCCATGATTGTTGGAGCCTTTGATATGATAGAATCCTTGGTCATGATGCCCTCATCACTTGGTGATGGAGTCCTATGTGATGGGCTTGAAGTCCATGGAAAGTATCTTCAAATATTATATGATATCCTTGAAAGATTCCTTGAAACTCTTGCATGTGGTGCCTTGGGTCTTGAACCATGGTGATGTATGGTCCAATTTGTGGTTGTATGGATATTGGGATGTAGATGGAGGTAGATCCCATGGATGTGCCTTGATATGTTGAAGAAGACTTTGAAACTCTTGTAGTTAGTGGTATGGTCTTTGGCACCCTCATGTGTGGGGTCTTTGACGTCCTGGACATATTGAATAATTTAAGTGTATTATATCAAGAATTTGCAAATAAACCCATCATAGGGAGATAGTCCTCATCAAGCCATTTCCATTGATATGTGGAGCATCTTCTAACTCCTTACGGTTGAAGAGATATGAATTTTTGAAGTTGGTGTACCCCACCTTTTTGGGTGAGCCAACCAAACAAAAGAAAAATTAATTATTTGTAATTTTGAATTGCATGTCGGCCCAGTTTGAGATAATAACTTTCCTCTACGACCTATATAAATAGAATATAAAACATTTCATTTGCTTATCAATTGGAATTTCGCAACTCTTGGAGAAAAGTGCGAAATTTTGTGGAGGAAATTTTTTTGGGTATCTTCACTAAAATTGGCATAACTTTCTCATATGGAATCGGAATTAGAAAATTCTTGGCTCGTTGGAAAGCTTGTTACGAGGGCTAGGTGATGACATGATATAGAGTTTATTTTGGTTTGTCTATTGTTTCTTGACCTTGTGATCTTCAAAAAGGTATGGCTCATGCTTCTGGGTTTCTCTTGTAATTGCACATGTCTCTCATGGATAGAGTTCATCTTTGATATTAGTATGTGAGCCTATATATTGGTATATATATTTGAAGTCATTATGGAGGATATGATGATGATGTTGCATACCTTTATGCTATGATATTATACACTTTATGATGATAATGCATGTGATAATGATGTACACTCTATGAAGTTGATGCACTCCTATACTATATGATGTACATGCATACCATAGTGTGATGATGCTCTCCTATGCATTATGATGTATACATGATGTGATGATGTTCAGTAGTGTATATGCTCAATGATGAAAAGTATGCTCAGCTTACATAGTGATGATACACAGAGTGATGACATGTATGCTCAGTTTACACAGTAACGATATGTATGCTGAGTTTACACAATGATGATATACATAGTGATATAAACAATGAAGATATGTATGCTCAGTAATGATCAGTTTGCACAGTGATATGTTCAATGATATGTATGACACAGTAATGATATGATATGCTCAGTAATGTAAGACACTCAGTGATATGTAATATGCTCAGTAATGAACACAGGATTATATATATATGCTCAGTGATGTATGCAGCAATATATAGATGACAATAATGAAATGATTACCCGTGGCTATGAGCAGCGAGTACATTGATTCAGAAGAATAGGTTACATGTGCAATTGGTCTAACTCAGATTGGCTGAGTTGTATGAGCAGTTGGTTTGACCCAGGTGGTCTGGTACACAGTTGGTTGAACTCATATTGATTGATTCAAATGATGTGAACAACAGATTGATTTATGCAGACAGATTGATTGGTATAGCTGAGATTGATTGGTACAGCTAGATTGAACAGATTGAGTGTACAGGTTGATGAACAATGTGGCACAGTTGTGATGATCAGTGGACAGTTGATGAGCAGTGAAAGTGGTTTTGCAGTGTGGTACAGTACAGGTTGTGCAGTATGGTTTAGGTTTTGCAGTGTGGTACAGGTTGTGCAGTGTGGTTTAGATTGTGCAGTGTGGTTTAGGTTTTGCAGTGTGGTACAGGTTGTGCAGTATGGTTTAGATTGTGCAGTGTGGTACAGGTGTTGGATAGCAGGTCCGCAGGATCAGTGCAGTTTGTGGTTCAGTAGTTCAGTTTCTATCTTCATATCAAGGTGGCAGGACGGGGCAAGGAAATTGAGGGAGTTAAGGCTTCCTTCAGGTTGTAGCCTCCTTCCAGTTGTAGCTGGAGAATTGAAGTCTTTGTAACAAAGGGGGTTGTTGCCTCCTTCCAGTAGTTGCTGGTAAATTATTATTATAAAGGCTTCCGTGGTTTTTCCCCTAGGACTTGGGTTTCCACGTAAAAATCTTGTGTACTGTGTTTTTCTATGCTTCCTATGTGATGATGATATGATGAGCTGTAACTGTTAATAATGCTGATGATATAATGATAATGTGATAATGCATTAATGAATGATGGATTGAATAAGCTGCTGATGATTGTTAAAGTTGAAAAAGTAATAAAAGCTACACACACTGTTCACCCCCCCTCTCAGTGTGCTCCGTGTGTCCAACAATTGGTATCAGAGCGGGTCCTTCATAGAAATCCTTACCAGCTGGAAGGAGATCCTTGACACACCATGGGGTTCTCAGTGAATGGAGCACCATTGTTTTGTGGGACAAATTACTTGATCTGGAAAAGAAGAATGCAAGGTTATCTTGAAGCAGAAGGCAGTGGAGTATGGCAGTCAGTGCTTACTGGGTACGATCATCCGAAGAAAGTGAAAACAACAGCTCAGAAGGAAGCAAGGAAAAATAATTCAATGGCTATGGAATCCATTCTTGAAGGCTTATCAGATTTCATAAAAGAGAAAATTGGAAAGTGCAACACTGCTAAGGAACTATGGCTCAAAATAGAACATCACTACTCCTCTAAGGAACATGAAGAAGAAGTTATGAAACTCATGACTGCAGATTTGACAGATCTCCAAAAGAAGAAAATAGGAAAGTGCAACTCAATTGAAGAATTGTCACTGAAGTTAGATCAACTGTACTCCATTGAAGAACAGAAAGCAGAAGACAACTCCATAGAAAGGTCAGTACAAGATCCAGGTAAGTATGAAGGTAAGTCTATTGAACACCCTATTTGTAATGTTTTTGAAGAAATATGTCTATCAAGTATAGAGGATAAGTGCTATTCAAAATTCATAGATTGTAATACATCAAAATGTGATCAATCCCATTGTTTCTTGATAAATGATGGAAATGAATGTTTAAACATTGATATTTCTAATGCTTTGCAAAAGGTTGAGAAACTTTGTAAACAGAACCAGGTATTACAAGAACAATTGGACAAATCTGAGAAGAGGAATCAAGAAGAATCTGAGAAAGCCACACAGACTATAATTGATCTAAATCTCCAAGTTGAAGAAGCTACCAGAATCAAAGAAGCCATATCCAACTCTCTGAAAGATCAACTTGAGAAGTCTGCTGTCAAAAATAAAAGACAATCAGAAGAAATTGACAAGCTCAGAAGACAGCTAGAAGATAAGGAGAAAGAATTGACTCGCAAGCTTCAAGACAAAGATAGTGAGATCAATATCTTACTTGAAAAAATGCAGAAGGAAATATCCGCCAGTCAGAAAGAAGATCCAAGTGACAAAACGGGAATTCATTTCAATCATGAGATTGAAGAGAAAATAAGAAGAAAACAAGAAGATGAAATCAAATCCTTGAAGATAGAATTACGAAAGGTATGTCTGACGAATTTTGACTTTGAAAAGGAACTCTCAGAACTCAGAAAAGAAAATCAAGAAATAAAAAGGACAGATGGAAGACAGTATCATCATTGAATCTGAAAGAACAGATAGAAGAAGTCAAGAAAATTGAAGAAGACCTAACAAGACAACTCCAAGAAAAGATAGAAATTTGTCAAAAGCAAGAATTGAAGATCCTCTCTCTAAAGGAAGATCTGAACAAAACAGTTGCTCAGTTGAAGACAAATTCAAAGATTGAAAAGAACATTGAAGAAAGTGGAAGTTCCAGGGAAAAAGAAGAAAAGGATAATAGTTATACGAATATTTTCAGTAGATCCCAAGATCAGCAAAATTCAAGGAAGAATAGAAACAGAGAACTTGCATCACAAAGAAGATCCTTTGTTCAGGGATATCCCATGATGTTCAGTGGTCACTGCTACAAGTGTAACAACTATGGTCACAAAGCCCATCCATTGTAGAGCTCATGAAAGAATCACTCCAGAAAGAAATCAAGGTATGTTTTGTGTTCAATGTTATAATTGTTATCATTATGGTCATTTTACAAAACATTGCAACATGCAGAGAGAAGTCAAAGTTTGGAGAAGAAAGCAAGTTCAATCGAATGTCATGAACAACAATCAGTCTACCACAATATGGAGAAGAAAGTCAGTAGATTGCACCAATGATCAAAACAGAAATGATGAAAATATTGGGAAAAACCCAATACCATTTTGAAGACTATCAATCAGAAGCAACAGTGCCCAGTGATAGGGGGAGGCAATATTGCTAAAGAAAGTTCACGTTGCCATTGATGCAAAAAGGAAGAGAAGTTGTTGACAGGGGGGAGCATGCCCTGAGGGGGGAGCTATATTGTCAAAGGATGTTCCCTTTGCCATTGATGCCAAAGGGGGAGAGAAACTGTGACAGGGAGAGATTGTTCTGAAAAGGAGTTTGAGTGTTGTCATCAATGACAAAGGGGGAGATTGTTGATTAAGTTGTCATTGATGCCAACAGTGTATAGTCATTGATGCCAACATGTCTTGGTGCCCCTTGAGGAGCCCCTGAGGGTTAAGTAATTTGTCAGTGCCTAAGGAGACCTTTTGATCTTGTCCAAGCCCAAGTTTGAAGCCCTTGGGAGCCCTTGGGACAATGACAAAAGCCCTGAACACCCTGTAGAGTCTTTAAGTACCCCAAAGATGTTTTGCGTTTCCCCAATTGTTTCTTTGTTTCCCCAGTACCACAACTTATGCCCCAGTACGCTACAAAAGTGTTGAAGAAGTTACAAGAGTCCAAATGACCCTTTCAGTGGTCATTTGTGTTTATTGAGGTCATGGTACCCCAGGAGAAGGTCTAGCAACCCCACAGGTGATGTCATGATGGATCTTGACCCTTGGAGTTCTCCTGGTGTGGTTGAGGTGGTTGAAGAAGCCTATGAATCCCCTTGCTTGATGAAGAAGCCCTGAAGAAGTCCTTGGACCCACATTTGGTGGCTTAATGGTCCTTGTCCCCTTAAAGGTGATGATGTGGTCATTAATGACTTGATGAAGACTTGGAACCCTTGACGAAGATCTTGATGCCCGTGTATCCCTTGTTGGGGTCATGGAACCCTTGGAGATGGTCATTATGCATGAGAAGGTCTGGCACCCACATAAATGGCGGCATGATGACCCTTGGACACTATATGATCATTGATGGTGCATTTGGAAATGATTTGGATCTTGGAATCCATACATATGGTGGTTTGTAATCCCATGATTGTTGGAGCCTTTGATATGATAGAATCCTTGGTCATGATGCCCTCATCACTGGTGATGGAGTCCTATGTGATGGGCTTGAAGTCCATGGAAAGTATCTTCAAATATTATATGATATCCTTGAAAGATTCCTTGAAACTCTTGCATGTGGTGCCTTGGGTCTTGAACCATGGTGATGTATGGTCCAATTTGTGGTTGTATGGATATTGGGATGTAGATGGAGGTAGATCCCATGGATGTGCCTTGATATGTTGAAGAAGACTTTGAAACTCTTGTAGTTAGTGGTATGGTCTTTTGGCACCCTCATGTGTGGGGTCTTTGACGTCCTGGACATATTGAATAATTTAAGTGTATTATATCAAGAATTTGCAATAAACCCATCATAGGGAGATAGTCCCTCATCAAGCCATTTCCATTGATATGTGGGAGCATCTTCTAACTCCTTACGGTTGAAGAGATATGAATTTTTGAAGTTGGTGTACCCCACCTTTTTGGGTGAGCCAACCAAACAAAAGAAAAATTAATTATTTGTAATTTTGAATTGCATGTCGGCCCAGTTTGAGATAATAACTTTCCTCTACGACCTATATAAATAGAATATAAAACATTTCATTTGCTTATCAATTGGAATTTCGCAACTCTTGGAGAAAAGTGCGAAATTTTGTGGAGGAAATTTTTTTGGGTATCTTCACTAAAATTGGCATAACTTTCTCATATGGAATCGGAATTAGAAAATTCTTGGCTCGTTGGAAAGCTTGTTACGAGGGCTAGGTGATGACATGATATAGAGTTTATTTTGGTTTGTCTATTGTTTCTTGACCTTGTGATCTTCAAAAAGGTATGGCTCATGCTTCTGGGTTTCTCTTGTAATTGCACATGTCTCTCATGGATAGAGTTCATCTTTGATATTAGTATGTGAGCCTATATATTGGTATATATATTTGAAGTCATTATGGAGGATATGATGATGATGTTGCATACCTTTATGCTATGATATTATACACTTTATGATGATAATGCATGTGATAATGATGTACACTCTATGAAGTTTGATGCACTCCTATACTATATGATGTACATGCATACCATAGTGTGATGATGCTCTCCTATGCATTATGATGTATACATGATGTGATGATGTTCAGTAGTGTATATGCTCAATGATGAAAAGTATGCTCAGCTTACATAGTGATGATACACAGAGTGATGGACATGTATGCTCAGTTTACACAGTAACGATATGTATGCTGAGTTTACACAATGATGATATACATAGTGATATAAACAATGAAGATATGTATGCTCAGTAATGATCAGTTTGCACAGTGATATGTTCAATGATATGTATGACACAGTAATGATATGATATGCTCAGTAATGTAAGACACTCAGTGATATGTAATATGCTCAGTAATGAACACAGGATTATATATATATGCTCAGTGATGTATGCAGCAATATATAGATGACAATAATGAAATGATTACCGTGGCTATGAGCAGCGAGTACATTGATTCAGAAGAATAGGTTACATGTGCAATTGGTCTAACTCAGATTGGCTGAGTTGTATGACAG